>CAJGYO010000014.1:78761002-79484976 GCA_904845875.1 Miscanthus lutarioriparius | reverse complement strand
TAGAATGCTATTATCGTGTAACGCTTTCATCTTTCGCGGTATTTTACGTATCGTAGCTCTTTGACGGTATTTCTGATTGTTGCGATCTTCGATGCTATAGAACCAATTTTTTTTTGTTACAATGAGAAACACACGCCGCCTCTTTCAAGTGTGGAAGTCACATCATCTCAACAGTACTACTCTAAAACACTACTACCTTTCTCTCTATTTAGGGTAAATGTACTATTTAATACTATCTATATTTTGTTGATGTCTCGTAGCATTACTACCTAAACCATGACACCAAATTTAGATTTAACCGTCAATGACATTATGGCCCCTGTCATCTCCTCCTCCTCACTGGCTGCCATCAAGCGAACTTGGCTAAGGAACATGCCGCCTTGCCGGGGTGGTCCCATGAGGGGCGTGCGCGGAAGAGAAAGCGCATGAGAGAGGCTCCATGGCCAAGAAGAGCCACCACCGAGGAGGCCTCAAAGCGGGGAGGGGCGGCCATCCGCAATGGGTCTGGCGTGGGAGAAGGCAAATCGGGGCGCACGCTGAGAAGAACCACCGAGAGAGCCGCCAGGACGCCCGCTTTCAAACGGCCAGACTATGCAAGGGATGAGTCATCGCGCCCAGAGCTACTCACGGAAGAGTCACCGTGAGGCCCGCTTGGCGCTTGTGGGACAAGAAAATTTGGGTGGGGCACCGCCAGAGAGGGCCACTGGGAGGGATGGGATGCCGTGTGGAGAGCCGTTGGCTCTGGTGGTGGCGCAGGAGGCGCAGGAAAAACTCTCGGTCGCATACGGAGGAAATAGTCGTGTGAAGAAAATATGTATGCACTTTTTTGGGCAAATGAGCGAGATAGTGTGAGGAGGAATTGTTGCACAACAAAAAGTAGGTAGTTAGATAGGTAGTTTGCTGGAGTGTATTTTTTTTGCCTCCACTACCCAAATATAGGATAGGTAGTGGGTTTAGGTAATCTACGTGGAGATGCTCTTAGAGCAACTCCCAGCATACATTCATCACAAATTTTCTGAGGATAGACACTTCATGTTCCGGATGCTAAGGCTGTGTTTTGTTCCTGGAAATGAAAAATTTTTTGGATGTCACATGTCTGGATGTTTCGGGAGGATGTCGAAAAGAGGTTTTCGGATACTAATAAAAAACTAATTACATAGCCTACTTTGAAGCGCGAGAAGAATTTTGTTGCTTCAATTAATCCATCCTTCAGCCTAAGTATGTTAGCCTATTGGTGCTGTAGCACTTATGGCTAATCATGGACTAATTAGTCTTAAAACATTCGCCTCGAGATTTTCAATCAAGCCCTGTGCAATTAGTTTTTTCGCTCATATTTAATACTCTATACATGTGCACATAAAATTCGGTAAGATAATTTGGGTGAAAATTTTGAAACTAAACCGGTTTTCGAGACAACACTCCACAACCACTTCATCGGGCGTAGCTGACGTCGATTACCGCGTCGTCGTGCTTGCAGGCGTATGCCGCTTCCAATTCAATGGCTTGAGACCACCGGTGACGGTGGCGGAGCCGACCAACTCACCGAGATGCTTCGCAGGGACGTCGCTAAGCACCGAGAATGACGACCGAGCCAGCTTTCCGAAGATGGTGACCACCGGCCGCTAGCTGGCCTCATCTACAAGGCCTCTCGCTCATGGTGACCACCACGCGTCTCCTACAACTTCGCTTTGGTGAACTTCGGCCCCATAACGCGGAAGTTTTTTCGGTGGCTCTCCTCACCAGGTATCGGAATCCATCACGGGATGGCCCCGGTGCACAAGAACATCCTCGTGATGCTCGATGTTAAGCTGGTGGCTTGACACAGGCGCATTTAGGACAGCAGATCATATCTTCTCCGAGTGTTCCTTCGTCCAATCTTTCTCATCTGTCATTTAACATTGGTCCGGCCTTCTTCCGGGTTGTCAAGGTCTCGTAACTCCTCGGAACACTCAACCGCCACCAAGGATCGCCAAAGCGGTGCCTCAACCCCCTACTCCTCCTCTTACGGGGAAATCTAGAAGATAGAAATGAGGTGGTATTCAGAGGGATGGCCTTAGGACATATCCTGTTCGAAAGCTGCTTGCAAAGAGTCGATCAAAGCTTTGGTGCTGCTGTATACCTGGAAGGATTGTTAGATTGATCTCCTAACTAATAATCCCAACGGCCTATTGGGCCTTGGTCACGAGCTCGATCGGGGGCGCCAACCCTACATGGTTGGTGGGCCCTGATCGCAGAAGACTATATAAAGAGGTGGGGGCCATGCTCAAAGCACGAGGTTGGCCGTGAGCCGCAAACCCAATCGACACAAAACCCTAGACCGATCTAAGAGGGTGCGCAGACCAAGCCACGGAAGTCCACCCCTCGCCCTCATCACTGCTACGCGCTCATTCTGGGTGACCGCATCGACGTCTGGTAACCTCTACTCCACCCGTCACGCCTGCAGTGCGCCTCCATCACCGAACCAGCGATGGCCAAGACAACCGCTGACTTCATCCGAAGGCTCGTGTTCATCACCAAAGACTCTCTACCCTATCTCCCTCACGGTGTAGTGTTCTAGGTCTAAATGTGCATGTGCTTCACGGATCCAAGTGTTCATCCGCCTAGATCTACCCTAGTCGATCCACGTATCGTTAACATTGGTACCGGAGCCTACTAGCACGAGATCTAGATGAGTGCACCGATTAGAAAAGAAAAGATGAAGAGATCCTCAACGGATCTCAAGCGAGAAAAGGGTCAACCCGACGTCTGGTTGAACTTCCTAAACTCGATCCGTCTTGATCCGAGAAAAAGATATGGTTCTGGATGAACCCTAAACCTAATGAGGTTAAAGAAGAACCCGAAGGCTATTTTGGGAAAAGAAAACAAAGTGTCGCCCTAACCCTAACTCCTAATCGGGAAATCAAAACCAAATCAAAGAAACCGGAAAGGATGAAAAGGATCCCGATCTCGGATCGGATCAGAAAGAACCTAACCCAAATGAAACCCTAACCCTAGATCGGGTTTTGGGAAGGAAAAGGATGAAGAGGGGAACTCTACCCGGTCCTCCCGACAACGCCGTCACATGGAAAGCTACCTGCAAGCGGGTGGTGATCACCGCCGCCATGGTTGGCGAGCGGACAGAGGCTCCGATCTCGGTGGTTTGGCGGGGCATGGGTTCAAAGCCGCTGACGGCGGCGCGGCCGCCATGGGCGAGCACGCGACCGGGCGAGGGGCTTGGCACCGTGTCGCCCTCCTTCTTCTCCCGTGACGTGGTGGCTGCGCTACCGCCTTCGCTAAGAAGGCAAGTGGGAGAGAGGAGAAAGCAAGCGGAAATGGGCTAGGGTTTAGCGAAGGAGGCGGCGTTAGCCGGTTTTGATGCAGCCGACATTGAAGGCCAACCGTCCGATCCGATGAAGCGGTATGAGATCAATTGGGCCAGCTAGCCAAGAGCCCAAAGTGAGGAAAGGGCGCGAGGCCGAATTCCCGGCCCAGGCCCAGGTTGCGGCTCGGGCGCTGGAAAGGCCATGAGCGTGTGGTGGCGTAGCGGTCCGGAGAGTAGAGGAAAGCGGCAGCATGGGTAGTCGGGCCGAAAGGCCGCGGCATCGGGCGCAAGGTGAACGAGCTATGGGCCGCTACATTGGCCGCGCAAATCGATTATTGGATCGGGCCAAAATGGCCAAATAAATAGTAAAGTCAGCTTTTTTGATTTTCTTATTTTCCGAAAAACAATTTGATCAATTTGAATTGAATTTTATGATAATTCTTCTGTACAGTAAAATTCATCCAACGATAATTTTGTTCAAGAATAGTAAAGTTGCTTCGGAAAATAGGAAAATGATTATTGAATGTTAATGTTTCCGCCAATGATTTAAAGTAATTATGGACTTTTAATTAAATTCGAATCAACTGGAGAATTTGATTTTAAGAGCCAAGAGATAAATATAAGTTGATTATGATATTGTTATTTTTCACCAACGTTGTTAATAAATAATAATATTATAATGATTATGCATTATTTCTATTTCGCCCAACGGTGATGTAGATTTAATGTATAAAATAATTGTATGTTTTAATTTTGACCAACGTTAAACTAAGGCATGCAATTATTGTTGTTATTTCTGTTCTCACACTATTTGAATTGTGTTTTGTGGAGGATACAACTTAATGAGTTGTATCAAAGAGATCCCCACTCTAAAAGGTGATAACTATAATGAGTGGAAGAAAAGATAGACCTGGCCTTCATCCTCGGGCCGAGGTGGATCTGAAGTTGAACACACACCGCGTCTCAGAGAACCTGTGGCACCGGTGAGGGAGACTGATGAGACCGATGTCGATGGCGTAATAGAGAGCGGATTTTGCTCCTCGTAAAGATGTCCTATGACCTTGAGCATAGAATGGGTCACCGCCAACAAGAAGTGTTTGGCGTTGATAAAGAACACGATTGAGCCTGCTATTGTGGGCTCAATTCCATCGTGACACTTGGTCACAGAGTACCTAGATAGAATAAAGAGTCGCCAATCGGGCTCTTCAAAGAAGATATGCAACCCAAATTTGATCAAGCAACCGTTACGTAAAGGTACTCCGGTGGCGGCAAAGTGGTATTAGAGAGCACATACCGAGAATGAGCAACTGGCATCTAAGCTCAAACTAATGGATTTGGCACTCAAGGATGAGTTTTTATTCATTTGATTTTTGCTTCTTTGCCCAAAGAATTTGACACCTTTGTTGTTAACTACAACATACAGCCTGAAAAATGGGATTTAGAAAAGCTCATAGCCATGTGTGTGCAGGAGGAGGAAAGAATAAAAGTTTCACAAGGTGGTTCTCACAACTACCTAAAAGATAAGAAAAAGAACTATTATAACAGCCTCTTCCTCCAAGTCATCCGAAAAGGTCCCATGCAAATGCCTCCAGTAACCAAAGAATTCCAATGGCATAAAGACCAAAGGTCTCCATCTATAAGAAGACAGGACATTATAAAAAGAATGCCCCGATTTCCTAAAGATGATAATGAAGAATAAAGGTGAGAACATTATTACGCTCAGAAATGAATCCTTGTATGTAAAGTTTTCAAAATCTACTTGGTGGATTGATTCTGTGCAACTATTCATGTTGCTAATTCATTACTGTGGATTCCGTTTCGATGAGAACTTTGCAAAGAAGCTTAAAGTTTCATTAAAGTCGCCAAATGGAGTACAAGCAGATGTTGAGGCCGTTGGAGATCTTCCTCTAGAGCTTCCAGATGGCTTTATACTTTTTCTTAGAGATGTTCTTTATGTACCTTCTTTGCAAAGAAACCTGATTAGTGTATCAAAGTTGGACCATGATGGTTATGATTGCCATTTTGGAAATGGCAAATGTCGATATTGTTTAATAATAATGTGTTGGTCTTGCCTTCCGACAAGACGAAGCTTTATTTGTTATCACTTCGTGAAAATGTGAATTCTGTATGTGATGTGAATGAAAATGTATCCTCATCAAACAATGGAAACAGTAAAACGAAAAGAGAGCTCACGATGCGTTGTCGAAATTATGGCACCGCTGCTTAGGCCATATTTCGAGGGGGAGAATAGAAAGACTAGTTAAGAATAATATTCTTCCTTCATTAGAGCTCTCCTGAGTTAGAACAATGTAGAGATTACATAAAAGGAAAGTATGTAAAGAAAATTAAGAAAGATGCCAAACTAAGCGCAGAATTCTACTGATTATTCACACGTATATATGTGGTCCTTTTCCTGTGAAAAGTGTGGATGGTTATGATTCATTCATAACATTCATGCATTTCGATTACTCTCGGTTTGGCTACATTTATCCAATTAAAGAAAGAACAGGTTGCTGGATAAATTCAAAATATTTAAAGCGTGGTTGAAAATCAGCATGATTTAAAGATTAAGATAGTCAGGTCTGACCAGGTGGGGAGAGTACTACGGTCGACATAAATTTATATGGACAAGTTCCTCGGACCTTTGCAAGGTTCTTACAGGAGAATGGTATAGTCGCCAAAGATTCAACACCGCAAGTAACCTCAAAGCAGAATAGAGTAATGAAAGGCGAATCAGCACATTGATGGATATGGTGCGTAGTATGATAAGTTACTCCACTTTACCGATGAGTCTATGGATGGAGGCGTTAAAAACCGCCATTCATATTCTCAATAGAGTACTAAGTAAGTCGGTGCCCAAAACACCGTTATGAGTTGTGGACATGAAGAGTACCTCACTTAACCACTTGCGGTGTGGGGAGCCCACGAGGCTAAAGTTTTAACCCAAACATTGGGAAGCTAGATCCCAAAATAAAGTGAGTTGCCATTTCATTGGCTACTCGTGAAAAAGTCAAAAGGTTTTCGCTTTCTACCTGTCCCTAACAGACATACAAAGTTTGTGGAAACGAGACATCACTGCCTTCCTAGAGGATGAAATGATTAGGGGAGCATGGTAGCTCGAGAAATTGACCTTGAAGAGAAGCGGTGTATGCACCCATCCGATCATTCATGAGCCATTTTTCTCACTACTACTGCTGTCGCACCAACAAAGATAAGACACCTGTGGTGCCAAGACTGTTGTTATCCTTACTGTGGCAACAATGAATGATGATGAGGAACCTGTGCCTCAGGATCCTATAGAACCTATTGCCACACATGAGGGGGAGCAACAACAGCCTCAAACAGAAAATGTGCCAATTGAGGAGGCCCTAGAAGGTCTCAAAGAGTTAGAAAATCAGCTATTCCTCGCTGATTATGAAGTGTACAACATCAAGAATTTCAAATAGAGGATGATCCCACCTCATTTGAAGAAGCCATGAAAAGTGATCATTCATCAAAGTGGCTTGAGGCCATGGAAGATGAGATGAGATCAATGAATGCAAATAAAGTTTGGGATTTGGAGATAATTCCTAAAGGAGCCAAAACAAGAGGGTCGTAAATGGGTCTACAAAACAAAACTTGACTCTCAAGGGAATATAGAGAGATATAAAGCCCGACTTGTGGCAAAAGGCTTTACACAAAGAGAAGGGATTGATTACAATGAGACCTTTTCTCCGGGCCTCATGTAAGGATTCCTTCGTAATCATAATGGCATTAGTGGCACATTACGATTTGGAATTACATCGATGGATGTAAAGACGGCATTTCAACGGAGACTTAGAGGAAAATGTTTACATGGCACAACCGAAAGGTTTTGTCATGGAAGGAAAAGAACGCTTGGGATGCCGCCTAAAGAAATCTATTTATGGATTAAAAAAAGCTTCAAGACAAGTGGTACTTGAAGTTTGATCGCACAATAAAGAATTTTGGGTTTAAAGATAATGTTGAGGACAATTGTGTCTACATTTAAAGTTTAAGAATGGGAAGTTTATCTTCCTTGTCCCGTATGTGGATGATATCTTACTTGCTAGTAGTGATGTCACTACTACTAGAAACAAAGAAGTTTTTGTCCTCAAAATTTGATATGAAAGATCTTGGTGAAGCTTCGCTCGTTTCTAAGGATCGAGATTCACCGAGATAGAAGTAAAGGGGTATTAGGACTGTCACAAAAGGCATACATAGAAAAGTCTTAAAGAAATTCAAGATGCACAAATGTAGTCCCTCACCGCTCCTATAGTCAAGGGCTTACAGATATGGGGATTTTCAATGCCCCTGTGAACCAATATGAGATCGATCAAATGAAAGTGGTTCCATATGCTTCAGCTATCGGAAGCTTGCAATATGCTCAAGTGTGTACGCGCCCTAACTTGGCATTTGTTACCGGGTTACTTGGCAGATTCCAGAGCAATCCTGGAATAGAACACTAGAAATTGGTAAAGAAAGTCTTGGGTTATTTGCAAGGAACGAAAGGCCTCATGATGACATATAGAAGATCCGATTCACTCCATATAGTGGGATATTCAGATTCGATTATGCGGGAGATAATAGAAAATCCACGTCTGGATATGTGTTCACTCGCAGGGGAGCTATTTCATGGAAAAGCTCAAAGCAAACCGTCACTACATCGCCCACAATGTATGTCGAGTTTGTAGCGTGTTATGAGGCAACGGGCAGTGTGAACTGCTAAAGAAGTTCATACCCGGTTTAAAGGTGGTTGACGACATCAATAGACCATCAAGTTATACTACGATAATAATCCAAAGAAGACAAAGATGCTCACAACAATAGGTCAAGTGGTGCCGCCAAACACATTGACATAAAGTATTACGTTGTGAAGGATAAAGTCCGGGATCAAATGATAAGTCTTGAGCATATAAGTATCGAAAAGATGCTCGCTGGATCCGCTTAAAAGGCTTACCACCCAACGTGTTCAGAGAACATGTAGCCGGCATGGGTTTAAGGGAAAGCCTATGATTCTCGGACTATAAAGGGCCCAAAGTTAAAGTAACTATTTCAGATCGTAGACGTGCATTGTAGCAGTTAAATCTATCGGCGATTGACCGTGATGATGAGACATGCTCTATGTATCATCTGTGAAGAAATGAGTAAGGATAAAAGGATTGAAGTTTAAAGTTTAAAGATAAAAGTAATAGTGAGATCAAGGGGGAGAATGTTAGATTGATCTCCTAACCAATAAGCCCAACGGTCTATTGGGCCTTGGTCACGCGCCCTGATCGGGGGCGCCCAACCCTACATGATTGGTGGGCCCCCGTTGCACTACGCTATATAAAGAGGTGGGGTCAAGCGGCTCAAAGCACGAGGTTCGGGCCGTGGAGCCGCAAACCCCACCGACAAAACCCTAGACCGATCTAAGAGGGTGCGCAGCCCACGACGGAAGCTCCACCGACCGACCTCGCCCTCATCACGCCTCGCTGCCTCAGACCGCATCGACGTCCGTAGCAACCTCTACTCCACTGTCGCTGCCTGTGTGCTGCCTCCATCACCGAACCAGTGATGGCCAAGACAACCGCGACTTCATCTCGAAGGCTCGGGTTCATCATCCAAGACCTCTCTACCCTATCTCCCTCACGGTGTAGTGTTCTAGGTCTAAATGTGCATGTGCTTCACGGATCCAAGTGTTCATCCGCCTAGATCTACCCTAGTCGCATCCACAGAATGTTGACAAGGATGAGTCATTAGCTAGACAATGGAGTAATGTAATGTCTATGTAATTCTACACTCCCCCAATCTCCCTGGAACTACATTTGTAATCAAGGCCATGCCTTCCACCCACCGGTTTCTGGCATCTGTGGAAATATAAAGCAGGTGGGGGATTGTTCAGCCCCCCCCCACCCCAAAGAGGTGACCTAAAAAAAAGACAAAACAGTATAGCCTATTGCTCACCAAGCTTGTTGGGCAAGTCCTGAAGCCGTTGATTACGATGGCTTAGGGATGGCAATAGGTTTGTACCCACTGCCCAATGTTTATTGATGTTTAGAGCTCAATTACATATATTAGCCTCCCTATTTGTTCAACCAGCTTCGCCAAAGCTTACTCATAGTCTCATACCATCATAATGTTTTGTCTCCCACCCCCTTCTTTACTTCTTATACGGCACTAGTTGTGCAAGTTGGATCATGCTTTGGAGGATATTAGGTAGGAAGATAGATTGTAATTATAGTTGCATATCGGGTATATACATAATCATGCTTTGGAGGACATTAGGTAGGAAGATAGATTTTAATTATAGTTGCATATCGGGTATATACATACCTATATATAGGTTTATGGGTTCGAGTAGAGCATAACCGTACTCATACCCATGAACCCAATGGGTATGGATTTCTGTCCATTAACATACCCATGGGTAAGTAAATTAGCTCGAACTCATACTCTAGTAGGGTAATAAAACCACATCCATTTCGGATCATGGTATTTGTTGCCATCCCTAAGCCTGCTGGGTCTGCCATCTATGTGGGTAGGAAGGAGGTGGGAGAGGTCGCGGTTGCGAGGGGAGAGGGTGGCAGGGGGCTCCGTTGCTACTTGTTGGGAGAGGCCACTGTGAGAATTTATATATCTCAAAAAATGTGAGAGGAGATGGAAATTACAAAGGTGGAAGAGTGACTATGTAATGTATGCTATGAGTTTTTACGGTTGCAGGAATAGTTATGTGGTTTGAGGAGGTGCTTTATGGGTTGTGCTTTGCGGGTTTAGGTGAAATTATGTTTTATTTTAGGCCCTGATAGCTAACTATTGGCTAGCTACCTATTATCTAGGAAGCCGTTTGGATACAAAACTAATTGATAAGATTGGGTTGTTGGTCCACCGATTATCTTATTTGGTTTAGTTGTTATCTATAGCTCCAGCTAACAATTAACTAGTCTATCATCTATACCTATTTAGATCCAAAAGAGATAATTATGAGCAGATAGTTACTATCTATAGGGAACCAAATAGGGCCTTAGATTGAAAAGAAATTGAGCCAGGTGATCGGCCCTCCTACCGGAGCACTGCCATACATAGCGACATAGGTAGTATGTCAATGAGAGAAGTGATTGTTCTTTGCACATTTGGCATGTGTTTCTGAAAGGATCTAACAATGCCTAGAGGGGGGTGAATAGGAGTATCTAAAAATTTACTGCAAATGCTAAGTTCAAATCGTTACCATCGTCGAAGTCCCGACGTTTGGTTGGAACTCCCGACGTTGTCGAAGTTCCAACGCATAAACGTCCAAGAGTCCCGACGCCTAAGTGAACTACAAAAAAGTGCCAAATTTAACTTTGCGGATAAATAATCTTACAACCTCACTTCCTAGTGGTTTGGTGAAGATGTTGGGTCACTCCCTGACGTCTGTAATGCCTCCAAACCGTAGATCGAGTCCAAACCCTAAAATGGAGATTTTAGAGACAAAGAGACAAACACATACAAGTAATCTCAAGCAATCACAACAACAACAAGCACGCGGGACACAAGGATTTATCCCGAGGTTCGGCAATGCCACAAAGGAGCTCCTACGTCCTCGTTGTTGAGGTGACCACCAAGGTCGGAGTCTTTTCCACCTCCTTGCCTCTCTAAAAGCGACCACAAAGGTCACTTGAGCTTTCCACTAAGAAATCGAAGGGTGATACAAACTTCCCAAGGCTCTTCCTCAAGATGGAAGCTCTTGGGCACCGCCTAGCCGGCTAGGGGCAAAGCCCCAAGAGTAATAGACGCAAAATCAACCGGCTTGACGAAGAAATCAAGTGCTCAAGCTTTCCAAAGTGATGCTCTCACTTAATCCACTCTCCTTTCACTTAAAACCCTAAGGGAATCGAAGATTGGAGCTAAGGGGGAAGGAGAGGGGAGCTTTAGTTGCTTGGAAGCTGTTGAGCGCAAAGTGGGTCAGCAGTGAGTGAGTCCGTAACGGTTAGAAGTGAAGAGAGGAGTATTTATACTCCAAGTGAAAATCGAACCGTTCAGATCAACGTCGGGAGTCCCGACGCAGATCTCGGGACTTCCGACATTAACAGAAAACACTTCACAACGGGTCAGAAGTCCTCGGGTGCAAGTCAGTGTCGAAACTCCAGGCAAACGTCGGGACTTCCGACATGCACAGTTGATCAAATAGTCAGCAGCACTGATGTCGGGACTCCCGGCATGGGTCAAGTCAGTGTCGGAACTCCCGACAAACGTCGGGACTTCCGACGGTCGGGACTTCCGACGAGCATAGACAACCAGCCAGTCAGAAGCAAGGGTGTCGGGACTCCCGGCTTAGGTCGGGACATCCAACCGTCGGGAGTTCCGACATACGTCGGGACTTCCGACGTCCACGGACAGAAAAATTATTCTATGTGTTCGTGAAGTGCTAGAGTGTCTCCCTTTTGATTTTATTTAAATGCTTGAGCACTCTATCTTCCTCAGACCAACTAAATTTGCATCCCTCTTTATAGTGCGGCGGATCCTAAACTCAAAATCAAAATTGAGTTCTTCCGCCCTTACAACTTCAAGAATTGAGGGATACCATTTCATCTTTATCAACTCTTTGATTCTTTCACGGGACTAATAGCTGCGTCATATCTCATTTAGATCACATTAGTCCCTAATTTGGATGTCATCAATACACCAAAACCCACATAGGGGGCAAATGCACTTTCAATCTCCTCCTTTTGGTAATTGATGACAACCAACTTAGGCTTTTATAAGAATAAAAGATTTTAAAACTTTTGAACCCCAAAATTTATGGAGAGCTCCCCCTTGATGTATGCATGAATTTCAATTTCAATTGGAATCATGTATACATGATTTTACATACACCAAGACAAAGGCTCCCCTAAATTTTGCAATCCGTGGGTGCAACAAGTGTGTGAACAAATAAGTATCGGTGAAAAGAGATGCAATATGACATGTTATTTCACACAACAAGTAAAAAAGAAGTATGATGGCCAAGATTTCAAAGTAGAAACTTGAAGGAACACATGGCCATACAAAAAGCATTCATCATGACAAGTAGAGATAAGCATAAGCAAATAAGATAGATTAAAACATTACTTATCCTACAATCATCCATCACACACATATAAATAGATAGTTGTCCATCACACGGTTGCCACCACACGACATAGTTCATACACGCTTAAAGGTTTTAAAGTTCGGAAACCATAAGACCAACTAGCTTATTACAAGATAAATCAAAGCCTAACACCCCTTTGTCAACAAGTGCCAAAAGGGGTAGGCAGCGTGAATAAGTAGCTACTCATCGTCGAGTCATCATCCTCATCTTGGTCATCGTCGTCACCACCGCCGTTGTCTTCATCATCATCCTCTCCTATGTATTCCTCATCGCCCTCGGCCGCCTTCCCTTTGCCATGCGGGACGAGAAGTCACATCATCTTCATATGCCGCAAGCCTCATCATATAAAGCCAACGGATCACGAGGAGGCACAAATGGCGGCGGAGGAGAAGATACAATGCATGCTTGTTTTTCCAACCGATATAGCCTCTCTTGCAATCGTGTTTCACGTTGAGCACTAGCACAACAATCTTGTCCAAACATGTATGTCATTAGGAACTTGAACTTGTTGGGCTTCTTTCCAGAGGAGGACGAGGAGAGGGGCTCGGCACTAGAAGAGCGAGCAGCAGCAGTGGAAGCACCACAGCGAGATCTAGAACCCGAGACACCTTTCCCTCTTGCTGTGGCTGCCTCAGCTTTTTCCTTTAGTTCTCTTGTAGCAAGGATGGATGTTTTGTTGGATATCTTGAGGAGCTTTTGCTGAGTGTCATAGGGAAAACGGATGCCAGATACTTGCTCAATGACATGCATAATGTACGGTGCATAGGGGAGATGCTTTACCGGATCCTCAGTAGCATCATGTATCTTGTTCCAAATATAGCGGCTGATGGAAAACTTCTAAAATTCATCGCCAAAGCGCTGAAGCACCTTCTGTGAATCATCACGAAGGTAGGTGGAATCACCGACCTTCGGATACAAGATCTGTCGCAAGATGTTGTTCAGAACATAATAGTAGGGCTTCAGAAACACTATCTGTCCATCAGCCCTGTGTCCATCAAGATACATGTGCTGGTACTCCTCCATATCGAGATCCTCATACTCAGTCAACTCAGTAGCAATGCGGTCACTATGACTCAAACCAAGAAGGCGAGAGAAAGTGATGAAGTCCACTTTATAATGCTTGCCTTCAGTTGTCCAAAGAATAATGTCAACAGCACCGGTGGGGTCTCTCTCATGATGATAAGAAGCATAAAACTGACAGATGAGCTCGTTGTTCCAATGCTTCCTAAACTCTAACAGGTAAGACAGCCCCATTGATTTGATATCCTGAAGTAGCTGCTCCAACTCGGGTTCTTTGTACTTGCCAAGAGAGTATGCATCAATGCACTTCATCTGCAGGACCGGTGGCTCCTTCTTCAAGAACTTCCGATAAAGAATGGAATCATAAAAGTCATAATGGAAGGGATGCCAGAAACGATACTCAAGTCGTAGGTCCTTCTCGTCCTCAGCATAAAGGTTCATGTTCCGATTGTACCTGATGTCCTTAACCCGGTGACAATAATCCACTGGAAGAGGAGGAGTCCAACCATCAGCAGGATTGGGAGCCGTGGTGGGCTCCCGCATGATCGGCGACACACCGGTGAATGGAACAAGCTGAGACACACCCGCTGGACCGTGAGTCGGTGTGCGAATCGGTGGAGTAGCAATGGTGCGTCCGACACGATCAAGAGCTTCCTCTGCTTCATCTACGATCGGCATATCCCCAACAAAGGCCAGAGCAGGAGGCAGAACGGCAGCCGATGACCCTTGGACGCCATGACCACGGGCAGCACGGGAACCACCAGCACCACCATGCGAATAAGAAGCCTTGGTGCGGCCAGGCAGCTTGGGAACAGCGGCACGATCTTGAGTCTTCTTGGAACGCTTTTTCCTGATGGCGCGAGGGACTGCTACCACCTTCCATGACTGCGAAGAACACAAAGTGGAACTAAGAAACAATACAAGGAGAGGTGAAGGAACATCGAGAAGTGAAGAAACAGAAATGGAGTGGTCACCATAGGGTCGGTAGTCCTGGCCAAAGTCGGGACTTCCAACAGCCGGGAGTTCTGGCTTACGTCGGGAGTTCCGACGGTCGGAACTCTCGACGGTCACCGGGACTTCCGGCGCACACGGTGACCATCCCATTCATGGGGCTTCAAATCTCAACACTCATTCAAGCAAGGAAGATAGAGGAGTAGAGAGAGAAGACGAATGGAGTCAAAACACAAGGTACATTGAAGTTAGGGTTCGACACCATGGTAGTACCTTGGATCGAGAACGGAGGAGACGAAGAAGAATGAAAATGCAGTCGATGAACCAATCCACAAACACAATCTCCTCCACCAATGGAATCTCCTCCACACCAACCACAAGGCCACCACGATCCGAAGAAAATGAGGGCACGGGCGGTGGAAGGGGGGTAGGGCGGTCGGCACTACCGGCAAGGCCTCCGGCGGCACAAGAAAAGGGAATGGAGGCCGGAGCACGAGGTAGGGCGGCGGTGGGGGGGTGCGATGGGGCGGCGCGAGGAGGAGCCAAGGTGGCGAGGAGGGACAATGGCGGCGTCGGGAGGGGAGGAGGGAGGAAGAAATAACCGATTGGATAAGTGACCGGGCCGGGTAAAAAGGAATCGGGTAACGGACGTGGCGCAGTCAGATCTGCGTCGGAACTCCCGGCGTACGCCGGGACTTCTGACGCAGGGAAACAGAAAAACACCTTAAGCTACACTCGCTCTACCATGTGGGGCAAAAATATGATGGACACTAACATTTTCACAGGTGACTAGATTTCATTCATCCAATACAAAACAATAGTCACTCATGAAAATTACAAAATAGATTTTGAAAGTGGCACACAATGTTTTCACAATTCTTTTCTCCTAACTAGATCAAACAAAATGTGTGTGCAAGGAATCAAGCCACGTTATGAGAATCAATGATATTAGTTCACTCCTCAAAGCACAAAATCTTGACTCATCTAGGGGCTTTGTGAAGATATCGGTTAATTGTTTTTCGGTGCTCACATGGTGAATGGTGATATCTCCTTTGGCTTCGTGGTCTCTCAAAAAATGATGCTGGATGTCTATGTGCTTTGTTCAAGAGTGGTTTACAGGGTTGTTTGCCAACTTAATGGCACTCTCGTTGTCACACAAAAGTGGAATCTTGGTTAACTCACATCCAAAGTCCTTTAGTGTTTGCTTCATCCAAAGTAGTTGGGCACAACAAGCGTCGGCCGCCACATACTCGGCTTCGGCGGTGGACAAAGCAACAGAATTTTGCTTTTTAGAGTTCCAAGACACCAAGGAACGACCAATAAATTGGCAAGTTCCGGTAGTACTCTTTCGGGTTACTTTGCAACCGGCATAATCCGAATCGAAATAGCCAAGTAACTCAAAAGTGGAGCCCTTAGGATACCACATGCCAAGATTAGGAGTGTGCACTAAATACCTAAAAATTCTCTTAATGGCCATCAAATGACATTCTTTCGGATTAGCTTGAAATCTTGCACACATGCACACGCTAAGCATAATATCAGGCCCAGATGCACAAAGGTAAAGGAGTAATCCAATCATGGAGCGATATACCTTTTGATCGACGTCCTTTCCTCCTTGATCAAGATCAAGATGTCCATTGGTTGGCATGGGTGTCTTGATGGGCTTGGCCTTGTCCAAGTTAAACTTGTTCAACATGTCATTGGTGTACTTGGTTTGACTTATGAATGTGCCATCCTTGAGTTGCTTGATTTGAAATCCAAGAAAGAACTTCAACTCTCCCATCATGGACATCTTGAACCTATTTGTCATAATCCTACTAAATTCCTCACAAAAAGCCACATTAGTACTACCAAATATTATGTCATCGACATATATTTGGCAAACAAAGATATCATTATTGACTTTGCGAGTAAATAAAGTAGCATCGGCCTTTCCTATCTCAAAACCTTGTTTGAGTAGGAAATCCTTTAAACAATCATACCAAGCTCTAGGGGCTTGTTTGAGCCCATAGAGCGCCTTGTCGAGCTTGTAGACATGGTTTGGATACTTGGGGTCTTCAAAGCCCGGTGGTTGCTCTACATACACCAACTCGGATAGGGGGCCATTGAGAAATGCACTCTTCACATCCATTTGATATAACTTGAAATCATGATGGGCGGCATACGCAAGTAGAATGTGAATTGATTCTAGCCTAGCCACCGGTGCATAGGTCTCCCCAAAATCCAAGCCTTCAATTTGAGTGAATCCTTGAGCCACCAACCTTGCCTTGTTCCTTGTTACCACGCCATGCTCATCTTGCTTGTTGCGGAAAACCCACTTGGTTCCAATCATATTTTGCTTGGGTCTTTCCACCAAGGACCAGACTTCATTCCGAGTGAAGTTATTCAACTCCTCTTGCATGGCTATCATCTAATCTGGATCATCAAGTGCCTCTTCCACCCTACGAGGTTCCAAAGGAGAAACAAACGAGTAGTATTCACAAAAACTTGCTAAACAGGAACGTGTAGTTACCCCTCGTTGAATGCTCCCCAATATGTTATCAACGGGATGATCCCGTTGAATGGATTGATGCACTCTAGGATGCGGCACTTGAGTTGATCTTTGGATAGGGCCATCATCATCATCCTGGTCATGATCGATTGGAAGATCACAATCATGAGCTTGTGGAGGGTTGACCTCACTACTTTCTTCATTGTTGAGTTGTGGTTGAGCTCGCTCATTGTTGACACCATCTTCATGAGAATGACCTTGTGCTTCTTTTGATCTCCCATCTTGACTATCTCTTGTTGCGGAAGCTTCACCATGTTCATTTGATGAAACATGATGAATGGTTGGATCAAGATCATCATGCACAACATGGTCTTCATCTTCATCTTCAACGGGCTTTACTTCACCAATAGCAAGCTTCTTGATTGCTTCATGTGGGGCTTCCTCATTACCTACATTCTCAACATTGACTTGCTCTTTTTGAGAGCCGTCGGTTTCATCAAAAGTCACGTCTATCGCGATTTCAATCAAACCGGTGGTTTTATTGAAAACACGATATCCATGTTCGTTAGTACCATAACCAAGCATGAAACCTTCATCAACCTTTGGTGCAAACTTAGAACTTTTGGATTTCTTGTTAAGTATGAAACACTTGGATCCAAAAACTCTAAAGTAGTGCACCTTAGGCTTTTTACCGGTTAGAAGTTCGTAGGTGGTATTTTCTCTTTTCTTGTGAAGATATAAGCGGTTGATGGCATGACATGCCATGTTGACCGCTTCCGCCCAATAGGTGGTTGGAGTCTTGTACTCATCCAACATTGCTCTTGCGGCTTCTATGAGCGTTCGGTTCTTCCTCTCCACAACACCATTTTGTTGTGGAGTGTATGGAACCGAAAACTCATGCTTGATTCCTTCTTCATCAAGAAACTCTTCAATGTTGGTGTTCTTGAACTCCGTCCCGTTGTCACTTCTAACTCTCTTGATTTTGACATCAAACTCATTTTAGGCTCTTTTTGCAAACTTCTTGAAGATTCCTTGGACTTCACTCTTTTCACGCAAAAAGAATACCCAAGTGAAACGAGAATAATCATCAACAATTACAAAACCATATTTGTTACCACCAATGCTTATATAAGCGACGGGTCCAAATATGTCCATGTGAAGCAACTCCAATGGCCTTTCGTTTGTCACAACATTCTTGACGGGATGTTTAGCTCCAACTTGTTTTCCCGCTTGGCATGCGCTACAAATCCTATCTTTCTCAAAAGAAACATTTGTTAGTCCAAGGATGTGTTCACCTTTTTGAAGTTTGGCCAAGTTCCCCATCCCAACATGGGCAAGTCGGCGATGCCATAACCAACCCATGCTAGATTTTGCCATTAAACAAGTCTCGGGATTTACTCTATTTGATGTGAAATCAACTAGATAGAGTTTCCCCTTTAAATGACCCGTAAATGCAATAGAGGAATCCTCCCTTCTATAGACTTGCACACCCTTATCCGTAAAGAGACAATTGTAACCCATCTCATAAAGTTGTGAAACGGACAACAAATTGTATCTCAACGAATTCACAAGTAAGACATTAGAAATGGAATTATCATTTGATATTGCAATTTTACCCAAACCGAGTACTTCACCTTTTCCATTGTCACCAAACACAATATTTCCACTTTGATCATGACTTGGTTGGAATGATGTGAACATGTCCTTCTCTCCGGTCATATGATTGGTGCATCCACTATCCAACACCCAACTTGTTCCACCGGAGGAATATTCCTACAAAAACAAATTAAGCTTTTGTTTTAGGTACCCAAAAAAATTTGGGTCCTAGGGGGTTAGTCACATAAAACTTGGGCACCCAAACACTCCTCATAATTTCCCTTCTCTTTTGGGCACCAACATACTTAACCACAATCTTGCCATCCTTGCCCCAACAACACATATAGTCACTAGCATAGCACCGTGGAAGTGGTGCTTGTGGCTTGAGGACATCGGATTGCTTTGTCTTGATTGTCTTGGTATTTGTAGGTTGGATCTTTGGAATGTAGACCTTGTTGTTGGCCTTGCATATTAGCTCGTCAAGAGCAACGCCCTTGTTGAACTTCACACAAGGCACACCATTTATCATGTTCCTTCCATTTGCTTTTTCATCATACCTATTGTAGCCAATGCCTTCCTTGATTGATGGGTGCCTTGATGACTTGTATATAGTCTTGTTGGATTGCTCTTGACACTTGCACCCGTTCTTCACAATCATTTCCAACCTATGAATCTCCTTGTTTTTCTTCTCTAACTCAACAAGGTTAGTTGCATATGCATTTACATCAATTTTATACCATCTTTTACAACCATCACTAGTGGAGACATTAGAGACTTTGGTTGCCTTAGGAGAAGTTGAAGTGCTAGCCCAAAGAGTACTATAGTTTAGCTCAAGATTTTGATATTTTTCTTCCAAGCTTGTGAGGCTTTCTTGAGCTATACTCTTTTCATTCTTAAGGCTAGCTATTTGATCATTAACCGAGAAATGTTCCTTAGTCAATTTCCCAATTGAGTCATTGGCTAAAGACAATTCAACGGTTAACTTCTCAACCTTCATCTTTTCCTCGGCGATAGATACTTCAAGTGCAAGGTCTCTCTCTCTCTCTCGAGTAATTATATCTCCTTGCAACTCTAAGCATCTATCCCTCTTCTCTAATTTCTTCATTAGCATTTTTATTTTAGTGAATGCCTTTTTACCAAATTTCTTTATCATGGTTGCTTCAATTTCTTCTATGTTATCATCACAATTATCATACTCATCACTAGAGGAAACGGGTGTAGTATGTACCTTCTCCCCTTTTGCCATGAGACAAGTTGGGGTGTAGTAGTCGTTGTCGATGAGGTTGGAGAAGAGCCTCGGTGGTGAAGATAGGTTGGAGAAGAGTTTTGGTGGTGAAGTTGAGTCGGGGAAGATCATGGTCGATGAAGAAGAGTGGTGGATGGCGATGTTTGCGGCTCCCTTCTTCTTCTTCTCATCATCACTTGAGTTACTATCACTTGACTCCCATTCTTCCCCAAGATGAGCTTCACCTCTCTTCTTGCCTTTGTTCTTCTTGTCATCATCCTTGTCATGCTTGTGCTTCTTTTTCTCATTAGGACAATCGGCTATGAAGTGACCGATTTGACCACATGCATAGCAAAAATCTCTTTTGAACCTTCTCTTACCATCACCATAGGTCTTGCGGTTGCTTTTCTTCTTCATAAACTTTCTAAGATTTCTAATCACAAATGCAACCTCCGTGATCGGAATCTTCTTCTCCACTTGAGGAATCATCCTTCACTTTCTTCTTCTTTTCTTGACTTGAACCTTCATGTTGTTGAGTTGCTTTAAGGGCGGCACTCTTGTTGAATCCCATTGCATTAGGATTTTGATTGTGAGCATTGATTGCATCTTCATCTAGACACTCATGATGCTTGAGCTTTGAAAGAACTTCTTGAGGTGTCATCTCATCATAACCGGGCCTTTCCATGATCACGGACGCTAGCATGTTGTTCTTGGCTCTATAGGTTCTCAACATCTTTCTAGCAACTTTGTTGTCATCCTATTCATTGCTACCAAGAGCTCTTATGCGGTTGACCAATGCCATGAGCCTATCAAACATGGATTGTGTTGTTTCATTTTGCAAGAATACAAATCTTTCCAATTCACCATGAAGTAACTCTATGTTGCCTTTTCTCACACTTTTATCTCCTTCAAATGATACTTTCAAAGTATCCCAAATTTGCTTTGCACTTTCCATTCCATTCACTTTTCTAAACTCATCCGGAGCTAGGCTTGACACAAGCAATGCTACGGCTTGTGCATTTTGATGGAGGTTGTGCACTTCTTCCGGAGTTATCTCTCTATCTTCATCGGTAGGAATCATCACACCAACATCCACAACTTCCCAAAGTCTTGCGGCTATTAGATGCATCTTCATCTTGTAAGACCAATCGGTGTATCTAGTTCCATCAAAGTGAGGTGGCTTGCCAATATTGACGAACGGAGTATGTAGTGTTGAACCTTTCATTATTTGTCCATAGTCAAAACTCATGTGTGAATATATTCCTTTTCCATGAGCATGCTCACTGGCTCTAATATCACTAGCGGCATCTTTGTTTGCTTCATTCTTGTCACTAATATCATTCTTGCCACTTATTGCATCATCAACCTTCTTGCTCAATTCTTCCTTCAACTTGCTCATCTCATCTTGCATCTTTTTCATTTCATCTTGAAAGAGCTTGACTTGAGCACTCATCAACTCTTCAGCTATTTTCTTGGCCATTTCGACGGCAACGGCTTGCATCTTGTCGGTCTCCGACATTGTTTCTTCTCATGTGGTGAAACGCAAAGAGAAGACCTTGCTCTGATACCAATTGAAAGGATCTAACAATGCCTAGAGGGGGGTGAATAGACGTATCTAAAAATTTACTGCAAATGCTAAGTTCAAATCTGTCAGCCACTGTCGGAAGTCCCAACGTTTGGGTCGGAACTCCCGACGTTGTCAGAAGTTCCAACGCAAACGTCAGCAGTCCCGACGCCTAAGTGAACTACAAAAGCAGTGCCAAATTTAACTTTGCGGATAAATAATCTTACAACCTCACTTCCTAGTGGTTTGGTGAAGATGTTGGGTCACTCCCATGACGCCGTAATGCCTCCAAACCGTAGATCGAGTCCAAACCCTAAAATGGAGATTTTGGAGACAAAGAGACAAACACATACAAGTAATCTCAAGCAATCACAACAACAACAAGCACGCGGGACACAAAGATTTATCCCGAGGTTCGGCAACCCCACAAAGAAGCTCCTACATCCTCGTTGTTGAGGTGACCACCAAGGTCGGAGTCTTTTCCACCTCCTTGCCTCTCTCAAAGCGACCACAAAGGTCACTTGAGCTTTCCACTAAGAAATCGAAGGGTGATACAAACTTCCCAAGGCTCTTCCACAAGATGGAAGCTCTTGGGCAATGCCTAGCGGCTAGGGCAAAGCCCCAAGAGTAATAGACGCATAAAATCAACCGGTTTGACGAAGAAATCAAGTGCTCAAGCTTTCCAAAGTGATGCTCTCACTTAATCCACTCTCCTTTCACTTAAAACCCTAAGGAATCAAGATTGGAGCTAAGGGGAAGGAGAGGTGAGCTTTAGTTGCTTGGGAGCTGTTGAGCGCGAAGTGGGTCAGCAGTGAGTGAGTCATAATAGTTAGAAGTGAAGAGAGGAGTATTTATACTCCAAGTGAAAATCGAACCGTTCAGATCAACGCCGGAGTCCCGACGCAGATCTCGGACTTCCGACATTAATGTAAAACAATGTTCACAACGGGTCAAGTCCTCGGGTGCAAGTCGTTGTCGGAACTCCCGGCAAATGTCGGGACTTCCGGCGTGCACGATTGATCAAGCAACAAGAACAACGACGATGCGGGACTCGGCATGGGTCAAGTCGATGTCGAAACTCCCGACAAACGTCGGGACTTCCGACGAGCATGTATAACCACCGATCGAAGCAAAGGGTGCCGGGACTCCGGCTTAGTTCGGGACATCCGACCGTCGGGAGTTCCGACATACGCCGGGACTTCCGACGCCCCTGCATGAGAAAAAATATTCTGTGTGTTCGTGAAGTGCTAGAGTGTCTCCCTTTTGATTTTATTTAAATGCTTGAGCACTCTATCTTCCTCAGACCAACTAAATTTGCATCCCTCTTTATAGTGCGGCGGATTCTAAACTAAAAATCAAAATTGAGTTCTTCCGCCCTTACAACTTCAAGAATTGAGGGATAACATTTCATCTTTATCAACTCTTTGATTCTTTCACGGGACTAATAGCTGCGACATATCTCATTTAGATCACATTAGTCCCTAATTTGGATGTCATCAATACACCAAAACCCACATAGGGGCGAATGCACTTTCAGTTTCTAAATTCTCATAGAAATATTTTGGATCTAAATTCTCTTCAAAACGTTTTTCGGTGAATCGAATCATTTTGTGGAACTAGCTCACTAGATTCTTGAAACTAGAACTAGAATAAGAAGAAACCAGATTTTAGATGTTTCTCTGAACTAGTAAAAACGAGAATCAGTTTCAAGTATTTTTTTCTTGAAGCATTTCTCTTTGTAGCTTTCGTCAACCATTCCAATGGTTCTACTAAAAATCTGAAAAGAAGTTTATCGATGTCAAATGCACCCTTAAAGAGGTACGGAGTACCGTTTAAGCTCCGCGTTACTCACGCCTAGGGATGAAAACGGTACGGATATTTTTCGACTGTATTCGAAACCGAATCCGTTTAGAGGGGTTGAGATCTGTCCGTATTCGAGTCCGGATATCCAACATCCGATACCGTATCCGTATCCGAATACTCAAATCACATATTTATGATGTCGATATCCAATCGTTTCCTATCCGACATAGTTGACACTATCCGTATTCGAATCCGAATCCGAACAGAAATATGAAAACAAATATAATATCGGTGATATCCGTCCATATCCAATCCGTTTTCATCCCTACTCACGCCCAGACAGAGACGACAATTCTGAATTCATGTGCACAAGCAATAACTACGGACAGGTAGCCTGCCTAGCAGCACATAAAATCCCCATCACAGTTCCCTTTAAGAACGCCATCTGTTGTTTTTTCGCATCTAGATCGTGGTTTCCTTTTCTTTTCCAAACAGCTTCAAAATTTCCCTGACAGACCAATATTATAACAAAAAGTGTAAGTATTTAACCCTTGCGTTTATGCCCTCGGCCAAAATCTTTTGCACCCACCAGCCCAAATGCCCAGTCCTAGGCAGCAGCCCAGCATGAACAAGCCAAAAAGCCCAAGCAGGGACTTTATGGAACCTCAGTCATCTCAACCCAGGGTTTTCGGGTATTTTTCATCTCAGCAACTGTTTAAAAAAAAAGGGCAGACCCGGTGCCAGAGGCTCCCACATGAGTGGGGTCTGGGGAAGGAAAAAACCAAGGCAAGCCTTCCCCCCGCAAAATCTACGGAGAGGCTAATAACAGCAACTGTTTGTCGAATCATAATATGCCACGTCAGCAACACAATGAAAACAATCGGAGGAGAAAGGCAGATAATTCTGCTATCAAATACCAGATCCCAAGTTCTTTCAGAGGAAAAAAAACAGTTTGCAGACATACATTTCATGCAAAATCCGATACAATTAAAGCTGACTAAACCTTTGTTATAGCACAAATTATTCATACCACATATATATTCTCCGACAAAAATCATAGTTACAAAATTGTGAGTACGCTGTTGGTATCTAGTGGAACAAGTTTTTTATTGGCTTCCTGCCGCCCATAGCGTTCATACCCAGTTGAGGTAGATGTAGGTAACTTTAATTTCCAACCTGGTTTCACAATCAAATGCTCCAAGGCTAATGCATTTTTAAAGATGTATTTTGCTAGTCCGACCTGTCCAGCAGTTCCGTAAAAACCATCTATGCAAACTATCTTGAGATGATAATGAGGAAGATCCATTATGTCGTCCAGATCACCATGGCATAAATCAAAACCAAACATCTGCAATAAAAATTTCCACCTTTTATTACTGACAAAAAACTACTATGAATATTTGCTTTTTTACCTTTTTTATAAAAAGATAAATGATACATCAAACAAAAAAGGGGAAAAGAATAGCCTGCACACAACTTATTATTAAAACAAATGGAGAATCAACTTTGGAACTATGTCCAAACAGATGTTTTTATGCATATATAAGTACAAGTCAACAAACAATTAATAGACTATCAACCATACTATCAACTTAGTGCGTACTCCCTCCGTCCTAAAAAGAGTGTTGTTTTCGCTAGGATCTGGACAAACATTTATCCAGATCCATAGCAAAAGTGACAATCTTTTGGGGACGGAGGGAGTATTAATATTAATCATAGCTTGTTAACAGTATCACATCCTGAACATTGTACTCATCAAAGTCAACATCGTAATTGACCTAGAATAAAGCTTCTCATATGGGAATGACCAAGAACGATAGAAAGATAAAGATCAAATGGTTATTATCATAGGGAAACCATGATATTGTCGATCAATGCTAAACAATATCTATTTGTCAATGAATTATGCTTGGATTCTGTTCTCTAAAAGGAGAAAGATAGTGGCTGACATAACTCAGCTTACTAAGAATGCATACCAGACAAGTAGTTTATAGTTGATAAAGAGAGAAGTTGGAAGTGGTCTGAAAGATCACTCTATATGGGTTTCTAGAACAGATGGAGCATACAAAACATCTGTAAGGTAAAATAAATAAGGTAGAGCTGTATGACATTAACTCGGTAACAATGAAATGGCAAACATGTGTAACCACAGAAAGTCGCAGGCATACAAAACATGTACTTACATCGAAATGAAGATCCTCTAAAAGTGGAGCTGCTTCCAAAAGAAAAGCCAGTTGAAAAACTGAATTTGGATCACAGCAGCTGGTTATTTCCATAGTTAAATGCCTCAACTGAATAAACTTAAGAGGGGGCTGTGTAAATCCAGACATCTGAAATAAGTTTAGTGGAAGTGAGGCAACAAGATATGAAATTGGAAAAACAAAATAGTGCAGAAGGTAGAGAGAGGACAAAACAGACCTTGCTGCTGATCCTAAGTTTGACAGACAGAGTGTCAACTTGAGGAAGTATACATGGAATCCAAGTCAGCACATATTCAAGAGTATCGTTCAGATAGAGTCTGATAGTTGCTGTCTTAAGCTTCAAGCATTCATTAAGATTAATCAAAGTTCGGGAACCTTTGTACTCGAATGTCATGAGATTAGGTGCATGAAACTCAATTTCACGAAAAGCACAATCTTCAACACATAGATATTGCAGACGGTATAATGGCTCTTGAACACACAGAGATGACAGGCTTGGCAGCTGGAAGAAGCACAACCGGATTCTCAACCACTCAAGTACACAGCATTTCGATAATAAGTGCTGTAAATCTTGCGATACGATAAAAAAGACAAGATCAAGCATTTTAAGATTTGCAAAGCCACAAAAATCAGGAGGTGGACCCAAAGTGACCCAGTGAAGCTGAAGAGCCTGAAGGTGAGATCCACTATGTCCATCGAAAAGTTGAAAAGGGAAGTCATAATTGTCTCGATCTAATGCGCTCTTATTAGGAGAGAGGTTGAGAACGACAACTCTTGCCTTTGATGCAATAGCAAACGAAACCCATCTGTTGATATGACTAGCATGCTCTGTCGACAAACCAAACTCAATGGCAAACTTGTTCACCTGCGTGGTGCAATGGTTTTTCAGGATGGCATCAACCCTCTCAATGAACTTGTTAGTGGTCAGCATTCTTTCCTCGGATCAGTGAAAATTAATTCTGTATTGGCACGACTTCCAAGCACTGTCTGAATACCAAAGTAGAGATTAGGATGGAACACACAAGCTTGTCTCCACGTGCTCGACAGCACGCACATCTGAGCAGCTTCCTTCAACGTTAATTTTGATGTTATCCTCAGAGCAATATCCTGAATGTGCAGTTTGAATCAGCAACAAAATTTAGTCTACTATCTAGCACATACAAGAGGAATATTTATGCCAAGATATCGTATAAATACCTCAGGAAGACTCTGGATATTAACTTTGCACGGTATTATGCTTTGAAAATCAAGCTGCCGCTGTCTTATCCTCCGAGAATTAGATTTTGATCTTCTTCTCTTAGTGGTGTAGTTTCCACCTGTAATCCCCACCTCTTTGGTTACTGGAGAGTTGCTGTGCTCCAAGTGTGACATACTTGCTGTTTGCTGGGGTGCTGTTGGCCCTGAAATTAATAATAATGAAATGATGAAAAACAACCAGTAAGCGTAACAATGTGCTGGTCCCTCGTGATTTAGTTGGAATAAAACATGCTGGGCAACAAATATATCCACGAGGTCTGGCATGCCTGTACACAAATGATGTAAAGAGCGTGTGCATTAGAAGTAAAGGACATTTGTATATGCACCACAAACTATCTCCGGTTGGGCGGACCCTAAAGGACATCGGTGTTACACATTTTGTATACATATATATATACTCCGTACAAAAAAATTGAAGTTAGTAGGCACGTATACGCTTTTAATTCGATCCGGTCTTAAGTGTTAAGTCCTAACACAAATAGCTAAGTTAGGGTTCGGGTTGCTCGGTTTCGCACAGCGTGAAAGGCAAGAGAACGGGTGCGCATACCTGGTGTGTGCTCGTCGCCGGCTAAGGCCCCGATCAAGACCTGGCGAGGGTACCGAACCGAAGAAGACCTGGTCACCTCGGGCGGCGGCAGCGGTCGGCCCGTCGCCACAGGAGAGAGAGAGAGAGAGAGAGAGAGAGAGGCCCAGGGAGAGACAGCGGCGCACGCGGGGTGAAGGGGAGAAGAAAAGGCAGGGGGAATCCGGATCCGGGGCCTGTTCTTTGGTTTCACAGCGGATTTGGCGCCCAGGTGTGGTGGGCTGGCGCTGGCGCTCCCAGATCTTCCTCAAACGGACACTAATCACAACTCACGGTTTGATGGCCCAGTAAATAAAAACTTTATTTACATTTGTAGTCCGATGATAGTAATAATTTATACATTCTATTCCTTGCATAATTTTTCAGTTTTATGGATTCCATTTTTTTCTGGTCAAAGTTGTATCTGCTACAAATTGGAACCATGAGTTAGTTTCCATACTTTTGTAAATATAAATACTAAAGATGGCAACGGGCCCCGATACCCGATACCCGACGGGTATTTGATCGATTAGGGGACGGGATGGGATCATATCTTTACCCGTGGGCATTTAAATGGCAAGAATCCATCCCCGATGGGTATAGCGGGTACGGGAACGTTCCCTGTTTACCCGTCTCCGTTACCCGTTGAGGAACCCGACTATTTGAGCTGTCATGCGAGTATTAGGCCCAAAGAAGCTCAACATAAGTATTTTGGTCCAAATCTGAACAATCATATATATAGTTTGTGTATTCTAGGAACCCTAGTTCAATTTTTCCTCACCATCTCCGCCAGCAGCACAAGCACGCCTACCTCACGAGCGCTCGTGCCCCTCGCTTCTTCAGTTCGGTCTCTCTGCCACATTTGCTCGTCCTCCTCGCAACCTCACTTTTTCTCCTCGGCATCTCCGAGACTCCGACACTTATACCCGGGTGAAGAAGAAACATCTCTGATTGCAAAGCTGCGACCCCAAGTGTGTTTGTTTATCGGGTATGCAGTACCCATCGGGTATCTGTTACCCGACCGATGCCCGACGGGTACGGGGATGGACAAGAATCTATACCCGAGACAGTTAACGGGGACGGGATGAATTCTCTGTAGTAGGGAAGAGAACGTTCCGACGATACCCGACAGGTACATCCCCATTACCATCCTTAATAAACACACAAACTTCTTTCAAAATAAAAAAAATAAATAAACACGGAAACTAACGGAGGCAGCGTTTGAAGAGACTACGTACTATATGGATGTAGAAGTTTCAAAGCTAAATAAGATGCAAGTTTGTTTTTCCACTGAAAACAGTTGTTGTAGGTGATTCTTGCGGTTATACCACCTGGTTTTGACTTTTGAGACATTGGCTGATTTCATATTTATTTATCTATCGCTAGTTGGTCGTCTCACAAAACTATACGTGCGAACACAAGGTTGATATATGCCCTTGCGGTTCGATTTGTAATGAGTGATTGTCAACGTGATCCACGACCTAGGTTGAGTTTGTGACTAACCATGGCGTGAGTTAGGGTGTATGACATGTCTCTTGGCTTATGGTGTGCAGGTGTGGAGTTCGGAGGTGGTGGTCGGCGGCGAGGTGAAGGCCAAGTATGGACGTGTCGTGCCGATGGACTAGAAGTGGTGAAGGACGGACGTGAGGTTTGGACTGAGGGACCAGGAGGTCGCGTGACCAACCGCGGTGGCTGACATCTGGGACATTGACAAGCGCAAGTGTACATGTGAGTGACCGTGTTGACCGATTCAAGACGGCGGACGTGCGAGTCGAGCGGGGCTCAGGAGGACTTGGCGGACGACCGGTAGAGGACGGCGGTGACACGTGTCGAGTGACTGGGGGACGCGTATGGAGTACGCTACTCGCGGACGGTTTGGTGGTTTGGGCCTCAAAACCATCCGTGGCCGGTTTCGCGGGGTTTAGACCTCAAAACCCGGGCGGAGGTTCCGAGGAGGAACGGACGATATGTGGCGGCATCGAGGAGTTCGCGTCGAGGCGAAGCTATCTCATGAAAGACACAGTGGCCGTCGGATGAAGAAAAACTTGGACGGATTTACCCTTAGCGGGTATTTGGGATTAGTACTTCATGTCAAAGCGTTTTTGTCTTTTGACGGCCGCCTGTATATATATGTGAAGGGACTGGTTGGGCAGCCATCCTTAAGGCTCACTCTCATTTGTGTGGTGGTGTTGAGAGGAGGCTAGGGCTAGAGAAAGGAGTGACTCTTGTTTTTTAGCTTTTTGTCATCTTAGTTTTGATTAGACTAGGAGTGGATTGTAATCTGACCTCTTGAGCTAATCCAGGATCAATTTCGTGCAGCATTGGTTCCCCTCTCCAAATCAGTCGTTTTTTTTTTGTGTGATTTTCGGAGCTATTTTGGGGATTTTTTGTTTCGTTGACTCTAGACCAAATCGGTTCGTTCTTTTTGCGTTGATCCGTGCTGTGACATGAGTTGAAGCTATCCCAAGGATTAATTTGATTGAATCGACTCGAGCACGGGACTTTTTCGTGTTCTCGGCTCGATCAAGATTTTCCGGAGATTGGGTAGAAATTAGGCGACGATTCTTTCGGGATAGCTCATCCACTCCGTGGTGATTATCTGTGTAAAGTTTGGGAGCCAGTCGTGAACGTTTGATCGAGTTTCTCACGATTTTTGGGAGCGCCTGTTTCTCTGTTCGTGTTCTTCTGTGTTCGTTCGTAGCTCTTCAGCAGAGGTGCTCGTGCGTAAGTCCGGACAGCAGGTCCAGCGTCGTGCGGCGCTCGTCCTTGGGCCCATAAGCCCCGGGCACTTCCACGCAGCAGGCAGGCTCCGTCTGCCAGGGACCGCTCGGTCTTCCTCTCCCTCTCTGCTTCTCTCGGTCAGGCTCCAGTGCGAGCGCATCGGTGGCCACCGGTGTCGTGTGAGTCGACTCCCAGCAGTCCGCTGATCTCTGGTGCCCAGCGCCTGCTCTCCAGGACCCGCTCTGCATCTGCCCAGGAGGCAGGCAGCAGCGCCCGGTGGCTGCTCGTCGTGAGGCCCAGTTGCATGCTCGGTCACCATGAGAGAGCAGGCCAGGAGCGCCCCCCAGATCTGTATGCTTGCTCAGCACCAAGCAGTGCTCGTCGTGAGCCCAAGTCACGAGCCAAGGTGAATCTGTGCTTGTCTTTGAGTCAGCTGCTTTTGATTGGTCCAAAGCATAATTCTTGCATCCGTGAATTACTAAAGCTTGATTAACCAATCTGTGAAGTATTAAATTACTTCTTTCTCTTGATATGATATTCATGGCTGTGGAATTAGCCCTTGTTTAGTTCGCGAAATTTGGATTTTGGGGCAACTGTAGCACCTTCGTTTTTATTTGGCAAATAGTGTTTAAACATGGACTAATTAGGCTCAAAACATTCGTCTCGCAATTTTCCACCAAACTGTGCAATTAATTTTTCTTTTCGTCAACATTTAATGCTCCATGCACAGACCGCAAACATTCAATGTGACAGGTACTATAGCAACTTTTTAGAAATTAGGGTGGAACTAAACAATGCGTTAATTTCTTCTCCCTGTGAGTGGTGCTAGCAGGCTCGGTCCAGTGCAGTTGCTGGGCGAGCAGGTGCAGCTGCTGAGCGCTTCGTTCCCTGCAGTGCCGAGCAATTTCCAGCCGTGTTTAGTTGGCGAATTTTTTTGAAAAATGGTATTGTAGCACTTTCGTTGTTATTTGACAATTAGTGTTCAATCATAGTCTAATTAGGCTTAAAAGATTCGTCTCGTGAATTTCGTCTAAACTGTGTAATTAGTTTTATTTTTTATTTATATTTAATGCTTCATGTATACGTCCAAAGATTCGATGTGACGGAGAATCTTGAAAAATTTTGCAAAATTTTGGGAACTAAACACCACTTCAGTAGCGCTCTCTCTGTAAGAATTTTCCAGTCTCTAATTCCTGAGCTCGTAAATTCGTCCGTGGTTTGTTCGTTTGAGCTCCGTTTAGTGTTCCGTCTGTCTTTTGCGTTGGCTTTCTACCGTTCCGAAGAATTTTCTAGGTACTCTCGTCACTAGTTGGTTTGGGTATTTTAGTTCGAGAACTCGCGTGATTTTGTGAGAGCGGCCAAAAGTTTCGAGAGAAATTTTACGGCTCCCATTCCCCCCTCCCCGTTTTTGTCCTTCAATGTGCAATTCTAGCTGCGTCTGATATATGGATTGCATCATCGATTACCTAAAAATTTGTAAAGTACATATAATTTTGTTAAACAATATAAAATGGAAACCATAAATTAATAACACCTTCGCAGAACACTATGTGATGATTACCTATACCATCTCATCACCCGGATATTACGACTACAGCTGTGACCATTGACCTTGACCGAGTCCCGAATTCTACGTATAATCTTTGTAGGAACTCGGGCCCCAATTGGCTCCCATATGAGGCTCGACAGGGACAACTCGGGCTGCAGGGCCCACCAACTGGCTAGGACTGCACCCGACTGGTTTCTGACTTTGGACCCCAGTTGGGGAGATCTCCTGACTTGGGGCACTCGGACCGCACCACTCGGGGACTCTCTTGAGAACCCTGTCTGAATGATGCAAGGAGGACTCGACTGTGTTTTCTTCCATCCGAATGGTCAAAGCATACCGTATAAAAATAGTCATCCGAATGGTCTGCCGCTCTTATGCGACAAAGGGCATGACACATCCCTAATACTTGTATCCCCATACATACAACACAGAGATGTGGACACAGGCCTCACCTGTCATTATGAGGACATTGTCCCTACTATTCGGTGACGGACGCCAAGCGTGGGAAAACAAACCCCTGCGCATCCTCCACCACAAGCACGACGGTGAGGACGACCGAAGACTCTATGAGGACTAGCTAGCGTTATATGGAACCCTTCCATCTTTTGTACGTAAACTCTCCTAGCTTTATGAGGGGAGGCCAGAGAAAACCATATAAACATTCACACACTCCGAACTTTGAGCAAGCTTAGGAACACAATCATCTCGATCGCACTGGACGTAGGGCACTTGCTCAAACGAATATAAATCCCGAGTCTCCAAATGCTAAGCCATTCGAACAATGCTTGCTTCTCATCCGCCGGCAAGCTTCGAGCCCCATGCGTCATCCGCCCCGACTCCGCAGCACTCGCATCTCCATTGTCGTCTACCTTGCACTCACATAGAGCCGTGGCATTTCAGGGAGGCCCGGCCCCCATGCAGCTAGATGAAGGAGTCGAGGGAAGCTCTCCTTTTTTAGCTCCCACGGACTCTCCCAATTACAGAGAGCACGAATCGTGGGCAGAGCTACGAGGAGCTAGCGGAGGCTCTCGACCCCGTTGTCACGGAGGAGCTACACGTACGTGGAGCAGCTCCAGAATCGCTACCAAACGGGGCCAACATACCTCTCAAGAAAATCTTTTATGGCGGCCGGCCTCCAGAGTAAATGAATTTCTCTTGCTCCCTACTCTTTGCGGTCCTTATTTGAGGGTTGCTCGCCAGGACTTCCCTGAGGTTTTTTAGCCCTCAAAGCTATTCGATTTTGTGGTAGTAGATATGATAGTGCAACACATACGTTCAACTATGACAATATTTTTACAAAGCCCCAATCCCCCCTACACGATGGAGCAGAATGGAGGAATTGTGCAGCGGCGGAGCGTGGCCAAATAGCAAGAGGGGGCCGAATTGCTCAGCTCGTTACAGCATAAATTGTGGGTCCGGCCAGCACAGCTTTGGTCGCATCTGAACTGAAGTCGACCGGCCTTTCTCTTGCATGCGAAGAACTTAGAAGCACAAATTGTGCTGTTACATTAGATTGTTGGATGTGTAGTTTTGAGTGGTACGGCGGCTAGATATGCCAATTCTGGTCATGGCCCTTTTCATGATTTATTTAGTGCTCCTCTGGCTTATACTGAAGAGTTAAATGCATGAGTGATCCATAACTTGTGCTCTAGTTTCACTGAGGTCCATCAACTCTAAAAGTGGTTTTTTGAGTCCATAATCTTTGTTAGTGACGCATTCCTAGCCCATACCCTATTTGTTTCAATTTTTTAACCCACGTGGCACCTCCGATGATGGCGATGTGGCCAGGGTGCAGCGTCTAGATGGCGGCGAAGCCCTTGGCGTGCTCGTACTTGCCGGTGGCCGGTGCCTCCGATGATGGCGATGTGGGACTCCGGTGCGGCCATGCGGTGGACCCCGAAGAAGCTGAGCGTGTCGCCGCCATGCGGTGTCTCGGGGCCCTCGAACATGGCTGTGAGCACGATGGTCTTGCTGGTGCCGTCCTGCGAGCTGGCGACGTAGAAGCCCTGCACCCTGCCGATGACCCAGTCATGTCTGTTGCTGCAGCCTGTGCGCCCACGCGGCTCGGGTCAACGACACTCACGTTCGCGGCGCAGATGCCCCCACCGGCCCATCGCCGGAGGCCGCCGCTGGCCGTGCCAAGCCTGAGGGGCGCGCGTGCACCCGCAGCTGTGGCAGGCGTGCGTGAGCTCCCTGTGCGCCGTGCCGCCCGTCGGCGCCGCCGTCTACTACTTCCCGCAGGGCCACGCCGATCATGCAGGCGCCGCCGCCGTGGACCTGCGCGCCACGGGCGTGCGCGTCTCGCCGTTCGTGCCGTGCCGCGTGGGCGCGCATGCCGGCTGCTGCTGCTGCTGGCCGTTCGCCAAGACGTCGACGTGCCAGCATGGGCTGCCGGACTGGGCTACCACTGCGCCGGCTGCTGCTGCTGGCCGTTCGCCAAGACGCCGACGTGCATGTGCATGCACCTGCATGCGTGTGCCACCTGGACCCGGAGGTGCCACATGGGTTAAAAATTGAAACAAATGGGGTATGGGCTAGGAATACGCCACTAACAAAGATTATGGATCCAAAAACCCACTTTCAGAGTTGATGGATCTAAGTGAAACTAGAGCACAAGTTGATAAACCACCCATGCTTTTAACTCTATACTGAAATATAATTTGCTAATACGGAGTACATCAAACTTAAACATAGATGGCTCTGGTACAGTGGGAATTTTGCAGAGCCTGGGCGAGACACAACGCCATACGTACTAAGACAGTATTTGGAGGAGCTCCGGCTCCAGCACCGTTGTGTTATTGCAGCGTCACTGTATCAGAGCCGGCGGAGCCCTGGACCCTAGCTTTGGCGGCTCCTTGCCTGTTTACATTGTATTCTGGAGGAGCCAGAGCCCCTCTTCGCCACCTACACTATCATACAGTATTTCACAGTGCAAAAATGAACACATGCAGGAGCCAAAGCCTCTGGGAGCCGAAACAAACGGGGCCTTAATAATAGCAAGGTTAGGCAAAATAGTGCAGAGATAATTATATATATAATGTACAGGTAAAATTAGACAGCCGCAATAGTTTTTATTCTAAATTAACATAATCACTAAGTTGTAGGATCGGAGAAGCCTGCTCCCTGCCTAATATGTGTACGTAGCTAACTGTCACTAAGCCTTTTGTGCATTTGGGGCTAATAAGGTGTGGTCAGTACTCAGTAGCAGCCAGCAGAGGAGGCCGTCCATCAGCCCAGGGTGCAGGGCCAAGCCGGCAAAAATCGAGGCCTGTACCAAACTCTAAAATGAGGCCTACCTCCCTAAAAAATATGACTGTAAATAAGATATATATGATACATATCACACTAAGATATATAAAAAATCGTACCTATTCGACTTTTGCTTTCATAATCTTTAATTGAAGTACTTCATTTTTTTTAGTGTTCCTTGAAATGAAATCTTCAATGATATGCTCATAATCAATCTTCTCCAGCAATCCACTCTCAAGTGCTATTGTAGCCAAATCATTAAGTCTTTGTTGCGTCATTGTCGAACGCAAATATGACTTCAATAGTTTCAATTTAGAAAAGCTTCGCTCTGCCGATGCAATGGTCACAGGAATGGTCAACAGAACTCTATATGCAATACTTGCATTGGGAAAACAGTCATGCCGCTTTAGGAACTTTAGAATTTCAACAGGACCCATATTTTCTTTAGGAATGAAATCTTGAAGAAACTTCAACTCCACATACAATTCATTGGCATCAACATCAGATTTTCTGTCTTTTGTAAGGACAGCCCCAAGATTATCACAAGAAGATTTCAAACTCGTGCCATCCAATGACTATAATGTTTCAGAGGTAAATAAGAAATAAAAATTTTGTTGGTAACTCTGGTATTGTTCAAACCTTGTTGTAAGTGAGGAAAATGCTTGATCAACAATAGGTAAAAAATAGCTGGTTCTAAGGGCCTCTTTGGCACGGCTTATGCCGGCTTCGGCTTTATCTATTTTGCGCAAATCGAGTCACTGTAGAGTGAAGCCGTTTTGTAAGCCAGGGTTAAAATGAACTAGAAGCCGGGAAAAGCCAATTTTTCTGGCTTCACTGGTGAAGCCGTTTTGGATGAGCCGTGCCAAAGGGGCCCTAAATAGCTCCTCTGCAAACTGTGTACCAGCATTTGTGTCATCTAAGTTCTCATCAAAATGTCTCTTTCTTTTAATTTCTCTTCTTTTACGAAACGTTGTACCAATATCCATCTCAAGTGCAATTCCTTTGGCAATCTCTAATGCTTCTAAGAAACCAGTTCCCTATAATCCTTGAAGAAAGAAATCAACCATTCCACTTTCTCAATAGCAACATCAATAAGCATATCCTTTGCTTGCAAGTGTTTGCTTACTAAATTAACGACATATAATACCTCATACCAAATGACTGTTGCCAATATAAATTCATACTCTCCAAGTTCATTGTTTGCTAAGCCCTTAGCCTCACTGCTTGTTTTTGGATCATTATCAACATCAGATACCTGAAATTGAAAGGAAGAAAATATGTGTTATAGTTGGAGATAGCCAAAATAAGTACATCATTATCAAATATCAATACAACAATATTGGGTACCTGAAGTAGAGCCTCTCGAATGTGTGTGCACTGAAATCTTATAGCTTTAACACTTTCAACACGACTCTCCCAACGTGTAGCTGATACTGACTTGAGAGTCAATCCTAATATGTTATCTTTTAGAATCTGCCATTTCTTAGTAGAATTAGCAAAAGTTGTATAGATGCGCTGGATGATTCCAAAGAAGTCCTTAGCTTTACCACAAGTCTTAGCCATATCACAAAGTGTTAAATTAAGGCTATGGCAACCACAAGCAGAATAGAAAGCACGAGGATTTACATCCAAAAGTTTCTTTTTTACCCCTTTATGTTTTCCTTTCATATTTGACCCATTGTCATAACCTTGTCCTCTCACGTCATCTATATCAAGACCAAGGAGCTTTAGTTCATTCTCCAGCACATCAAAAAGTCCTTGCCCAGTTGTATCGTTGACATCCAAAAATCCTATAAAGGATTCTTCTATGAGAACATCACCTGAAGATGAGTCAACATATCTTATAATTAAAGACATTTGTTCTTGGTGGCTTGCATCAGGAGTACAATCAAGTATGACAGAGAAGTACTTTGCACTCTTTATTTTCTTAATAATTTCAGACTTAATAGCAGAAGCAAGCAAGTGTATCAACTCATTCTGAATCTTAAAATCAAGATAATGAGCTTGAGTTTCCTCACTTGTAATACGACGAATATGTTCTTGAATAATTGGGTCAAATTCAGCCAACATCTCTACCAATCCCAAGAAATTCCCATTGCTATCTTCATACAGTTTGCTATTAGTCCCACGAAAAGCAAGATTATGCTTGACAATAAATTTAACAATGCAAACAATTCTGAACAAAACTTTTCTCCAATGGTCCTTTTCTTTCTTGAGTTGTCGTTGAGCGGCTTTATCAATAGTTTGATCCTTTTGCAATCTACTACGCAACTCATACCAAGTTGCCATACTCAAAACATGATTTGGACTTGTTTCATGCTCTTTAAGTCTACTACCAAGATGTATCCAATCATTAAACCCCTCATTTGCCAACTGACCTTTTCGATGGCCTTTTGTAAATAATTTACAACCAAAGCAAAAGACCCTATCGAATTCCTTGGAATAGACAAGCCAATCCCTATCACAATGCTCTCCATTTGATAAAATTCTTGTATAGAATAGTGCAGAAAACCTTCTAGCATATCTATCCTTAGGACCTTTCTGAATTGGTAAATCTCTTCTAGGGCCCTTCTCTGCAAAAATATCAATTTGTTTATGATCAAGGGAATCCCAATATCTAGGATCAAATATATCAGGCTAAAAGGAATCATTAACATCCGCAATTGGTGAAGTACTATTGGCCCCAATGTTATCAGCATTGTTATCCATTTCAATGTTTGTGTTATCAATAAGAACTTTCTCGACCCCAACAATATTTTCTGTCTCCATCTGACCATCTCTAGGATCAATGTCATGTCATCATTATCGGTGGACACTTGTGACTCTTTTCTAACAAATTTATCCATAGCCCCCTTTTGAGATTGAGTTAAATCCTCTATTCTTTGTTTTTTCTTACGCTTTTGGTAACCGATTCATACTTTCTAGACCGATTTACGTAAGACATGACTACAATCTTGTATCGAAACACTAGATAATCCGAACCGAACAAATATAACTAAACACCTAGATGGATCAATATTATATTAGTCATCATCCATCAATGTTGATTAAAATATTGAAAATTAATTGCATCGAAATCATATTAGTATACCGATGCGCATGCGAGGCGCGAGACACGAGACGGACCGACGGATCACCGATCATGGACGAGACGGGATCTCGCGAGATCGCTGCGATGGCGCGCTGGCGCGATGGAGTCTCGCCGTCTGGCGTCACGCGCTGGCCGGGCGCGCGCGCCTCTGGGTTCACGGATGCGTCCTGGACGTCGGCGCGGGCGCTGGCGGCCGGCGCGTGATGAATCGATGAATTGATGATACGGCTGCGCAGTCTGTTGTACCGTCGCGGTACTACGTGCTCGCGATCGCGAGGCAATGAGAGGGCCAGAGGGGCAGGGCATGCCGCTGGCCGCTTGGGGACTTGGGGCCTTGGGCCTGGCCGTCTGCTGCCTGCCATGTGCCATTGATTGGGCATACTATACACCTACAGGCCCTGTACAGTACATATACATCTATACCTATACTACACCTGACTGGTTGGTGGGCCCCTCCTATTTGGGGGCCCTGTTCGACCGAACCGGCTGCACGTGCTTGTGCTCGGCCCTGCCAGGGTGGCCAGGTCTTGGGTCCGCCGCTGCTCTGGCCTGGTGGTGGTTACCACCCACCTTGCATTGCTGGGAACTTCTGCTTTTTGTTATAGAAAGGGATAGTGTGTTCTCTGTATGTTTGGAATTTTTGTTTGTAGTATGCATGTGATGTGTGCATGCTCAGAAAACGAAAACAAACGGTTTGCAGATGGTCGTGCATGTGATTGTCTGGTCAATTGGCCAACGCGTGATCATCGACAGCTTTGGTATTGAAACCTATAGTAGGGACATGCACATGCGATGCGTGCCAAGATGAACTAGCAGCCTGTTCGGTTGGCTGGTTCGTATCGTTGCTGGTTCGTGAAGAAGTACCACTGGTTGGTTTATGTGAGAGAAAAATACTATTCCGGCTGAAAATTTACGATCATTTACGACAAGCCACAACCAACCAAACGGGCTGCTACAGGTCGATCGTGTCGACACACGCGCGTGATTGCGTGCTATAGCATCTCCCTTGGTACGCTTTTGTGGCGGTGAAGCTTGCGACCTGACCAGTTCGTTGCTCGTGCGGCCCGCCTACAAACTTCACCGCTACCGCACGAGATAGTATTAGCTATTAATTATATTTATTTAATTATAAACTGACAGCAGAAACCAGAGAGAATGTGTCAACGCAGATTCGGAACTGTTTTGAAGACTTGTTTTATTCAATTCCTCATGTTCCTGCATGCATTGTACACGTATACCGGCCAGTAATGAAATATATAATGCATAGCTGGCCTGTAATTCGTTTCAAAAAGAAAACAAATTAAAAAGAAATGCAGCTGGAAGCACGAATGCAAATTATATAGACGCATTGTTGTTGCCTCACACACTCCAACGACCTACTAGAAAGTTAGCAGAGGGCTCAAGCACGGAGAAGCTAGCTAGCTAGCTGCTTCCAAATGCATGCATGGTGGGTAACGCCTGGCAGCGCCTGCCGTTGCAAAATCAACAAACATTGCGCCGTCTTAATCAAGCTCAAATCCTTTCTTTCTTTTTTCCTTCATTCATGAGTATATATATAGTCCGGCCCCACCAGCCACCAACTCCTTATTAAATATTTTAAGCATTTATTAGTTATTACATCGATCGTGTCTTGGAATAGCACCCTGATGAAATCAAATGTTTTCGTGTATATATGTTATGCCAAATAAAAATGTCATAGGATGTGCAACGCGTGTCCTTATTATCTGACTCCGCCTTCATCCGGATTAAGCTGATGATTTGCAAATTAAATCAATTCTAACTCAGGGTATCCACAAACTGATAACTAACAGCCTGTTCGCTTGCTCGTAAACGATCGTAAATTTCCAGCCGGGAATAGTGTTTTTCTCTCACACCAAACCAGCCAGCAGTAAATAATCCACGATACGATAAGGCCTCCCGAACAGGCTATAAGCTCACATAATCACGCTCACTCGATCGGCGGCTTCGGGTTTTAACGATCGACGGGCTAACAGCTCCCACGGCAAGGTTAGAGTTTAGGGTTCAAACCGGATTCGAGATCTTGCGGTGTGCTTAGAAGAAAATCTGATGAATCTAGGAGCAGAGGCCGAATTACCAACGGTGCTGGCGGACATGGGACGGTGAGGGCGATGGCGGTGGCACCGACGAGAAATGGAGAAAGAGGTTGCTAGACAGGGCAAGAATAAGAGTGTCACTGTAATAGCCTGGTGGAGTCGGGTCAAAGTAAGGGTGGGTGGCGACGATAGATTACCATCGAAGACGAAGTAGAAGGACGGTCTACGGATTACGTCACACACCGTGTGAACGAGTAGTGTTAAGGAAGAAGCGTAGCAGGGGTGGTAGAGGAAAGACAACATATACATAGAAGAAAAAGAGAGCGACCAATCTTGATCCAACGTAACGGTTCAAAAATCAAGTGTCCATTGGCTCTAAACACTCCATCTCAGAGTGGACAAGTTCAAATAGTTTACTATCGTGCCATATGTCAGACTGAAAAGGTCCTAGGATGCATGCATATGCTTCTCTGACTCTGCCTTCCTCCGCTGTCAAAACAAAACAACTCTTGCATCATACCAAAAGAAAATAACACTATCATGGCACCTGGTCTCAAGAAATATTATATACCGATTACACCGTATATTTCATTTCATATACTATAGGTCTATATCTATAGTTACATATCGTCTAATAAAAATAGCGACAAAGCTTTTACCGTCTTTTTAGAAAAAAAATATCTATAGTTATAGTAAATAGTTAATACTCGGTTCATTCAACAAAAATAAAATTCTAGGACAAGTACCAAGTTAAAGTATCATTAAATTTGTCATAAGATATATTTTCATACTATACTTATTTGATGTCATAAACATTAATATCGTTATCTATATATTAAGTTAAATTTGACACACCCTAACTAACAATGCATCTATAATTATATTCTTTTGTGGTAGAGAAAGTACTATACTATAGCAGTGAAATGTGAAGAGCGTGATATGACCGTTTCCTTCCTCGCTCCTGTCCCTTTCCTTCTCCCTCCTTCATTTCTTCTTCGTCGCTGTCATCACCACCTCACGCGCTGCTCGCGATCTCATCTTATTCCTCCCCCTCGCCTGTCTCCATCAACGCGGCTCCGTCGCCCTCACGCATACTCCCTGTGCCCCTATTTAAGTGTCGCCATGGGTATCGTGTCAATCAAGTTTTTTTTAAGTTTAACAAAGTTTATAGAAAATATTAATAATATTTATATCTCCGAGTAAATTTGTTATGAAAATAGGTTACTGATCTATCTAATGGTACTAATTATGTACTATTAATATTAATATTTTATTTTATTTTATATATTTAGTTCAATTTAAGTATGTTTGACTTCTCGGGAAATGAGAACGATAAAAGGGACATAAGAAGCACATATATAACCACAGGCGGGCATTCACTCCCACGCTTTGCCTGCCTTTGGCTCGGTCAGCGCCATGGCCAAGCTGCGTCGATTTTTTTTTTTAATTTTAACCCTTTTTGAATATAATTTTAAATCTAACAACATCGTTTTTTAACTAACACTTTTGGTCGCGCCTTATTGCATGGTGCGGCCAAATACTATCTTGCTGCTTATGCATGGCGGCGTGGCAGAGGCCTTTACGGTGGCTACCATCACCGTTGACGGCCGACGTGAGTAGCTTCTGCCGCGCCACCGATCTTAGCGGCAGGTGCACGCCCGATTCGTGTTGTGGCAGAGTTCCGGTATAACCACCGCCGCTGCCTCTTGCCCGAAAGCGATCGGCGTTCTCGACAAACGCAAAGAAGGTTGCGCGCGCGCCGCCGCCGCGCAGCGCTTCAGCGCCGAGGACGCCGTCCGCCGCTGCCGCGTCCGCCCATGCCAGCTAGCCCTCCCGCGCCATCAAGCCAGCCGAGGCAATAAGCGAGCAGCGCTGCCAGCCACGGCCGCCGCCAGGCAGCCACAGCGCCAAGAAGCGGCGGCGCCCCCTCTGCCCAGAAACCTGTAAGGCGGCTGCCCGCCTAGGTGCTGCAGCGAGGTACTCCACTAATATAGTTGGCACAGTTAATAATGTTAGTAAAATTATCAAAGTATAGCTAATATAGTTAGTAAAGTTAGTTAGTTTAGTTAGTATACGTAATATAATAAGTTAGTATAGGTAGTAAAGTAAGGTAGTTTAGTTAGTACAATTATTTACTCTAGTTGTACATTGGATTTAGTCTAATAAGTTGTTGTAGTTAGCCTTATTTAGATGTTAATATTTGATTAGTTAGTATAATTATAGTTAGAAAATGTAATAATGTTAGTATGGACATTACGTACAATGATTTCGATGACTTGATGAAGTTTCTTGAAATTGTTTTGCAGATGGATTGTTGTGTTAGAGTTTTGTTCGGAGAAAGTGTTAGGAGAGAAAATGGTATGTTTGAGGATATGAAAGAAGAATTAGAATGGTTTGATAAACCTTCTAGCTTCAACGACCTTTGTGTCCGTTTAAATACAAAGTTTGGGGGTGATTTCACACTCAATGGGAGATTTGATACTGGGAAGACTAGGGCACACTATGTCCTCATGCCCTTGCGTGACCCTGCTCACTAATCCCGCTACACTAGGGTTCTCCAAGGTTCCAATGTGCCCATAGCTGAGGTGGTGGTGGAGAATGGGTACAGGATCCATGGTGCGCAGGATGGCCCGTCCATTAATGGTTTTGGAGGCAATAGACAAGAATTAGGTGTCGAAGGAGAAGCAACTCAGGATAACATAGATTTGGACGGTCAGTTGACGCAGGAGCAGTTTCATTCAACTGCAGTAGGCTGTATAAGCAATGACTTCGATGTAAATGAGTTCGAACAGGAAGAGGAGGAGCAGGAGGAGGAGGACAGGATCGGTGATGTAGTTAGCAGTGATTCAGACGATTCTGATGATGACCAAGGAGGTACATATGTTGTGGCAACACCGGCTGATGCCATGCCAGTACCAGTTCATACTATGCCATTACCAGTACGAACCGAGGTTTTACATGGTGTCCATGTTCAGGGTAGACTAGTCACAAATTTAGCAGCCGCCCTGAGGTTCTGGCCGGAGGGGGAGGCGCGCCTACGTGCGGGCGCGGTGGCTGCACCAGGCGGCCGATGGCCTGGCAGACGCGGCTCGCTTACTGCCTCGGCTGGCTTGCTGGCGCGGGTGGGCTAGCTGGCATGGGCGGACGCAGCCGCGGCGGACGGCATCCTCGACCGCGGGCAGGCGCGGGCGAAGGCGGGCGCGGCGGCATTGCCTTGCTGCGTTTGTCGTGGAATGCCGACTGCTCGGGCAAGAGGCAGCGGCGGTGGTTATACCGGGCTCTGTCGCGCCACGGATCAGGGCGCGGTATTGCCACGCCAAGATCGGTGGCGCAGCAGAGCCTTGCCACGTCAGCGATCAGCGGTGATGGTCGCCGCCATGTAAGGCCTCTGCCGCGTCGCCATGCATGGCGCGGCATAGGCATTTGGCCGCGCCATGGCAATATGCGCGGCCAAAAGTGTTAGTTTAAAAAAACCGATAGATTTAAAATTATATTCAAAAAAGGGTTAAAATTAAAAAAAAATCACTACGTCCACCCCATGCCTCCTCCGGTCCTCCCTCCTTCCCGCTTCCACCTCCGCTAGGGTGATCGCGACCCGATTAACCATCATTGACAACAAGCCGATGCCTCCGTCGCCTTCGCGGGTGTCGTCTGCCTCGCCTCCCCCCTCCCCCGCACGCCGTCCTTCCTTGTGCACTCACTCGCCATCCACGGCCTCTCTGTGTGCGCCGACAACGGCCGCAACAGGAAGGTGGGCGTCGAGTACCATGGCAATGGTGACGTTGTGGTCTCCTACGCCGGGCAGCGGCTCTCCATGGTGCCGTGGCCCGCGTTCCGCGCACCAGGTGCCGCGGAACGTGACGGTGGTCGTGGCAGCCATGAGGGGCCAGGCCGTGCGCTTCACGGAGGCACAATTTTACATACAGTATATATATATATGTATATATATATATGTATAGGGAGAGTATATTTAGTAGCCAGCTACAGAATAAGTTATTCTGTAGCCACCTCCATTTACGATAATTTTATATACTAATTTACGATAAAGTGAATACATATTTACGATAGTTGGGTTACTATAACACATGAGGATATTTACCGTAACGTTATAGTAAATCATATAGTAAGGAGTTATCATAATCTTGTAAATTAGCATAGTAATTATCGTAACTCAAAGTGGCCACAGAATATATAGAACTACTGCTCTGTAGCCGGCTACAAAATAACTTATTCTGTAGCCACTTTGAGTTACGATAATTACTATGTTAATTCACGATATTATAGTAACTCCTTACTAAGTGGTTTACTATAACGTTACGGTAAATATCCTCATGTGTTATAGTAACACAACTATCGTAAATATGTATTGACATTATTGTAAATTAGTATATAAAATTATCGTAAATAGAGGTGGCTACAAAATAACTTATTTTGTAGCTGACTACTGAATATACTCTCCCTATATAAACCCAACTATCGTAAATATGTATTGACATTATCGTAAATTAGTATATAAAATTATCGTAAATGAAGGTGATTTGGATCCAGAAATTTTGGGGAAACAAGAAATTTGATGATAGAAAAAGACAGAGACAAGCCGGATAAAGATAAACGACTTACTAAATGTGTTTTGGAAACTTTGTTCACTCACAACACAAAGTCAAGCAACAAGCAAACACCACAACAACCAAGCCCCTCGAATTAATTTAAAAAATTTCAAAAAACACCACTTTTCCATAATTAAGTTTGTGTGAACTTAAACTAATCTTGGAAAGTTTTATCCAAATATTAAAATCATTAAGTTTATTTAGTGCTTTCTATTCACAACCCAAAATCGAAAATTTTAGGGTGTGACAGCATCCTAGACAAAGTCGCAGGTCTATGCAAGGATCACATCACACAATACAATTTGGCAATGCAACCCTACGTTCCTTAGTTTAGTTTGGTCAGAGTACTTTTAGGCCCTGTTTAGAACATGATAATTTTTTTCTGCCCTTTTTATCCTGTGAAATTGAACTGATTCATGTGAAATTTCTGGATCCAAACAAGCTCAACACCCCCCACCCCCCCTCTGGGTCCCCCACTGAGTCGTTGTTGGATCTCTAGGTCTTTTATTTGCACTTCAGCCCTGCTTGTTTCTTCTTTGTTTTGGTCTTTGGTCTCGATAGTTGTTCTTGTTCAGTGGATTTTTGAATCTGGCTGAAGTTGCTACTTGTTTTGTTTAATATTTGTTTATACTTTGTTTCTCCTTTTCACTGTCTAATAAAAATAGCGGTCATGTCGTCCTTAAAAAAACAATAGGGCTTCACCCTTTTCTTTTTGTTTCTTAAAAAAGGTTGCATATACTGTCATATTTCTTCCATTTCTTCAACTTAATAAACTTAATAGCACAAACAAAATTCCTACGGTCATATTTCTTCGATTTCCTCAACTTAATAGCACGAACAAAATTTCTACGGTCATATTTCTTCCATTTTGTTCGTATCGGACGCCATATTATGTGTTTATTACTTCCTTGAATTCGGACATGGGATGAAAACCCTGCCCGGTACCATTGAGGAAATATCATCTCCTGGAGAATGCCGGTTTCGCGATCGATCTTGGCCATATCGCAGTTGCAGCGCACTGCTTAGGTGGCATCACACCATGAGTCCATGACACCACCATCCATTTCGAGCTAAATTTACCTGTGCAGATGCAAAAGGCATGATATTAGTTTTTGTAACAAATGTTAGCTAGATATACGGTGGACAATTTGTTTTCCTAAGGACAACCAGTTCTCGCATGGTACAATACTACAATATGATAGTGCAACACATGTGCACTAGGCACTAGCACACAAAAGGTTTTTGGAGACAAGCATTTGGGGGTTTTCAGAGGCAGGCTTGGCGTCTGCCTCTATTACAGGGTCACTGTTAATCAGGAATAACAGAGGCGGGGTTCACACTCACCTCTAGAAACCAATAAAAAAACAAAAAAAAGGCGCCCAGCACCGAGCCGGAATGGAGGCCCACTGGTTGAGCCTACTCCAACCCACCGTCTGTACTCTGGGTCCGCTGCTGAGCCACCAGCCATCCGCACGCTGCCCGCTACCGACTGTCGAGCCCACCACTCTCAGAGCCACGCCGCAACGGATCTTGCCAGAGCCATCGATGGTGTCAAGCCTGACGACGAAGGAGTCGAACTAGCCATGTTCGCTTGGCTGACAAGCTGAAAAGCATTATTCTATTTGTTGTAAGAGAAAAATATTGTTCCTTTACTGAAAAAATACGGCTAAAAAGACAAGCGAACATGGCTATATCTGTTGAATCGCGTAGATCCGGCCTTCCTCGCTGAGGCCGTCCCATCACTACCGAAACCACCGTTGTGGCCCGTAAGCACCCTTGGACGGGCCATCACGTCGCCGCCACAGCCTCACAAGGGCCACCGCCACCCCTTCGCCTCCTCCCCTTGAATGGGTTGTCGCGCCGCTGCCGCAACCTCGCAAGGGCCACCGTCGCCCCTGTGCGTCCTCGGATGGGCTGCCACTGCCTCTTCACAACTCTGCACGGATCCATCGTCCGCCCTTCGCCTCAGATGAGCATTGCATTGCCGCCGCATGCTTCTCTAGCGTGTGTTGTGTTGGGTGGTTTTTAGGCGCCAAGTGGGTTAGGCTTCTCTGCCAATGGGAGAGAGGATGAGAAAAGAGACGAGCTGGGTGGGTTAGGCGCAGTGGCTCCCTAAGCGGCTCAGACTCCAGAGAAAGAGAGGGAGCTGAGGGAAAAGAGAGGGTGACGGCCGAGAATCTGAAGGCTTGTTTGGTTCCATGAATTGAAAAATAATCTAATAATAAAATGGGAAGCACTTTCTAGACATTGGTCTAAATTCATGAAATCCAAATAGACCCTAAGTGTGTACTTATATATACGAGTTCGGTACTAGGCCTCCTAGGCTTCAGGTTCATTTAGTGAGACAGACCTCTGAAGAGGTCGGTTTTTGTATTTTTAGAGATGAACCTCTTAAGAGACCCGTTTTTGAAACGGCATTGTCTTCGAAAATAGAAACACCGTCTTGAAAATCACTAACTATTTTTAGAGAATGTCTTATTTTTTTCCATCTCTGGCTCTCTGTTAATCAAACACCGTATATCCTAAAATCTATATGTTACATGTTCGCTTGGTCGTAAATAATCGTGGATTATAAGTCAGAACAATATTTTTCTCTCACACCAAACCAATCAGCAATGATAATCTACGATCGTATACGATCGTATCAGCACCAGCCGAACAAGGCACCAGCCGAACAGGCTGATGTTTGGAACTTTGTAAGTATGCGCCTGATTGTGTATCAGCCTTTCAGAAAACGAAAACAAACAAACGGTTTGCGTGGATGGTCGTGTGATTGTCTGGTCAATTGGCCAACGTGTGACCGACAGCTTCGGTTGAAACCTGCCTGCAGAAATGCAGATGCATACGTACGTATTCTAGTAGGACATGCATGCGATAGATGCGGTGCCAAGATGAACTGAACTAGGTCGTCTCTCAGCCTGTTCGGTTGGCTAATTCGTAAAGAAGTACTGCTGGCTGGTTTATGTGAGAGAAAAATATTATTATGGTTGAAAATTTACGATCATTTACGACATGCCACAGCCAAATGAACAGGCTGATCTATGCACGCGATTGCGTGCTATAGCATCTCCCTTTGTACGTTTTTGTGGCGGTGAAGCTTGCGACCTGACCAGTTCGTTGCTCGTGTCGTGCGGCCCGCCTACAAACTTCACCGCGCGCTCCCGCACGAGTATTAGTTATTAACTATATTTATTTAATTATTATAAGCTGACAGCAGCAAACCAGAGAACGTGTCAAAGCAGATTCGGCACTGTTTGGAAGACTTGCTTATTCAATTCCTCATGTTCCTGCATTGCACACGTATACCGTCCAAGAATGAAATATATAATGCATAGCTGGCCTGGAATTCGTTTCAAAAAGAAAACAAATTAAAAGAAATGCAGCTGGAAGCACGCACGCAAATGCAAATTATATAGGGCTCAAGGACGGAAAAGCTAGCTAGCTAGCTGCTAGCTGCTTCCAAATGACCAAATGCATGGTGGGTAACACCTGGCAGCGCCTGCCGTTGCAAAATCAACAAACATTGTGCCGTCTTATGGCCTGTTTGAACGAAAGAATACAAAACATAGTAATAAAAAATGAATAGATGTTGAAAATATATGATTAGAAAAACACAGGAACTCTAGAGGGGGTGGTGTTTGGAACACATGAACATGACTAGCATTGGAATCTATGAGTCTAGCTAGAAACTCAATGGCTTAAGCTATGCATAACAGTAAACACAACTCCTTTCGTTTTATAAAAAGCTACAGATAAGTTAAAACATCATGGATGGTCCACGTGCCAAGATTTTATCCTTGCTCCTGCTACGGTTGCTGTGGTTCAGTCTGGTCGTTTCCTCTTCCTCGATTTTTCTACTAACGCAGTCCCATCGTCAGGTTTGCCAGGATATTACGTTCTGATGACACCCGCCACGGAAGACAGCGAGCGATCGTTGCCTCAGCAATGGCAAGGGAAAAGAAAACAAGAGGTCACGATGTATGTTTTCTTTCCTATGAAATCGGCGTCCAGCTACAGGAATCCAAAGGAAAGGGCAGCAAATTTCCTCCGTTCCAAACACGCAGTTCCAACCATGGCAGGCACCTGGTCTCAAGAAATATTATACCAATTCCACCGTATTTCATTTTACACTACTATACTAGAGCAGTGATGAAATGTGAAGAGCGTGAGATGACCGTTTCCTCCCTCCCTCCCTCCTGTCCCTTTCCTTCGTCTCCCTCCCTCCATCGTTTCTTCTCCGTCGCCGTCGTCAGTCGTCACCACCTCACGCGCTGCAGCTCGATCCCTCCCCCTCGCCTGTCTCCATCAACGCGGCTCCGTCGCCCTCACGCGTACTCCTACATACATAAACACAGCCAGGCATTCACTCCCACACTAAAGCTGCTCCGCCCCCGCGCTCGCCTCGCCTGCCTCAGCTCAGTCAGCGCCATGGCCGACCGCGTCCACCCCATGCCATCTCCCTCCTCCTCCCCGCTTCCACCTCCGCCAGGGCGACGGCGACCCGACCACCACCATCACCAACAATCCGACCCCGCGGCGGCGCCGGCCACGGAGACGACGCCGCTGCACCCGTCCTTCTTCCACGACCGCCCGCTCGCGCTCTCGCAGCCGCCAGGCACGTACATCATCCAGGTGCCGAAAGACCAGGTCCTCCGCTCGCCGCCCCCGGACCGCGCGCGGCGCTACAAGAAACTGTCCGGACGCCCGGCCCGGCGCCGCCGCCTCCGCCGCGCGTGCTGCCTCGCCTGCGCCGCGCTCCTCGCCATCCTTCTCGCCGCCGCCGCCTTCGTGGGCGCCGTCTTCCTCGTCTTCCGCCCCCGCGCGCCGTCCTTCTCCGTGCCCTCCCTCGTCGTCCGCAGCCTCGACGCCTCCGCCACCTCCCCCGCCTCCACCTCCCTCTCCCCCGCGCTCGACGCCGCCGTGCGCGCCGACAACGGGCGGAACGGGAAGGTGGGCGTGGAGTACCGCGCGGGCGGCGACGTCGCGGTGTCCTACGCCGGGCAACGGCTCGCGGCGGGGACGTGGCCGGCGTTCCGCCAGGCGCCGCGGAACGTGACGGTGGTCGCGGCGGCGATGCGGGGCCAGGGCGTGCGGTTCACGGAGGCGCAGAGGACGCAGCTCGCCGCGGAGCGGGACGCGGGCGCCGTGCCGCTCACCGTGGAGGCGAGGGTGCCCGTGCGGCTGCGCTTGGGGAAGGTGCTCCGGACGTGGACCGTCGACGTCAAGGCCCGGTGCGAGGTGGTCGTCGACAGGCTGGACGGGGACGCCGCGGTGGTGAATAGGGGGTGCAGGGTCAAGGTCAAGCCGCTCTGGTGGTGGTGGTGATCGCCGCCGTCGCTGCCGGCGATAGTGTCCATACTCCATACACGTTGACGTTGTTAATGCCGCCTAAACGTAAACGGCTAGTGATTAGTAATAACAGTACTGCTCTAGCAGCGACAGGGCATTCTGCATTGAACGCAGAGATTACGGCCCTGTTGAGCTCGGGCGATGCTGATGTTGATATGTTGTGAGAGAAAAACATTGTTATTTTGCTAAAACGGTACGACTGATAAATTTAAACGAACATGGCCTACTTCTTGGAGTATAGTAGTATTTATATTTATTTACCTGTGAAGTAAATTGATTTCTATAGGAAGAAGGAAACTTTTTTTGGGGAGTGTACCGAGTGCTCCATCTGTTGCATATGACCATATGTAAAATTGTCAAATTATTGTAGATAACTTTGAGCTACTGTACTGAGAAAAGTAATTATTTTCAGATCGTTTTGCTGTGTTATGAGTAGGCTAATATTGGGTAGAAGTTTTCATTACCCGAATTTCGAATTACCTAAACTACCCGACCCAAAAAAAATCGAGTAACCCGAACGCTCATGCCTACTTATGACTAATGAGATGTTTAAGTGGATTTTATGCTGAGGTGAAGAGAGAAGAGAAGTTAGCTCTAAGTTTACACAAATCTTATAGATACCGAAGAGATCTACACTTTTGTAGCTTACAATATTTTTGTTTAAAGCCATCTTGATGCCCTGAATAATTAATTTAATGTTAAAATCTACAAATACAAATCAAAACATTGTATCATTTTTTTAGAAACGGCCTCAAATGAAAAATCTATAAACTACAAAGTTGTTTATCTCTTTTTATAAATTTTATCTACATCTGAGTTCATATATAAAAGTTACTCCCTCCATTTCAAATTATAAGACGTTTTAGTTTTTTATATACATAATTTTATTATGTATTTGGATATACACTATATTTAGATATATAGTAAAAACAGATAAACCAAAATGTCTTATATTTTGAAATGAGGGAGTATATTTTTTTAAGATAAGCGGGCAGAAAAAGGAATTATCTGCTAATTCAAACGGCGGTAACAAAATTCTGCCACCTCAATCGGTGGCAGTAGTATAGTTTTTTTTCAATTCAGATTCAGATAAATACTTTAGCAAAAAACGAATTTATAAAAATAAAATAATCCACCCGCATCGAAAGTAAATGGGCCGCGTGTAAAAGAAAATGGGCCGGCTCTTATGGAATATACATTTAAGGATTCTTACATTTAAGGATTAAGTCCACTTTTGGCCCCTCAACTATGGTGTTGTCTAATTTTAACCCTCAACTACAAAATCGTCTAGTACCGGTGCCCCAACTGTCAATACCGTTCACTTTTAGCACGTTGAGCGGTTTTGACCGATGTTGAGCGGTTTTGACACGAAACCTCATCTCAGTGACATGTGGGGCCCACGCGTCATCGACTCAACCCCTCCTCTGTTTCGCTCATGCGTCGTTCGCGCCCAGCAAAGAAGGCCCGCCATGCCGACTCCTCCACGCCCCGCCCCCGCCGCCCGGGCCCGACGCTGCGCGGTGTTGGGCCGTTGTTCTTCCTCGCTGGCCGCGACTTCGACATCGAGCCTCGTCCTTCGTCGCGATCGCGGGACCATGGCAAAGTCTTCACCTTCGCGCATTGGGCAGCGCGCCAGTAGCATCTTCGTGGCCGACGCGCCGTGGCGCACCGCGCGCCTTCGCTGCGGCAATGACGCCGCGTTCGCTTCGCGCCCGCCCTCCACGGACTCCAGCGCCGTGCTCACCGATGGCGGCCATAACGTCACCATCCCCTACGTACGCTGGCCGCGATGGAACTCTCGCCCGGGTGCTCAACCCGCCCGCGGCTCTGGCCTTCTCCCCCGCGCCGTTGGGTGCTCGGCGTCCTCGCCGCCCGCGTCCGCACCGACGGCCGCCATGGGGAGACCCCCGTTGCCGTCATGGAGCCGTTCCAGTACGCCATGTGCGGCGTCGGCAGGAGGAGCTCTTCGTCCCGCTGATACGAGCCCGGGCGATGCAGGACAGGCTTCAGGACGAGGTGTCCAGCGTCGTCGGCGGTGCGTTCACGGCGAGGTGCGCGAGGAGGACCTGCAGACGATGCCGTACCTCAAGGACGTGGTGCTGGAGGCGCTCCGGCGCCACCCGCCGGGCCACTACGTGCTCCCGCACGTCGTGCATGAGGACACGACGCTGGACGGGTACCTGCGCTAGGATCTCCTGCTCGCGCGCGTTGGTGGCGGCGTTGGGTGGCTCGGGCTCGCCGGCGGGAGAACGCTCCGGCGCTCGATGACCCAGGATGAGGCGTCGGAGAGGTCGACGGGACGGAGGAGGTGCTGGTGGCCCAAGGAATCGGCCCAGGACAACTTAGAGGCGGCGGATTTGGGGCGGCGGCGCAGTCGGCCAGAAGCAAAGGAGATGCCGGTCCGTGCGCCAGCCTGGGATCGACGATGCCCTGCTACGGCGGTGGGGCCGCATCTGCGCGCGGCCGAGGAACGGCCCCGTGACGGCGGCGCTCGGCCGGCGCGCATCCGCACCGCGGCGGTTAGGGCGGAGATGGCTCGGGGAAGTCGACTTCCCAAAGACCGCTTCGAGGATTGCGGTATCAGCAAAGAGCGCCAGACAACAAATGCGGGGCCTCTCGTCGCCGCTGCAGACGGGTTTCGCCTCACGCCGCGCTTCCTCTCCCGCGCCCCACCGTCTTTCGATGTTCGGCGGGCATCACCCACCACGCGCTTGTCCAAAGACGGGCCCGCGCTCGCCAGCCGGCCGCCGGCCATCGCGCCCTTCCGCGTGCTCAACAGCGGCCAGAGCACCGTCAGCTCCGCGTCGTATGGCCCGCTCTGGCGCTCGCTTCGGCGGAACCTCACCTCCGGCGTCCTCAGCCCGTCGCGGGTCCCGCTGTTCGCGCCGGCTCGACGGCGGGCTCTGGCGGCCCTGGTTTCTAACCTCGGGCGCCGGAGAAGGACGGCGGGGACGTGGTGCTTGTCGTGGAGTGGCTCCCGTCCGCTTGTGTTCTCGCTGCTCACCCGTCAACGCCAGCATGGCCAATCAAAACTGGCGACACGTCAGCGCAAACTGCCTCTGCTTAAACTGAACGGGTTTGAAAGTTCCGGTGCCCAGATCAGACGGTTTTGTAATTGGGGGTCAAAATTAGACCGACATGAGAGTTGATGGCCAAAAGTGGACTTAATCCTACGTTTAATCCCAAATGCAAATCTTTCTAATCTGCGGAATGGAAGAAAGATCTTGATTCGGCCGTGCATCCGAAATGTACTGGGCCGCCAGGCCTACTAATCTGGACAGGATTTTTTTTCCAATTCATAATTTTTTATTAATTCTTTTTTGCAAATTTTTTTTTAATAACTAGACCCAAATTTTGTAACTATATATATACCTCCTCAGCCCCGTTTGATACGGCGAGATTTCAACCTCGCCATTTTATCCAGCGAGAATAGAGCCCTCTGTCAATTGAAATGGTGACAGTGACAAGATTTCCAACAAACTGAATCAGCTGAATTATAAATATCGCCAAAGGAAAATTTTCCTGCCAATTTAATTGGCCGAAGGTCCTTTCATCCGGTTCAATCATCAATAGGCTGAAGTGCCAACAGCAGTAGTAGCACGTAGCCGGCTGCCATCACTACCCACTGTGTTGCCTCATCCAAGATATGAAAACAGGTCATGAGCACTCATAGAAGCAACCAACAAATGGCGATGTTAAACAATCAGCTGAATACTAAAAAGAAAAAAAGAAAAATTCAGTGAGCCTTGTCAAGGCCGGAACAGCCTTTATTTAAGAGGGGGCACAAAATGCTAGTGGCCCACTCGCACTTTGAGATATCGGTAGGCTGATTACTTTAGCATACCCACTAAGATAACTATAATAGTCACGTGACTCAGAACTATGCATCGCTGCTCCGTTCTAAATTATAAGTCGTTTTAGATTTGTCTTAAATCAAATCAAGTTTGTCTAATTTTGATCAAGTTTATAGAAAAAAATATATATTAACATATACAACGTCAAGTAGTTAACTAGTCAAAGTCAAGCAGCGCTCCATAATAAACCTTCTACTACTCTCTGGCTCGCAAACTAAACACACCTCAAAACACAGTCAAAAACTCATACTACAGCAAAAACACAGGATCAGAAGTTGAGAAGAGACACATGGATTATTCTGAATCTCCATCTCCCCGTCATGCACATACACTCCTGCTGTGCAGCATCTTCGTTTTTCTGTCAACCAACGCAACATTCTCCTCGGCACAACCCGGCAACAACAGGTCAGAGGCTGATCGCCAAGCCCTGCTCTGCTTCAAATCCGGCATCTCCGCTGACCCTCAGGGCGTCCTCAGATCATGGCGCACCGACTCGCTCAGCTTCTGCAGCTGGCGAGGCGTCAGCTGCAGCTCGAGCGTCCCTTTCCGGGTGGTGTCCCTAGACCTAAGCTCTGTGCACCTCCAAGGAAGACAGTTGCGTGGCGAACCTTACCTCGCTGGTGCGGCTGGATCTTTCAGGCAATGATATTTCTGGAAGCATACCTGAGGAGATAGCTGCGCTTCCGGGCCTCCAGACTCTGATGCTTGCCGGCAACAACCTTGCAGGTAGCATCCCTCTGTCACTGGGTGCAGCAGCTTCTCTTAGGTATGTTAATCTTGCAGGAAATAGTCTTAGCGGAGCTATTCCTGATTCCTTAACCAAAGCTCCATTGCTTCGTGTGTTGAGCCTCTCGAGGAATTTCCTAGCTGGAAAGATCCCAGGTACCCTATTCAAAAAGTCATCCAATCTTGTCACAGTTAACCTCCAGTGGAATCGTTTTCAAGGAGCAATTCCTTACTGGAAATAAATATTTCCGGAAGTGTACCAGAATCATTAGGAAATGTTTCATCCTTAAATACCATCCTGCTAGCATACAACGCCTTGTCAGGACCGATTCCAGAAGCCTTGGCCATATCCCAAACTTGAACACTCTGGATCTACGCGACAACAGGTTATCAGGGTCTCAGGGAATGTCCCTTATTTCCAGAAAACCACATCTCTACATTTTGTTGGGCTTACTAGAAATAATATTTCTGGAAGGATACCACCATCTTTGGGAAATATTTCATCCTTAAATACCATCCTGCTAGCAGAGAATGCCTTGTCAGGATCGATTCCAGAAGCCTTGGGCCATATCCCAAACTTGTGTTGGCCCACAGTTAGCCTCCCGACTACGGAGATGATCTCCAGACCACCACTCCGTTGGTCTCACAGGATCACCGGCTCACGACAGTGAACCACTCCAGCCGATCTTGCCGACCACCGGCTCGGGTGAGTGGATCACTTGTCGGTCTCGCCGAGCACGCGCTAGTGTTGCCAAGCACCCACTAGCCGTGCAGACCACGTACCGGCATTGTCCGTACCTACACACTACGAATCGAGCTAGAAGAGGAAGGGAGAACAGAGTAAGCACGCACAATACAAGGCAACAGCGTTGGCCGAAACTCTGTCTGTGTGATGGCAAATCTGAGCTCTCTTTATTGAGTTGCCATACATGTCTATTTATACAACTCTAACTATCTAGTCCATGTGCAACGCCCATGCTGGCATAGTAACTAGATAACCTGACAGGGCTGACTCTACGCAGGCCACTGTTTGTTCTTACAGTGCTGTAGGTGAGCCGTGCGGTGCCTGCACCTACAGCGGCTACTGTATCACAGCAGGGGGCAAAGTCGGCGCCGCCTTCCTCTGCTGTGTTCACACAAGGTGGCAGTAGATTACCTAACAACTTACACTCTAGATCTACGTGATAACAGGTATCAGGGAATGTCCCAGCGGCGATATACAATGTATCATCACTCAGATATCTTAACTTGGGCAACAATTCGCTTGATGGGCAGATACTTCTGAACACTGCCCACTCACTCCCAAACCTCATGTCATTGATCATGAGTGGCAACAGATTCAGTGGAATGGTCCCGGCTTCACTGGGCAACATGTCAAAGCTCCAAGAGATTGATCTCTCGAGTAATTTACTAAATGGCTCGATTCCATCTCTAGGATCCTTGAGCAACTTCAGTCGACTGAATCTTGGAAGTAACATGCTACAAGCTGAAGACTGGGCGTTTCTGACCTCCCTGACAAATTGCAGTCGACTGTTAATGTTATCACTGGATGGGAATTCTCTGGAAGGAAACCTTCCAGAATCAGTCAGCAATCTTTCCAGAAACCTGGAACGGCTTAACTTTAGAGGCAACCAAATTTCAGGAAATATACCAGATGCGATAGGCAACCTTGTGAATCTCACTCTGCTTGCCATGGACCACAACATGCTTTCAGGAAGCATTCCTTCAACTATTGGTAATTTAAGAAACTTGGTTGTTCTGACACTGTCCGCGAATAGATTGTCAGATGAAATGCCATCGACAATTGGCAATCTCCCTCAACTGAACCAGCTTTACCTGGATGATAACTTATTGTCTGGAAACATACCGGCAAGTCTAGGACAGTGCAAAAGGTTGGCTATGCTAAACTTATCTGTCAATAACCTTGATGGATCCATACCAAGTGAAATCCTGAGCATCTCTTCGCTTTCTTTGGGGTTGGACTTGTCAAACAACAACCTTAATGGAACAATACCATCAGAAATTGGAAAACTGATCAATCTTGGCCTATTGAATGTTTCCAGCAACAAATTATCTGGTGAGATACCAACTGAACTTGGCCAGTGTGTTTTCTTGTCATACCTTCAGATGGAAAGAAATATGCTTAGTGGGATTATTCCTCAGTCTCTCAATGGACTAAAGGCCATGCAGCAGATGGATCTCTCTGAAAACAACTTATCAGGTCAAATTCCAGAATTCTTCGAGAACTTCATGACCTTGGATTATCTTGATCTGTCATACAACAAACTGGTAGGACCAATTCCAACCAGTGGTATCTTCAGAAATTCAAATGCAGTCATGTTGGATGGTAACTTGGGATTATGTCAGCAAATTGCTATATTTGCATTGCCGATCTGCCCCACCACATCAACAACAAAAAGAAAATTTAATGCACGCCTGCTGCTCATAGTAGCCCCACCAGCTACGATTGCTTTGTTGTCATTTCTATGTGTTGTTGCCACTGTTATGAAGGGAATAGCAACCCAACCACCTGAAAGCTTCAGAGAGACAATGAAGAAGGTGTCATACGGAGACATTCTTCAAGCTACAAATTGGTTCTCTCCAGTCAACAAGATCAGCTCAAGTCATACGGCATCAGTATGCATCGGTCGCTTTGAATTTGATACAGACATTGTTGCCATCAAGGTATTTCATCTTGATGAGCAAGGTTCACTTAATAGCTTTTTCAATGAGTGTGAAGTCTTGAAGCATACCCGCCATCGCAATCTAATTCAAGCAATCACCTCGTGCTCAACAGTAGATTTTGAGAATAATGAATTCAAAGCTCTGGTATATGAGTTCATGGCAAATGGTAGTCTAGACATGTGGATACACCCAAGTCTACACCAAGGTAGACCAAGGAGGGTGTTAAGTTTAGGTCAACGAATTAGTATTGCCGCAGATGTGGCTTCTGCTCTTGACTATCTGCACAACCAGTTGATACCTCCATTGATTCACTGTGATTTGAAGCCTAGCAATGTTCTTTTGGATTATGACATGACCTCACGCCTTGGTGACTTTGGGTCAGCAAAGTTTCTCTCTTCAAGTCTTATTATTAGCAGTCCAGAAGGCTTGGTTGGTGCCTCAGGAACCATTGGGTATATCGCACCTGGTAAGTTGTACTGTGCTATATGGCTCCTACATTGGGAGGACTATAAACTTATCTCTGATCTCTCATCATTTTTTGGTTAGCTTCTCAATTTTTCTATGTGCATTGTTGTGTGCATCTGTTTCACAGAGTATGGGGATGGGATGCAAAATCTCAACAGGTGGTGATGTTTATAGTTTTGGGGTGCTCCTACTAGAATTGCTCACAGCAAAGCGACCAACTGACGAATTATTTGGCAACGACCTCAGCCTTCACAAGTATGTGGATATGCATTCCCTGATAAAATCAATGAGATTTTAGACCCCCAAATGCAAAATGAGGAGGATGAAGTTGTTTGTAATCTACGTATGCAAAACTATATCGTACCATAGGTCGAAATTGGCCCGATGTGCTCCATGGAATCACCAAAAGATAGACCAGGAATGCAAGATGTTTGTGCGAAAATTGTTGCCATCCAGTTGGCATTTATTCAAACCTTTTGATAAAGGCAAGGTGATAATAGAGATGCATGGAATTTTGGCCAGGGATGATGATTTGATTTAAGAAGACCAGAGTTGTGCATTATTCAAACCAGCTGGAGAAACTCAGAAAAGTATAATGCAATTTAACAATAATGGGGCTCAACCTGCTATACACAACTGAGATGAAGTCTGGTGAAAGATTTAAGGTGGGCTCTAAATTTCTTATTCTCTAGCAAAAAGTCGAAAGACTGCGGCTAGGCGTGGTCAGTTAACTCATCAAACACTGTTGCAGAGCTTGCACATTAGTATCTGCTACAATTTTTATTATATGACTAAATTTGATAGGCAATTAGAGCACATTGATACCACTGGCACGGATCAAAATTTTGGCCGATTTTCACCAAAAATCAGTGATTTTTGTTCCTACCGGCCGGAAAATTCACGTACCGGTAGTTTCGATTCCATTTTGTTCAGTTTTTTTTTCAAATTCTAGTTCAAATTTCAAGAAAATTTGCAAAGTTTGATCGAAGTTTCAACTGATTTTCATCGAGTATCGTGATTTTCGTTTCTATCATTTCCCTCCTGTATTTGTGTTCCAACTGGCAGGTTGAACACTGACCACCGGTCTTCGAGGGACGCTCTCAAAGATAACTACTACTGTGATTTGTAAAAGCTTATTTTGTCACAATATACAGTTATTATAATATTAATTTAATTTAATTTAATGTTATATTGGTATTATATTCTCTCAACCTACAAGTTAGTACTGGCTACCGACCCCGGCGACCAATTATCCTGGCTTCGCCACTGCGGCGAAGCTCGGCGCGAAGGCACTCGTAGTCTGGGTTGTTTTCTGCACTGGCCGCCCTTCCACGCAGCGCCTCGATCTCGTGCCACATGGATGCGTCGGCACCGGAGCCGGCGCGCACGACCTCCTCGGTCTGCAGCTGGACGTCAAACTCCAGCGAGACGGAGATGTTGTGACCGAGGAGCGGGAGGAGGAGGCGGCGGCGGGTCGCGTCTCCGCGGCGCCCGCGGCTGCTGCGGTGGAGACGGCAGAACAGTGAGTGGAGAGGAATGGCCGGAGCATAATGCGGCAGGCGGCGGCGCGCGTCGGTCTCAAGCGCGCTGGCGGGGCTGGGAGCGCTGGCGAAGTGGCGGCCAAGTCGGGAGCGGCGGCACACGGCAGTGGGGCTGGAAGCGCTCGGCGATCTGACGGCGAGCCTGTGCACGGCGGGGAAGAGGAACGAGAAAGAAAAGAAATGAACACTGTGTAATCTGTAATCACTAGTGTCTGCTTGTGGTGGATAATTTTTTTTTTGGTTTATTGGATTGTTGCCATTATAATTTTGCAAGTTTGGAGAAATACCATTACTATTCACCTATTTGGAAACCTGCCATTATAATTCTTCTTCACAACATTGAATCGTGCCTTTTTCTACGTATTCGACAGCATCGGGCCCACGTGCAGATGACTAAAGGTCCATGTATTCTCGTATGTCCTAAAATACCCCTGCTTCTTCTCTCTCCCTCAACTCGCTGATGTGTGGGCCCCATATGTCAGCTCCTCTTCAACCTCCAGCCAGCACATGGTCTAAGTCCAACTCTGCTTCACGACCGAGCTCAACACGGGCGGTCGGGGCAGTCGTCGTGTCGGCGAGACGCCGTGCGGCGTGGCACGTGCTGCTGCCCCCGAGCATGATGAGCGCCATGGCGAAGAAGAGAGACGAGGCAGCAGATCCGGAAGCCATGGCTACTAGCTAGCAGAAGTGCGTGCTCAGGAACCTAGCTAGCTAGAAACTGAAGGCGCTTGGTTGCGATGGAGATGCAAAGACATGGGTCCTTGCCGGGCGCTCCCTCACCATCTCCGTTGCTGCGCGTTGGTGCCATGGTCGCGAGCTCGAAGCCGAGCTTGTCACCATTGTTCTCGGCTACCCCCACCGCCGCTACCAGCACTACCAACACCCCTAGGCCCACCCCATCTTCTTCTCTTCCGGATACGTGCTCGCATGAGCTTTTGCCGTTGGAGACAACCGGCCGTCGCCGTCTTCGTGACGCCCTCGCCGCCGTACGCCGCCTCTGTTCCACCGCGCCATATGCGACGCGCACACGGGTCTCGCTCCCAGCGCTCGGGCCACCGCTGGTCGGCCGCTGCAGGTCTCGGGGCCGTAGGCCCGGCGAATCCCGCCGGCCTGCCCCACTCGCCGCTGCCAGGCGCTCGAGACGGAGCCGCAGAGCAAGCGCACGTCGTCGAGCTCACCGCCCACGACCGCCTCTGTGACGCCTAAGGCTCTGAGATGGTTGGTGATGCGACGCGACGCGGCGCGGCCGTGCGCGCGAGTTGGAGGGGCGCGAGCGCGAGGCGTGGCCGCGGCTGCTCGCTAGCTCGCCCATTTCCAGTGGCTGCTGCTCAGCAAGGAAGATGAGGAGAGGAAGAAGAAGACGATGGCATTTGGGGCTTGCGTGTCAGTGAGTGGAGAGAGAAGTAGCAGGGGTATTTTTGGACATACGAGAATACATTGACCTTTAGTCACTGCGCATGGGTCCGATGTTGTCGAATAAGTAGAAAATGGCACGATTCAAGGTGAAGAAGAATTGTAATGGCAGGTTTCCCAAATAGACGAATAGTAATAGCGTTTCTCCAAACTTGGAAAATTGTAATGGCAGCAATCCAAAAAACCTATTTTTTCACTCCATGAGAGGTAAAAAAAATGTTTTATCGTATTTTTTTAGAAGCTCTATGAAATTTATGGATTTAGTCCTTAGATCTAAATTTTGATGGAGCTAGATTCTATATGGAGCTAGGTGTTTCACTAAGAATTCATAGAGTGAAATTGTTTTTAGCTGATCTAGTATTGCCGGAGCTCTTCCAAACATTCAATGATGTGAATAGATTTGGTTGCAGATACTTTTTCTTACGTCTAAACAGAGGACGAGACTCGGACTTGTGTTACAGGTGGACTAGTGATAGTGGCGCGCCCCTGCGCGCGGGTTGGCACCACAGATACTGTTATGTTAATACTTGAAAAGTGAAAAACACTAAATCTACTCAGTGAATGGGAATGTATGAGATAAAAGAATCGAAGAGCCAATGTAGTTAAAGTCTACATGTATCTTAATTAAATCATCTTAACAGAGTAGGTCATGCTCATTTACAAAACACTATGGACTGACATAATGTGAGATTCTCGTCGCTGTTTTATTGTCCATAGTTGACCCTAGGCATTCACATTTTGAAGACATGCAGAACTAAAAAGATAGTCAGGTGCATGATGGCACACAGGTATTGTTCTTGCATAACTTAAACTTAGCGGCCAGGAAAAACAACATCAATGATTAAGTCAGGTGCAGTCAAACACTTTACAGAATTCAACCTAATAATAAGATAATGTAACTGTTAGGAAACCTATCAGTTCATTTTCGGTGTTAGAACACGAAGTGAGAGGACCTGTGTGCGCCCTTGCACACGGGCTGGCACCACAAATAAGCACAAAGCAGAGCTAAACTGTTCGAAGATTACAAACCTAGGTAACACATTAATAACATAGAGTCAAGATGTTTGAGATTACGTACTTAAAACCACAGTAATCGATGTGTGCCCATGCGGGCGTGAAATCATTGGAATTCCATTTGGTAATGCTGGGACAGATATGACCAAGTTGATACAAAATATAATACATTATAGGATACATTGATCTCAGTAAGCAAACATAGGCATACCATTGGGGCATCACTAACACACGACAACTCAATGCAAAAACAAAATCTTCAGTTAAGGGAGCGTGTTATGTAGTAGTCGCCGAGATGAAGCGTCGCTAGGCAGGCACAGAATCAGCGGAATGAAGTCGGTCCTTGAAAACAAATCATCCGAGGCCCAATTTTCTTCTGTGCACACAAAAAAGTAAACCATGAAGCATCCAACACCCACATAAGCTGACTGTGCAAGTTCATAGATGGAGATGAAACACTTCTAAGAGATAGCCCCTGGTTACTTGTTTTTAAAGAAATTTAACATACAGCAAGACAACTGCAAAGAAACATTACAGGCTTCATGAACTTCTTTTTTGTGACGACTGTTACCAATTTCATAATAGGAGAAAATACGGTTTTTGGGGGAACTGGGTTAATTGGTTATTGCAGAAATTAACCAAGAAAAGAAGTGGGCATACTATAGATGCAGGTGATGGCTGAAATCTTATGATTTTTAGTTCAACATCTGATATATCTATCTGGGACAAATAGAAATTTGTCATCACTGGCTGATGTAAAATAGTATAAGGCATGTATACAACAATAATATAATGTAAATCATTATCTATGAAATATAGCAAATGCTCTAAACTTATAATAGTTATTGTGTTACTGAACCCACTTGTTTAGAAGTTCTAATCTTGTTTATCTGAAGAAACAATGCAGGTGACATATTGCTTCGCTAGACAGCCCAGGCACCTCCTTGCTGCTATTGCTAACCTACCTTGCTAATATTGAAAACATATTGACAGTCCCAGAAAAAAAGCAGCAAGCAAAAGGCAAGACAGTCCAAGAAAAAAACGGGACATGGAAGCTCATAGGTGCGCCATATAGGAATTAGAAATTGAAAGAAGAGAATGACATTCACCTTATTTGCATACTCGTGTCTTCATGGATTGCACTCATGTAAAAGGACTATAATTTTGTCACTGTGTGCAACTGCAATTAAGCCATTATTCATAAGCTTAATGGCAAATGTACCTGTAGAAGGTCAGAATAAAAATGATTGGCATAAACATAACCAAATCCATCCAATGTAACTATTCATTTCAGTTAACCAATTTACAGTACCTAACCAGCAGAAGCAACTGACAAGCTTAACATTTTCGTTTCAGTTATTTCAGTCATGGTCGAACTTATGGGAAACATGTACGGCTGAATGCTAAGCTAAACATAGAGCTATAATCTTCCACCTAATTTTACTAATTTTTATAGATATCCCATGCATTCATAATGTAGAAAATCGAGCATCAGTATCTTAATTCTCTTTGCTTTGTATGAACTAAAAGCTTCAGTTATATGGGACCCAAGCTAACAAAGCAAGACAAACAACTCACCTAAACCAGGAAATGCACACAAATAACTAAAAGCTTCAATTATATGTAACACTGCCACTGTCGAAGAACCATACTGGCACAATGCAGACAGAGAGGGGTCAGGCACAGCTCCGCTGCAGGCCCGACACAGCTCCTCCGCAGGTCCGACGCAGATACACTGCAGCTCCTCCAAATCAACCCAGCAGACTATTCAGGTAACTCATAGGTAATTGCAGTCATCCAACCACGAAAGTGGCAATGTTCAGGTTATTACCTTATTGCAGGCAGCCTTGAAATTGAAATAGGAGTGTTCTGTAAAGCTGATGCCAATTCATGAATTGTTCTTAGTTCTCACATGCAAACCTGAAAAGAGCTGACACCAATTCATGAATTGAATGTTATATTTCTTGGCTACAAACGAAAATATGAAGCAAAAACGTCAATGAACAGTGACATACATATGAAAAACGAAAGCCTGCCTAAATGCTGAACTGAACGTCCACTTAGCTGGCATTTTTCATAGGACCATCTTGTTATCAAGATCCTAAATGGCAATACCTCAGTAATATGCAATTGTTTCAATACTTGGCACATTTAATCCTAGATAATTAAGTCAGTGAAGATAGAAAAAAAGAGAACTGAAAAGTAATCTCTTTGTATGGTATGGCTCAGAAAATATGGCTTTGGAATATTCTTAGATGCAATACTGCATAATGCTTGTCCATTACTAATACATATGGTCATTTCTAATACAAATGGCCAAGAAAAATTCTATTAGAAACTGACCAAACCTTCTTTTTTTTTGCCAGAAATGGACCATTTTTTGGCTTGCATATCACAAGTGTTCCAACACAATACATTGTCACAAAGGCCAAACTTTTAATTCACAATCAAATCAAGCCAACACAATGAAAAAAATCAGGTAGGAGACTGAATTAGGAGGCGTCTTTATATCTCTATTAGTCCATTTTCTTTGTGTTAGAACACTAAGTGAAAGGCTTTGCAAGTAGTATAAGCTGAACTGACCTGCATCGGTTCAGTCATTTTCTCAAGCAGGTAGCAGGTGGCAAGCAGGCATACGCGGATGGGCAGGGAACTTGTCGATGGTGTGCATGCTGGCATGAGACACCTCAGATCTAATGCAAACCTGCAGGCAAGAAGAAAAGTCGGTGTTGTCAGCATATAAAGAACAGATCACGACACTGGCCAACCAATAAAAATGAAAGAACAAAAAAAAAGAAACGTACGAATTGCTCCAAGGTTTGGACGACACTGGTCCAGCTTGAGGGCACTGCCATGGCCTAGCCCACCTCGACTGACCTATGTGTGCCCACCCTGCAGCTCGGCCACAGGGTGCAGGCAGCTCTTCAACCAAGACGGTGGCCACAAGCGCGGGAGGACTGATCCAACCATGGAGGCACCGGATCCAGCCATGGAGGCCCCGGATCGACCCAGCAAAGAAGGCAACAAGCACAGATCGACGCTGGCCATCGGCGAAGGAAAGAGAGGATCGTGGTGGGAGGCAACCTTCACTCACTGCGTGCGCTGGCCGGAGCCCCCAGCGTCTGGGGGCCATATAAAACCACCTGCCGCCGCTGCCGCCTTGTGGTTGGGGGAAGGCGTCGCTAGGGCGCTGTTGCCGCCTCGCCTCGCACCCAGCGCCGAGCCGAGAGAGCTGGAGAGCTGAAGGCCTGCCGCTGCCGCCACGGCTGCTTATTTGGGCAGCCTCGCCTGGGCGCCGCGCCGCCGCCACGAGAGAGAGGAGGGAGAGGGAGGAGATGCACGAGAGAGCTAGGGTTGGGTTGGAGGCAGTATATACTCGGCGAGGCCCCCGCGCGGTTTTGGGCAGACAGGCAAAACGGCATAAGAACCACAGATCACGAATCAGACGGGCAAAAAATTTTTTGCTACCGTGGACATGCTGGCGTCGCGAGCTGGCCACAACGAATTTACTCTTTAGATGTGCTCCTTACTTTAGTTAGAAGATTGGTTACTAAAGACGGGGTACCAGATATATATAGCAAGGAATTATGTCTAGCAAGAATAAGGCAGGAGAAAAATATTTGATCTATGGTATACCTTAAACTATCTAGCTGGGGTGGGATGGCCTTATCCCATTAGGGTCTGTTTACGTAAAACAATTGACCCTAAAAATCATTCTTTCAGGAACGATTTCTTATCTCAACCATCCTAAAAAGGGTCATTTCTAGGAACTGTTGACTTAGTCAACCACTCTTAAATCGGTTTCAGAGGCGATTCACTTACTTTGGAATTAGCCACCGAACAATTAAACTTATAGCTTTTCTAAATAAACTCGGATACATATAAATTGTATATCAAACTTATAGAGCTCTATAAAATCTAAAGCTTTATAGTTGATAGCTTTATTATTTAAAATTATTTAGGGACCCAAATATACATTTGGGGGAGGGGAACATCTCTCCTTGTGCGGACTTCCATCCAGAAAGCGATTAGAGTGATAGGACGCCACTATCAACGAGGGATTGAATCTACACCTATGTGGCAACTGACCGATGCCAAATGACGCTTAGATCCATTGTCGTTGCTTGATTGGCAACGGTGGTGGAAGCGGTGGACGCTTTCGGGACATCTTTCTTCTGACTGTCCTTCACCGGCTTCACTATGGGACATCAATGTCACGTGGTGTCACATTGAATTCAAATGCGGCTAAAATTCAATCAAATTTATTTTCCACAAACCATTTTATTTTGAAAGTACCTCTCGTCATGTTGTTAACTTAGTCAACTTCATGACGAGTGGCTTGTTGCAAAAACAATTTTGAAGTTATTGACACCAAAATTTGGATCGATGCTAGGACTCCCGATTTCAAGATTTATTGGGGAAAGCCGAAATGTATGTGAAATCGGCTGGCTGAGACACTATTGAAATCGGCTTAATTTCATGACGTCATCATCTTGAGACTGGGCTCTACCAGTGGAAGATGGCGGTTATCAGAAGCGAGAAGACACGATGGACTTCATAGAAAGAAAAGATTGGAGTCCAAGTTATCTTTAATTTAGGATGTTTTATCTTCTTTTTCAGATTTTGTAATTGGTCTTGTTCGACCAGGATTCATAATCGAGCCTAGGGTATAAATATTTAATCCCGGCTATTGTAATGGACATCCTTCGATCAAACACAAAACTCGTACCTTTACTTTTCGTCTTACGCCAACCCTAGGAATAGGAGTAGAATAGATCTCGATGAGTTCTTCGGGTAAGTAAGGCAGTATCGGTTCGGCCGACCTCCGGTTTGTTTGTGAGTACCGTCACGACTTATACTTTTGTTTATAAGGTTGCATCGGTCCGGCTGACCTCTTGTAAGCTTTGGTATAACTTAGTTATCGACTTTTATCAGTAATTGTAAGGCTGCATCGGTTCGGCCGACCTCTTGCAATTCCTGATACAAGTTATTTATCGATTCTTATCAATATTTGTAAGGCTGCATCGGTCCGGCCGACCTCTTACAAATCTTGATACGAATTAGTTATCGGTTAAATCTATTAAAACTAGTAGGGTTTCCTTGCTGTTTTAGTAGATTTGCTAGTTATCGATCTTGTTATAATTGGTATTTTTACTATTTGTAACAATATCATCCCTTACCCGATTAAGATTGAAATGGATCAGCTTTATATCTTATCAAACTATCGTCTTGTTGCTTTATCTCGCCTAGATCCTCACTTTGACAATGGTTTCGGCTAGATTAGTCGTTTTATTCCAATCTTGATCGAATATAGCATATGGTCAAGGCATGTTTGATCCTAAGTAAGCTTGTTAGTTGATGAAATTTAGTCTAGAACTGTTATTATGGCTGCCATCGATCCGGTCGACCTCCACTGTTAGCACTATAGATCGGAAATTATCAATTGACAAGTTAGCTTATGGTCAAACATAGTCTCTGACTGTATGCTATGTTTGCATCGGCTATTTAGCCGATTGCCCGTGCTTCTACGATCATAACATGTTTTCATGACTCTATTAAATATGAATAGATTTACCAATTGCTAGCTTCTGATCTAGGGTCCTACTGTCAATGCTGCATCAGCGGACTCGACAACAGTACAATAGATTGAGTTTAGTCAGTTTGTAGATTTATTTATATCTAACGGTTGATTGCTTGCATGTTATGAGTTTATCTTCATACACTTGGGCTGCTTTGCCTATAGTCCGAGCTTCCACGTGTACGATCTTCACGATTCTATTGAAATATGAGTAGATTTTCTGATTGCTAGCCTCTAATCTAGGGTCCTATTGTCAAAGCTGCATCAGCTGACTCGACCTGTTGATAGTAGAATAGATTGAGTTTAGTCAGTTCGTAGATTTATTTATACCCAATAGATGAGTATTTTCATGTTATACAACATAATCTCCAGAATCGGCTATTTAGCTGATAGCTTGCTTATTGAGGATACACTGCCTATTTTAATGATTGTACTTGTTTTTGTCTTGGTCAAAAGCTAGTATGATTCTTAATCAATATAAATGCCTTCACATCTATTCTTTACGCTTTTGCATGTTTTCATGATCATCGACGGTTAAGATCTGCATAATTAATACCTGATAATTGCCGATAATGTTTATTTTATTCACTCTGCATCCTGAACATGTTGGATATCGACTCTTTAGTCAATAGTCTTATCTCATCAGCTATTTAGCCGTACATTTGGAACTATCTGGAGTAACGTCGATATGTTCCACCTTAAATTACTGATCAATCTCTTCTCCTTGTCAATTACAGGGTCAAATTGACTGGCACGCCTCAGATCACGACCATCCGGTCCTGTGTTTCCGAAGTCCTAGGAGATCTCGGGATCTGCTCCACGCTGTTTCTCCTGGCTTGCTGTGCTGGCGGCGAGGCTGGCGCGCACGCGCCACGTTCATTTTTTTCAACGTCAACAGAAGTCATGATTTTGAAAACAGGGCGAGAAGAGAAAACTTTTGAATTAGGTTTGACCTAACAACTACATGACACACATTAGAGAATTTTTTTTTGAAAGTTCATATTTTTTTATTACATAAAAAACTGGTATATATGTTACATTAAAGGTGTCCAACAATTTCAGATTATCTCTCCAACGGAAAGAGTCTTTTTCACATGATTTGCTAGCCTTACATTTGGGTAGAGTTTTTTCCAACTAATGTTCACCCAAGGGATGTCCAGCTTACTTTAAAATTTGTGAGGATTTTTCATCATTAAGGCTTCGTTGAGCCGCCTTAAGAGGCCTTTTTGCATTTAAGTCATCTCGTCTCCGGTGTTTTCTAAACTTGTCAATCTGCTTGATCATATAGAACGTTGGGAGAGAGGAGACCACAACATTAAACAATTGACTAGGAGCTATGGATCGAGCAACCAACAACTAATATGCACTGATATGGGCCAAGAATTCCTATTGATTGAGACAGGAAGTCATAGAAATTGTTGTGGGCCGGACAAAGACGTAGTGCGTATAGGTCCAGGAACTAATTACTACTCACTCTATCTCTAAGTGTCATATTCGTACTGGTCAAATTTTCTCAAATTTAACTAGATTTATAGAAAGTATTAGCAACATTATATTTGTATCTCTAAATAAATTTATTATGAAAATAAATTTAATGATCTATCTAATGATATTAATTATGTACTATATTTTTTCGAAAGGCGGCAAAAAGCTTTTGCCGGATTTTTATTAGACAATAGAAAGAAAAAAAAGGGTGTTACAAAGTTTTTACAACCTCAACAACCGACTCAACTCTACTAGAGGCATACAGACCAAACCACTCTACTGAGGAGAGAAAACAAAACTAGTTGAATTCTTAAAGAGAAAGGGAACAAACGGAAATAAACGCTACTGATGAGCTTCTGCATTTGGTCTTGTGGCCAATCGGAATTGATCGATCTCCTCCTTGCATAAGAATGCTACCTCCCTTGGCTGTAAGCTTTTGTTTTGGAAAGTTTTTCTATTTCTCTCTTTCTATATGTTCCACCAAAAATAGATCATGAGGCCATCAAAGTTTCTCCTGTGAGGTTTATTTATCCGCAGCCTGCATCTGCGCCAGTAACCATGGAGCGACCCATTGTCTCCCACTATGTCGATTGCTGAGAGCCCAAACCAAGTTTTCAAGATGGACCATACTTGTTTTGAGAAGGGACAGCCCTTGCACAAATGCGTGGGGGTTTCTGGATCAACTCCGCATAGTTTGCATATAGGGTCATTTGGACAATTTCTCTTTATCAAATTGTTCGCCGTGAGGATCTTCTTATGTAGCAACATCCACACGAAAAATCTATATTTTGGCTCAGCCCTAGCCTTCCATATCGGCATGATCCGTAGCTTGCTGTATGATCCTTCAAATTGAATGCGGTATGAACTCTTGGATGTATACTCTCCATCTGCCGTCCAGCGCCATATTATGCTGTCCTCCCTACTAACGTCAAGCTAGACTTGCTGTACAACTTCCCACAGTCGGACGTATTCCTGAATTTCGGCAGTTAACAGGATTGGGGTGATGTGAGAAATCCACTTATTGTCCTGTATTGCCTTTTGCACCATGACGTTCTTCCTCTTGGCTTTCTTGAATAAGGTTGGCGCAAAGCTCTTAGGCGCCATTCCTTGCACCCACGATGAAGTCTAGAATTTGGTCGTTTTGCCATCGCCGATCGTTACTATCGTCGATGCTGCGAAGAGGTCCCTGTCCCAGCCATCACACGGTAGTTCTAATTTGTTCCATGCCCTTTCCTTTTGGCGCCATTGGAACCATAGCCAACGTAGGCGAAGCGCTCGTGCGAAACATTCCAAATCTAGAATTCCTAGCTCTCCCTTAATCTTGGGATGACAGGATGTAGTCCAGTTGATGATCGAATGTCCTCCATAGACCTTGTCGGGTGTCTCTCCCCTCCAAAGAAAGCTTCTTCTCATTCGATCAATCCTTTTTATAAGTCATTTGAGTTCGGGGAACACCGTCATGTGGTAGATTGGTTGAGAGGAGAGCACCGTTTTTACCAACGTCTCTCTCCCAGCTGAAGATAAGAATCTCCCCTTCCACCCCGGCAATCTTGCACATGGAGAGCTGAACCGAGCCGAGGTGAGCTGGCTCGATATCCAGCCCTATCCGTGGCCCTGAGGACTCTATGTCGACAGGTCAGATGAATGAGATCACGAACTCCACCATTATTGCCGCCTTACCACATCTGAGATACTTGGACCTTAGCTTCAATGACTTCAATTATAGCACAAGCGAACCTTTGTCGTTTTTGGATACCCTAAAAAACCTAAGGTATCTCAACCTCTCACATGCTGATTTTCCGGGGAGTATACCTTGGCAGCTTATTGGTAACCTTTCTCGCTTGCAGCACCTTGATCTCAGCAGCCTTTATTTTCCGTACGCATCAGATCTTACTTGGTTGCCACATCTATCTGCACTAAAGAGCCTCGTTATGAGAGAATTTAACCTCAGCTCCGCGAGCGATTGGATGCACAAGGTCAATATGCTGCCTAATCTGAAAACCCTCGACCTGTCTTTTTGTCTACTTACCAGCAAAATCTCTCGTCCTTCCCATTCTAACCTCACACATCTTGAGATCCTTGATTTATCTAAAAATCCATTTAACTCATTCCTCCAACACAGCTGGTTTTGGGATGTCACTTCCATCAAGGAGCTTTATCTCTCTTCCTGTGGATGGTCAGGGCCCATCCCTGCTGCATTAGGAAACATGTCCTCCCTTGAGGTATTGTATATAGATTGAAATTTAATATCAGATATTGTTCCAACGACCTTGGAAAATTTATGCAGTTTGCAGTTACTCAATTTGGAACAGAACAGTATCAATGCGGACATGATAGGGAGATTACCGCAGTGTTCATGGAGCAACTTGCGTGAGCTACATTTGCAGGGTGCAAATTTGACTGGGCAGTTACCAGCATGGCTAGGAAATCTAACTAGTCTCAGCTACCTTGACCTATCATCGAACATGGTGGTTGGTTCTATACCATCTGGGATAGGAAACATGAGGAGTCTAAGTTACCTTGACCTCTCAACGAACATGGTGGTTGGTTCTATACCATCTGGGATAGGAAACATGAGGAGTCTAAGTTACCTTGACCTCTCTCATAACATGTTGGATGCTTCTATACCATCTGGGATAGGAAACATGAGGAGTTTGAGTCACCTAGCTTGACCTCTCTTGCAACATGCTGCATGGTGATGTACCTAGTGGGATTGGAGCACTTAGTAATTTAACCGACTTGATCCTTTTCAGCAATAACTTCAGCGGTGTGCTTTCAAAAGAACATTTTGCTAGTCTCGTGAACCTTGAGTATCTTGACATTGAAAAAACCTCCTTGAAATTGGATTTTGGTGAAGATTGGGTTCCTCCGTTTGGATTAACATATGCATATTTTGGGTCATGTGACATGGGGCCTCAGTTTCCTTCCTGGTTGAAATGGCAAGCGGGCATACGTGAGCTTGATATCTCAAACACAAAGATAAATGATGTTTTGCCACACTGGTTCTGGGTTGCATTTCCTAACGCTTCCAGATTGAACTTGTCAGGAAATAAACTCAGTGGTACTTTACCACCAAAGTGGAAGCTGCCGCCCCAAGACATGCTGGATCTCTCTGGAAATTCTTTATCGGGGAAGCTACCAGCTAATCTCAGAGCTCCCTACGTATTTAGAATGGATCTAAGCAACAATCATTTCACAGGCACCATCCCAGCACCATACGTGTGTAATGTTCTCTGGGAAATAAACCTATCGAACAATCAACTAACAGGGGGTTTTCCACATTGTCAAAATAACAAGTCTTCAATTTCTTTATCTATACTAGACCTGAGCAATAACAATTTGTCTGATGAATTTCCTCACGTCCTTCAATATGCTACAGGTTTAAGCTTTCTTGACCTTTCGTATAATAGGTTCTCTGGAAGTGTGCCAATATGGATAGCAGAGAAAATGCCCAGCTTAGTGGTGCTGATCCTAAGGTCGAATATGTTTCATGGTCACCTTCCTAGGCAGTTATCAAGGATTGTTGGACTTCATTACCTGGACGTAGCACACAACAACATATCAGGAACTATACCTTCGTCCCTAGCAAGGTTGAGAGCCATGGCAGATCCGCGTGAAACAGATTATGACGATTACACTATGATGTATTCCTTCAGCATACCAACTTTCTTTGGCCCTGTTCGCTGGGAGCAATTTGGAGGAATCTGGATGAATCTGGAGGAATTTATGAGAGAGCGAACAGTGTTTTTCATTCGCGCACAGTGAAATCTGGCTGGTTTCTCAAACAGCCGAACGAGCCCAAAAGATCGAGTGCTTAACTATACCAATGAATTCACAAAACATACTGTGTTGATAGATTTATCAAGTAATGGTTTCATTGGACAGATTCCGAAGGAACTAAGTTTACTCAAGGCACTTCGGAGTTTGAATCTATCTAACAACCAGTTAAGTGGACCGATTCCAGATGATATTGGTTCTTTAAGGAGACTAGAATCCCTCGACCTATCTTACAATTATTTCAGTGGCAAAATACCAACAAGCTTATCAGATCTAACATTCTTGAGCTGCCTCAACTTGTTGTACAACAATTTATCAGCAACAATCCTGCGGCGTCGAAAAAGGCTTCCTGCTGTGGTACTGTAGCCGCTACAGGGGCAGGCACCGAACGGCTCACCTGCCGCACTGTAGCCACAGCAGGGGCAGGCGCCAGAGTCAGCCCTGCTGTCACATCTAGCCACTGTAGCAGCATGACAGTTGTACTAGAACTAGATGGATAGAGTTGTATATATAGTTTGCCACTGCAACTCAGTAAAGAGAGCGAGTTCAGTTTTGCCATCTCCTCTGCAGAGCTTTGGTCAACGCTGGTGCTTGTGTTGTGTGTGTGTTCTGTTCTTCCTCCCTTCTTCTACCTCTAGCCATAGTGTGTGGTCAGACAACGATAGTCGTGGTCGGCAACGCTGGTGAGTGGTCGACTCACCCGTGCCGGTGATCCTGTGGGCCAACAAGTGATATCAAAGACGTACAAGCACCATCGCCGGACTAACCACTAGCGATGACGGACGATAGTAGTGGCACTGTTGTGGCTGTCCAGCCACGATAGAAGGTCGTTGTACGCACGGTGTGGGAGGTCAGCGGCACCAGTTGGCCGACGCTGACTCGCACCAACTATGGCGAGTGGTCGGTGACCATGAAGGTCAAGCTCAGAGCCCGACGGCTCTGGAATGCTGTTGATAAGGGCACCGATAACGAAGAAGATGACATGTCAGCGTTGGAGGCTATCCTCGCTGCTGTACCAACGGAGTACAGGGAGCCATTGGGGGGCGAAGAGCTCTGCTAAGGAGGCGTGGGAGGCCATTGCGGCGATGCGCGTCGGTTTCGACCGTGCAAAGAAGGCGACGGCCTAGCTGCTGAAGCAGGAGTACGCCAACCTCAAGTTCAAAGATGGTGAATCGGTGGAGGACTTCTCCCTCCGCCTATAGACGCTCATCAGCAAGCTGAGGAGCCATGGCGTCACCATCGACGAAGAAGAGGCGGTTTCCAAGTACCTCCACTCCGTGCCGGCGAAGTACATCCAGATCGCCCTCTCCATAGAGACGATGCTGGACTTATCCACCCTCACCATTGAGGATGTAACAGGCCGTCTGCGGGCGGTGGACGAGCGCATGGAGCAGGCCACAGCGACGAAGGACAGCGACAAGCTGCTGCTGACAGAGGAGGAATGGGCTGCCAGGATGAACTCTAGGGTAGCCTCCTCCAGCCACGGTGGCGATGGCAAGCACCGCGGCAAGGCTTCTTTGGAGAAGAAGAAGAAGGTCAACCCCAACGCCTACCGACGCTGCGGGAAGACGGGCCATTGGGCAAGGGAGTGCCCAAATCGCAAGCAGAAGAAGGCTGAGGCTCATCTGGCACAAGCTGATGATGAAGATGAGGCCACTATCCTGATGGCGACGTTTTGTGCACTGCACGATGTTGAGGCCAAGGAGAAGAGAGAGGTGATGGCGGTGGAAGGGTCTAGGAAGGCTCTAAAAGCTGTCTACCTCGACGAACCGCACGCCCAAGTCCACCTTGGACGTATGAGCGGCGAACAGGAGCAGCAGTGGTACCTGGACTCTAGTGCCAACAACCACATGACGGGCTCAAAGGCAGCCTTCTCTGACCTCGATGACGATGTGACTGGCACGGTAAAGTTTGGTGACGGCTCAAGGGTGGCGATCCAAGGGCGCGGCACCATCATCTTCAGGTGCTAAAACGGCGAGTACCGCACGCTAACGGATGTATATTACATCCCGCAGCTACGTTCAAGCATCATCAGCATTGGCCAGCTGGATGAGTGCGGTAGCGAGGTACTGATCAAGGACGGCGTCCTTAGGATCAGGGACCGGGAGCAGCACCTTCTTGCTAAGGTGAAGAGGTCCCAGAACCGGATGTACCTGCTCGACTTGAAGGTGGAGCAGCCAGTGTGCCTGGCAGCACGGCACACCGAGGAGCCATGGCTATGGCATGCCCAATTCGGCCATCTCAGCTTCGACGCGCTTGGTCGGCTAGAGAAGATGGTCCGAGGGCCTGCCCCACATCGAGCACGTAGGCGAGCTGTGTGACAGCTACCTGGCCGGGAAGCAGAGGAGGCTGCCATTCCCAAAGGTGGCCAAGTATCGCACGGCAGACGCTCTCATGCTCGTCCACGGCGACCTCTGCGGGCCAATCACGCCAGCCACAAACGGTGGATGGCGGTACTTCCTCCTGCTCGTGGATGATTGCAGTTGTTATATGTGGCTACAACTCCTGATGAGCAAGGACGAAGCGGCGGCGGCAATCAAGAAGTTTAAGATGCGCGCGGAGGCGGAGAGCGGCAAGAAGCTGCGTGTGCTAAGGACTGATCGCGGCGACGAAATCACTTCGGTGGAGTTCACTGTGTACTGCGCGGATCAGGGTGTGGTGCGACACCACACCGCGCCGTCCTCGCCACAGCAGAATGGCGTGGTGGAGCGACGGAACCAGACGGTGGTCATCATGGCTCGATCCATGATGAAGACCAAGGGCATGCCGGCAAGGTTCTAGGGTGAGGCGGTGACCATGGCGGTGTTCATCCTCAACAGCGCACCCACCAAGGCCCTGAAGGGCAAGACGCCGTTCGAAGCTTGGTATGGGCACAAGCCAAGCGTGTCCTTCCTCTGGACATTCAGCTGCATCGGCCACGTCAGGAAGACGAAGCCGGTCCTTACCAAGCTGGAGGATAGGAGTACACCGATGGTGCTCCTAGGCTACGCGGAAGGTACCAAGGCATACCGGCTCTACAACCCACGCGGAGGCAAGGTGCTTGTCTCATGTGACGTCGTGTTCGACGAGAAGGCAACCTCGGACTAGAACAGTTCGAGCACGAGGGAAGCTAGCGGCTTCACCAGCACCTTCATCGTCGAGCACTTGGTCATCCACGGTGGTGCAGATGCTGGAGAAGAGGTGCCGAGCACTCCGGGAGGAGTGCCGAGCACTCCTACGACAGAGCTAAGCACTCCTAGGGAGGTGCCAAGCACTCTAGGAGGGGTGCTGATCACTCCAGGAGTAAAGCCAAGAGGTCCTATAGTGGTGTCGACCACTCGAGGACGGGTGCCGAACACTCCCGTAGCGGAGCCGAGGGGTCTTGCAGTGGTGCCGACCACTACAAGACTGGTGCCAAGCACTCCAGGAGGGGTGTCGACCACTCCAGGAGTGGTGACAAGTGGTCTAGGAGTAGTGCCGAGCACTGCATCTGGGGTGCCGAGCACTCCAGGTGCTGTGCCGATCACTTCGGCAGAACAGGGAACTCCGTCAACGCTAATCGAGTTCGCCTCACCTCCAAGTGATATCACTGAGTTCATGGATGCCTTCCACGACGGTGAGGAGGTGTGGTTCCGCAGGCTGGACGACATCGTCGGCGGCACACGGCCCTCAGGACTGGTGGGACAGCTGCTCAATGACCCAGAGCTGCTTCTCGTCAGTGCAGAGGAACCACCCACGTTCGCGTTGGTCGAGCGCGATACACATTGGCGACGGGCGATGCTGGAGGAAATAAAGGCGATCGAGGAAAACGAGACTTGGGAGCTCATCGATCCACCTCCAGGATGCCGTCTGATCGGCCTAAAGTGGGTGTACAAAGTCAAGTGGGATGAGCACGGTGCCATTGTCAAGCACAAGGCGCGCCTCGTCGCCCGAGGCTTTGTCCAGCGCGAGGGCATCGACTTCGAGGAAGTCTTTACGCCGGTAGTGTGCATGGAGTCTGTCCGACTGCTACTAGCTTTTGCAGCAGTGAAGGACTGGCGCATCCATCACCTGGATGTAAAATCAGCCTTCCTCAAAGGCGAGCTGGCGGAGACGGTCTTCGTCAGACAACCTCCGGGTTTCGCCATCAAAGGAGAGGAGCACATGGTGCTCCGACTGCGTAAGGCGCTCTACGGGCTACGGCAAGCCCCACGAGCGTGGAACGCCAAGCTTGACGCCACGCTGGGCGAGCTTGGGTTCACGAGGTGCGCAACCGAGCACGCGCTCTACACGCGATGACGGGGGAAGGAGGAGCTCGTCGTCGGTGTGTATGTGGACGACTTGATCGTCACCGGCGCGCGTGCGGAGGACATTGACAACTTCAAGTGCGAGATGGCGGCTCATTTTCGAATGAGCAATCTCGGCGCGCTCTCCTACTACCTTAGCATCAAGGTGAGACAGGGGAAGGAGGTGCTCACGCTCGATTAGAGCGCGTACGCCTCAAAGCTGTTGGAGCGGAGCGGCATGGCTGAGTGCAAGCCGTGCATGACTCCGATGGAGGAGCGGCTGAAGCTGACAAAGGCTAGTACCACGGCGAAGGTAGATGCAACACTCTAACGGAGCATCGTCGGCGGTCTGCGCTATCTAGTCCACATGAGACCGGACATTGCGTTCGCCATGGGCTACGTCAGCCGCTTCATGGAGGATCACAGAGAGGATCACTGGGATGTAGTGAAGTGGCTACTGCACTACATCAAGGGGACGGTGGATCAGGGGACCGTCTTCCCCAAGACCGGCGGAAGTAGGCTGCAGCTCACTGTGTTCAGCGATGCAGACATGGCGGGGGACATCGACGGACGGCGGAGCACCTCTGGCGTGCTCGTCTTCCTCGGGTCGGCTCCAATCTCATGGCTATCGCTGAAACAGAAGGTGGTGGCTCTGTCTACATGCGAGGCAGAGTACGTGGCGGCAGCCACAACGGTGTGCCAAGCTATGTGGCTACGTCGGCTGCTGGGCGAGCTGACCGGTGTGAAAGCTCACCCACCAGCACTGATGGTGGACAACTAACCCGCCATCGCCCTCACGAAGAATCCGGTTCTCCACGACCGGAGCAAGCACATCGATATGAAGTTCCACTTCCTCAGGGACTGTGTCGATGGAGGGCAGATCATCATCGAGTTCGTTGAAACTGGTCGGCAACTCGCGGACGTCGTCACCAAGCCGCTCGGTCGTCTTCGACTCATGGAGCTGAAGAAGATGATCGGCATGGAGGGGTTTCTAGGGATAGCAGCAGGATTAGGGGAAGAATTGTTAAGTAATCTACTGCTCCCTAGTGTGAAAGCACAGCAGGGGAAGGCGGCACCGATAAGGCTTCCTGCTGTGGTACTGTAGCCGTTGCAGGGGCAGGCGCCGAACGGCTCACCTGCCGCACTGTAGCCACAGCAGGGGCAGACGCCAGAGTCAGCTCTGCTGTCACATCTAGTCACTGTAGCAGCATGGTGGTTGTACTAGGACTAGATGGATAGAGTTGTATATATAGTTTGCCACTACAACTCAGTAAAGAGAGCGAGTTCAGTTTGCCATCTCCTCTGCAGAGCTCCAGCCAACGTTGGTGCTTGTGCTGTGTGTGTGCTCTGTTCTTCCTCCCTTCTTCTACCTCTAGCCATAATGTGTGGTCAGACCACGATAGTCGTGATCGGCAATGCTGGTGAGCGGTGGACTCACCTGTGCCGGTGATACGTGGGCCAACAACTATCAGTATATGTACATTGGCAATCCTGGACTGTGGGCCTCTTCTGAAGAATTGCTCGATGAATGTAACGAATCCAACTGTTAGTCAACAGCATGAAGGTGGCATATCATCTTTTTACATCAGCATGAGCATGGGTTTTATAATGGGTCTTTGGATTGTATTTTGTGCCAAATCAGCCGGAACAAATCAGTCGGAACAGTATTTCAGCTTATTTTTTCAGCGAAGCGAACGGGGCCTTAGTCCATGAACCCTTTATTAGACAAGTTAATATCCTAGATAATCTTGTGTGACAAATATGTAAAGGAACCAGTCTTTGATTTGGCCGGAGATAGTAGTTAAGACCTGTACGGTAGGTTAGCAATGATTGTATCTTTCCTGTATAGGCTGATGGCGAAATCACGATTGGTCTCCTGCTCCCTATGTAAGCCACCTGTGAGGGGCTGTTCCTTACCACAACATCAACACGCAACCCGTCGCCACCGTGCGACTTCCTCGCCTAGCGTCTCTGTTTAATTCTATCACCCTTTTTACATACGAAGCTGTTTTACTGCATTGTGTAACAACTAGCTGGCACCCCACGCATTGCTGCAGAAGAAATCAAGGCTAATGATTGGCAGTACAGTGGAAATATTTTCACAAATATGCAGAACAAAAGGAGCAGGTTTATGTTCTTACTCAAACCTGAAATATCTTTATTTTACTATGAAGCCTTCTCTTTAGAGCTGGATATGGATCTGGGAGATACCAACATGTAGCAATAGGTCGTGTACTAATCTTTGTATATGTATGTGATATGGATTGATTCGGTTGAGATCTTGTAGGTGTATAGTTCGTAGGTTTGTATCAGTTTGTGTTGTAATCCTTGACTAAATCAATCATAATCATTTTATACCTTGTAAGCCATGGTGGAGGCTATTTCCACCTTTATATCAATAAAGTTGAGGCCTCCTACGTGAGGTAAAACGCTTACCATTTCACATGATAGTGAAAGCATCCTCTTTCATCTTCATTCACATAAACCCCGGATCATCAATGGTGTCCTCCTCATCCAACATGTCTGCCACTCTCGGTCCGTCGGTGGCTGAGAAACTAACGCGTGAGAACTTCGTGTCGTGGCGTCACTCAGCTTATGCTGGCGATCCGGGAAGCGCACAAAAACCTACAGGCCTCCTAGAATTATCAAGGCCACGTTTAGTTGGAGGCCGGATTCGGCGCCGCCGGATTTGGCGTACCGTAGATACACTGTAGCGTTTTGTTTTTATTTGATAATAATTGTCCAATCGTTGACTAATTAGGCTCAAAACGTTCGTCTTGCAAAGTATAACAAAACTGTGCAATTAGTTTTTGATTTCGTTAACATTTAGTACTCCATGCATGTACCGCAAGTTTGATGTGACGAGGAATCTTCTTTTTGCATAGTGTCAAATTCAGAAAATCTGGAAAACTAAACAGGCCCCAAGATTGTAGAAGCTGACAAGTAACACACATCATCAACAATCCAGACTATGCCACATGGATCACCCGAGACAAGCGAGTGATAACGCACCTGCTGAACTCTGTTTGCAAGGAGATCCTCTAAAAGGACCAAATGGCACAAGAGGGGGGTGAAGAGAACCGGGCTCTAAAAGTTTTAAAGAACAAACCTTAATCTGTGCGATTAGACTCACCCCTTGAATTTTTTGGTCCTAAGACTGCACAGATCACACTAGGGTTTGTCCTTAGGGCCAACAAACTAAGTCAAGTCCGGGCACACTAACAAAATATTACTTAGTCAAAGGCCTTTGACTAAGAACACACTAGCATGGAGATTAAATCCTACTTGTCACAAAAAAATTTCTTGCAACCAAACAAAGATCAAAGCACAAAACAAGTACAAGAATGGAAATGCAGTACTTGAAAAGATGGACAACAGACAACTAAATTTTCCACATGGTGTCACTACCCCCTAATCTACTTTGGAGCACCGAAGAGCCACGCCAAGACTCTGATTACGCTCTCTTGATCCACCAAGGCTCAAGACTCGATCAAAACACCATGCCTCAATCCAGAATCAACAATGCAAGCAACAGTATCCCATGCCCTCAAGCTTTTCAGTGCTCCAAGATGTTCTCTACTACCAAACAAGTCTAGATTGAATGATACTATCACAACTCACAAGATAAATAATAACATCTACGAGTCTGTAGCAAGAGCAACTTTAGGCTATATGTTACACCAGAACTAGAAGCTGCAGCCCTCTCACTTGAAAAGGACCATCTATTACCACCAGATACCAGAACATCTACGGTATCTACATGGCAAAAGAGAGCCTTTGCAATCTCTCTCTCGCTATCATTCCTTAGCCTCATCATCACTACTTCCTTCTTTTGGAACCCCTGCCTGGCTGCGAAGCTCCAGCAGAAGACGCCTCTTGAGCAGCCTCGACTGCTTCGGCTTTAGCACTTCTCAAGGTCCTCCTAGGCACCTCCGTTGATGGGCCTGCATTGTTATTTTCTTCCACCAGTTCAGCTTTGACTCTCTTGCGCTTCTTCCTCGAGGAACGATTGGCTGATGAGACTTGATCTTCCCCAGGTTCATTCACATCATCATCGCCATCAGCTTCACCGTCCTGACAGGGCCATTCAGTACCACAACTAGGACAAGCTCTTGAAGCCTACATATGCAGAAATATTAGCAAACCATGACTTTACCATCAACATGAGTTAGCAGTGTGAACTATGATTTAGGCAAGTACCTTTCTTTGTGAAAATTTCTTCTTCAAGCAGTACTCATGAATTCTAACATTGCATCCCTCATTTAGACAACTTGATGCCTGTTGTGTAACATAAATAATACTAGCAGGTTATATGGGACAACATTAAGGGCAAGACAACGCAACTGAAAATCATAGAATCATCACATATCAGTACCTTTATACAAGCTTCGTTGCAGACAACACAAGATGGGATATCATTACCACGGAACCAGCTTCGGAGATCAAGAAATGATCTGGTGCCCAGACCAATCTTGCCTGTGGAGGTGTATGACAACCAACGATCCCGTATCAGTTCATCAAGAGTTTTCTCTTTCTGGCTCAGTGAGAAGTTCTTTATGGATCTAGGAAGGCGAGATTGGCTGTCCTCTGAACCGTCTACAATTACAACCTGGGAACAGAACAGTCAATAACTCATGATGCCACATTGCAATCGAGATTAAACTGTCAATCAGTAGATCTAACAGTACTGCGATGCCATGCCACAGAAATACCAAAAGGTGATACCGTTGATGACATGATAACTGCAAAATATATGAAACTATAATATGCTCACTTAAATGCTTGTAAGTCATAAGTATTATGAGCGACACTAAGCACATGGCCAATTAGTACATGTTGATACATGAAAACCAAAAAAATCATGTTGCCAGAATTACTGTACAGCAAACCTGGTTGTCAAGCCGGACATTGAGAGCGTCGATACTGGTTATGCTCCCATCAGTTCCAGCTTCCTGAACTATTGCTTCTAACTGCCACAGTAATCATTACATTACATACATCAATACATGCGGAAGGTCAACACAACATATGTAGTGTCAGACTGAGGTATGCAAGGCCACGTATCGCATACCAGTCCCTTGTAGAATGCAATCTGGGGCACAGAATACTTTGTTCCGAGCTTAGATTCTTCATCAACAATGTTATTAACAACTCCGTAATAAACCATACCATCATATTGGTTTATGCATGCCCGCAACTCGAACTGCAAATAGGCGAGGTCCTTATTGATCTTGAGAAGTGTATCATTGGACAGTTGTTGATGAGTGGCTGCAAGTCATGATATGAAATAAGTGATTGGAGAGTAGACATTTGGCCAAATGAATCAAGTGAAGCTTGCAGCCCCTAGGCTATCGACTCTTCTATAAAATCGGTGCTAAATATATGATTCAGCCAAGCAGGCAACAAGACGTCAGTTGGGCTGAGTGATTCAAATCCCGTGTGGAATCAAGACCATTTTCAGACAATCATATAATGCAACTTTGAATTCACTGTTTTTTAGCTAAACTTTGAAGTTTGAAGTGATTCTGACTGGCTCGGGTGATCAGCAAACAAATGGTAAAAATTTCATAGATCTACCTTAGGTGAGAAAGTAAGTGTAGCTACTGCTGGATCAGACACAAATTTCCACTAAATTGTTTGTTCAAGATACAGCATTCACTTGTAAACGAATTTATAGTGTGAGGAGCACGAGCAAGTCAAGAAGAGGCCAACTTAAATAAGAATGATGACTTAGGCCAACAAAGAAAAGGAAAAAGAATGCCTACACAAGATGCTATCAATATTCAGAAAGGTAAACTTTTTTTGAGGCAAAGAAAGAGAAAAGGGAATACAAGCAGCATCAGGTTTTGTATACAGCAGCATTTGCCTGAAAAAATCAGACGGAGACCAAACTAGCACTCTTTTCCCTGAAAAACAGAAGATCTGTAGTAGACAAATAGAGATACAAAATGGATTCCAGAAAAGTATAGAGATGTACACAACATTCCGAACAAATGTATTACTACTACCACCACACCGCCACAGTAATAAGTTCAAGAAAAGAGAATCATTCCATGGAACAGATGAGATGGAGAAAGATTAGAGCTATAAAGCGGGGAGAGTTGCAAGCATCGTGGCATAGGTAGGTACCGGGGTCCCTGTCGGAGACAGCAGCGAACAGCGCTTGGGAGTCAGGCTCGGGAAGAGGGCCGCGGGAGAGCAGCGCCTGCAGCAGGGTGTGGTGCCGCTGCCGCCACGAGAGAGGCGCCATTGCTGCTGAAGGTGATGAGGATGGCGTAGCAGATGAATGGGATAGGGGCGCAGCAGAGGAGGACGGAGAAGGAGGCGAAGAGGAAGCCAGGAAGGGGAGCAGCGCAGAAGCGGAGGAGTAGCGGCGGCGCGGCAAGAAGCGGGCGGTTGGGCGGAGGGAGGTTGACGGGCGAGTCGAGTGCGAGGCAGAGGTGCGAGCGGCGGGGAATCGATGGGATTGCCATATAATCTGCTCAAAAGCTTTGGCTTACGCTGGAAGGAGAGAAGCAGGGGAATGGCGGGAAGGGATGGGCATGGGGGTGCAGCTTAGCTTGCAGTGTAAGCTCTCCAGCCTCCAGGTGCTGCTGCGTGAACCTGTAGCTCTGATCAGCGCCCACCGCCCATCAATAAAGGCGTGCATTTCGTCAAGCACTTGTTGGGCTATGGCGTCCCGCGTACAGAGAAAAGACCGAGAGACGACGAGAGGAGAGCAAAGCAGACGGCGTACCGGGGTCCTTGCCGGAGACGCCGGCGAAGACGGCGTGGAAGTCGCGCTCGGAAAGGGGGCCGCGGTGCAGCAGCGCCTGCAGCAGGGTGTGGTGCCGCCACGACAGCGGCGCCATGCTCCAGCTCGCGGCTCACCTGGTGGAAAGTGGGGACCGCGGGCGCGGATCGGGAGAACCCACCAACCTACTCGGCGAATTCCTCCGCCGCCGCCCGCGGGAAGGATTTCTCCTTCTGTGGAAGGGGGAATTTTTGGGGGATGGAGGATTTGGTTGGCGTTTCGCGGGAAGCGCACGACGAAGAGCGTGGGAGGCGGCAAGGAATCCTACGCCGCCGCAAGGGCCCTGGGGAAGGAAGGAAACGGTGGGCCGTGCATCTGGAATGGGCTGGGCCGCCAGCCCGCTGAATTGGACTGGAGTCTTTGCTTCGCTTCTGTCTTCTCGGACGTGGCAGTTTGCCAGTTTGGCAACAGGGAAAAGCAACCAAATCGTACAGGATATACGTCATGTTTGCTTGACTTATAAGTCGTACTTTTTCAGTCAATGAATAGTATTTTTCTCTAACAACAAATCAACCAACAATACTTTCAGTCATGGCTTATCAGTCAATCAGGGCAATAATCCAAACGTCGAAACAACTTCCTTACTCTAAACCAAGAAAATATTTGTATAGAATTAATAAAATTCATTAATAATCCCTTAGATAAGCCACTGTTTGAGGAATAAATAAATTGGGCCCACTTGTCACCCGGTGCCGGCTTCTAGTTTTTTATTTGCAAAAGTTTTCGAGTTGGGAAACCGAAGTTGAGGGAGAGGAGAAGGATTGACTTCTGTTTGACACAATATTTACATACAACACGCAAGGGAAAGTTTTAAAAAGTTAGCATTTTTGTAAATACAAATTACAAATGTTGTACAAAAATCTTGGACGTTACACCATGAGATTGAGGGCTTCCACCATGGGTTTGGGGCATCGTCGGGTGTGTTAATGTCACTGTAATATATCGTCATGAACATATTAAGAAAAGCATATAAAGTTGGAAAGAAGCAATGATTTATTATCTATATATCATAAAATCTAGTTATCTAATAACACGTAGACACCAATAAATTATTTAAGTTCTTAAGATGGACAAACATCTATCACCTAGGTATTAAGCATGTAGTTGAAAACCAGAAGCGGGATGCTTGATTATATAGTGTGGCCCTTAAACTTCGTACATTCATATAAACATGCGGTGCAATTTAGCGCCTGTATCCGACCTACGTTCATACAACCTGCCACCCACACCTCGGAAAAGTGTGTGGGCCTATGGCTCTGTTCGGCTGCTCGTAAAGCTGCTTGTGCTGATTTGTACGGCTGATTTGTTGGGAGAGAAAAATACTGTATCATGGCTTATAAGCCGGCTTATAATGACAGCCGAACACTCTCTATAGATCAGACTACCATTCCTAGATTAATTGCAGCATGCGATTCTATCGCCACTAGACGTCCAAATTTTGGTGTTGACATGATGGTGGCTTTTCGCTAAGCCTGCAGCCCCTCGTCTTTAGTGGTTTTCCTCTAAGCCTGCAACACACAATCCCTTCGGCACTCTTTCTCTTAACTTTGTATGTTGCTTACTTTCCTCTAAAGGTGCAACACACATTCCATCTTGCACACTCCTCTTCTAAACTTTGGCGTTCATGTGAAGGTGGTTTCCCTCTATGCCCACATAACACAAACATATCGCTAGTAGCCTCTCTTTTCTAACTTTGGCATTCACACGGCGATGTCTTCCATCTAAGCCCACAAATACAATCCCTTGTATCCATAGAAGCCTATACATGTCTTCTTTTTTTGCATGACGATGGCTTCCCTCTAAATCTGCAATACATAATCCCATCATGAGTACTTCTCACCTAACTTTGGCGTTCACATGAAGGTGGGCCCCTCTACGTCAACTGAACACAAATGTATCACTAGCAACGCTCACTTTTGTAACTTTGTTATTTCGTGCGGCAGTGCCTTCCTCTAAACCCATAGATACAATCCCCTTGTATCCACAAAAGCTACTAGCAGGCCCTCCTTTTTGCATGACGATGGCTTCCATCTTAATTTGTAATGCATAATCTTGTCATGAGCACTCCTCACCTAACTTTGGCTTTCATGTGAAGGTGGGCCCCTCTACGTCAACTGAACACAAACCTATACCTAGCAACCCCTCTTTTCTAACTTTGACATTCTCATGCATGGTGTCTTCCCTCTTAGCTATAGATACAATCCCATGTACCCATAAAAACCGCTAGCAAACCCTCCTTTTTGTATAGTGATGGCTTCCCTCGAAATTTGTAACACATAATCCCATCATGAGCACTCCTGTAACACCCTTGGTGTTACCGCTTAAACAACTTGCTAAACTATGTCATGAGCATCATGTTTATGTGTCAATGCATGTGTGTAGATCAATTTCCATAACTCAAAACGATCAACAAGAATGCTAAATGAAAGTTGATTCAATAGTCATGTTATGTCACTTAGGGTTTAAAACCAATTTTTATTAAGCAAAAATACTATAGAACATGTATGTGACACTTAAATAAAGTTGGAAGTACAAACTTGGTAGATGACAATGTAACTTTAACTTTTGGAAAATAGATGTTGTTAACTGGTGTTTTGGGAGCCCAAAAATCAAACTTGATGTTAAGATAAGCTCTTTTCGTTAAGTCGGCAAGCACTTGAACTATTGTTAAAATACCATTTTTGACGAATTATATGGAGCAAAATAGTTAAATAATGCTAAAATATTTTGCTCCTACTAGTTAGTATAATGTATGGACTACTGTATGAAGTATTTGTGGTTGAAATTAATAAGGTTTAGACCTATTAAAAATTGCAACAAAAGAGTTAATGGTTACTTAGCCTCAGTTGAAATCCTTAACGTTCTTAAGTATGGAAAAGTAGTAAGACAATGTTATTTTGACATTTAATTTCTAACAAAAATATTTAAACACTAGTTGCACGTTTTGGTATTGTTGATTGCATCAAAGTGAGTGCTTGAGCATGGCATAGGTTGACATTGTGTTGGATGTCACGTTGTCCGCTCTAAAATTGTCCTAACTTCACTAGAACGTGCTGCGAACCCTGATTCGGTGCTCGGTTCACGAACCGGCGTTCAGCGTGGGCAACCCATGTTGGCACCTCCCTATCTCTCTCTCTAGTGGCTCTCTGGACGTGAGGTTTGCTTCATTAGCTAGGTGTTAGTATCGACTTTGGGTTCATGGAGTTGGTTGAGTCTTCATCGAGTTGGTAAGTAGTTTTTGGCCCACTTTAAAATGTGTGTGTGTCACCGTTTCGTCCATTTGGCCCCCTGGGCACGGTTGCCTCGCGCGATTGCACAGCTAGCGTCAGGCTCGGCCTTGGGCTGGTCACGGCCCTTCCTTGTAGGCCAGTGCCGCCTACCAGGACGACGCCGCGACGCACCTCTCACCTCGCCTGCCCTCTTGATGGCCAAGCCGCGCCGAGCCGCTGTGCAGCGCGTAGCGCCGAGGCGAGGCTGCAACTGCTGTCGCTCGGTCATCGTGACATTTTCTCCACCCTCCGATTCACCTCGACTGCTGTAGCACGCGCCCTCCACCTCTCAACCCACCTACCACGCCCTCATCTCGACGCCGTTGCATGGCCGCACGCAGGCGCTAACCGACACGGCGCTCGCTCTTGTGGTCATATCTCCGCTGCCACCGTCCGTGCCCTGCCAAGACCAAGCCATCCCATCCCGGCACCCCACGACATGCTCCATCTATGCCCCACCGTGCGGACGCTCTCTCTCATTAAACGCGGCCTCGGCCGAGGTTGGCCAGGCCTAGAAGCCGCTGCCCATTGCCTTGCCGCCGAAGGAGCCACGCCGCTTCGCAAGCTTTAAACGCGCAGTCCATGATAACCCATCTCGATTCAGTGCCCCAGCGGCTAGGATTGGAAGCTAGCTAGCAAACCGACCCGTACCAAAGCATAAACGAACCTTGTAGTCGGCCAATTTGGCGTTTTGCTCATCGCCGGCCATGGGCGCCGCCGAGTCAGTAGATTGGGAGGTAAGGCATGTAAAAGTGATAGCGGTTCGATTGCTCATAACCCTGCACTCGCCTTGACTCCCTCTATCCGGTGCTTGCACTGTTTTGGCCAGGAAACTCATTGGCGACGTGGTGACGTGCCGGTGTCCATCGCAGAGCGCCGCCGCCCCACTCGGTCGTGTGTGGCTAGACCGCCACATCGCTTCCCTGCTTTAACCGTTAGTAGGGTGTACACCACGGTGAGCTACGGATGCTTCTCCACCATCTCTACCTAGCCGTGAGGGTGTAGGCTCGCCGTAACAGTCACACCGCTGTCGCGGATAACCGCTCGCCGCTGCAGCTCACGACAGTGCACCTCCGAGTCCCTAACTGTCACCCATCCTTACGCGTTTAGCTATAGATGGTTGTCGGCCCCTTACTTCCGTCTAGTGGCAGATGTAGAACAGGATTGAAGGAGGCCTGGTCTCTTCTTCTTTCTCTCTATCTCTCCATTTATCTTCTTTCCTCCACCTCTTCTTCTCCCTCACCCTCCCCATATTTCTATTGATGCACCAGCTGTAGGGGGGCTATAGCCCCCTCGGCCCCTTTGTAGTTCCCCTCTGCTTCCATCGTAGTGAGCCTAGTTGGCCCGGCGTAACCGCCGTTGCCGCCGGTGTGCCGTGCCGCCACGGGCGGGCATGCCGAGGACCGCCCCGTTACAAAGGCAACACATTCCAGGGTCTTTATTGCAAAGTGTGAGTCTATAGTAATAGTGTTCCGTTGCTCCGCATGATTATCCAAAAACCCGAGCCCTTTTCTACAAAATGGCCTACACGCACGACCGCCCCGGTTTTGGGCCATACTGGGCCGCCGCGACACGCGCCCAGCAACGCCGCGCTAGGCTGCCAGGCCTAAAGGGTCGCTGTCGGCCCTTTCCTTCTTCTAATGTATTTTCTAATTTAGTTTCTAAGGTGAACTTGTAAATTCAAGATAAATTTGTGTAGATGTCCAAAAATTATGAAACTAATTTTGTTAGGTTTCTAAAATCATGATCTATCTGTTAGTATATTTTGTTCACATAGTTTTATAATATTTTCAAGGGTTATCTAATCAATTTGAAATGCTTAATACTGTAAGATATAAACTTGTAGGAATTGTTGTGATAAATTAGTGATAGTGTTTTCTCTGAAATTTTCACAGTAAATTCCTCATATTATTAGGTGCTCACTGTAATTTTTGTAGCTCCATAGGAATTTGTTTGTTAAGGTAACTAAATGAGCCATAGTACGAAAATATATATTTAATCAATCAAATGTCAAAAATAATTGAGGGTTTGTAGAATGAAAACATTTTCTAAAAACAAGCCTTACTTGGCGACGTGGATACGTAGACTAGTACGTTAGTTATTAAGCTAGCTCGTTAGCTCGCGGAGCGTAATCGTATTATAGAGTTGCAGTTACCATTGATTAATTGCGTCTCTGCGTTGCATCCACGTATATCATAATAGGAACAACGATGTATAGTGGAGATGACCGAAGTAGCAGAAAAGATGGTGCCTTGTTGATCGTGTCACCATTATGGAATGCCAACTTTTAGTTATATCTTACCCAGGCAAGCCCCGATGCATAACCCCTATTATTTTGTACTTTATTTTTTTGCTTGTGCATTAAGTTTTAAGGAGTTGAATAAAAACCACTTGCATATATAAATCCTTATCCTATGAGTCCTACTAGTATGTTAGGATCGTGTAGATTGCTATGCTATAGGATCCGGTAGAAGTCGAGTGATTATCTATTACTCGTGAGAGATAGGAAATATATTATTGTTGTTATTATATTACTATCACATGGAATATAAATGAATGATAATTGGAGACTGAGTGAAATGGTACTTTGGATCTGGACTTGGTTAGGCATTCGAGCGAGGCTCGGATTACACTTGTTTCGCCTGTGTCGGTTAAGGACTGGCCGTTGCATTGGATTCTAGTCAGGTCACAGACTTATTATCATGAACACATACTTGCTTATGGGAGCGGGAAGGCTCGTTGCTCTCTTGTCATGGGTTCTGGATCTTTCCAGACCGACTTATTGGAGACGAGGATGGTGGAGGTCTAAGCACCACCCTGAGTCCGGGACTTAGGTATGGGGGCTTGGAGGGCAAGTTTGGACGAGGACCTGGACCCCTTAATAGGAGAGTGGTGGGTTGGTCTTGCTTATGCCTGGGGTACAAGCGGGGCATGTGTTTCGGGGTACCCAGCTAGGATACATTGATTCATGAATCGCCGTGTAATACGGTACGACTTGTCTATGATCTAGCACCGTAGTAAGAACTAGAATATGAAAGATGGTAAAATGGTTCTGATTGCTTACCACCTGCTTGAAAGTAGCACATGTGCTTACATAGAATTGTTAGTTAATGAACTAATGATGACTGCTAATAAAATTAAATATAAGGATGCACGCGTAGTAATACCTCCTGCAGACGTAATAAACCCATAAGCTAGATAGCCTTACATATTATAGGATCTACAGGAAGATAAAGGAGGCATAGAGGGGGGTGAATAGGCTTGTAAAAATTCAACTCAAAACTTTATCAGAACAGAGGGCGGCACTGCCGGCCTGATAGGGCAGCACTGCAGCTCTTCGAAAATAAATCTAACACAGCTGAGATTTTACAGAGATAAACCTAACCCCTTTAGCTGCTTAATCCTGCAATAGAAAGATAAGATCTAGTTCGAAGACTGAATACCACAGAAACTCCACACAAGAGTGGATCGAGCAACCAAACCCTAACACCAGCTAGTAATAAGCTAAACCAGCAAGTGAACAAGATGAAGCATGCGAGACACAAGATTTATCCCATGGTTCAGCTCACCACAAACGTTTGCCTAAGTCCACATAGTTGAGGAAGCCACAAAAGGCTTGGGCTTGCCACAAAGGCTTGCCTTACCCTCGTTCTCAAATTAAGAGAATGAACTCTTGAAGTGAGACGTGATTTCTAAGCTTTTGAATGAGGTTACAAACCTCCTAAGGCTACCACACGAGTTGGCAAGCACAAGGGCGACGCCTAGTCGGCTAGGAGCAAGCTCAAAGAGTAACAAACCCTAGAACTGCCGGCCAAACGTGAACCAAATGCTCTTAGACTTTGAGAATCAGTGGATCTACTCTCCAATCGAGTTTTGCTACCTTTTCTCTCAAGTTTTGATGGTTGGAATCAAGGATTTGCTTGAGGGATGGAGGAGCAACAATAGAGGAGAGAGGTAAGCTTTGGTTCTGTTCTGTTTCGAGCAGAATGTCTCAGTGAAGAAGATGACCATTGTGGGTTGAGCTGAAGGGTATAAATACCCCTTGGGTCCAACGGTCGGTTAAGGGTGGCACTGCCGCCCTAGCAAAAATAGGTAAGTTGAGGTGAAATTTGGCTGGCTATTTTGACTAGGTGAGAAGATGTAAATCTGAGAATTTGAGTATCTGGTTCAACAGTTGACCAATTGTCCTAAAATTCCTCTTAATAGTACGGCTTTCCCTAAACTCAATTTCAAAAGATAAAAGAATTTAAATCTCCTTTGAGCTAGGTCTGGCCACCTTTTGTAATTAGGACACCTGCAACCTGTACATCATGCTCATTTTTTGATTCCCTGCTTGTCATCTCGATAAATCTCATTAGTTCTTTAATTTGGAGGTCATCAATGCCAAAACCCACAATAGGGCTTGATTGCACTTACAATCTGCCCCTTTTTGGTGATTGATGACAACCCAAATAGAGCTTACAAATGATATGAAATCTAAACTGAGATTTTTGAGCCATGGGTGTAGGAGCCTCCCCCTAAATATGTGGATAGAGATTTGAATTCTCAATTTGGCATGAAAGGTCACGATTCACATTTTAGGTGTGATGGGAACCTCCCCCTACATCCATACCTGCTGTGGGGTGCTGAACAAGGTGTCACAGGAATAAACATGATGCATATGACATGTTATATCAGTTCAAGCACACAAGACCCTAGCTGACACAGCACAGGGCGGCACTGCCGTCCTGACTATATCAGTCAGGTAGCAATCAGGTTCCTACAGCAGATCATATGAATATAAAACAATCTAAACTCAGAATATGACAAGCTAAAACAGTAACCATGAATACATGTCCATATCCGAAGCAAATTAAGTCACAAAGTAGTATATTTCATAAAATAGAGTTTTGAGCGACTCTCAAACTCACAACCTAACAACTACTCTCATAGGATCTGGACATAAAGCGCAGCTGCAGAGAACTCATGGCATCGAAAATATGTTGACCCCTCTAATTTTCTCCCCCTTTGGCATCAAGTACCAAAAAGAGAAGAAAAAGAAGAAAAGTCACTCGTCACTATCGGAGTCAACGTGGGCACGTCCTACGACATGGGTGTGTGAAGTGAAGCGTGCTGAACGTCACGAAGTAGATGCCCTAGTAGTAGAAGGACCTGGCTGATCTGTCGAAGGACGTGGTCTCCTGGAATATGTGCGAAGCAAAGCTGCCTGAACCTATGGATCGGCCTCTGTAGAGTGAATCTCTGTACCAAGGTCCTGCTGCCTTGGGGGCTGCTTAGAATGTTGCCCCTGTGGGTACCCATAGTACTGACTGAACGGCTCATATGAGTGCCCATACTGCTGATCATCTGATTGTTCATAATGATGCTCATGTGGCTGATCCTACTCTTCGTCAGAGGAAGAAAGGCGAGGCAAGTTAGGAAACTAAGGTGGTGACTGCACTGGTGGAAGTGGTGGCAGTCCTGCCATCTCCCTAGCATGCCTCACTGCTTCCCTATTTTCCATTCTATCCTCATAAGCAGTCTGTGAAGCATATGCACAATGAGCAAAGGTTGCCTTCATCCATGCACTCATCTTCCCCCACTTAGACTTCTTCTTTTGTTCCCTAGCCCTAGACGACTCAGGAATATCTCTATGTTCAACTCCAGAAGAGTGAAAGCCTGCTGCCCCACTATCTCCATGTCCTCTAGAACCAGTGCGCTGAGTAGCTGAACCAAGTCCCCCTAAGCCACCATGAGTCTTTTTTATCTTATAAACATTGTGCTCATAATCCTTAGGGAACCACATGCCAGTCACTCTCTCAATCACAAACATGAGGTAAGGAGCATAGGGCAAAGATCTCCTTCCATCATCCATGGCATATGCTAGCTCAACCCAAATAAACCTTGGAACATTAAACTTTTTACTACTGGGAAACCTAGACAATACATTAGTGATGCAGCCATTCAAATCTGTTGCATTGTCTTTGGGGTTAAGAGTGATCCTGAAAAGATTATTCATGATGTAATAGAAGCTCTTGAGCTTGGTCCTTGACCAATCAGGAACTGCAAGATTTTGGTTCTCCCACATGAAGCTTACTTCCATTGGTTCAAGACGACGTTCATTATGAATCCTCTCATATCCCCTGTGGATGTGTCCAAAACCAAGAATACGACAGAAGGTGACAAAATCAATGCGATAATGTCGCCCATCAGTCATCCAATAAAGCTCATCCACTTCCCTGTTCCAATAATAAGTGGCATGGAACTGTGCAAGAATCTCCCTGTTCCAATCATGCCTAAAACTCATGATATCTATCATCTCAAAGCGGTCACAGGTCTTGATGGCTGCAGCAAACTCAAGACCATCCCTGCTTTCCAAATCACCAAAATCAATGTACTACATCTTGCTAATCTTGCCCTTTGGCTTAGACAGGATGGCTGTAGCATAAAAATCAGATTGGAGAGCATTCCAAAATCTATAATCAATGCCACTGGACCTATTAGAGGAGTAAGGATCAATCTCTCTAGCTTCACCTGTCTTCTTCCAACTCATGGAATAATCAAGAACTCTATGATTGTCACTGTTTTGGGGAGGATTGAGGTTGAAACCATCAGTGTTTTCTCTCATGTAGCTGCTATCAAACTCTGAAATGTGCAGAGGAGAATCAGGCCACACACGAATGGTCATTCCCATCCTCTGAATTCTTTCTTCTTCAGCAAGGTCTTCATCAAGATTTCTGTCACTGGGAATATAGCTTGCCTGTCCCCTGCCTCTCTTGACCTTTTGCTTGGTTGACATCACCTTCCTTTTTCCTCGGTCTATCTATGCAATTAAATGAGACTTGATAAGAAACTGTATAAGACAATGAGTTAGAAACAGCTGCAAGTAGGTTTTAACAAGAAAAAGAATTTTGAAAATGACATAGGAAGCTTTGCTGGATTTGGAATCAGCATGGTAGGGCGGCACTGCCGCCCCCTGAGGCCGACATTGCCGCCCTCAGATGCTTCACTAGTTTATTTTCAACTTTCTCGTTCTGGTTAAATTCTACTTCCAACAGTGTCTATCCACCATCACAATTTCATAATCACAGTCTAAACAAAAAATATATGAAACCCTAGCCATGGATTTGAAAGATTGAGTATGAAAAACTTTAGAAATAATTTTGATAAAAGAAAATCATCAAAATCATTTCTAAACCCTTCATACCCCCCTAGAAACAAAAATCCATGACTAAAACTTTCACATTGCATAGATCGAATGGGGTTAGGGTTTCACCTTGCTTTCAAAACGATGGAGTGGAGGGAGAAGAGGAGAAAGGGCTCGGCCAGGAGCTTCCTACAGGGGGCTAGCGATGAGAAGACTTGGCCGGCTAGAGGGGCGGCACTGCCGGGGTGGCAGACCGCAAGGGACGGCGATGGAGCGTGCTTGAGAGAGAAAGAGAGAGGAGCACGGGCGTTGGCGTCGGCTGGGAGCGAAGGGAAGAGTTGGGTCGAGGGCCAGAGAATGAAATAGATAGAAGAAAACAGGCCCCGCAACCCAGCCAAAATTGGCAGAAAATAGCCTAGTTTTAAGAGAGCGGCACTGCCGGCCATTAAGAGCGGCACTGCCGCCCTGCTAATTTTGCAGGGATTACGCTGAAACTTTATGACCTTCTTTACCTCAGATATGGATATATATTATCTAAATATCATGACCAGTAATTAATCAACAATACAGACAATGGTCATGACACTTAGTTGACCTTTTGAAATGGTTTTGAAACACAATATAATATCTTTTTAAATCATTTTGCTATGTCACTAGGTTGTCAAATTGAGGTGTGCCATATTTCAAACCACGTTACGAGAATCAAGTATATTTAGCTCACTTCGCAAAGCACAAAACCTTGACTCATCAAGAGGCTTAGTGAAGATATCGGCTAGTTGTTTTTCGGTGCTCACATGACGAATTTTGATATCTCCTTTGGTTTCGTGGTCTCTTAGGAAGTGATGTCGGATGTCTATATGTTTGGTTCTTGAGTGGCTTACGGGATTGTTTGCAAGCTTTATGGCACTTTCATTGTCACATAAGAGTGGGATTTTGGTGAATTGACATCCGAAATCACGAAGGGTTTGCCTCATCCAAAGTAGTTGAGCACAACATGCACCAGCTGCAACATACTCAGCCTCAGCGGTGGAAAGGGCTACACAATTTTGCTTCTTAGAACTCCAAGACACTAGGGACCGTCCAAGGAATTGACACGTCCCCGAAGTGCTTTTTCTATCTACCTTGCAACCGGCATAATCGGAATTCGAATAGCCAAATAGATTAAACTTGGAGCCCTTGGGATACCACAAGCCAAGGTTAGGAGTGTGTACTAAATATCTCAGGATTATTTTAACAGCCACTAAATGGCACTCTTTCGGGTTGGCTTGAAATCTAGCACACATGCATACACTAAGCATTATGTCCAGCCTAGATGCACATAAGTAAAGTAGAGAGCCGATCATGGAGCGATATACCTTGATGTCCACGGCTTTCCCTTCTTTATTTAGATCAAGATATCCATTGGTTGGCATGGAAGTTTTGATAGGCTTGGCATTCACCATGTCAAACTTTTTAAGCATATCATGGGTGTACTTTGTTTGGCTAATGAACGTCCCTTCCTTCATTTGCTTGATTTGAAATCCAAGGAAGAACTTCAGCTCACCCATCATGGACATCTCAAATCTCTTAGTCATGATCCTACTAAACTCATCACAATACACATGGTTAGTACTACCAAATATTATGTCATCGACGTATATTTGGCATACAAATATATCATTTCCAACTTTGTGAGTAAAGAGTGTAGGGTCAGCTTTGCCTATTTCAAAGCCTTGTTTGAGCAAGAATTCCTTAAGGCATTCATACCATGCTCTTGGTGCTTGCTTAAGCCCATAGAGCGTCTTTTGGAGTTTATAGACATGGTTGGAGAACTTGGGATCTTCAAACCCCGGTGGCTGCTCCACATACACCAACTCTTATATTGGGCCATTGAAGAATGCACTCTTGACATCCATTTGGTATAGCTTGAAGTCATGATGGGCAGCAAAGGCTAGAAGCATTCGAATTGTTTCAAGTCTTGCCACCAGTGCATATGTTTCTTCAAAGTCCAAGCCCTCTACTTGAGTGAAGCCTTGGGCCACCAATCTTGCCTTGTTCCTTGTCACCACGCTATTTTTATCTTGCTTATTACGGAAGACCCACTTGGTACCAATGACATTGGTATTGGGCCTTTCCACCAAGTTTCACAATTGATTTCTCTTGAAGTTGTTGAGCTCTTCTTGCATGGCCATGACCCAATCCGGATCTTCAAGTGCTTGTTCTACCTTGAGAGGTTCCAAAGAGGAAACAAACGAGTAATATTGACAAAAATTCGCTAAATGTGAACGAGTTGTTACCCCCTTTTGAATGCTCCCAAGGATGTTGTCAACGGGGTGATCCCATTGTATAGTTTGACGTAGCCTTGGATGCTCAACACCTCCTTGTTCTTCTTCTGGAACTTTAGCTTCTTCATGTTCAAAGATAGGCTCCAAGTTGAGCCCTTGAAGTGGTGGAGTAGAAGTTGAAGGAGCTGCTGCTGAGGTGGATGGGGCGGCACTGCCGCCCTGCTGATTTTCAGCAGGTGAGTGCTGCCCTTGTTGATGGAGTACGTCAGCGGAAATTTGTGCAGCAACAGCCTGGGGATCCTCATCATCAGTGGCTCGACCTTCTTGTGGTCTAATGTCGCCTATAGCCATTTGCTTGATTGCCTCACATGGTGGATCCTCCTTTTCTACAACACTTAAATCAACTTGCTCCACTTGAGAGCCATTAGATTCATCAAATGTCACATCTACCGTGACTTCAATTCTACCCATGGTTTTGTTAAAGACACGATAGGCATGCTCATTTGATCCATAACCAAGAAGAATGCCTTCATCAACTTTAGGTGCAAATTTAGAGGTTTTGGATCTTTTGTTAAGTATAAAACACTTGCACCCAAATACTCTAAAGTATGACACCCTTGGTTTGTTACCGGTTAGAAGCTCATATGAAGTCTTTTTGAGTTTCTTGTGTAAGTAGAGGCGGTTGATGGCATGGCAAGCGGTGTTGACGGCGTCACTCCAAAAGAGATCCGACGTCTTGTACTCATCTAGCATTGTCCTTGCCATATCAAGAAGTGTACGGTTCTTCCTCTCTACTACACCATTTTATTGAGGGGTGTAAGGAGTTGAAAACTCATGCTTGATGCCCTCATCATCAAAAAACTCTTCAACTAGAGTGTTCTTGAATTCAGTCCTATTGTTACTTCTTATCTTCTTGATAGGAAGACCAAACTCTCTTTGTGCCCTTCTCACAAATATCTTGACTTTCTCTTGCACCTGGGACTTATCATAAACAAAGAACACCCAAGTAAAACGGAAATAATCATCAACAATAACTAGACCATATTTGTTACCCCCGATACTTAGGTAGGTGACCGGTCCAAAGAGATCCATGTGAATCAACTCCAACGATTGTGTGGTGGTCATGATGCTCTTTGGTGGGTGAGGTACACCTACTTGCTTTCCGGCTTGGCAAGCACTACAAATCCTGTCTTTCTCAAATTGAATATTGGTTAGTCTAAGGATGTGGTTGTCTTTTAGGAGTTTGGCCAAGTTCCTCATCCCAACATGAGCTAGTTGGCGATGCCATAGCCAACCCATGCTAGATTTTACCACTAAACAGGTCTCAAGCTTAGCTTTCCCTTTGCTAAAATCAACTAGGTAAAGCTTGTTCTTGAGGCGACCCATAAAGATAATAGAGGAATTCTCCCTCTTAGAGACTTCCACATCCTTATCCGTGAAGAGACAATTGTAGCCCATCTCACACAATTGAGAGACGGACAGCAGATTGTACTTCAAGGAGTCAACATATAAGACATTTGTAATTGAATGATCAAGTATAATAGCTACTTTACCAAGTCCAATCACACCCCCTTTTGAATTGTCACCAAATATGATATTCTCATATGAATTTGTAGTTGGGGAGTATGATAAGAACATACTCCTTTCTCCGGTCATATGATTTGTACATTCGCTGTCAAGTACCCAACTTAACCCACTGGAGGAGTATGCCTGCAACACAAGTTTAGTTCCTAGTTTTAAGTCCCCAAATATTCTTGGGGCCTTACATGTTAGTCATTAGAACTTTAGGAACCCAAATGGAAGTATTAAGATAAACATTTCGACCATTGCCAACAAACTTGGCAAACACTTCCCCCTTGCTGTTGTGCTGCAAGACAAAGTTAGAATTCAAACATTGTTGAGGTGTTTTTGCCTTTGGTTGATAAGCATATCTATTTGGAGTGACCCAGATAGATTTCTTTAGTTTCTTGACAACCTACTCAAGATGAGACACCTTCTTTTTGGGTTTGACATGAGCAGAGGAGGAGAAGGTGGTCTTCCCTTTTCTGTGGAGGGCGGCACTGCCGCCCTTCACAGCAGAACTGTCGTCCATAGGCTGCGGTGTTGCTCTGGGCTGGCCTTGTGCCACCGTCTGTGTAGACCCATCTATACCTTCCTATCCTTTGCTCATGAACTGAACACACCCATATCCATTGATTACTTTTCTCCCATTGGTTTTACCTCCATGAGTGTGCCCAAGGCCATCCTTGATGTGTGGATTTCTTCCACCTTTGTATTGCGGCCTCTTTGGTTGTTTAACTTTGCCACCAACAGATTTCTTACCTTCCATGCACCTTTTTCCTAACATAGAATTGAGCCTAGCAATCTCCTTTTTCATAACCTCCATGTTTACAAGGTTAGTGGAATAAACATTTAAGTCAAGATTATAGCATTTTCCACACCCTTGGCTAGTGGAGGGAATAAAAGTGTCATTTGTGTTAGAGGGCAGTGGGGTGCTCTCGCATAGAAGATTATATTGCTCCTCAAGTTTGTTGTGCTTTTCAACTAAGACACAATACTTGTCATTGAGTGCAATATTTACCTTCTTTGTGAGAGCATGTTCTCTTTGTTCTTTGGCCAAGGCCTTGTTCAAAGAGTCCACCTCGCTTCTCTCTAACTCAAGAGCTTCCTTGCAGCCAATATACATCTTTTCGGTTTCCTCAAGATATTCATCTCTATCGGCTAGCTCGGCTTTGACACTTTCTAATTCCTCCATTAGATTTATGATGAAGAGCTTGGTCTTAGGATCCAAATTTTTAGTCAATTTAGTATATTTTTCAACATCACTAGTTTCATCATTACTAGAATTACTAAGTTCACTACTAGAGATGTCACTAGGAGGTGGAGGAGATTTGGCTCTTCGTTTTACCTTCTCACCCTTTGCCATAAGACAAATATGAGTGGAGTGGTGGTCATCATCATCGGACATGTTGTTGAAGAGCCTTGGTGTAGAGGATGACTTTTGAATGGCCACGGTTGCAACCTTCACATCCTCATCACTTGACTCCTTAGTTAAGTCCCACTCATGCCCAATGTGTGCTTCTCCTATTTGCTTGTATCTCTTTTTGTGTTTATGCTTGCCTTTATTGTTGTCCCTCTTGTATTTGTTTTCTTTCTTGTCATAAGGACACTTAGCAATGAAGTGCTCGGTGCTGCTACAATTGTAGCAAGTCCTCTTCTTCTTGTTTGGGAACCTTCTTTGCACTATTTTATACCCATTCCTTTTCAGCCCCTTGTGATAGTTCTTCATGAACAAAGCCATGTCATCAATCTTCATGTAATCAGCCCCATCATCTTCATCTTCACTTGAGGATGAACTTGGATCATCATTTTGTGGAGTTGACTTGATTTCCTTGGGCTAACTTGTTGATGCTTGCTTGCTGCCCTTTGCCTTGTTGGAGGTGCCTTGATTGCTTGATTTATTGGCCTTGAGAGCTACTTCCTTGATTTTCATGCCTTCTAGCTTGGCTTGCAACTCACCAAGTCTTCTCCTCTCATTGGCTTCTTCTCTTTGCATGTCAAATGTCAATAATCTTCCAAGCACATCATTTGGTGTGAAGTGCTCAAACTTCTTCTTATCTCTAATCAAGGTAACTACGGTCTCATTTCTTGGTGAGTAGGCTTTCAACATAACCTTCACCGCTTTGTGATCATCAAGCTCATCACATCCATAGCCTCTAATCTTGCCCACCAAGGTCATCAATCTATCAAACATCTCTTGTGGCCCCTCTCCATCAACAATCACGAACCTATTGAGCTTAGCCATCAATAAATCAATCTTTGTTTTCTCACTTTATCAACACCTTCATGTGCTTGATGCAAAGTGTCCCAAATCTATTTTGCAACATTGACATTCATCACTCGGTTGTACTCATTTCCATCCAAGGCACTGAGAAGAATGCTTGTGGCTTGGCCATTGAGATGGACATCAGCTAACTCTTCATTTGTTGGCACTTCAGGATCTTCCGGTGGCTGCAATTCATTCACCATAATCTCCCAAAGACCAGGGTGAAGACCTACATGATAGGCACTCATCAAGTGCTTCCACTTGGCAAAGTTTGTCCCATCAAAATAAGGCAACTTGCCCACGGGTACATTGATAAAGGACCTTTTGTTATGGTTAGACAAATAAGAATAATTAAAGGATACGACAGCATATTTGTTCTTGTTATTGTTGCTGCTCTTGTCATCAGTATCCTTCTTCTTGTCCTTACTCTTCACCTTCTTGCTATCTTTTAAAGCATGGTATGACACATCATCATCTCCATCATCTGAGCTACTAGAGAGCTCACTAGATGATGCATCATACTCATTCTTCTCTTGCTCTTGAGCTCTTGCTGCCCTTCTCTTGGCTCTTTCCTCTCTTGTGATTCTTCTAGCTTCTTTTCTCTTCTTCTTGTCTTTGAGCCGTTGCTCTTCTTTCTTCTTTTCTCTAGCTTCTCTTGTTGCAATCTTGGCAGCTTTTCTTTCTTTTCTTGCCTTTCTTCTTTCGGCATTGGTGGTCTTGGGTTCTTTGATGGTGGCATCACTTGCTGTCGACATGGACAGCTCGCTGCTACTGCCGACATCCTCGATGTGCACACCACTTGCGTCCGCATCGCGAACGGTCCTCGAACCTCCTCCTTCTTCCATACTTCACGCGGTGAAGCGTATACAAAGTAACCTCGCTCTGATACCACTTGTAGGATCTACAGGAAGATAAAGGAGGCCTAGAGAGGGGGGGTGAATAGGTCTATAAAAATTCAACTCAAAACTCTATCAGAACAGAGGGCAGCACTGCCGGCCTGACAGGGCGACACTGCCGCTCTTTGAAAATAAATCTAACACAGCTGAGATTTTACAGAGATGAACCTGACCCCTTTAGCTGCTTAATCCTGCAATAGAAAGATAAGATCCAGTTCGAAGACTAAATACCACAGAAACTCCACACAAGAGTGGATCGAGCAACCAAACCCTAACACCAGCTAGTAATGAGCTAAACCAGCAAGTAAATAAGATGAAGCACTCGAGACACAAGATTTATCCCGTGCTTCAGCTCACCACAAAGGTTTGCCTAAGTCTACGTTATTGAGAAAGCCACAAAAGGCTTGGGCTTGCCACAAAGGCTTGCCTTACCCTCGTTCTCAAATTAAGAGAATGAACTCTTGAAGTGAGAGGTGATTTCTTAGCTTTTGAATGAGGTTACAAACCTCCCAAGGCTGCCACATGAGTTGGCAAGCACAAGGGCGATGCCTAGCTGGCTAGGAGCAAGCTCCAAGAGTAACAAACCCTAGAACCGCCGACCAAACGTGAACCAAATGCTCTTAGACTTTGGGAATCAGTGGATCTGCTCTCCAATCGAGTTTTGCTACCTTTTCTCTCAAATTTTGATGGTTGGAATCAAGGATTTACTTGAGGGATGGAGGAGCAACAATGGAGAAGAGAGGTGAGCTTTGGTTCTGTTCTGTTTTGAGCAGAATGTCTCAGTGAAGAATATGACCGTTGTGGGCTAGGCCTAAAGGGTATAAATACCCGTTGGGTCCAATGGTCGGTTAAGGGCGACACTGCCGCTCTTAACAGGGCGGCACTGCCGCCCTAGCCAAAATAGGTAAGTTGAGGTGAAATTTGACTGGCTGTTTTGACTAGGTGAGAGGATGTAAATATGAGAATTTGAGCATCTGGTTCAACAGTTGACCAACTGTCCTAAAATTCCTCTTAATAGTACGGCTTTTCCTAAACTCAATTTCAAAACATAAAAGAATTTAAACCTCTTTTGAGCTAGGTCTGTCCACCTTTTGTAATTAGGACATCTGCAACCTGTACATCATGCTCATTTTTCGATTCCCTGCTTGTCATCTCAATAAATCTCATTAGTCCTCTAATTTGGAAGTCATCAATGCCAAAACCCACAATAGGGCTTGATTGCACTTACACATATCCTTGGAGTCTTTTCTTTCCTCCTGACGGGTAAGTCTTGCAGAGTACAATTGAGTACTCAGAGTTTGTTCTACCCTGTTGCAAATGACAGGTGGATACTAGAGCTGACACTTGTGTGTGGAAACCTCCTGGTGGGCTCAGCGAGGATTTCCTTAACGTTGCAGACATAGAGTTTATTTGAAAATTCCACCCAAAATGTTTTACGATGGAAAAACTTATAATATGTTATGATGTATATAACAGATCATCATGTTAATGTTTAACTTATCATTAAATGATTTTATTTCCGCTGAAACTCTGATAACATGGTTATATTCTGCTGTTATAAACAATAAATATTATACTCTGATGTTGCATGGAAAGTGAGGTAAGAAATGTCTTAAGAATGTTGTAAGCTTTATTCTCTCATTTGTGATCCTGATGAAAAAATATGGATTTTCGGGTTCTCCCTTGGGGTGTGCTCGACGAAACTGCGTAATTTAGTGTCCTCCCTTGAGTACTTAGTGTCTAATGGAAGACAAGTACTCCTGGGAGACATTAGATTAAGTGGTTCTGCCACAACTCCTTACTTTAACTTTGCGTTCACATGAAGGTGGTCCCCTCTACGTCCATTGAACACAAATCTATTGCTAGTAGATGTTGCTTTTCTAATTTTGACATTCATGTGAAAGTTTTCTTCCTTCTAATCCCATAGATGCAATCCCTTGTATCTACAAAGCTATTAGCATACCCTCCTCTTCACATGACGTTGGTTCCTCTCTTAATAAGTCTATAGCACACAATCCTATCATGAGCATCCCTGACCTAATTTTGGCGTTCATGTGAAGGTGGTCCCCTCTATGCCTACTAAACACAAATCCATCGCTAGCAGCCCTATTTTTCTATCTTTGACATTCATGCGTGGTGTCTTCCCTCTAAGCCATAGATACATTCCCTTGTATCCATAGGAACTGTTAGCAGGCCCTCCTTTTTGCATGACAATGGCTTCCCTCTAAATTTGTAACACATAGTCCCATCAAGAGCACTCCTAACCTTAACTTTGCGTTCATGTGAAGATAGTCTCCTCTACGCCTATTGAACACAAATCTATTGCTAGCAGACGTCGCTTTTCTAATTTTGGCATTCATGTGACAGTGTCTTCCTTCTAAGCCTATAGATGCAATCCCTTGTATCTACAAAGTTGTTAGCATACCCTCCTCTTCACATGATGTTGGCTTCCTATCTTAATAAGTTCATAGCACACAATCCTATCATGAGCATCCCTGATCTAACTTTAGCATTCACATGAATGTGGTCCCCTCTACGCCTACTGAACACAAATCCATCGCTAGCAGCCCTCTTTTTCTAACTTCTGACATTCACGCATGGTGTCTTCCCTCTAAGCCCATAGATACAGTCCCTTGTATCCATAGGAACCGCTAGCAGGCCCTCCTTTTTGCATGGCGATGGCTTCCCTCTAAATTTGTAACACATAATCCTATCATGAGCACTCCTCATCTAACTTTGAGGTTCACGTGAAGGTGGTCCCCTCTACACCCACCGAACACAAATCTAGTTTTCTAACTTTGGCATTCACGTGACAGTGTCTTCCTTCTAAGCACATAGATGTAATCCCTTGTAGACCCTCCTCTTCACATGACATTGTCTTTCTCTTAAGTCTGTAGCACATAATCCTATCATGAGCATCTCTAACGTAACTTTGGCGTTCACGAGAAGGTGGTCCCCTCTACGCATACTGAAAACAAATCCATCGTTAGCAACCCTCTCTTCTAACTTTGGCATTCATGCGGCGGTGTCTTCCCTTTCCCTCTAAACCCATAGATATAATCCCTTGCATCCATAGAAGCCGTTAGCAGGCCCTCCTTTCCGTATGACAACGACTTCCCTCTAAAGTCAGAACACATAATCCCACCAGCGGGCACTCCTCCCCTAATTCTGACGTTTCACGCGAGGTGGTCCCCTCTATGCCCACCAAATAGAAATCTATCGCTAGTCGCCCTTGCATTTCTTTGGCATTCACGCAGCGGTGTCTTCCTACGAAGCCCATAGATGTAATCCCTTATATCCACAAAAGCTACTAGTAGACCCTACTCTTCACATGACGTTGGCTACCTCTTAACTCCATAGCACACAATTCTATCGCGCGCATCCCTGACCTAACTTTGGCGTTCACGTGAAGGAAGTTTCCCTCTATGCCTACTGAACACAAAATCTATCGCTAGCCGCCCACTTTTCTAACTTTGGCATTCACTTGGCGGTGTCTTCCTTCTAAGCCCACAAATACAATTCCTTATATCTACAAATTCCGCTAGCTGGCGTTACTATTCGCGTGACGTTGCCTTTGCTCTTAAGTCTATAGCGCACAATCTAACCATGAGCATTTCTCTCCTAACTTTGACGCTCACGTGATGGTGGTTTTCCTCTCCACCCGCAGAATATAATATTACAAATTCTGCTAGCAGGCATTACTCTTTACGTGACGTTGCCTTCGCTCAGTCTATTGCGCATAATCCTACCGTGAGCATCCCTCTTCTAACTTTGGAGCTCACGTGATGGTGGTTTTCCTCTCCGCTCGCAGAATATAATATTATAAATTCTGCTAGCAGGCGTTACTCTTCACGTGACGTTGCCTTCGCTCTTAAATCTATAGCGCATAATCCTATCGTAAGCATTCATCTTTTAACTTCGACGCTCACGTGACGGTGGTTTCTCTCTCCGCCTGTAGAATATAATATATCTATCGCTAGCTGCTCCTGTTTTGGCCCTAGCTTACACGCTGTTTTTTTTTATATTTAGGCCCACGATCCCCTCCAAAAGCACTACAGTGATCCTTTTAAAACCCTTCCTGTTCCGACTCCCACACCAAAATTCAGTGCGAGAGAAAAGAAAAGGAAAAACGAAAAAAAGAGGAAAAACTAGAAAAAAATACACCCAAGGGAAGGAAATTAGGAAAGGGTGGAGGTGGAAGCCACAAACCAAACCCTCTGAGTCTCGTCTTCCCTCCTGCTTCGTGCTTCCCCTTCCACTTCCCCCTTGTCGTCTGCGGCGCCAAGCTCGAGCTCATCGCCACCGAGGTACGCATCTTTCCCCTGAGAACTCCGAGCTCTAATCTCTCACCACAATCCCCAAATTTCTGATTTTCTGGGATGCATTCTTTTTCTGAATTTTTGCGCGCAAGGTTAACTCGATCTTGGGTTTGGGCCTATCCGCGAGGAAGTTGAATTAGTTGGGGACTTCATGATGGCTGCTGCGAAGGCGGGTGTAGACGTGGAAACGAGGGATGGCGGCAGCGGCGGCGGCTCCTTCAGCGAGGAGAGGCTTGTTGATAAGCTCAACAAGCTCAACAACACAGCGGCGAGCATTCAGAGTATCCTTTGTTTTTCTCCCGTGGTTACTTCTAGGTGTTCCTGGCTGTTTCTTCCTGTTTCGGTTAATCTAGTATATCCAGTAAAGCCCTAACTTGCAAATTGGAATGCCTATGTAAGAACTGGCTATGAGATCGATTGTGCACACGAAGTTACCCTTCTTTGTTTAGCTCCGTACAGTGCTTGCTGTGTTGTTGGTAGTGTGCTGGTGCACATGGGTAGAAGTTATAAATCCTCTTGTGTATGAATTTAATGTGTTTATGTTACTGCACTCCCTGAAAATTCTCTTGATTTTAGTGCCTTTCCCGGTAGTTTATTTGAGAAAAGTGCTTCTCTTATAGGTCATGCAACATTTTCTGGATTTCTAATTAGCTTTGGTGCTGCAGTTCATTTTATTCTTTTTTATCCTTGAATATAAGCGCGTAGAAATCAACTTTCACGTGCTCGAATGGTGAGGGCTAGGTTACTAATCTCCTTTTACTACTAGTACTATCACCATGACTATGCCACTAATACCCTTTTCATTTTACTTCTTTATACTTTTTGTTGGTGGCTCTTGTTGGGTGGGTTTCATCTCTAGCCTACCCCAACTTTCTTGGGACTAAAATATTTTTTTTTGTTACTCCCAATTTTGCCTTTCATTTAGATGTATATATATGATTTTCATTGTCATTTGAGGCTGTCCCCTTTGTGAAATGGGAAATCTTAACAGGAACTCCTAGGAGTCTACATTTTATCAGTAATTACTAGGTTATATATGTCTCTTGCTTGTTGGGTACTTATTTTTGCTATCCTGGCTACCCTGTTCACTAAATTAATTGAGCAGAACAATTATATGCCACATCCTTTTATAAGGACCTAAAGTTTTAGTCATATGATTCTAACTGCTATCTAGTTTTTTCCCCCTGGTTGCTGTTATTTATGCAATAGTACGGTAGTAACTAGTAAGCCTGTTTTACTTTTGGTTAGCTCTTTGAACAATCTTTATGGCATTCTGCTGCTATTTTTCTGTTTCGTGTTCAAAACAAATTCTGCAGCATTTTATTGCGCTGAAAATGTATTTCTCAAAACTACTCTGCCTTTTACATTATGGATATATATGACCTCTTATTGCATAAATAAACACATTCTGCGGGGCATACTTTTGGAGTTTGATGTACAGGTGCAGTAAAAATCGTATCATTGTTTCGATATCAATGTGCTTGCTTCTGCATGAGAAATTCCATGCCATATGTGGTATATGCCATCCATTTCTAAGCAAGTTGCTATGAAATATACTGCATATGTTGCTGTGTCTCTTAGAAATATCAAATATCAAAACATACTAACAATTTGTGCCTTGTAGTCTTGTAGAAGAAAAATGATCTTGTTCCTTGTTAACTTTTCACGCTTACATTCACCTAATTTGATCTCCACAGCTAAACTTTAGGTTTTATGAGCAATGTTATTATTTGTTTCCCTCAGAACATGTTCTGCTTCTTGAGATTTAATATGACACTCACTGTAAAATTGGAAGGAAACAGCAGAACTTTTAACACGTCAGTGGAAATCTACAGGGTAGGTAGAGTTCATAGATGGCACCTATATAATACCTAGTATCTATGTTCCCCCTTTTTTTCATGTTGATGGTTGGTGGACTCAATTTGTGGTTTATATACCTTGTGTGCTTTAAGTAATAAATGGCCAAATTGGTTATTTATTTCCTCATTTCTCTATCTGTGCATATGTCAAATTTAATTAGAAATTTATATTTTTCCTATGTAAGTTTGCATCTAAATATTGCATTAGCAGTTCTTTCTTGTATTCCTTAACCCTTATGCAGCACTTTCACAATGGTGCATTTTTCACCATAAGAGGGCCAGAAGGGTTGTAGACACATGGGAAAAGCAGTTCAGTAGTGCAACAGAGGATAAGAAAATATCATTCCTATTTCTATCAAATGATATCTTGCAAAACAGTAAGCGCAAAGGAGGAGATTATGTGCATGAGTTCTGGAGGGTTTTACACAGATCGTTGAAACATGTCTACGAAAATGGGGAGAAGAAGGAATGAAACTAGTGGCGAGACTAGTAAGTATTATCTTGTTTCACTATGATGAGATTAATTCTTCTGAGTGCAGCAGCTCCAAGAGTTGTTCTAGAGCCTTGTCCAAGAATGCAGGAGGACCTAAATGTTTTAGTACAATTAAAGTACTATAGTACCATTGAATCAATGGCCAATTCAGTTTAATTGTAGCAAACTATTGGAGTTATATGCTATTAGTTGCTTTATGTTATTCAAATATCCTTATTACTCTTCTGGCGCACTTTTCTGGATTCCAGATAGTACTTGTTTGCTCTGATGTCTTTTGAAGCTATGATCATGGTCATGTCCATGGTGCATTCGATTTTGGTATATATAATTGTATGTACAGAAATTGAGAGCTTAAACTAACTAGAACAGAATCAATTAGTAAAGCATTTAGCCTTTTAGTTTGTAGCCTAATTTCCTCCATTTCCAATAGTGTTGGGTTTAATGAATATCTTGTTTTCTTAAACACTGTCTTGCTTGGTAAGTTGCTACTCATCTGCCAGAAGCAGTGATTCAGGTTTTCTTCCACTGGTGTTTCTGATGTTATAAATATTTGGAAGGGTCGTTCAATTTTAATCATAGTTTTCTTGGTCCTTCATTAATACTGTGTAAAGAAATTTGCTGCAAAATCTGCCGGGATAATGTGCACCAATAGGACATGATACTTTATTGAAACTAGACTAAATACTGGATAACTGATGGCTAATTTGATTTGCTTCATTTTTTCTTGGAAATCCAGAATAAAAAGATTGTTTCTAACTTATCTTTTGGAATTACAGATAGGAATTTGGGATGAACGCAAAGTTTTTGGAACCTGTATTGAAAGTTTGAAAGACAGCATTTTTGGTGACAACCCTCCTATATTCGATAACAATGGGAATAAGAATAATTCAAATCCTAGCTCTAAGCCCTTAAATTCCAAAGTTGCAAGGAAGGATTCCAGTACAGTACTAAAAGTAAGTTGCTAGTTATCCTATATCACTCTCCTTTTTTGGTGAAAACATATTGAATTGGATATGAGAGTATTAACTTGTTGAATTCTTCTGTAGAAACTGACTGTTGGTGGTATGCCTGAAAAGATTGTGACTGCATACCAAGCTGTGCTTGATCAACATTTTGATGAAGACACAGCTTTGAACAAATGTAAGAGTACTGTTAGTGTTCTAGAAAAGATAAAGAAAAATATAGACGATGCTAGTACCAAAGGTAAGGATTTATCTTGCTCACTAGTTATTAACATTGTGGATATCTGCTGTGGAAGAAAGTTTGACACCATTCTTATCTGTTCTGCTTTTTTTTTGGTCTGCATGGTTTTTCATAAGGTGATCAGCCTGCCTCAACAATGATTTCTGATCTTCAAGAACAGGAAACTATCCTGAAGCAGTGCATTTCACAACTTGAAAGTGTAGATGTGGCGAGGATATCGCTGATAAATCAATTAAAAGAAGCTCTCATTGAACAGGTCTTATGCACACTTTCATTATCTTTCAAATGTTCCATCTCAGTTACATATGACTCATGCTTTTCAAAATTGTCTTTCTTATTTCTATAACAGGAGTCAAAGTCAGAAATTCTTCGCAGCCAGTTGCAAGTAAGAATTATTCTTTATGCCCTATTGCATGTTGGCTTTTCATCTGTTATTGTTCCTTGCAATCATGTCCGTCCACAGCTATGAAAGTGGGTACTATTAGAGGATATGTGTAGAACTTCAAGTGGAGAGACCTAATCCGTTCATTCCCAACTGAATTCTTGTTTTCATAAATGGCACCTGCACTAGTAAGCCATGAGCATGTGTGTTGTCTGAGCCATCTAGCACCTTTATGGCACAAGTATGTCTCTTGCCAGTTCTGATTCCTACCTGGCCAAACCCATGTTCACTTAAAACTATTTATTAATTCCACTGCTCACTTGAACTATTTATTTATTGATTACAACTTTAAGTCTGTTATGTTGAGAAAACCCACCTAGAGTTCTTCCTTAGCACCTTGAGATTAAGCCTGTTATATTGAAAAAGCCCACCTAAACTGCTTCCATAGCAACTTGAGATGTTTGATCACCTTTCAGAGTGGTCTTCACCTCCTTCTAGTCTGGCCTTTGCATTTCTCTGTTTTGTGCCTTGGGTGATGCCAACATGCATGTCTTGATTCCAGTTGCTGCTTCTCAATTAGCTCCTTTCTTTTTTTTTCTGAAATTTATTTATGGTGTAATAATCTTTTAGCTGTCTTATGACATTATTGGTAATCCCTTATCTGATTGCCATAACAGGTTGCTCGAGCAGAGGCTGAACATGCCATTCAACTTAGGCAAAGATTTGATGGTGCCGTTGTCGCAAATGGCACAGGATCTAGTTCTAGTCTGCTAATGATTACCCCAACAGAACAAACAGCTGCTATGATACAGGGTTCTGGAGTAAGGCAGATGTCTCCCCAGTTACAGTCACTGAATCCAGCAACCTCACTTGCCCCTACAGTCAGTGCAGTGGGAGATGAGCCCAAGAGAACGGCAGCAGCAATGGCAGATAAGCTGGCATCTTTGTCAGCACCTGTGCAGGTTCTGAGCTCCATTTTATCATCTTTTGTTGCTGAACATGGCGCTTCACTATCTTCCATGAATAGTGGATCGCCTTCTGGAGAACTCTCTGGAGGACTGCCGGGCTTCCAGATTGAAAAGAGGCCTAGGCTTGAGAAAACCGCACAGGGCAGTGACATGGGTGCTCCTCCCTTTTCTGTGCAAGTGCCACAGATGCAACAACAGATTGGAGCAGTGCCCACGCAACTACCAGCGCAGATCAACCAAGTACCAGGTCCATTTGCACCACCTCCACCGCCATTTTTGCCACCGCTTCTGCAACAATTTGGTCAAAGTACTGGAGGAATGATGGGAATGGGACCTTTCGGGATGACGGCCGGCTCTATGCCACCTCCGCCTCCAATGTCCAACATTATGCCGGCAGGTTTTCCAGGACCAAGTGGTCCACCACCTCCACCTCGGCTTCCACCGGCTCAGAACCAACCCCAGCAGCAGCAGCAGTCTCCTCAGGCACCACAGCAATCACCCACATCAGCAGGATTCTTCCAATCATCAGCAGGCATGGGGTTCTTCCCACCAGTGCAGGTGCAGCAGTCTCCGTCTGCCCAACGACAATGACTCGATGGTGGCATGGCATTCATCGGGCTATAAAGGCAGCACCTTGTGCTAACTTTTGTACATTAAAGAATAATCACCTAGTATCGAACTTATACGTGACTGGCCCTGCAAGAGAGGCAGGACCGTTGTTACGGTTAGAAAAATTGTAGAATAGGCATGAGGCTTTTGTGATGACTCCTTGGTTTGGTCTGAGCTGTTTAACTCTTCCTGGTTCTGTGTAGTAGTTAGACTTGTCTTCCCCCCCCCATTTGCATTGATCCCCTGAGGCAAAAGAAAGTGGCACTGGAATTGTTGCTTAAGAGTTGCCCTCTGACATAACGGTTTTAGGGCTGGGCTGATGCCGTTTTATTACTTACTGGTCATAGTGTCATAGATATGATGTGAACTGCAAATACTTCTCCTGTTGTTGTTTAAATTTATTTATTTATATTTATTATTATTATTTTTTAGTATAGCTTCCCTTTTGGGTGCAAATTGCTGCTTTCCTTTGACTTGGCAGTTATTAGACAAGGGCCAGTTTGGATCAAGTGCTGTGATTCAGAAATCAACAGACTTGAGTTGTGTGAATAAAACCATGCGTGTATGGTCTGCTGAGGTAAAAGATTCCTTTGATGTAAGTTATGCATTGTGAAATGGGACAGCAGTATTTGGTCCAATATGAGAAGATTGTGTAGATGAGAAGCATATATAACAGTACATGATAACCAAAGCCTTGTCACAGCTGAGGATATGGCAGCAAGCAAGGAACTGGCAGCAGTGGAGTAGGTAGAAATTGACACATTTGTCTCCCAAATTCAATCTTCCGGTGGAGTTATCGCACATCATTTATGTGATGTTTTTTATTTAAAAATAATGGTAACATATGTTCAACTTCATATTCTTGATGCTTCTGCGGTTCTGCAGGTAAACATTCACTGCATTTTTATTATAGTAGCACACATTTATGTATGGGCTCTTGGCAGTGTAAGGGTCATGACTTTTGCCACATTATTATTACATATAAGTTTGTACATAGAACAACACCGACAATAACGACTCCATCCAAATATTTACAAATTACAATCATTCAACACGAACAACACAACATATTTAAGAGAGTGCGCAGGGAACACACAATACACCATACACAGTGGCCATATACAAGCATGTAGCTCATAGGAACGATGGCATGTTAATCTATATATAATACTTGCATGGCTGCGGTGGGTGCCAATTTTACCTTACCATGACTCATGCGAATATCATCCACCATTCAGACATCATCATTTTCTTCATGAACATCATTATTCTCTTTCTTAAGATCAACCACGATCCTTGTTTTTTGAGAACGTTTCTTGTCATTACCCAGGTCAATATCATGATAACAACCTGTGAATGGGGAGTGAATTTCCAACTCTTTGAGCTCAGGAACCATGCTCACCTCAACTTCAACAATCTCCAGCACTTCCACGTCAATCATCTTGATCTTTTTGAGGCGTGGAAATTTGGATGAAGCAAATACAAGTTTCTTGTCCTTGTACGAGCCAGGGTACAATGCAAGGATGGCAAGAAATGGCAGCTGAGACAGCTTGCTAATAAATTCCTGAGTCACATATGTTTTCTCCAGAGAAAGCATGATGAGATTAGGGAGACAAAAGGATTCACTACCATCTAGATCAGATGAATGTACCAGATCCCCACTTAGGAACATAAACTTGACACGTCGGAGGGAAGCGGTGGTGAAGACATTTGAAGGAATAATTTTACCTTCTAAGATCAGGGTCCTAAGGCTCTCAAGTTTGTCTAGAGCACCAGAAAGAGCTTTCACATTGACATGTGAGATATGCCAGATTGACAAGAACTCAAGATGGATCATCTCTCCTAGTGTCCTTTCCAAAGTCAGCTTCTCCGAAACTTCTTCAAGATCTATGGAGTCAAGTGTATGCAGCTGCTTCAAGTTGCCAATTTGCTTGGGCAGTCTGAGGACAAAACCAAGGACATGTCTCAGGGTCTTAATCATCCAAAAGGACCTTGGGAGCTCTCGGACATTAGTTTCCCTCACATCCAATGTTTGGAGGCTAGTGAGTCTTCCGATGGACCGTGGGATATGTTTCAGTGAACATGATGTGATGCCAAGGTACTGCAAGTGCACAACATTGCCAATTGCACTTGTCAAAGTCTCACCAATCTCAATGCCTTGCAGATTGATGACACGGAGAAACTCAGATCCATGAAACAGTTCCTTGATGTGAGATCTGATGTCTTTCTTCATCTTAGAGATTGCCCTTCGTTGAGATAAATGAAACATATATGCCCGACTTCCTTTGGACCTGTGCCCCTGATCACCTTTATTAGGCTCTTGCTCATACTGAGAGAAGATGGATCGTAGCTTTGGCAATGGATGGGCTAGGACAGCATATTTGTCAGTGTAGTTCTGCAGAGAGAGGCGGCGAGCACTAGTTAATGTAGGGATATCATCATGGCTATGGACCTCCACGAAGCTTGCTTCATGTGCTTCTATCTGCAAAAAGTCATGGACTTTGTTTTGGATTGTGACCGACATACTCCCAAAACTGGAATCATCATCCATTTTCACTCGGTTGACAAGATTCCGATTAATCAACTCAGATAGGTAGATGTAGCCAATCTTCTCCATTGTCTTCCCGCCCTTTGAACTTAGAAATCCTCTCGCAACCCACATAAATACCAAGTCTGCGTGCCTCAATTGTAGTGTTGGTTGGCAATGCAAACAAAGTAGAGGAAGCAACATTTTAGCTCATGTGGAAGATCATCAAAGCAAACCGACAAAGATGCTTTCAAGATTCATTGATGGCTTGGACTTAAGGTAGTGAAAACCTTCACCCAATCACTTGGGAACACCTTGGTTTGCACAAGACCGATAAAAGAACAACCGCCAAAGGTAACCCTTGGGTGATTTTGAAAATACTCTTTTGGTACTTCTTAAGGTTTTTATCTTGCAGTTCCTTAGGTAGCCTCTCGTGAAACAATGACATGGAAGCATCTTCGTAAGTTTTTTAACTGAATGGTGACATGATGGTAGCTGCTAGGTGGCTCTTACGGTTTACCTTGTGTGATATGCACTACTCTACTACCCCTAGGCCCAACCGGGATGCTAGTCAAAAGTGCTTCCATTCAAGTACCATTGACTTCACCATCTATCACGAAAGGTACTTCTTATTTTTCAATTTTTTTTGCAGCATCTCTGTGCCAATTCTTTAGGGCAATTCGTGTGTCGTCTTCATCGGATTTGTTGAGTAATTTGTTGAAGGATGTTGGGAGCAGTCAAATAAGGCGCAAAACTTTCCATGGCTTGCACTTCAAACACTTTCTTCTTTTCCATTTTTTTGTATATGTCTCTCACAAGAGTTGTCTTGCCAATACCACTTTCTCCGGACACAGTGATCATGACTGGATAGTGTTCTTTGCCCTCTTGGTGTTCAGTTAAGTTATTAACAAGGGCTTCCTCTAATTGGTTGTGCTCCTCCACATATATCACCGCATCTGAATCGTGGACATCATCCCTGAGATTCAACCATTGTATAGTGGTTAGTCCTAGTAAGTTTAGTCTAAAGAGTAAGTTGACAATCAAACATAGTGCCAAATACAATCTATCCATTGCCCATCGATATTTCTTAAGAAAAAATGAAAATCATTTTCCACTTCTTTCAGTCAATATATGCCTCGATCAGCCAAAGTTACTCTGTAAATAAAAGCGAGAAGGGATACCACTTATAACACTACATGCACAATACAGAGGCATGCATCTTAAGACTGCCGTCACACTACCTCTATAAATCGATTTACAGAGGTAGCATAGGTCCTTGGACCCATTGAATGGAAGTTAAGCCCTACCTATGAATAAATTAATGAAGGACTCTCCGAAAATCCTTTTTTAGTAGCGATGGGCTGCCTTTAAGAACCCATGTGTTGGCGCAAAAGTTGAGTACGCATCAATGTATGGATATATCATAACCGACGAACTCGTGGCTCTTCCTGTAGAAACTGAACCCTCCTTTTTTATGAAACTGGACTATTCAATTTTCACTTATAATCGTAAAAATCTGCGAACAATTACCCTGAAAGGGACTACGTACGTTGTGGCTACCACAACTAGGGCTGGTCTAGGGTCAGTAGTATTGCCACCTAGAACACCTGAAGTCGTCTTTGAGATAACTAGCATGTATATCTCTTCATGTTCCAAAATTGAGAATGGGTTTAGTTGCTTAAATTCAAAAGGTTAATCAAAGAGTTTTGTTAAAAATATTAAAATATAAAACAAGTTTGATTCATTTTAGTTTATAATAATTTTGTATCTATTTTTGTTAATTTGTGTTTCTTTCTGTTAAAATAAAAGAGCTCTCTTGTTTCGTAGTTGATTGATTGAATTCCAAATAAAACCAATGTTTATAGGAAATTCTCAAATATCACTTACTTCATATAAAAGGAAATCCTAATGACTTGAATTCTCTAAGTTTTAGAATGTCTTGTTTAAGAGACTAAGTATTTTTTTAATGGGAATTGAATTATGGAATAGCCTTCTAAACTTAATTAACTATTTGTTCTCGATAGGCCCCTCTTAGTCTTCTTTTCCAATCTTGGATTAGGGAATGAAGGAGATATTCACGACTACTGGCATCTTCATTATGCACCAACTCATGATCTTCATATCGATATATTATCCACCTCTGCGTCTATTCTTTCTTAGCAAAATAGGTGGAAGATCCATCCAATGTAGTGATATCATGGACTCAAAAAATAGATCTGAATGTGACTAAAATACACGATCTTCACATGTATCACTTTTCATGATACCTTAACCTAAAAGGTGGAATATTGATTTTTGAACCATTTCCTATAAGAGAATGACTCCATTACTTTGAGAAATGGATTCTATATCAATAGGAAGCATACCTTATCCAACTAAGAAAGAAAATCGACCATATAACCCTACCCCCAAGCTAAATAAGGCATGTAGGGTCCCTAGGTCAGGACTGAGCCAATAGAGGCCACAAAACATCCACATCTACATACGAAAACAAGCAATATAAACCACCAAACACAAGACATAAGGTATTACCATTCTGAGGGCCCGAACGTGTCTAAATTTGTGTCTTTTGTGTTACTATCTAGCTCTAGATCCAAAGCATATATAACCAACCTAATAATTATTGGGCATACCCTCATATGTTCATTATTACTGGTAATTGCCAACTATAATGGTAGAAAAAAAGGTACATGTAGGTAGTTTTGCTATTATTCATGTTATACAAAAGATATCCTTAGACAAAGAAATATTCCTAAATATTCTAAAAAGTATGATCCAAACTATTTCACTTGGAACTCCATGTATAACATATCTCCCCTTAACCCAACTATAAAAGAATTAGGTGGGGTGCATTACAGGGAGGTCACAGTTAGATTGCAAAAAAGACTAGAAGCTAGCCGACAAGACACCATATCATATCCAAATCAAGAACCTTCTGACTACTACACATTTAGGACTTTACATGAGGTCATATGATTAGATCTAAAACATACATGTTGCAATAATCTTCTTTTGATATAATGAAGAAAAATACTAGATGTAGGGATATTACCACTTGGGAATCCTAAATCTACATAACTTATTGTGTTTTCATGTTCGATACACTATTTTGGTGACAAGAAATCCCTACTTAATAAATATTTTGCATTGTAAACTTTTTAATCATTGACACTTTCTAAGACTTGAAATCTTATATTTGAAACAGAAGAATCATATTTTTGAATTCTTGAAGTTTCAACTTTAAAATGAACTAAAACAATTGAGAGAATTCCTTATTTGACACTGGGAAAATGAGTCGTTCCTTTCTTGGCCCTGAAATTTTCTTCGTTCCCTATTTGACACTCACTTCAACTTTCATCCCTAATTCGACACTACCGTCAAATCCGTTAGCTAACGGTGTTAACCGGCTGTTAAAAAGACGTTTTTGCCCCTAGAAAAAAAAGCGGCGAAGCAAATTTGAGAGAAAAAAAAACCTGCGCCTTTTTTTGCAGCTGGGCGCATGCATCAGAGGCGGGCGCAGGTTTTTTTTTCCTCTCAAATTTGCTTCGCCACTTTTTTTCTAGGGGCAAAAACGTCTTTTTAACAGCCAGTTAACACCGTTAGCTAACGGATTTGACGGTAGTGTCAAATTAGGGATGAAAGTTGAAGTGAGTGTCAAATAGGGAACGAAGAAAATTTCAGAGCCAAGAAAGGAATGACTCATTTTCCCAGTGTCAAATAAGGAATTCTCTCAAAACAATTAGTCTAACATCTCTAAAACTTGAATCATGTTAGAGTTCTCAAAACTCATTAATGTTCTAAAAGTATAGTTAAGTCTTTCCTTTATAAGAAAACTGTTGCTGCGCATGCACCAAAGAACAATTGTTTCCTCTTGCAGTTACAATGGTGACATTTCTCGTAATACCCTCCTCCCCACATGGCATACCACAATCTCATACTCACGGATGCTACTATCACATGCCTACAAATAAACTCCTAAAACCATTCAATTTCAACCATAGTGGTTAAGTCACACCCTCACAACTCAACCACCACACAAGAATTAGGTTGTTACCACCTAAGGGCAAGTACATTGGTGATTAGTACACGTAAGCAGTCTTATATATATGTTGTCTCATCCAATGCTAGGGCTGGGCATTCGGTTTACAATTCCGTTTTGGTTCGGTTTCTCGGCTTTTTGAAGAAATTCGGTGTTGACAGTCAATATTGATGATTATAAACCGTCAATTTACCTTTAATTCATTCTTAAAATTAATCACCAACATAGGTGTAGTGATTTAAATTAACTATTTTCACGAGTTTTGGTGATTTTATAATTACATGTGAATTTACTCAGAAAATAAGATAAAGCAGGCCATAATATCACAAGAGATCAGATCCAATCGCGACGAAACCAACTCTACTGGCCCCAAACCATCCCCTTCATGGGACAGAGATAAAATTCCACGTGGACGGGGCCATGGTGGGGTCGACTGACCCCACCTATAGGTCGGGCGACCCCCTTGGACCCACTTGTTGGTGCCGCGGTTCCTCCACCGACTTTGAGGATCAATCTCCACCCTTTATTCAAGTCGGTTTGATCTAATGGTGGGCGTTAGAATTGGTGAGGATCGATGACGTGGCGATTACTTGCTCCCTACTCAAACCCTCCTATAAAAGGAGCCCAAGACTCCCTCCTGGAGAGCATCCAGCTGATTCATTCAGAGATCCAATTCAGAAGAAGAAAGTAGAACTCCAGATATCATTAGTTCTAGTATAGTTAGCATAAGTAAGATTCAAGTAGATTAGTGCTATTACTCGGGGTTCCGGATTTGTCTACGGAAGACTTGGTAAAGTTAATGTATCCTTTATCTCTTATTGTGACTTTGATCTTAATTTATATTGTGTTTCTCTTTATTATGTTTTTAGTTTATTTCAAGTATATGCATGGTATAGTTTTAGTTACCTTTGAGTTTATATATGAGTTCATAGAGCACTCAATTCAGTACTCGAGTGAGTTGAGTAGCCGAACTTTGTGAGCATGGTGCTTAGACATAGTTTTGCCTGTGGATACTACTTATATTCTGAGACTTGGTAGATCAATGTGTGTGATATTTTCTCATTGATTCTCTGTAGTCCAAGCTCGGCATGTAGGCTTAGTAGGACTGTAGTCATTAATTGAGTAGTTATATTATTATATCTCTCTTTAATGATGTCCCTTATATATAAATAAGAAGTTGATTATTGTTTTAGTGTGTATATTTTTGTGACTTGTTAATTAGAAATAAATGAGAAATCTTTCTTAACTTAACTATATATAATATTTTATGAGTATCTACTTCTCTCTGAATTGTTATGAACTTATATTACTGAATATCTTAAACTTACCCCTGTATAAGAGTAAGTGTTTAAGTTAATGATTTTATCATAAATAAATATTTATCAATACCATCCTTGCCATCTTTCCTCCTAGTGGTAAAATATAAATAACGATATCCAGATTACTCAAAGTGAAATGCTATAATGGTATATCTGTGCGCTTGCAGAATTCTTAATTTCTTACTTACACTATAAAATACCAACATTCGGTTCTTAGAAAATGGGAATCGATTGGCTCTAAAAAATTCTCAGAACTGGCCATTTCGATTGGTTTTCGGTTATTTTGGTTTGGTTCCGGTTCTAGCCAAACTAACCGAACTTTTTTAGGAGAGGTTAAGATAACAATAAGTACGTGTGTTCTAAAGCAAATTTATGCAACACTATATCCATTTTAGATAATAATAATTTAAAATGGAGCAATAGCAATATAAGAACATAAATATATAGCAGTTCAAATATGAAACATCACACATAAACCAAACATAATCTTATAAAATGCAAGTGGAGGAAGTATAATTCATGGAATTCGGTTCTTTCGATTAATCGATTATCCGAGAGTAGGAACCGAATTTTCTTCGGCTATTTAGGTTCCTCAATATTAGGAATCGATTTTTTCAGTTCTGGTCTTTTGGTTCGGTTTTTTGGTTTTGGTTAATTATGCTCACGCCTATCCAAAGCCACATTGGATTTTGGATGATGCGGATGAGAGACAGTGGGAGGGGGTGAGGGAAAGAGGCGGTTGTTTGGAATTAACACAAAACAACCTAAAAGACTACACATTATATGAGTTGTCTGTTGAGTCATCTCAAGACTATGTGGCACAACATCACACTGACTATAAGATGATACCAATGTACTTAAGACAATATGTTGGAGTTATAACCCACTCGAAGAGTAAGGTCCTCCATTTGTACTCACCAAGGCAGCTATGGTGTGTATCCTTAGATAGGAAGTTAAGCTCAATTTAATCAAATGAGATTTTTTTTATCTATCTATCTATCCCATTGACCAGGACAACATAATTAATGTGCCCTATCAATCAAGTAAGGCACAAAATTATCCTCAAATGCAAGTGAAATCGGCATTCACCCATTTCATGCTTCATTTCTTTTTACTAAAAAAAGCAAGAGGATGGAAGTTGGAAGGCAAATAATTCATCTCTTTTGGATTATTCATAGCCAAGAAATCTATAGTCTAGTGATCTTGTCTCAAAATTAGTGATTTCTTACTCCCTACCATAGGAATGACATAAGTGAAATCAGCGATAGAATATAGTTAAGTACAAAAGGTAATTCTTTCTACTTACAACTTTCTATGAGTGTAATTTATAGATGTTGAGGTAGAAGGTTTCCATGTCACATCTGTCTTCTTGTTGGAGTCCTCTATCTTGTATTTATCTTTGTTTTCAATGATGCCATCAAGCCTCATGTTGATGGCTCTAATTTTTCTAGATAGGCCGCGTCTCATCCGTACTTGAATTGTGAATGTTTCAAGACATATCATAGTAGGACGAGCCCACCTTGGGTACCTTCAGAATGCATATATGGCATATTATAAATTAGAGAAGACTCTTGTGAACCTATGTGGAGCTGGAGCAAATATAAAAGAAGCACTGTTCATAACAAAAAATGTAGAGATATTACAATGAAAAAACTAAGGATATATTATTCCAGATTTGCTCCACATCAATTGTCTGATCTGTTGCAACCATTCGGCCATCAATTTTGTGGATTGTAGGGTCATGATCAGACTGCTCTATATGATTGTCTAGTGTAATTGTTTTGCATAGCCCTTTCATGTTAATTAGAGAGGCAGTCTTCTAGAATCGTTTTTTCTAGTAGTGTATTGCCAATCTACTTCCTCCATTCCAAATTATAAGATGTTTTGACTGCACAGAGAAAGCTATGTAGTAGTTAGGAAAGCTAAAACGTCTTATATTTGGAACCGAGGAAATATTTCACGACCTTGGTTGGGACTAACATACTTGCATTGGGGTTTGGGGAGTACAATCACTTGTTGGTACTTAAAGCTCTGTCACTAGTACACAAATCTTTTCCGAGACGGATATTTTTTATTACCGAGGCGGGCATTGCAACCGCCTCTATCCAAAAGTCACGGTTAATCATGGATTAACAGAGGCGGTTGCTTTGCCCGCCTCGGTTAATCAATTAACGGAGGTGGGCGTATTAAGGTGTCCGACTCCGTTAATCCCATTAACCGATGCGGGCGTCTTAAAATGCCCGCCCCCGTTAATACCACTGCACCATACACTCATTCATGTCTATATATAATATGCTATATTTTTATATCAATATTCCGTAATCTTATATTCGATATTTTAGCTACTAAATGAACTCAAATGAAAAAACTTTTAACTACAAAGTTTTAAATCTTGTGAAGTAATACAACTTTGGTATAGGATGTATCTAAATCAGAGATATTTTGAAAAATTAAAAAAATTAAGTCTCAAAACATGTGAATTTCAAACACATATTTGAGATACTAAATGACTTTAAAACAAAAACTTGTCAATATCAAACATGTAGAGCAGATCACGCCATTAGAACTTTGTTATTAAATATGTGAACATTTGAGATCGTTTAGTAATTCGAAATTTTAAATTTTAAAATCTATAACCTTCGAACACATATTTGGGACTCTAAATATCTTCAAATTAAAAACTTTTCAACTACAAAGTTGTAGATTCTATTGAGATCTATAACTTTTGTATAGACCATGTCAACATCCGAGATCGTTTGATAATTTTAAATTTTAAATTTCAAAATCTGTGCACTTACAACAATATTTTTGGACCCTAAACAGTTTCAATTCGAAAACTTTTCAACTACAAAATTGTAGATCTCATCGAGAGCTACAATTTTGATATAAAATTTGTCTTCATCCAAGTTTATATGAAAACGTTATGAATTATTTTTTGTTATAATCATTAAGTGAGACGGACATCTTGTTACGTTCGCCTCCGTAAATCAATTTATGAAGACGGGTGCTTATAATGACCGTCTCCAAAAATAATCAATTAACCGAGGGTGTCCGCCTCAATTAATCCATTAACGAAGGTGGTTGTCATAAGGCAACCGCCTCGGTTAATCGTGGATTAACCGAGACGGTTGGCTTACGGTGTTCGCCTCCGTTAATGATTAACCGAGGCGGTTGCTGGGCCGGCTGCCTGTCCACGAATAACCGAGGCGGGTAACCAGCCCAACCGCCTTGGAGCCCAAACACCAAACGGCTTGGTTAAGTTTTTATGTATTTCTTAAAAAAAAAGTTTTTATATAGTAGTGTGTGCTGCGGATGGACGACTAAAGATTGGTGGGTACCTGGACATGTCCACATGGAGATGGTAATGATCGAGGGCGTCCTCGGCGTCGAAGACGGCGTCCCGCGTCTGCAGCGTCCAGACCCTGGTGACTTCGTCGGTGACGGCCCGGCGCCTGGTGTCGGCCTCGCGGAGGAAGGCCTGCAGCCACATGAGCTTGTCCCGGAGCCGGTGGATGTCGGCGTTCACCCCCACCAGCGCCCGGGCCTCGCCGACGGCCACCTCCTGCAGCCTCCCAACCAGAGGCCCGATGATCGCCTCCGCCATCCTTCTAAACCTAGCTGCTAGCTACTACGCGTGTGCTGGGAACGTACGTAGCTCAGCTGGCTGCCTGGGTAGCTTTCAGAAACAACGAGCTCGACAACACGCAGGTACACATTTGTGTGTGTGTGTGTATATATATATGCTACGGTGGCGTGCATGCGTGGAAACAAAATGCTTGATCTCGGGCTTTGAGTCGCTGCTCAGATAGGGATTGATTTGATTCTTTAATTTCGCTGCTCAGATAGGCATTGCTAATCGGAGGTGAAAGAGCGGCAAAGCTAGCCGATGATACCTCTCTTTGCCTGTTTTCGATGCGCTCGCGTGCTTTTCCGTCCGACATATGTGCGTGCACAGCCGGGCTTCTACATGCAGCGTAACCAAGGATGCATCTAGCTAGCTAGGTAGCTAGAACCACCTTTTGGAATCGCTTGAGTGGGTTGTGCTGTATATATTGAATATTGCGTTGAAAATAATATTAAAAAACTGTATGGGCCAAAAAATTATGGCGTGGGCCTAGTTCAAATTGTGGCCTGGGCTGATATGATCTGAGAGAAAAAAATGGGCCAAAAAGTCTAATACAATAATGGACCACGATAAAAAATCGCTCAAATATATTTGTGGCCCATTTCAAGCATGCTTGTCATATGGGCTTTAATAGGCCACATTTGAATTTTGTGACATTTTCATGATCTAACAACACAGCGCCATGTCAGCATCCGATCATATGTGGCACTTGCACACGTGTGGCAGGGTCTAAGTATCCGTGACGAAAAAATCAATGTCATATATTTTGCTGACGTAAAAACCAATGTTATAAATTAGTAACATGAAAAATACAAAAGTAAAAAAAAATTATTCGCGACACGCATTTTTTGATGTGACTGTTCATGTCAAACAGATGTCATAGATAGTGAGCTTGAGATCAGTTGTCTATGTTACGAGGAATATACAATGTCAAAAAATAGAATATCTTTTGCAGTGTCTGCCGTCGTAGTACCCGGGAGACCTCGCGCTCTCGCGGTGCACCAAGCCGACCTTGCTGAACTCGAGGCAGGGCACCCAGTTGGAGCGCAGCAGGTAGTCGATCTGCTTCAGCAGCTGCTCCGTCGACAATGGCGGCAGGTACGACAGCGTCTCGAACCTCTTGATGCCCTCGATCGGCCACACGTGTCGTTGCATTGTTGTGTTGCATGACAGCATGAGCAACGGATAGTACTGACATTTAACAAATATATAAAGAGCGAGCGAGGTTACCTGCATGCACCTGATCCTTTCGCCGTTGCTGACGTCGCCGAAGCCGTTGGTGGAGCGGCGGGCGACGGGGAGTCCGGCGGTGGACTTGAGCCCCTGGAACGGAGCGGCGTCGGTGGCCGACGACGCCATGTGGCCATCACGGAGGGAGCCATGTGTACTGTACTGCCTCCTTCTAGGTTGTGACGACTCTTGTGAGTTTGTGTGAGGCCGGCCTTCTGCCATGGCGGCAGTGGTTCAAATAACCAGCCGCGCGGCTAAGGCAGGGGAAGGATGCATGGGCTCCGTTGATGCCGGGATGAGGAAGGAATGGCTGCTGTTTGCCGCGTCCAAAACAAACAGGATGATGCGGTGGCAGGCTAGCAGCCATTGGGGGAGTGGCGACAATAAACCCTGTGGATTTTGCTTTCTTGTCTTCTTCCTTCAACACAGTTTCTTCCACGAATGGAGTAGCAGCAATGCATAGCTAGCAAATACTAGAGGACATCTCTTTTAGAACCATAGCGACCCCAAGTGTATATAAAAAGAAAATATACAGGGATCATTGTAAGCACTGCACCAATAGAGAGCCCTAGGATGATCCTGCCGTTCTGAGCTGTTACACATTATGTTAGCTTTTTTTAAGGTTCCGGGTTAAATTCCTCGCATCTCTATATAACTTTTTTTTTTGTTTAATATATATATGTTATCAGAAGCTCTTTTTATTTGAATTATAAGAAAGAAAATCTTTCTATTTAATCACCATCTCAGCCTCTTTTCATGTTGACTAATATAATGATCTAAAGTATAAAATTGACATCACCATTTCCATTATCGATTCTTATGATTCACGAGTGCAAGTACAAAATAAGCAATTATAAATTTAATGATTGCAAACGTAAGGAAATAGAGGGTGTATAGCTACTATGATAGGCTTTCTAAAGTTTTGGTGTTCAGTTACTCTATCTCGCCTCTCTCCAATCATCTTCTATTTTTATTTAATACATTATCAAAATTAGTATTTCTGTTCAATCACTATAATGATCTCTTTTCATGTAGACTAACGATCTACTGTATAAAATTGACACCAGTTGTTCCATTGTCAATTCCTTACTAGCGCCCGGACGTCCGATCCGGGGCGGTAGCGTCGAACGGTGCCCGCGCAGCAAGCAAGTGAGCGCCCCTAGCAACGTCAGACTTGCGAGCGAGCGCCCTAGCAGCGGGCCCACGCGTGCCCCGGACGTTGCCCGCGCCACCAGACCCCATGAGGGGGACCGCTCGCGCCCCCTCCCGCTTTCCATGCACGCATTCCATGTGCAACACCTCGATCTACTTTTAAAACATTCAGATGCAACATTTGCAACATACAAAAGAAGACAGATGAAACACTTGAAACATGCGTCCGAAACACTTGCAAAAGCACCCAAAAACACTTGAAAACAATTGCAAATATTACGCAATATCCAGATAAAACACTTGCAACATATGTGTGAAACATATGCAACATCCAGATAAACACACTTGCAACATACGTCTGAAAGACAGATGAAACATTGGGAACATACGCTTGCAACATAAGTGCACAACCATTGCAAAGTATGCAACATTCCGATCTACTTTTGCAATATCCGTATTAAACACTTGAAATATACATCTGAAACAACTGAAATATTTGTAACATCGACCTGCAACATGTCTGAAAATGCCCTAAAACACTTGAAACACAGCGTCGCCGGCGGCCATGGCCTACCTAGTGGGTACCTGCGGTGTCTCAGGCCTCCCCTTCCTGCCGATGGTGTGAGGTGGATGGGGGCGTAGGTGTAGGCGCAAGCCTCCCCAGGCACAGGCGCAGGCGTAGGCGCAAGCCTCCCCTATGTCCCCTTCCGTGACCGGCGAGGTGGATGGGGGGTGGCGCTAGATGTTGGTGCTCCCGATCTCTTGTGCTGGCGTGAGCTGTCGCTGCTCCGGTGGAGAAGGTGGCTGGTGAGATAGAGAAGGCCACGGCGGGCCTGAGGCGTGGTGGAGAGAAAGCAAGATGGGCTGCTGGGAGGCGTGATGGAGAGGGAGGAAGGCGGGTGGTCGCGCTCGGGCACGGTGGAGATGCTAGCCGTCGGGTCCACGGCCGCCGTGGAGAACGACGAGGCGGCGCGACAGAGCACGGTCACAGCGGAGCGCGTCTGCTGGAGCTGTGGTGATTTTTTTAGGGTTTAGGGTTTTCGGATATAAAATTATTTGTACAGTGCAAAGATAAGTAGAATTGGGATGCAGTTCAATCAGTGGACCATTGTGATAAGCTTTCTATTGGCATTCAGTTCCTCGCATATCTAATTAAATTCTTTTTTGGTTAGTACATTAACGACTCTTTTCATTTGAACATAGAAAGAGCTATTTGTGTATTTAATCACCATCTCGATCTGTTTTCATATTCTCTAATAATCTAGAGCACAAAATTGAATTGTCGACCCTTATGAGTAATGAGTGCAATAAAAATTATTTGATTAGAAAATCAATTATATAATAGTGCAAAAGTACCTAAAATAGGGAATGTTGCCATGTTAGTGGTTGGGGTTCAATACCTCGCATGTCCAAACTTTTCAAATTGACTAATGATCTAGTGTAATAACATGACAACAATTGTGAGGTTGTCCATTCTTATAAGTTACACCTGCAAGTAAAAAACAAAATATATTTTAATGAATAATTAAATATAAAATCGGGGATGTAGCTCAACTGGTAGAGCATTATGATAAGCTTTCTAAAGGTTCAGGGTTCTAACTCCTCGTATCTCCAATTAATTTATTTTTTGTTAAATACAATTACAACTCCTTTTATTGGATCACAATCTCATTGATGACTTCATATGGATGTCTAATTAACGACAATATAAATTTGAAGGTAGGAGTGCGAGTAAGAAAGCTAGCAATTAACTATAAATATATTTATAGTAAATATAAGTAAATAACAATTGGAGATGTAGCAGCTTAGGGGTTCAATTCCTCGCATCTTCAATAACTATATTTTATTCGGTACACTATCAACTCACTGTGTAAAGACGTTAGGAGTGCAAGTAAAAAAGAAAATAGTTAACTATAAAAATATTTATAGTGAATAAGTAAATAAAATTTGGGATGTGTCTCAATTGGTAGAGCATTATGATAAGCCTTCCAATGGTTTGGGGTAAAACTCCTTGCATCTCCATTTAGTAACTTTTTTTTTGTTAAATACACTGTCAACTCACTATAAAATTGACGTTAGCAGTGCAAGTAAAAAATACACTATCAACTCACTATATAAAATTGCGACAAAAAAACTCACTATATAATATTGACGTTAGGAGTGCAGGTAAAAAAGAAAATACTACGAAAGGACATGTAACCTAATGATTATATGAGTCTTAGTAGCACCATAGTTTTTAGGTTTGAATATTCTAGGATTTAAAGACGTTGTATTTTCGGTGGGCACTATATAAATTTGACGTTAGGAGTGCAAGTAAAAAAAAAGAAAATACTGCGAAAGGGCATATAGTCTAATGATTATAAGAGTCTTAGTAGCACCTTAGTTCCTGGCTTTGAATAATCCAGGATTTTCTAGGATTTAATGACGTTGTGCTTTCAGTGGGTAGGCAATGTTCCGATCGATAGCGAGGTGGTGAGTGTGCGTATGTTATGAGCGTCTGTGTTGTACCGTGTAATTCTAAAAAAATAAAATACTTAACTAAAGGATAAATATAAATATAAATTGGGGATGTAACTCAATTGGTAGAGCATTATGATAAGCTTTCTAAAGGATTGGGGTTCAACTCGTCGCATCTCCATTTAACTTTTTTTTGTTCAATACACTATCAACTCACTACTATAAAAAAATTTAGAAGACCGTGATTTTTATGTTATAAGGGGTAGCTGGGTAGATATTTTGTCTACTATAAAAATATTTTTTTGTGCAAAATAATTTTATAGAAGACTGTGATTTTTATGTTAAGAGGTAGATATTTTGAATCACCTAAATGCGAACAGTTTCGACACCCTCTGAAAATGGATATTTATAGTTGGTCTTCTACTCTTCTTATAGTTGGTCTTTCAGAGATTATCCTATTAAGACGTCTATTTCCTCAATTCAGCTAAACCCTCTACCCCCTCACTCATAGGGGTATAATTTGGTGAACGTGAGCCCTGTTTTCGGCAGAAAATCAGGGCAACCACAACCTAAATTCAAACGCCGGGAGGCAGACCATCGCAGGCGGGGTGTCGGTCCGCCTGGTTGACGTCAAGAGATTGAACGGGAAATTTTCAGGTACTAGGTGGCTCGCGTCAAGACTCAAGAGAGCATGCAGCAGCATCGCCATGCGTGCGGACTGGCTGGGATTGTTCTAAAATTAGTTAGGTTATTATATTATATCGATCAGGGATAGCCACTAATAAAATGACCATATATACCTTCCGCTCCTTTTGGAGCACCACTGCTTGCTTGCATTTGCTCGTCGCTGGATCTATCTATATAAGGAGGGTGCTGATCGAGGAATGAAATGAAGAAGCAGGGAACTACACAAAAATGCGACATATAGATCGATCCAGTGGATGATATATATTGATATTATCGTAAATATGTATTGACATTATCGTAAATTAGTATATAAAATTATCGTAAACGAAGGTATATATATATATATATATATATATATATATATATATATATATATGACGAGGCTAAAATGCACCTGGGTGCATTCTGTATAGCAAATGCACCCAGCCGCGAGACACGGGGAGCGCGGTGAGCGCCCACACTCCTGCATGCAAACAACCAGCCTGTCGTTCTACAAAAGAATCACATTTTTTTGTTTGGAATCAACAAAAGATTCCCTACATGCATCATTGTGCCAGCATCATTGTGCCAGCAGGATCGACGCGTCGCTGCCCATGCCCGGGCAAGGACGACGGCAATCCCCTCGGCACGGAGAGCAGCAGTACTGTGACCGTGGAGTCCGACTACTTCATCGCCAGCGGCGTCATGTTCAGGAACGACCCTGTAGGCGAAGAAGTAGTCTGATTCTATGGTCACGGTACCCACAGATGGGATGGCGAGGCTGAGGCACCTGCACTGCGGGTGCTGCGATCCAAGGTAATAGTGACGATTGGTTACATAACAAAATGTTGCAGATACCATGCTAAAAATAACATGTTTTTAGTAATAGCACAACCCATATTTAAATTTAAATTGTCGTGGTATTATTTTGTTTTAAAGAAAAAAAATGAAAAAAATAGGAGGGACATGACTCCCATCTTGTTCCCTTTTAGATTCCTACTAGGCATCATAGTAGATAGGATAGGTGCTCTGGCTTGTCGCTACTCTTTAGCAAGTGGTATGGATAGGATCCATGAGTCTCGAGGTAAAGTGCGTCCCGAGAAAGGGCGTGGCCTCAACATAATTAAGTTTACTCCTCCCTCAAGTGCACCATCTATCGACGGCGGCCAAGGCGCGCTGTATGACCACAAGGGGATGCATATATACTTTAAGTCTGCACCATCAAGAGCACCGTTGACTTCAAGTTCTACACCATCAAGAAACCTAGCGGAGCCGAAGATGAAGTCAATGGTGCCTTTGATGGTGCAGGACTTGAAGCATGCACCCCTTGTGGTCATATAGAGCGCCATGGTCGCCGTTGATGGTGAACTTGAGGGAGGTGTACAACTTAATTACGCTGAGGCCACACCCTTTCTTGTGATGCACTTTGCCTCGTGAGACTCATGGATCCTATATATCCGTACCACATGCTGAAGCGTAGCGACCACACGGACCACGTATCCTATCTACTACAATGCCTAGTAGGAATCCAAAACGGAACAAGATGGGAGTCACGTCCCTCTTATATTTTCTTTTTTTTTCTTTTTCTTTTCTTTGGAACAAAATAATACCATGACAATTTAAGTTTAAACCTGTGTTGTGCTATTACTAGAATAATGTTATTTTGAATGCGATGTCTGTAACGTTTTGTTTTGTAGCCAATCGTCACCATTACATGAGTCTTCATCAGCTCTCTCTCGAGCACACTTGTGCTGCAGCATATCCAGCGCAATACAAGTTCTGTGCTACTACATCTGGGGAGACATCAACAAAAAGGGCAAAATACATAATTGCAAAATTCCAATGAGAAAGCACCGTGGAACAACAAGTACATGCAGTCTCGAGCACTTAGTTTCTATGCAGATACTAAATTCTCCAAGAAGTTTGCAGGCATTATCTCTACGTTTCAATGATCTTAGATGTGCTCAAATCTATCAAAAGAACAGAACATGATGAATAGTATACAATAAACATGCAGATTGGTTGTATAATTGAATACGAAATGAAATTCAATTCCACAAACCTTCTTACTGGTTAAATTGGCATCCACTGTTATGCTGCGATCACCAAACAGATCAGGCAAAATATTAGAGAGAATGCTAGGATGGCCCTTCATGCTCTCATATATAGCATCCAACTTCGACACGATCTTAAGCCTCGTCCTCACAAACGCCCGTGGCTGGGAGTGCTTCGATTCTCTGCCCTTGCAGGATCAGGCACAGTCCGTGAAATCAACAGGTCAGAGGTGACCCTCCCAACTTTGCCAGGACTGCCACAGATGGAAGAAGATGGTTCCATCGGGCGGAGCCTGGGACATTAGATGGGTAGTTGAGAGCGGGGGATAAAATGTCCTTACTGCCCCTGTGTCCATGTAAGAGGGCCTTTAGTTGCAACCGGGTTAATTGTAATTCTACCGTGCCCCAGGGTATGGCCAATAAATATCTGGTGGGCACTACAGTGATGATAATGAATTAATGACTATTTACTACTAAATTTATTGCTGTCTCGTTCCGTTATCCTCAGCACAACCCTTGTTTCCTTTCATCCTGTGGGACCCTCGGCCTCCTCTGTGCTACTCACTCTGGTCTATTGTCACACCCGATTTTAAGGATAAAATGAAATGCATAATCTTATGTGCGTCCAAAGACCAGTCACACACATGAGCCGATAAATTATAGATAGTATCATCACAAGTGTTTATTACATCACGTATAAAAAGACAGAGTCTTCACATAAATATAGCGGAAGTATAAAGAAAAATCCCTCGCGGAAGCTCCATATCACATGGACATCAACTGGTTGACCACAAGTCTAGTAATCATCAGGAAAATCATCATTACCATAGCCATCTGTTACCCATCCGAGATTTTTATCCAAATAATAAAAATAAACAAGCGTAAGTACGTGTCGTACTCAACAAGTGTAACATGGGGTTCGTGAGGCTCAAAAGGCTTGATACAGATTCAACAGCATTCAGCTTTTAGTTGTCACAATTTTAGCATAAGAGTAGCAACAAGTTGTTTTAATTCCATAGTAAACACATGATCAATGTAAACAGGAATAATGAATAGCATAAACGGATAATTCTTAGTGATCATCTATTTTATAAGGGTCCAAGGCCACTCGTGACCGTGAGCACGGCTGATATACCAGTTTTACACTCTGCAGAGGATGTACACTTTCACTGTGAGTCGTGATACCCATATGCCCGGGTTAGTTACTCCCAAAACAATTCTAAGGTGAGCTAGCAGGGTTCACTATGAAGCCTTTTAAAGGTTTGTCTAACAAGTTAGGGCCATTAGATTCACTCGGCAAAAAGATGTAGAGCCCCTCTTCCCGATGGCACATTGACGCGCAGCCTATATACAAGGGGACAGAGGCCGCACTATACCCGATTCGTCAAGCCATTCTTACGCCATAAAGGTAACCTCTAACATGCTAGAAAAGATCCTCACACTGAGCTAAAGCCAGAGCCATATAGCCCTCATAACTGTACTGTAAGTCCTAGATGTTCGCTTACAGTTAAGTCCTTAGGGAGATGAATCTGAAGCATTTAGAAAGTAGCTAAACACTCCAGCCCCCTGTTTTCAAGTTGTTAAAAAGTCATGTTTTAATGTTTATTGCATATACCATTAGTCAAGTTATAAGATCATGGTTTAATTGAGCACCAACAAAGCTATCCTATGCAAATCCCATAGGAGACAAGGTATAAGTTCAACTCTAGGAAATCCCTATCAAGGTGACACATGCAACATGAATTAAATGTATTAAAGTTGATAGAAAACAAGGACAATCCCATGCTATACTTGCCTTGAACAAAGTGTTCCTATTAATCCTGCTCGTCAAAGTAGTACTCTTGATCACCCACGGATGGCTCACCGTCTATACTCGATAATCACAGCAACATACAAGCATCCAGAAGCAATCTTGCATAGCAAACAAAGGCTATAAATTAGAACAGTACACCAATCAGCATAAAACCAAGATGAAAAGTTTGTAAAACAAATCTACGTCTTGCTACGAACACACAGACGCGGAGATCATGAAAATCGGAGCTAAAACGAAGAAGTTATGAATTAAACAAGATTTTCTTTATTAAAATAATAGATTAAATCTAACCTTGAATTTCAAAAGTTGAAAACATACTTAACAGTAGGATGAACATGTAGATTACACAATTATGAATCTAACGCAACTTGAACGGATCAAATCAGAGTTAAAACAAAGATTTTACTGCTAAAACAAGATTAGTCACAAAACTGTAAATAGATAAAAACGAATTTTAGGTCTAACAGAAGAAACTATGCTTTCTGAAAAAGAAAACGTATTCTAGGAATATGCTTTGGACCGCCGGTCAACACATAGAAAACTTCAGTGGCTTGTTCGCAAAAGACCGGCGGTATCTTCAAATTTAAGCCGTCGGATTGACGGCGGACGGTGCTAAATAGATCCGGAGGGGACGGGTGGCCGGCGGCGAGTTGAATGGTGGCGGCGCCATGGCCGGGCAAAGAGAACTCGCCGGAGTTCTCGGTTTCCGGTCTACAGTCCACAACAGCACAAGGCGAGGGCACCAAAGAGAGAGAGAAAAGGAGGGCGAACTCACCAAGGTAGTTTTAGCGGTCGGAGACGGCACGGAGGCGACGCGAGATGTGGTGGAGCGGACGGCGAGCACGGCGGTGCTAGGTTTTGTGGCGGCGCGACGATTCGGCGAGGTGGCTGCGGCTCCGAGGCTTGGGATGGAAACGGAGAGGTACGACGCTAGGTATTTATGAGGGAGGGGAGCCTTGGCGCGCACGGCAAAGGAGACGTGGCGGTCGCGAACTTTGGGGCGGCGTGGAGTTAGGCTCGGCAGCAGTGTCCGGCGCGGATACGTGCGGGAGAAAGAAGACGACTGTCCAGCGGGTCCCACCAGTCAGCGAGAGAAAGAGATGGAGCAGAGATGCTGGGCCGCTGCAGAGACAGAGAGAGCAGGCCGCGTGGAGACATGGGCCGAAGCGGCCTACGATGGGGAAAATCTGGCCGGTAGGGGAAAACAGTCGCGCAGAAAGCCAAGCCGAGCTAGGCTGCTCGAGCCAAATTCAAGAGGGAGAAAAAAAACTCCTTTTCTATTTTCTTAAACACCATTTCAAATCCAATTTGAATTCAACCTTAAATCCTTTTGCAAATTTTGACCAAATCAAAGCATCACAAATAAAATATGCAGCAGCATGTATGCACATACATGTATGTAGACCTTATATTTGATTTTAATTTTAACAATGTTATTATTTTTCTAAATTTAAATGCTCACAAAAATACATAAATAAATCATTTTCTCCAATTTTAAAATCATGCAATTTTTAGGGTGTTACAATTCTACCCCCTTAAAATGAATCTCGTCCTCGAGATTCAGACGATGCTTACTCAGAAAGCTGCGGATATGTTTTCCTCAAATCCTTTCCTCTTTCCCATGTAGCATCATCTTCTGTATACCGATTCCACTGAACCTTACACATCTTTATAACTCGGCTCCTTGTAACTCTTTCTGCCGTCTCCAAAATCCTTACCGGAAATTTCTCATAGGTCAATGGCCAATTCAGTTTAATTGTAGCAAACTATTGGAGTTATATGCTATTAGTTGCTTTATGTTACTCAAATATCCTTATTACTCTCCTGGCGCACTTTTCTGGATTCTAGATAGTACTTGTTTGCTCTGTGTTAACATTCTGTGGATCGACTAGGGTAGATCTAGGCAGATGAACACTTGGATCCGTGAAGCACATGCACATTTAGACCTAGAACACTACACCGTGAGGGAGATAGGGTAGAGAGGTGCTGGTGATGAAACTGAGCCTTCAGATGAAGTCGCGGCCAGGCTTTGGCCATCATTGGTTCGGTGATGGAGGCAAGACACGGGCAAATGACGGTGGAGTAGAGGTTGCACGGACGTCGATGCAAAGTGCGGTGACGGGCGAGTAAGTGATTTAGGGCGAGGGTCCGGAGCTTCCGTCGCCGGGTGCGCGCACCCTCTTAGATCGGTCTAGGGTTTTGTCGGTGGGGTTTTGCGGCTCACGGCGAACCTCGTGCTTTGAGCCGCCGGCCCCCACCTCTTTATATAGCGCAGAAGGCGACGGGAGCCCACCAACCACCATGGGTTGGGCGCCCCGATCGTATGCTGTGACCAAGGCCCAATAGGCCGTTGGGCTTATTGGTTAGGAGATCAATCTAACATTCTCCCCTTGATCTCACTATTACTTTTATCTTTAAACTTTAAACTTCAATCCTTTTATCCTTACTCATTTCTTCTTCACGGATGATGCATAGAGCATGTCTCATCGTCACGGTCAATCGCCGATAGATTTAATGACTACAATGCACGTCTCGATCTGAAATAGTTACTTTAACTTTTGGGCCCTTTATAGTCCAGAATCATAGGCTTTCCTTAAACCCATGCCGGCTACATGTTCTCTCGAACACGTTGGGTGGTAAGCCTTTTGTAAGCGGATCCATGAGCATCTTTTTGGTACTTATATGCTCAAGACTTATCATTTGATCCCGGACTTTATCCTTCACAACATAATACTTTATGTCAATGTGTGTTGGCAAGCACCACTTGACCTATTGTTGTGAGCATACTGCATCTTCTTTGGATTATTATCGCAGATAACTTGATGGTCTATTGATGTCGTCAACCACCTTTAAACCGGGTATGAACTTCTTTAGCCAGTTCACCGCCCGTTGCCTCATAACACGCTACAAACTCGGCATACATTGTGGACGATGTAGTGACGGTTTGCTTTGAGCTTTTCCATGAAATAGCTCCCCCTGAGAGTGAACACATATCCGCACGTGGATTTTCTATTATCTCCGCAGATAATCGTAATCAATATCCCACTATATAGAGTGAATCAGATCTTCTATATGTCATCATGAGGCCTTTCGTTCTTTGCAAATAACGCAAGACTTTCTTTACCAATTTCGGTGTTCTATTCCGTGATTGCTCTCGAATCGCCAAGTAACCCGGTAACAAATGCCAAGTCGTATGTACACACTTGAGCATATTGCAAGCTTTTCGACAATTTGAAGCATATGGAACCACTTTCATTTGATCGATCTCATATTGGTTCTGGGGCATTGAAAATCCCCATATCTGTCGCCCTTGACTATAGGAGCGGTGAGGGACTACATTTGTGCATCTTGAATTTCTTTAAGACTTTTTTTATGTATGCCTTTTGTGACAGTCCTAATACCCTTTACTTCTATCTCGGTGAATCTCGATCCCTAGAACTAACGAAGCTTCACCAAGATCTTTCATATCAAATTTTGAGGACAAAAACTTCTTTGTTTCCAGAGTAGACCGACATCACTACTAGCAAGTAAGATATCATCCACATACAAGACAAGGAAGATAAACTTCCCATTCTTAAACTTTGCGTGAGACACAATTGTCCTCAACATTATCTTTAAACCCAAAATTCTTTATTAATTCGATCAAACTTCAAGTACCACTTGTCTTGAAGCTTGTTTTAATCCATAAATAGATTTCTTTAGGCGGCATCCCAAACGTTCTTTTCCTTCCATGACAAAACCTTTCGGTTGTGCCATGTAAACATTTTCCTCTAAGTCTCCGTTGAGAAATGCCGTCTTTACATCCATCTGATGTAATTCCAAATCATAATGTGCCACTAATGCCATTATGATTCTGAAGGAATCCTTACATGAGACTGGAGAAAAGGTCTCATTGTAATCAATCCCTTCTCTTTGTGTAAAGCCTTTTGCCACAAGTCGGGCTTTATATCTCTCTATATTCTCTTGAGAGTCAAGTTTTGTTTTGTAGACCCATTTACAGCCTACTGTTTTAGCTCCTTTAGGAATTATCTCCAAATCCCAAACTTTATTTGCATTCATTGATCTCATCTCATCTTCCATGGCCTCAAGCCACTTTGATGAATGATCACTTTTTATGGCTTCTTCAAATGAGGTGGGTTCATCCCCCGTTTGAAATTCTTCAGTGTTGTACACTTCATAATCAGCAGGAATAGCTAATTTTCTAACTCTTTGAGACCTTCTAGGGGCCTCCTCAATTGGCACATTTTCTGTTTGAGGCTGTTGTTGCTCCCCCTCATGTGTGGCAATAGGTTCTATAGGATCCTGAGGCACAGGTTCCTCATCATCATTCATTGTTGCCACAGGCGGGATAACAACAGGTGCTGGCACCACAGTGTCTTGTACTGTTGGTGCAGCAACAGCAGGTAGTGAGAAAAATGGCTCATGAATGATCGGAGTGGGTGCATACACCCGCTTCTCTTCAAGGTCAATTTCTCGAGCTACCATGCTCCCCTTAATCATTTCATCCTCTAGGAAGACAGCGTGTCTCGTTTCCACAAACTTTGTATGTCTGTTAGGACAGTAGAAACGAAAACCTTTTGACTTTTCTGGGTAGCCAATGAAATGGCAACTCACTGTTTTGGGATCTAGCTTCCCAATGTTTGGGTTAAAAACTTTAGCCTCAGCAGGGCTCCCCCACACACGCAAGTGGTTAAGTGAGGGTACTCTTCCTGTCCACAACTCATACGGTGTTTTGGGCACCGACTTACTTGGTACTCTATTGAGAATATGAATGGCGGTTTTTAACGCCTCCATCCATAGACTCATCGGTAAAGTGGAGTAACTTATCATACTACGCACCATATCCATCAGGGTACGGTTACGCCTTTCAGCTACTCCATTCTGCTGAGGTTCGCCCGGTGTTGAATACTGGGCGACTATACCATTCTCCTGTAAGAACCTTGCAAAAGGTCCAGGAACTTGTCCATATGGGATATGCCGACCGTAGTACTCTCCCCCACGGTCAGACCTGACTATCTTAATCTTTAAATCATGCTGATTTTCAACTTCTGCTTTAAATATTTTGAATTTATCCAACGCTTCTATTCTTTCTTTAATTGGATAAATGTAGCCAAACCGAGAGTAATCGTCTGTGAATGTTATGAATGAATCATAACCATCCACACTTTTCACAGGAAAAGGACCACATATGTCTGTGTGAATAATCTGTAGAATTCCTGCGCTTCGTTTGGCATCTTTCTTAATTTTCTTTACATACTTTCCTTTTATGCAATCTCTACATTGTTCTAACTCTGAGAGCTCTAATGAAGGAAGAATATTATTCTTAACTAGTCTTTCTATTCTCCCCCTCGAAATATGGCCTAAACGACAGTGCCATAATTTCGACAACGCATCGTGAGCTCTCTTTCGTTTTCTGTTTCCATTGTTCGATGAGGATACATTTTCATTCACATCACATACGGAATTCACATTTTCACGAAGTGATAACAAATAAAGCTCGTCTTGTCGGAAGGCAAGACCAACACATTTATTATTAAACAATATCTGACATTTGCCATTTCCAAAATGGCAATCATAACCATCATGGTCCAACTTTGATACACTAATCAGGTTTCTTTGCAAAGAAGGTACATAAAGAACATCTCTAAGAAAAAGTATAAAGCCATCTGGAAGCTCTAGAGGAAGATCTCCAACGGCCTCAACATCTGCTTGTACTCCATTTGCGACTTTAATGAAACTTTCGCTTCTTTGCAAAGTTCTCATCGAACGGAATCCCTGTAATGAATTAGCAACATGAATAGTTGCACCTGAATCAATCCACCAAGTAGATTTTGAAAACTTTACATACAAGGATTCATTTACGAACGTAATAATGTTCTCACCTTTATTCTTCATTATCATCTTTAGGAAATCGGGATGAGTTCTTTTTATAATGTCCCGCCTTCTTCTTGCAAATGGAGACACCGGTCTTTAGCCACCGGGAATTGCTGGTTCGAGACATTGCATGGGACCTTTTTCAGATGACTTGAAGGAAGAGCTGTTATAATAGTTCTTTTTCTTATCTTTTAGGTAGTTGATGAACCACCTTGTGAAACTTTTATTCTTTCCTCCTCCCGCACACACATGGCTATGAGCTTTTCTAAATCCCATTTTTCAGGCTGTATGTTGTAATTAACAACAAAGGTGTCAAATTCTTTGGGCAAAGAAGCAAAAATAAAATGAATAAGAAACTCATCCTTGAGTGCCAAATCCATTGGTTTGAGCTTAGATGCCAGATTGCTCATTCTCAATATGTGCTCTCTAATGCCACTGCCGCCACAGTAGTATTTTTCAGAAGTAACGGTGCTTGATCATTTGGGTTTATATATCTTTGAAGAGCCATTGAACTGGCTCTTTATTCTATCTAGGTACTGTGACCGTGTCACAGTCTGGAATTGAGCCCACAATAGCAGGCTCAATCGTGTTCTTTATCACTGCCAAACACTTCTTGTTGGCAGTGACCCATTTCCTATGCTCAAGGTCATAGGACATCTTTACGGGAGCAAAATCCCGCTCTCTATTCCGCCATGCAAAGATCGGGCCTCATCGGTCTCCCTCACCGGTGCCACAGGTTCTCTGGGCACGGTGGTGACAACCCATCCACCTCAAATGAGGATGAAGGCCAGTCTATCTTTTTCTTCCACTCATTATAGTTATCACCTTTTAGAGTGGGGATGTCTTTGATACAACTCATTAAGTTGTATCCTCCTGAAAACACAATTCAAATAGTGTGAGAACAGAAATAACAACAATAATTACATGCCTTAGTTTAACGTTGGTCAAAATTAAAACATACAATTATTTTATACATTAAATCTACATCACCGCTGGGCGAAATAGAAATAATGCATAATCATTAAAATTATAATATTGCTATTAACAACGTTGGTCGAAAATAACAATATCATAATCAACTTATATTTATCTCTTGGCTTTAAAATCAAATTCTCCCGTTGGTTCAATTTAATTAAAAGTCCATAATTACTTTAAATACGCAATGAAACATTAACATTCAATGATCATTTTCCTATTTTCCAGAAGCAACTTTACTATTTACTGAACAAAATTATCGTTGGATGAATTTTGTACAGAAAATTATCACAAAAATTCAATTCAAATTGATCAAACTGTTTTCTGGAAAAATAAGAAAATAAAAAACTGTGACTTTACTATTTATTTGGCCATTTCGGCCCGATCCAAAGAATCGATTTTATGCTGCCAAAAAAAAACGGCCCATGGCTCGTTCACGCGCAGGCGTGCAGCAAGACTTCACCTTCACTACTGCTGCCCACCAAGCCGCTTCGCTTCTCTCCGGCCCACCGCTATGACCCACCAAGGCGCTCCAGCGCTCCCCCGCGCCCAGGCCGCAACCCTGGGCTGGGCCAGAATTCGGCCTCGCGCCCTTTTCCCCCCTGGGCTGCGGCGCTGGCCCAATTGATCTCGCCGCTTCGCTACCGATCGGACGATTGGCCTTCAATGTCGCTGGATCAAAACCAGCGAACGCCGTCGCTCGCTGAACCCTAGCCCATTTCTCTGCTTGCTTTCTCCTCTCCTCTCCCACGGCGACGCTAGCGAAGACGAAGGGAGCGCGCGGCCACCTCGTCACCGGAGAAGAAGGGAGGACGACACCGGTGCCAAGCCCCTCGCCGGTGCGCGCGCTCGCCCATGGCAGAGCGCGCCGCCATCGAGCGGCTTTGGACCGCTGCCCTGAGCCACGGCCGAGCCGGGCCTCTGTCCGCTCGCCAACCATGGCGGCGGTGATCACCGCCCGCACGGTGGTAGCTTTCCGTGCGACGGCGGTGTCGGGAGGACCGGGTAGGTTCCCCTCTTCATCCTTTTCCTTCCCCAAAACCCGATCTAGGGTTAGGGTTTCATTTTTAGGGTTAGGGTTCTTTCTGATCCGATCCGAGATCGGGATCCTTTTCATCCTTTTCCGGTTTCTTTGATTCGGATTTTGCATGATTTCCCGATTAGGGTTAGGGTTGGGGACGACACTATTTTTCTTTTTCCCCAAATAGCCTTCGGGTTCTTCTTTAACCTCATTAGGTTTAGGGTTCATCCGAACCATATCTTTTCTCAGATCCGACGGATCGAGTTTAGGGTTCAACCGAACGTCGGCCGACCCTTTTCTGCTTAGATCCGCACTGGATCTCTTCATCTTTTTCTTTTCTAATCAGTACCCGTTCTAGATCTACGTGCTAGTAGGCTCTGGTACCATTGTTAACATTCTGTGGATCGACTAGGGTAGATCTAGGCGGATGAACACTTGGATCCGTGAAGCACATGCACATTTAGACCTAGAACACTACACCGTGAGGGAGATAGGGTAGATAGGTGCTGGTGATGAACCTGAGCCTTCAGATGAAGTCGCGGTTGTGCTGGCCATCGTTGGTTCGGTGATGGAGGCAGCACACGGGCAGCGACGGGTGGAGTAGAGGTTGCACGGACGTCGATGCAGTGCAGACGGGGCATAGCAGTGACGAGGGCGAGGGTCAGCGGAGCTTTCCGTCGCTGGCTGCGCACCCTCTTAGATCGGTCTAGGGTTTTGTCGGTGGGGTTTGCGGCTCACGGCGAACCTCGTGCTTTGAGCCGCCGGCCCCCACCTCTTTATATAGCGCAGTGCGACGGGGGCCCACCAACCATGTAGGGTTGGGCGCCCCCAATCAGGGCGCGTGACCAAGGCCCAATAGGCCGTTGGGCTTATTGGTTAGGAGATCAATCTAACACTCTGATGTCTTTTGAAGCTATGATCATGGTCATGTCCATGGTGCATTCGATTTTGGTATATATAATTGTATGTACAGAAATTGAGAGCTTAAACTAACTAGAATAGAATCAATTAATTAGTAAAGCATTTAGCCATTTAGTTTGTAGCCTAATTTCCTCCATTTCCAATAGTGTTGGGTTTAATGAATATCTTGTTTTCTTAAACACTGTCTTGCCTGGTAAGTTGCTACTCATCTGCCAGAAGCAGTGATTCAGGTTTTCTTCCACTGGTGTTTCTGATGTTATAAATATTTGGAAGGGTCGTTCAATTTTAATCATAGTTTTCTTGGTCCTTCATTAATACTGTGTAAAGAAATTTGCTGCAAAATCTGCCGGGATAATGTGCACCAATAGGACATGATACTTTGTTGAAACTAGACTAAATACTGGATAACTGATGGCTAATTTGATTTGCTTCATTTTTTCTTGGAAATCCAGAATAAAAAGATTGTTTCTAACTTATCTTTTGGAATTACAGATAGGAATTTGGGATGAACGTAAAGTTTTTGGAACCCGTATTGAAAGTTTGAAAGACAGCATTTTTGGTGACAACCCTCCTATATTCGATAACAATGGGAATAAGAATAATTCAAATCCTAGCTCTAAGCCCTTAAATTCCAAAGTTGCAAGGAAGGATTCCAGTACAGTACTAAAAGTAAGTTGCTAGTTATCCTATATCACTCTCCTTTTTTGGTGAAAACATATTGAATTGGATATGAGAGTATTAACTTGTTGAATTCTTCTGTAGAAACTGACTGTTGGTGGTATGCCTGAAAAGATTGTGACTGCATACCAAGCTGTGCTTGATCAACATTTTGATGAAGACACAGCTTTGAACAAATGTAAGAGTACTGTTAGTGTTCTAGAAAAGATAAAGAAAAATATAGACGATGCTAGTACCAAAGGTAAGGATTTATCTTGCTCACTAGTTATTAACATTGTGGATATCTGCTGTGGAAGAAAGTTTGACACCATTCTTATCTGTTCCTTGCAATCATGTCCGTCCACAGCTATGAAAGTGGGTACTATTAAAGGATATGTGTAGAACTTCAAGTGGAGAGACCTAATCCGTTCATTCCCAACTGAATTCTTGTTTTCATAAATGGCACCTGCACTAGTAAGCCATGAGCATGTGTGTTGTCTGAGCCATCTAGCACCTTTATGGCACAAGTATGCCTCTTGCCAGTTCTGATTCCTACCTGGCTAAACCCATGTTCGCTTAAAACTATTTATTAATTCCACTGCTCACTTGAACTATTTATTTATTGATTACAACTTTAAGTCTGTTATGTTGAGAAAACCCACCTAGAGTTCTTTCTTAGCACCTTGAGATTAAGCCTGTTATATTGAAAAAGCCCACCTAAACTGCTTCCATAGCTACTTGAGATGTTTGATCACCTTTCAGAGTGGTCTTCACATCCTTCTAGTCTGGCCTTTGCATTTCTCTGTTTTGTGCCTTGGGTGATGCCGACATGCATGTCTTGATTCCAGTTGCTGCTTCTCAATTAGCTCCTTTCTTTTTTTTTTCTGAAATTTATTTATGGTGTAATAATCTTTTAGCTGTCTTATGACATTATTGGTAATCCCTAATCTAATTGCCATAACAGGTTGCTCGAGCAGAGGCTGAACATGCCATTCAACTTAGGCAAAGATTTGATGGTGCCGTTGTCGCAAATGGCACAGGATCTAATTCTAGTCTGCTAATGATTACCCAACAGAACAAACAGCTGCTATGATACAGAGTTCTGGAGTAAGGCAGATGTCTCCCCAGTTACAGTCACTGAATCCAGCAACCTCACTTGCCCCTACAGTCAGTGCAGTGGGAGATGAGCCCAAGAGAACGGCAGCAGCAATGGCAGATAAGCTGGCATCTTTGTCAGCACCTGTGCAGGTTCTGAGCTCCATTTTATCATCTTTTGTTGCTGAACATGGCGCTTCACTATCTTCCATGAATAGTGGATCGCCTTCTGGAGAACTCTCTGGAGGACTGCCGGGCTTCCAGATTGAAAAGAGGCCTAGGCTTGAGAAAACCGCACAGGGCAGTGACATGGGTGCTCCTCCCTTTTCTGTGCAAGTGCCACAGATGCAACAACAGATTGGAGCAGTGCCCACGCAACTACCAGCGCAGATCAACCAAGTACCAGGTCCATTTGCACCACCTCCACCGCCATTTTTGCCACCGCTTCTGCAACAATTTGGTCAAAGTACTGGAGGAATGATGGAAATGGGACCTTTCGGGATGACGGCTGGCTCTATGCCACCTCCGCCTCCAATGTCCAACATTATGCCGGCAGGTTTTCCAGGACCAAGTGGTCCACCACCTCCACCTCGGCTTCCACCGGCTCAGAACCAACCCCAGCAGCAGCAGGAGTCTCCTCAGGCACCACAGCAATCACCCACATCAGCAGGATTCTTCCAATCATCAGCAGGCATGGGGTTCTTCCCACCAGTGAAGGTGCAACAGTCTCCGTCTGCCCAACGACAATGACTCGATGGTGGCATGGCATTCATCGGGCTATAAAGGCAGCACCTTGTGCTAACTTTTGTACATTAAACAATAATCACCTAGTATCGAACTTATACGTGACTGGCCCTGCAAGAGAGGCAGGACCGTTGTCACGGTTAGAAAAATTGTAGAATAGGCATGAGGGTTTTGTGATGACTCCTTGGTTTGGTCTGAGCTGTTTAACTCTTCCTGGTTCTGTGTAGTAGTTAGACTTGTCTTTCCCCCCATCTGCATTGATCCCCTGAGGCAAAAGAAAGTGGCACTGGAATTGTTGCTTAAGAGTTTCCCTCTGACATAACGGTTTTAGGGCTGGGCTGATGCCGTTTTATAACTTACTGGTCATAGTGTCATAGATATGATGTGAACTGCAAATACTTCTCCTGTTGTTGTTTAAATTTATTTATTTATATTTATTAGTATTATTTTTTTTAGTATAGCTTCCCTTTTGGGTACAAATTGCTGCTTTCCTTTGACTTGGCAGTTATTAGACAAGGGCCAGTTTGGATCAAGTGCTGTGATTCAGAAATCAACAGACTTGAGTTGTGTGAATAAAACCGTGCGTGTATGGTCTGCTGAGGTAAAAGATTCCTTTGATGTAAGTTATGCATTGTGAAATGGGACAGCAGTATTTGGTCCAATATGAGAAGATTGTGTAGATGAGAAGCATATATAACAGTACATGATAACCAAAGCCTTGTCACAGCTGAGGATATGGCAGCAAGCAAGGAACTGGCAGCAGTGGAGTAGGTAGAAATTGACACATTTTTTTTTTCCCAAATTCAATCTTCCGGTGGAATTATTGCACATCATTTATGTGATGTTTTTTATTTAAAAATAATGGTAACATATGTTCAACTTCATATTCTTGATGCTTCTGCGGTTCTGCAGGTAAACATTCACTGCATTTTTATTATAGTAGCACACATCTATGTATGGGCTCTTGGCAGTGTAAGGGTCATGACTTTTGCCACATTATTATTACATGTAAGTTTGTACATAGAACAGCACCGACAATAACGACTCCATCCAAATATTTACAAATTACAATCATTCAACACGAACAACACAACATATTTAAGAGAGTGCGCAGGGAACACACAATACCCCATACACAGTGGCCATATACAAGCATGTAGCTCATAGGAACGATGGCATGTTAATCTATATATAATACTTGCATGGCTGCGGTGGGTGCCAATTTTACCTTACCATGACTCATGTGAATATCATCCACCATTCAGACATATCATCATTTTCTTCATGAACATAATTATTCTCTTTCTTAAGATCAACCACGATCCTTGTTTTTTGAGAACGTTTCTTATCATTACCCAGGTCAATATCATGATAACAACCTGTGAATGGGGAGTGAATTTCCAACTCTTTGAGCTCAGGAACCATGCTCACCTCAACTTCAACAATCTCCAGCACTTCCACGCCAATCATCTTGATCTTTTTGAGGCGTGGAAATTTGGATGAAGCAAATACAAGTTTCTTGTCCTTGTACGAGCCAGGGTACAATGCAAGGGTGGCAAGAAATGGCAGCCCAGACAGCTTGCTAATGAATTCCTCAGTCACATATGTTTTCTCCAGAGAAAGCATGATGAGATTAGGAAAACAAAAGGATTCACTACCATCTAGATCAGATGAATGTACCAGATCCCCACATAGGAACATAAACTTGACACGTCGGGAAGCGGTGGTGAAGACATTTGAAGGAATAATTTTACCTTCTAAGATCAGGGTCCTAAGGCTCTCAAGTTTCTCTAGAGCACCAGAAAGAGCTTTCACATTGACATGTGAGATATGCCAGATTGACAAGAACTCAAGATGGATCATCTCTCCTAGTGTCCTTTCCAAAGTCAGCTCCTCCGAAACTTCTTCAAGATCTATGGAGTCAAGTGTACGCAGCTGCTTCAAGTTGCCAATTTGCTCGGGCAGTCTGAGGACAAAACCAAGGACAAGTCTCAGGGTCTTAATCATCCAAAAGGACCTTGTGAGCTCTCGGACATTAGTTTCCCTCACATCCAATGTTTGGAGGCTAGTGAGTCTTCTGATGGACCGTGGGATATGTTTCAGTGAACATGATGTGATGCCAAGGTACTGCAAGTGCACAACATTGCCAATTGCACTTGTCAAAGTCTCACCAATCTCAATGCCTTGTAGATTGATGACACGAAGAGACTCAGATCCATGAAACAGTTCCTTGATGTGAGATCTGATGTCTTTCTTCATCTTAGAGATTGCCCTTCGTTGAGATAAATGAAACATATATGCCCGACTTCCTTTGGACCTGTGCCCCTGGTCACCTTTATTAGGCTCTTGCTCATACTGAGAGAAGATGGATCGTAGCTGTCACACCCGATTTTAAGGATAAAATAGGATGCAAAATCTTATGAGCGCGCAGAGATCAGTCACACACATAAGCCGACAAATTATAAATAATATCATCACAAGTGTTTATTACATCATGAATAATAAGACATAGTCTTCACAAAAATATAGCAGAAGTATAAAGAAAAATCTCTCATGGAAGCTCTATATCACAGGGACGTCAACTGGTTGATCACAAGTCTAGTAATCCTCAGAAAAGTCATTATTACTATAGCCATCTGTTACCCATCTGGGATTTTTATCCAAATAATAAAAATAAACAAGCATAAGTACGCGTCGTACTCAAGAAGGGTAACATGGGGTTCATGAGGCTCAAAAGGCTTCGACACAGGTTTAACAACATTCAGCTTTAGTTGTCACAATTTTAGCAGAAGAGTAGCAACAAGTGGTTTCAATCCCATATAAACACATGATCAATGTAAACATGAATAATGAATAGCATAAACGGATAATTCTTAGTGATCATCTATTTCATAAGGGTTCCAAGGCTGCTCGTGACCGTGAGCACGGTTGATATACCAGTTTTACACTCTACAGAGGTTGTACACTTTCACTGTGAGTCGTGATAGCGATATGCCCAGGTTAATTACTCCTAAAACACTCTCAAGGTGAGCGGGCAGGCTTCACTATGAAGCTTTTCAAAGGTTCGTCTAACAAGTTAGGGCCATTAGCAGCTATATACGTAAGAGTAGAGACTGTTCTATACTCGATTCGTCAAGCTATTCCTATAGAGGATGTACACTTTCACTGTGAGTCGTGATACCCATATGCCCGGGTTAGTTACTCCCAAAACAATTCTAAGGTGAGCTGGCAGGGTTCACTATGAAGCCTTTTAAAGGTTTGTCTAACAAGTTAGGGCCATTAGATTCACTCGGCAAAAAGATGTAGAGCCCCTCTTCCCGATGGCACATTGACGCGCAGCCTATATACAAGAGGACAGAGGCCGCACTATACCCGATTCGTCAAGCCATTCTTACGCCATAAAGGTAACCACTAACAAGCTAGAAAAGATCCTCATACTGAGCTAAAGCCAGAGCCATGTAGCCCTCACAGCTGTACTGTAAGTCTCGGATGATCATTTATAGATAAGTCCTTAGGGAGGGGAATCTGAAGTATTTAGAAAGTAGCTAAACACTCTAGCCCCCTGTTTCTAAGTTGCTAAAAAGTCATATTTTAATGTTTATTGCATATACCATTAGTCAAGTTACAAGATCATGGTTTAGTTGAGCACTAGCAAAGTTACCCAATGCATATCCCATAGGAGACAAGGTATAAGTTTAATTCTAGGGAATCCCTATCAATGTAACATATGCAACATGAATTAAATGTATTAAAGTTGATAGGAAACAAGGTTAATCCCATATTATACTTGCCTTGAACAAAGTGCTCCTGCTGTTCCTGCTCGTCAAAGTAGTACTTGTAACACCCTAAAATTTGTACTTTTGAAAATATAATTAAAATGATTTATTTATGAATTTTGTGCTAAAGAAATATAGGAAAAAGAATACTTTTCATTATATTAAAACACATCATAGGGTGTAGCAACATGATTGTGCATACATTCCGGTGCATTTGATTTATAGCAATGAGTGGTTGAATCCAAAATTCAAAATGAATTCAAAATGCTTTTGAAAATGAAATTAAAAATGGTTTTGAAAGAAAAGAAAATTTGAAAATAAAAAGACTTTAAAAAGTTGTAAAATTTATTTTTGGAAAACTTACCAAAATTTCTCATTTTTATTTGAGTTGAAAAGTATATTTTAAACTCTATTTGAATTTGCATTTGGTTCAAAATTGAATTTGGTTTTGAAAACAAAATAGAAATGGAAAATCCTTTTTTGGCCCGGTTGGCCTAGTTTCTCCTCTCTCGCGTGGCCCATCTCTTTCCCTTCATTCACACAGCCCAGCTGAGCCTCACCGTCGCTTCCCTCTCTCTCGGCCCAGTGCACCCCATGGCCCAGCAGCGCGCAGACGCCGTCCTCTCTCTCGCTTTGTCGCAGACACCTCGGGCCCGCATGTCAGTCGGCGCTGTCTTCTACCTCGCGCCGTATCCGTGTCGGACACTGCCGCCGATGGGTCCTCGTCCGCCCCACATCGCCTTGGCTTGCGCTCCAAGCAGCTTCCCAGCCTTAAATACCGATGCCCGCACCGCGCCGCCCTCCCTATCACGTTCCGGAGTGACCGCCACCTCGTAGCGCCACCACGCCGGGCCAAAAACCTAGCGCCGCCCTCCCTATCGTGTTTCGGAGTGACCGCCACCTCGTAGCGCCAAGCCGCGCGTCGTCTCCGTGCCTCTTCTGCCATCGAGAACACCTAGGTGAGCACGCCGTCCTCCGATCTGTCTCCTGGTGCACTTCGTTTGGCTAACCATGGCCTCTGCGCTGTTTTCCCCGAGCTCCGAAGAGCTCTGGTCATCACCAGCCATGGCGCCACTGCCTGGAAGAGCCGCTCCAGCGACCCCATCCCCACTAACCTCTCTCAGCCGTCCATCCGAGAATAGATGACCACAATTAGATCCCTAGCCTAGCATACCCCTTTGGTCCACCAAGACCTGTGGACATGGTTTACTGTCACCAGTCCACAGCACAACGCACCTGTCTCACGCACTCCAGCCAACCCCGCTCTGCCACGTCACCGGAGACCAGGTCAACCGTCGGCTGCCGCTGCACTTTTGCACAGAAGCCCCTGCAGATCTGTGATACAGAACCCACAGTCCATCTTTTTAGAAAATAATTAAATCCAGGCCCTTGGTTTTTCCGTTTTAGCCCCTGCCCTTTCTCCTATTAGTGCCCGTGGTCCACTGGCAGATTTAAAAATCAGATTTTATTTATTTTAATTCAAAAATTAAGTTTCATCTATTTACAAAATTGCCACTACCTTCTGTAGGCCATATCTTCTTCGTTTTAACTCCGATTTGACCCGTTCAAGTTGCATTAGATTCATAATGACGTAATCTACGTATTAGTGTCATTGTTTAACATGTTTAAAGCTTTTGAATAAAATAGTAATTAATTTATATGTAGTAACTTTCCCAATTAAAAGCAATTAGGGGTTTTCACTGTAGTCTTTTGTAAATAAAATAAGATTAATCTTATGTTAGATTTCTAATACAAATATTATTTGGTTTAAAACAATTAGATATTCTCTTAAGTATCTTATATATGTTTTATAATCATTCAAATAAATGGAGTTTATAGTTTTCCTTATTCTCGAATAAAAGCAACTTAGGTTTTTCACTCCAATCTTTTCTAAATAAAGTAAGATTAGCTTTCTCTTGGTTTTCTAAATCAAAACTAATTTGACTTAATATGATTTAGATATTTGTATAGAGTATTCTATATATACTTTTATAAAATAAATAAAGACTATAGTTTTCTTTTCCACGTATAAAGTAAATCTTTTGGTAGTTGTATCTTTTTCGTTATAGCTCCGATTAGCGTGCTTTTCGCGTCTGTGTGTTTGTAGCAACGTGTAGAACATCTTTAAAACCTTTTTACTTGCTGTTTATTATGCCTAGTGTACTGTTCTAATTTAGATCTATTATTTGCTTCGTGTATGATTGCATGGATGCTTGTATGGTGCTTTATGATCATGTCCAGTCGGTGAGCTATACGTGGTGAATCAAGAAGCAGATCTTTGAAGTTTTGGACTTGAAGAAGGGACAAAGTTTAAGGAAAGTATAGCATGGGATCTTCCTTGTTGTCCTATTCACCTTAATATCATTTTAATCATATGCATGTGTCTACCTTGGCAACCGTAGTAATTTTCCTAGCTATTTGATATCCTGGATTCCTATGGGTTATTGCATTGGGTAGTATGATGCTAGTGCTCAACTAAAGCCATAATCTTGTAACTTGACTAATAGTATATGCAATAAAAATTAAAAGATGCTTTTTAGGAACATGGAACAAGGGGGCTAGAGCATTGGGTTGTTTTATGGTGCTCTAGATTCCTCTCCCTAAGGACTTATTTGTAAGTGATCATCCAGGACTTACAGTACAACTATGAGGGCTACATGGCTCTGGCTTTACCTCAGTATGAGGACCTTTTCTAGCTTGTTAGTGGTTACCTTTATGGCACAAGAGGGGCTCCGACATGTATGATCTTGGCCTGCCAAGAGGGTGCACTTTGGTTTCTTGGTATTTTGTTAGTCACTCCTTGGAGGGGAGTTCATGCTTATTGATGGAGAAATCTTAGCGGCCCTTACTTGTTAGACGAACCTTTGAAAGGCTTCATAGTAAACCCTATTGACCTTCCTTGGTAGTGGGTTAAGAGGCTCGCGACCTTAGGCGAAAGGGTAAATCATGACTAACAGTGAAAGTGTACAACCTCTGTAGAGTGTAAAACTATTATAACAGCAGTGCTCACGATCACGAGCGGCCTTGGAACCCTTACGGAATAGATGATGAACACTGATGATACTGATGTTGAAGATGCTCACTAATGATTACTATTTATGCTATTCATTATTCATGTTTACCTGATCATGTGTTTACATGGGCTTGTGATAAACTTGTTGCTACTCAATTGCTAAAATCATGACTCATTAAAAGCTAATCGCAGTTAAACCAGTATCAGCCTTTTGAGCCTCATGAACCCCATGATATATTTGTTGAGTACGACATGTACTTACGCTTGCTTTACTTTTTAAATCTTTGGAAAAATCCCGGATGGGTACCAGATTGCTAGAGTTTGGAGGAATTAGGCTTGTGATCAACCAGTCAGTTGTCTCGGTGGAATTGGAGTCTTCACCCGAAGATCAGAGTTGTCTTTTCACTGTTTGCTATCTAAGGTTATATCCTTTATACTAAGTATGTTATATATTAAGCATTGTCTGTTGATATTACCTTTATTTGTAGGTATATGTGAGATTTGACTTCCTAGGCTCACATATGGTGTGTATCTGGTTTTGTCCTTAAAACCGGGTGCTACAAAGTGGTATTAGAGCAATGCTGACTGTAGGATGCAAGCCGCGTAGGAACTGGTCGTTCTAAGATTTAGAAGTTGCTACAAAAACCCTTGCTCTATGAAGCTTGATATTTTCTTCTCTACTATATCTCTACCCTTGCTATTCATCTCTACCTTGGTGCTTATTTTAAAGTCTTTGTTCTCATCTTCACTCCTTAGTTTGATATGCTTTAGAGCTGTTCCTCACCACCTTCTTGCGTAATCTGAAGATGAGTCTTAGGATTGTTACCCCTAGTACAATGAGGACGATAGTATCGCAAGTTGAGTCAATGATTGAATGGTGCACCTTTATTGTTTTGTTGAATTGTCATTATGCTTATGATTGTTTTGAATCTTTGTAATGATTGCAATGATCTTGCTGGGTATTCCCACAATTTCATTTAGTTTATAGGCCTAAGGTATAAGGATTAGTGCAATAAATAGTTGGGTTTTGGTTTCTCCTATTTCCTCTATCTTGTCTTTTGGAGCAACCTGGCTTTATCGGCTTATATATCTATTCTTGGATGACCAAAAATCATGAGAAAAATTCTAGACAATAGTAGACTTCGATATCTTTCTATGACTGTAAGAACCGCCCTCATATCTATTTTGGTTATGGAGTTAAGAAAATCACAAGACGATGCAACCGCGCTGTCTAAAATCTGGAGCAGTTTCTGTTGTGCACTATTTTCGACTACCTAAACTGTGGAATTTGGAAAAGTGTTCTATAAGTAAGTTGTGGAGGACTTGATAAGCTTTCTAACGATATAAGCTACAACTTCATTGGATTAACAGAATGAGAGCTATGGCTGTTTTACTACACTACTATTTTCCCGTCCCGCGAGTGAAATTGAGTTGTCTGTTCACACCTTTGCCCATGAGTTTCTTTGGGATGTCAGGATGCCCTTATGCTAGTTAATCCATCTAGAGGAAGGTGCAAGCTATCCTATTTGATCTTTTCTTAAGGGGGGTAGCCAAGTTGACGAATTAGCCAGATGAAGTTTCATACGTTCTAGTTATTCATTTGGAAGCATCGATTATCTCTGTGGTGGGGTCTTGTCTTGTCTCTCATACTATCAATCCTATCTTGCCATCTCTTGAAGATACATTTAAGAATGCTATGAATGACTGAGTCCTAATTCATACATGTTGATAACAGATGGTTGCTACAAGGAGAAGTGCTTTACAAGGTGCTGGAAGGAATCCTGCCAATTCTAGTCCACCGCCATCCAATTCCCCATCTATAGAGCAAGCTTTGATGATGCAGACTCAGTTATTACAATATATTGCTCAAAATGTGTTGAACAACCCACATCAAGTGCCACCTATTGACAAGCGTGGTGAATTTATGAAGGGACACCCACCGACATTCTCTCATACAAGCAAACCACTAGAAGCTGATGATTGGCTTAGAGCTGTGGAGCGACAATTGGACATAGCTCAGTGTGATGACCATGAAAAGATGCTTTATGCTTCTGGTCAACTGCAAGGAACTGCCCAAGATTGGTGGGAGTCATTTGAGTATGGGCGTCTCAACAATGCTCCTGCTATCACTTGGCAGGAATTCAAGGAGAATTTCAGGTCCTATCATATTCCGTTAGGTGAGGTAGAACTTAAGCAAGAAGAGTTCCTCAACTTGAAGCAAGGATCGATGTTAGTGTGTGAGTATTGTAACCGGTTCACTCAATTGTCACGCTATGCTCCAAAAGAGGTGGATAGTGATGCTAAGAAGCAAAAATGCTTTTTGAAAGGACTGAATGATTGTTTGCAACTACAGCTAATGACTGTGGTGTATGCCGACTATCAAACATTGGTGGACAGAGCAATTGTAATTGAGAACAAGCATTGAGAGATGGAAGAGAAGAAGAGAAAGCGTGACCTTCAACGCCAGTTAAGAAATACTCATCTCCATTTTGCTGCACAACCAGAATATCAGTCACACCCTATGAATCTGCTTAAAAGTAATGATCAAGATCAGTATCATCAACCTAATGATGAAGTGCAGCATTTTAGTTCTCAAGAGCCATGTCTGTCATCTCCCACTATCACCTTGATACCAACAAATACTTCTACTAGTAAGCTCCTTTAACAGTATCTGCTCCTCTAGTACACATAAACACTTCTTTAACTGAGACACATGAAACACATCATGTACACCTGACAAGCTCTCAGGCAATTCCAACTGATAAGCTACTTCTCCACGTCTCTCCAAAATCTTGAAAGGTCCAATATACCTTGGTGCTAACTTTCCTTTCATGTTAAACCTTCTCACACTTCTCATAGGTGACACCTTCAGGTAAACATAGTCCCCTATTTCGAAAATCAATTCTCTTCTCCTACTGTCGGCATAACTCTTCTATTGAGACTGTGCTACTCTCAAGTTATCTCTAATCATCCTTACTTGCTCTTCAGCGTCTCTTAAAACATCGGGTCCGAACACTTGAGTTTCTCTCGTTTGATTCCAAAACAACGGGGTTCTATACTTTCGTCCATACAAAGCTTCGAAAGGTGCCATATTGAGACTCTTCTGATAACTGTTGTTATATGAAAACTCTGCATAAGGCAAACTCTTGTCCCAACTTGTACCATACTGCAATGCACAAGCTCTCAACATGTCCTCTAATATCTGATTAACCCTCTCAGTTTGTCCATCAGTCTAAGGATGATATGCTGTGCTAAAATTCAACTTTGTTCCCAATGAACTATGTACTTGCTGCAAAAAATGAGATGTAAATTGAGTACCCCGATCAGACATAATTTTCTTGGGAACTCCATGTAGACACACTATCTTCTCCATATATAATTGGGCCAACCTCGGTCCATTATAAGTAGTCTTGACCGATATAAAGTGAGCAACTTTAGTTAACGGATCCACTATCACCCATATTGAATCATAACCTCCCTGAGTGCGTGGTAACCCAACAATGAAATCCATACCAACTTCTTCCCACTTCCACTCAGGTATCTTCATTGGTTGTAGTAATCCTACAGGTCTTTGATGTTCTGCTTTGACTCTTTGACATGTATCACATATAGCAACATACTCAGCAACATCTCTCTTTAGTCCGTACCACCAATACTTCTCTATAAGATCCAAGTACATCTTGGTACTCCCGGGGTGAATAGAGTAAGCGGACTCATGTGCCTCATGAAGAATTGCATCTCATATAGCCTTAATCCTAGGTACACATAGTCTTTTCCCAAACCATAGAGTTCCATTATCATCCATACGGAAACCTGGTGCCTTGCCAATCACTATGTTCTCCACTATCTCTTTCAACTTTGCATCCAGTAACTGGCCCTTACATATTTCTTGCTCTAGTGTGGGTTCTATCACGAACTCCACTGCATTAGTGACAAAGCCCAAGTTCAGTTGCTCAAATTCAGCACACAACTCGCTTGACATAGCTGCCACTTGCACCACCTTGGCGTAACTCTTCCTACTAAGAGCATCGGCAACAACATTCGCCTTTCTAGGATGATAGTGTACTTCCAGATCATAATCTTTAATCAACTCTAACCATCGATGCTGTCTCATATTCAGATCTGTCTGGGTGAAAATGTACTTTAGACTCTTGTGATCAGTATAGATATCACTCTTATGTCCGATAAGATAGTGCCTCCATATTTTCAGAGCATGAACTACTGCTGCTAACTCCAAATCATGAGTAGGATAGTTTAGCTGATGCTTTCTCATCTATCGGGATGCATAGGACACTACTCTGCCTTCTTGCATAAGAACACATCCAAGACCTTGACGAGACGCATCACAATAGATAGAGAAATTCTTGCTCAAATCTGGCAAAACCAATATTGGGGCTATAGTCAACCTCTTCTTCAATTCCTCAAAGCTAGCCTGACACTTTTCAGACCACACAAACTTAGCATTCTTCTCCAACAGAGCTGTCATAGGCTTAGCAAGTTTAGAAAACCCTTCAATGAACCTTATGTAGTATCCAGCCAATCCCAAGAAACTACAAATCTCTCCCACATTAGTTGGTGGTTTCCAATTCAACACATCTCTCACCTTGCTTGGATCCACTGCTATTCCACCATTAGAGACTTCCTTCAACCAAAACATACACTTGATGCGCTTAGCATACAACTTGTGTTCCCTGAGCTTCTGTAAGACCAACCTTAGATGTTCAGCATGCTCTTCTTCAGTTTTAGAGAATACTAGTGTATCATCAATAAATACCACCACAAACTTATCAAAAAACTCCATGAACACCTTATTCATCAAATACATAAAATATGCAGGTGCATTGGTCAAACCAAAGGACATAACAGTATACTCATACAAACCATACCTCATAGTAAAAGCTATCTTGGGTATGTCAGTTGCACGAATCTTCAGTTGATGATAACCACAACGAAGATCAATCTTAGAGAAAACACAAGCACCTCTCAACTGATCAAAGAAGTCATCAATTCTAGGTAGCGGGTACTTGTTCTTGATAGTAACCTCATTTAGTGACCTATAATCAACACATATTCTCTAGGTACCATCCTTCTTGTCAACAAATATAACCGGTGCTCCCCAAGGTGACGAACTAGGATGAATGAAACCTTTCTCCTGTAACTCCTTTATTTGTTTCTTAAGTTCCTCTAATTCATTAACCCCCATTCTATATGGACGCTTAGCTATATGTGTAGTTCCAGGTAATAATTCAATAATAAACTCAAAGTCACGGTCAGGTGGCATACCTAGCAAGTCATCGAGGAACACATACAGAAACTAATCCACTACTGGGTCCTCCTTGTTGACGCTATCATCAAGCTGGTTCATTGTGGCTGTCGGTTGCTTCTGCACTACAACATTGACACTGATTCTATCTCCATTCGGTGCAGTCACAACAACTACCTTCTCTTGACACTGAATCACTGCTTGTTGCATCATCCAATCCATACCCAGAATCACATCAATACCGGATGTTCTCAACACAATGGGGCTCACTTTGAACTCTACCCCCCTTAAGGATAGACTAGTTGGAAGACAACGATAAGAAGCTTGCATACTACCTCCTAGTGAGTTTACTAGTATAGGATCTTTCATGGCACATAAGGGTATGCTATGCGTTCTAACAAATGCTTGTGATATGAAAGAATGCGAAGCTCCAGAATAAAAAAGAACAGTGTCATGAGTGGAATTGACATCGAACGTACCGAGCATGACTTCTGGTTCCGCAAGCACCGTCTCTATATACACATGATTCACCTTTCCCATGTTGGGTGCTGGCTTCTGAGGCGTTCCTTTTGGATTACTGTGCTGACCCTAGGGTGTTAGCTGATTCTGCTTCCTGGGACAATGATTAGCATAATGCCCAACTTCTCCACAATGATAGCATACGTTGAGGGTGCTAGGTGCACTAGTCTTCATGGGAGTGTTGTTAGGTGCTCCCTATCGTGGTGTCTGCTGGCCACTCTGCTTCTAGTACGGTGGACATTGCTGGTTCGGGTTGCGCTGAGGGTACTAACCATGATTCCACTGATTGGGTGGTCCCTGGTACCTCTGCTGGAAGCCTTACTGAGGGTTGGTGCGTGGACGAGTATTGCTTCTAGAGGCTTGTCCCTGAAGCCTCCTCTTCTTAGCCTCCATCTCTTTGCGCTTATTGTCAATAACAATAGCATGGTTCACCAGCGTATGGAAATTAGGTTATGTATTGGACATAAGCTGGAGTTGCAGACCATCATACAAACCCTTGAGAAAGCAGCGTTGCTTATCAGCATCATTAGCCACCTCATTCGGAGCATAATGTGACAACTGAGCAAATTTATCATGATACTCAGCTACAGACATGGATCCCTATTTTAGAGCTCTAAATTCCTCCTGCTTGAGCTCTATCAATCCTTCAGGTATGTGGTAGGATCAGAATTTTTCTCTAAATTCCTGCTAGGTGACAGGAGGAGCATTAGTGGGACGTCCATACTCGAATGCCTCCCACCAGTCTTGAGCTTCTCCCTGGAGTTGTCCTGACGCGTACAACACCTTCTGCTGGTCATCGCATTGCGCTATGTTGAGTTGCTTTTCCACTGCACGAAGCCAATCATCTGCTTCAAGTGGATTAGTGGCATGAGAAAACACCAGGGGGCGGCCCTTCAAGAAGTCACCACGCTTGTCATGCGGTGCTCCACCAATTGGTTGATTCTGCACTAGAGCCTGCATAAGCTGTGTCTACACTGCCAGAAGCTGCTCAATAGTAGGTGGCGGTGGTGGTGGTGGATGTGGGGGAACACCTCCATGACCTTGGCCTCTTCCTCTTCCAGACATCTAACATCCAACACAAATATTCAAAATTTAGAGATTTCTAAGTTATATACACTTATAGAGATACATTCTGAAAATTTTCTGGACCAGTTCCAACATCAGCAGCTCGATAAAACAGTCATATCTCGAGTTCCAAAAATCCAAAATAGGTGTGCTTTGCATGGTTGGAAATCTTAAGAAATTATCTACAACTTTTATTCAGACCACATTCCCATATTCTGTCGTTAGGTTGCTAAAAAATGGGACACAACTAAAACTGTTCCAGATTCCAGACTGCATAGAAACTTCAACTTAAAACAGCTATATCTCTCAAACCAGATTGGGTATAGGGGTGATTCTAGAGGCATTAGAAAGATACTTAAGTCTAGTTACTCCCATAGAAATTTCATAATTTTTGATCAAGTAGATTTAGATTGGCATTGAGATAAGGGCAGACTGCTCCGAAAAACAGATCCGAGAGAACATGATGTACCAAACCCAGTTATTTATTTATTGACTCAAACCTTAATATTCTTAACTATGGAACTTGCGGACATGTCCATAAAGTTCCAGCACTCATTACAAAAATCCAACTCACACATAAACATAATAATAAATCAACTAGGCACACCAAAGTTCACACCACACTACTAGACTCGACTTGACTCAACTTGACCCGTGCTACTAATGTCTTATTACATAGACAGAAACTCCAACACCTAGGGGCAAGGTTTATGGGGATGCTCCTCATAAATCCTTGGCAGGCTGAGGTTCTCCCTTTGGTCATCTATCACTCGTTGATATCTCTTAAGAGTCTCCTGCCGTGCCTTTAACTGATCTTCCAGTCGCTGAATCTTCCCTACTAACTCACAGCCAAAGTGTACCATCACTTGGGTAGTTGGATCCATGCCCTAAGGGTCCATCATTGCCCATTCTAAGTTAGGGTGTTGGTGAGGGAGGAAACGATATTGATCTTCCTTCATATCATCAAAGCGATGACCACGGAGTCCCATGCAGGCTACAGTGCTGCATCTTCTATGCTATCTTCCATGGTGGCACAGTGAGCGTGATGCACATAGTTCGAGTCTAGCTGGTATAATTCCTTCTCTTCATCCCTGATGGAGATGCACACCCTGGTCTTCCAATAAGTGTCCTCCAGAGGGTGCGTATGCTTGTTGCAGACGTACTCCACAGCTACATCCCAATCAGCGTAGTAGGTCTGAAGAATCCCCATAAGTCGGTGGTGCGAGATGGAGGATTCACACCCTAGCTTATACCAGATCTTCATAGTCCATCCCATGACAGGGGTAGGCTGATCTTCTTGAATGGCGTTCTCCTCGTCCTCATCATCAGACAATACAACGACCTCTAGTTCTTTGGATTCTTCCTGGAATGGCTTAGGCGTAGGTGCAGGTGTTGGCGAGTCAACTTCCTGCTCCTGAGGTTCCTCCTCCTCATGTGGCTCCATGGACTCATACAAGCCACGAGGCGGGTAGTAGCCTCCGGTGCTGATGCGAGCGGTCTTATTGGCACGAGGCATCTACAGAATTAGATTTAGTCAGATTAGAAGCAATAATTTTCATAACAGAGTGAGGCAAAAGAAGCATAAAATTTAGCAAATAACAAGGGTAAGATGGGAAGCATGAAATGAGTGAAGCAAAAGAGGCTAGAACGACCATTGCTAACTAGGCTTGCGTCCTACAGTCAACACGGCTCTGATACCAATCTGTCACACCCGGTTTTAAGGATAAAATAGGATGCAAAATCTTATGTGCGCCCAGAGATTAGTCACACACATAGACCGACAAATTATAAATAGTATCATCACAAGTGTTTATTACATCATGAATAATAAGACATAGTCTTCACATAAATATTGCGGAAGTATAAAAAAAATCTCTCGCGGAAGCTCCATATCATAGTGACGTCAACTGGTTGACCACAAGTCTAGTAATCCTTAGGAAAGTCGTCATTACCATAGCCATCTATTACCCATCTAGGATTTTTATCCAAATAATGAAAATAAATAAGCGTAAGTACGTGTCATACTCAACAAGGGTTACATGGGGTTCATGAGGCTTAAAAGGCTTGACACATGTTTAACAACATTCAGCTTTTAGTTGTCACAATTTTAGCATAAGAGTAGCAACAAGTAGTTTGAATCCCATATAAACACATGATCGTTGTAAACATGAATAATGAATAGCATAAACGGATAATTCTTAGTGATCATCTATTCCATAAGGGTTTCAAGGCCACTCATGACCGTGAGCACGGCTGATATACCAGTTTTACACTCTGCAGAGGTTGTACAATTTCACTGTGAGTAGTGATACCCATATGCCCGGGTTAATTACTCCCAAAACACTTCCAAGGTGAGCAGGCAGGGGTCACTATGAAGCCTTTCAAAGGTTCGTCTAACAAGTTAGGGCCATTAGATTCACTTGGCAAACAGATATAGGAACCCCCTATCAAATGGCATAATTCCCTCACGGCTATACACATAAGAGTAGAGGCTGTCCTATACCCGATTCGTCAAGCCATTCTTATGCCAATAAAGGAAACCACTAACAAGGTAGAAACGGTCCTCATACTGAGCTAAAGCCAGAGCCATGTAGCCCTCATAGCTGTACTGTAAGTCTCGTATGATCACTTACAGATAAGGCCTTAGGGAGAGGAATCTGAAGCATTTAGAAAGTAGCTAAATACTCCAGCCCCCTATTTCCAAGTTGCTAAAAAGTCATATTTTAATGTTTATTGCATATACCATTAGTCAAGTTACAAGGTCATGGTTTAATTGAGCACTAGCAAGCTACCCAAATGCATAACCCGTAGGTGACAAGGTAAAAGTTGAATTCTAGGAAATTCCTATCAAGGTGACACATGCAACATGAATTTAATGAATTAAAGTGAATAGGAAACAAGGATGATCCCATGCTATACTTGCCTTGAGCAAAGTACTCCTGCTGGTCCTGCTCGTCAAAGTCGTACCCTTGATCTCCCACGAATTGCTCACCGTCTATACCCGATAACCACAGCAACATACAAGCATCCAGGAGCAATCATGCAAAGCAAACAAAAGCTATAGATTAGAATAGTACACCAACAGCATAAAATCAGGATGAAAAGTTTGGAAAATGAATCTACGTCTCGCTACGAGCACACAGACGCGAAGATCACAAAAATCGAAGCTAAAACGGAAAAGTTATGAATGAAACAAGATTTTCTATAGTAAAATAATAGATTAAATCTAATCTTGAATTTTAAAAGTTGAAAACCTACTTAACAGTATTATAAACATGTAGATTACTTAATTATGAACCTAACGCAACTTGAACGGATCAAATCGGAGTTAAAACGGAGATTTTATGGCTAAAACAAATTGAGTGGCAAAACTGTAAATAACTGAAAACGTATTTCCAATCTAACCGAACGAAAATACGCTTTCAAAAGAAAGAAACGGAATCTGAAAATGCGCTTTGGACTGCGGGTTAAGTCTGAAGTAATTGTAAGAGTGTTTTTGAAAAACTGGTGGCGAAGGGGTATCTTGGATCTGGAACAGTTGGATTAGACTTGGAGGGCCAATATTTGATCTGGCGGGTGAAAAAAAAACCGTGCCGACTAAAGCAGGACGGGCGGCGGGCTTGACCACGGCGGCGCCATGGGTGGCTCACCGGAGTTTTCGGTGACGAGGCTACGACGCTCATTTTCTTGAACGGAAAGACCCGGGGGAGAGCGGAGGAGATGAGGAACTCATCGGACCCGAAATCAAAGAGCGGGAGGCAGTAGAGGCGGCGTGGCGCTCGATGGTCGATGACTGTCGCGGCGGCACTAGGGCGAGGCGCGGCTGCGGCTTGCGTGGGTGAAAAAGCTTGCGGCAGATGGGATAGGGAGGCGGCGGAGGCGGCTATTTATGGGGGCGGGGTTACTTGAGAGGCACGGCGCGGCTCGTGGCAGAGGCGGACACGGCGTCGGCGCGAGATAGAGTCCGAGCCGGCGACGGGCGAGAGGAAGGAGAAGGCTTGACGACTGGGCCTGGGCGGTCAGCGAGCGGAGGAAAGAGGAGCGTGGGTGGGTGTGCGTCTGGCCGGGCCAAGACCTTCTTTGGGCATTGCTATGCCATGGCGCAGAAAAGGGGAGTGAGGCTGGCATGAGCGAAAGCAGAGCCGACCACCACTGTGCCTCGCCCAAGCGAGGAGGAGAGGAGAAGAAGGCTGCCAGTTGGACCAGTGGCCCATGAAGGAGAAAGGGGAGGGAGCTGGGCCAGTGAGGGAGCAAGGCCGAGCGGGCCAAAAATGAGAGAGGGAGGAAGAGAGGAGTAAATTTCTGTTTTTCCTTTTTCTTAAACATATTTCCAAAGCAAATTCAAAATGAAAATTCAAATCGATTTAGAATCCGACTTCAAACCAAGCAATTCAAAATAATATGCAGCGGCATGAATGCACATACATGATTGTTAACCTATATTTGATTTGAATTTGATAAAATTTATTATTTTTCCTAAATTTAAATGCCCACAAAAATGCATAATTAAACATTTTCTCCTATTTCAAAAATATGCAAAATTTAGGGTGTTACAATAACTTACAGATAAGTCCTTAGGGAGAGGAATCTGAAGCATTTAGAAAGTAGCTAAACACTCCAGCCTCCTGTTTCCAAGTTGCTAAAAAGTCATATTTTAATGTTTATTGCATATACCATTAGTCAAGTTACAAGATCATGGTTTAATTAAGCACTAGCAAGCTACCCAAATGTATAACCCGTAAGTGACAAGGTAAAAGTTGAATTCTAGGAAATTCCTATCAAGGTGACACATGCAACATGAATTTAATGAATTAAAGTGAATAGGAAACAAGGATGATCCCATGTTATACTTGCCTTGAGCAAAGTACTCCTACTGGTCCTGCTCATCAAAGTCGTACCCTTGATCTCCCACGAAATGCTCACCGTCTATACCCGATAACCACAACAACGACATCATGCAAAGCAAACAAAAGCTATAGATTAGAAAAGTACACCAACAGCATAAAATTAGGATGAAAAGTTTGAAAAACGAATCTATATCTCGCTACGAACACACAGACACGAAGATCACAAAAATCAGAGCTAAAACGGAAAAGTTATGAATTAAACAAGATTTCCTATAGTAAAATAATAGATTAAATCTAATCTTGAATTTTAAAAGTTGAAAACCTACTTAAGAGTAGTATGAACATGTAGACTACTCAATTATGAACCTAACGCAACTTGAACAGATCAAATCAGAGTTAAAACGGAGATTTTATGGCTAAAACAAGATTAGTGGCAAAACTGTAAATAGATGGAATTTGATTTTATAATTTAAATTAATAAAATTGGATTTTCAACCGAACCAGGGACTGCGGACGAAATATTCTAGAAAGCGGGGGTCTCTTAACAAAATCCCAAGGACGGCGGGTTGATATGCAAATAATTATAAGGGCCTTTTTACAAAACGACAGGCGAAGGGGTATGGTTAGATTTGATCCGTTGGATCATGATTGAACGACGTAGATTAGATCAGAGGTTGAGGGAAACGGCCGGCGAGGTCGGCGGCGAGCTCCGACAGCGGCACCATGGCCGAAGGCGGGCGGCGCAAGTGATTTATGGCCTACGGTCCACGAGAAAACAAATCGAAGGCACCGGGAGAAAGAGGAGATGACAACGAGCTCGGCTAGGTAACTTACCAAGGCGCGGAGCGGATGGAAGCGGCGCGCGGCTTCGGTGGATTGAGCTCGGTGGCGGCGGCTAGGGCTAGCATGGCTCGGCGCCTCGGCGAGGCAGCTTCAAAGCTTGGGATGGGGAGGCACGGCGGCGGGCACCCGGTATTTATGGCCAAGAGCAGCTTGGAGCGCAAGGCAAGGGTGAGGCACGACGGCCATGGACTTCCGGCGGCGGCAGAGCAGTGTCCGTGTCGGACATGAGCTGGAGGAAGGAGACGACGCGGCTGACATGTGGGGCTGGCTCGTCAGTGGCACAAGGCACGGGAGAGATGGGCGCGGCGACGCGGCGGGAAACTGGGCCGTCTACTGGGCCACCGCGGGAGAAGTGCGAGGCGCGGCGCGGAAAACAGGCCGAGCTGGGCCAAAAACCAGGGAGAGGGTAAATTTTTCTTTTCTTTTTCTAAACTAATTTTCCAAACTAATTTTGAAATACAAATTCAAATCTAATTTGAATCCTTTTGAAGTTTTGCTCAAATACAGTCATCACAAAAACAAATATGCAGCAGCATGAAAGCATAAACATGTATGTAGACCTATATTTGATTTTAATTTTAACAAAGTTATTATTTTTCTAAATTTCAATGCTCACAAAATGCATAATTAAATTATTTTCTCCTATTTTAAAACCATGCAAATTTTAGGGCGTTACAGTAGCTTTGGCAATGGATGGGCTAGGACAGCATATTTGTCAGTGTAGTTCTGCAGAGAGAGGCGGCGAGCACTAGTTAATGTAGGGATATCATCATGGCTATGGACCTCCACGAAGCTTGCTTCATGTGCTTCTATCTGCAAAAAGTCATGGACTTTGTTTTGGATTGTGACCGACATACTCCCGAAACTGGAATCATCATCCATTTTCACTCGGTTGACAAGATTCCGATTAATCAACTCAGATAGGTAGATGTTGCCAATCTTCTCCATTGTCTTCCCGCCCTTTGAACTTAGAAATCCCTCTGCAACCCACATAAATACCAAGCTGCGTGCCTCAATTGTAGTGTTGGTTGGCAACGCAGCAAAGTAGAGGAAGCAACATTTTAGCTCATGTGGAAGATCATCAAAGCAAACTGACAGCATGCTTTCAAGATTCGCTGATGGCTTGGACTTAAGGTAGTGAAAAACCTTCACCCAATCACTTGGGAACACCTTGGTTTGCACAAGACCTGATAAAAGAACAACCGCCAAAGGTAACCCTTGGGTGATTTTGAAAATACTCTTTTGGTACTTCTTAAGGTTTTTATCTTGCAGTTCCTTAGGTAGCCTCTGACGAAACAATGACATGGAAGCATCTTCTGTAAGTTTTTTTAACTGAATGGTGACATGATGGTAGCTGCTAGGTGGCTCTTCTGGTTTACCTTGTGTGATATGCACTACTCTACTACCCCTAGGCCCAACTGGGATGCTAGTCAAAAAGTGCTTCCATTCAGTACCACTGACTTCACCATCTATCACGAGCAGGTACTTCTTATTTTTCAATTTTTTTTGCAGCATCTCCTGTGCCAATTCTTTAGGGCAATTCGTGTCGTCTTCTGTCAGTTGCTGAGTAATTTGTTGAAGGATGTTGGGAGCAGTCAAATAAGGCGCAAAACTTTCCATGGCTTGCACTTCAAACACTTTCTTCTTTTCCATTTTTTGTATATGTCTCTCACAAGAGTTGTCTTGCCAATACTACTTTCTCCGGACACAGTGATCATGACTGGATAGTGTTCTTTTCCCTCTTGGTGTTCAGTTAAGTTATTAACAAGGGCTTCCTCTAATTGGTTGTGCTCCTCCACATATATCACTGCATCTGAATCGTGGACATCATCCCTGAGATTCAACCATTGTATAGTGGTTAGTCCCAGTAAGTTTAGTCTGAAGAGTAAGTTGACAATCAAACATAGTGCCAAATACAATCTATCCATTGCCCATCGATATTTGTTAAGAAAAAATGAAAATCATTTTCCACTTCTTTTAGTCAATATATGCCTCGATCAGCCAAAGTTACTCTGTAAATAAAAGTGAGAAGGGATACCACTTATAACACTACATGCACAATACAGAGGCATGCATCTTAAGACTGCCGTCACACTGCCTCTATAAATCGATTTACAGAGGTAGCATGGGTCCTTGGACCCATTGAATGGAAGTTAAGCGCTACCTATGAATAAATTAATGAAGGACTCTCCGAAAATCCTTTTTAGTAGCGATGGGCTGCCTTTAAGAACCCATGTGTTGGTGCAAAAGTTGAGTACGCATCAATGTATGGATATATCATAACCGACGAACTCGCCTCCTTTTTTGTATGAAACTAGACTATTCAATTTTCACTTATAATTGTAAAAACCTGCGAACAATTACCCTGAAAGGGACTACGTTGTGGCTACCACAACTAGGGCTGGTCTAGGGTCAGTAGTATTGCCACCTAGAACACCCTGAAGTCGTCTTTGAGATAACTAGCATGTATATCTCTTCATGTTCCAAAATTGAGAATGGGTTTAGTTGCTTAAATTCAAAAGGTGAATCAAAGAATTTTGTTATCTAGTTATTAGCTAAAAATTATTAAAATACCAAACAAGTTTGATTCATTTTAGTTTATAATCATTTTTATATCTATTTTTGTTAATTTTGTATTTCTTTTTGTGAAAATAAAAGAGCTCTCTTATTTCATAGTTGATTGATTGAATTCCAAATAAAACCTATATTTATAGGAAATTATCAAATATTGCTTACTTTTTTTTGACAAATATTGCTTACTTCATATAAAAGGAAATCCTAATGACTAGAATTCTCTAAGTTTTAGAATGTCTTGTTTAAGAGACTAAGTATTTTTTATCGGAATTCAATTATGGAATAGCCTTCTAAACTTAATTAACTATTTGAATTATTCTCTATAGGCCCCTCTTAGATCTTCTTTCTCCAATCTTGGATTAGGGAATGAAGGGGTTATTCATGACTACTAGCAGTTTCATTATGCACCAGCTCATGATCTTCATATCGATCTATTATCCACCTCTGCGTCTATTCTTTCTTAGCTATAAATAGGTGGAAGATCCATCCAATATAATGTAGTTATATCATGGACTAAAAAAATGGATGTGAATATGACTGAAATACACGATCTTCACATGTATCACTTTTCATGATACCTTAACCTAAAAGGTGGAATAGCGATTTTGAACCATTTCCTATAAGAGAATGACTTCCATTACTTTGAGAAATGGATTCTATATCAATAGGAACCATACCTTATCCAACTAGGAAAGAAAATCGACCATGTAACCCTACCCCCAAACTATATAAGGCATGTAGGGTCCCTAGGTTAGGACAGAGCCAATAGAGGCTAGAAAACATCCACATCTACATACGAAAACAAGCAATATAAACCACCAAACACGAGACATATATATGGTATTAACTCATTCTGAGGGCCCCAACCCATCTAAATTTGTGTCTTTTGTGTTACTATCTAGCTCTAGATCCAAAGCATATATAACCCCACCTAATAATTATTGGGCATACCCTCATATTCATTATTACTGGTAATAAACAACTTTCATGGTAGGAAAAACAAGGTACATGTAGGTAGTTTGGCTATTAGTCGCGTTATACAAAAGATATCCTTAGACAAGGAAACATTCCTAAATATTTTGAAAAGTATGATCCAAACTGTTTCACTTGGGACTCTGTGTATAACATATCTCCCCTTAACCCAACTATAAAAGCATTAGGTGGGGTACATTACAGGGGAGGTCAAACTTAGATTGCAAAAAAGACTAGGAGCTAGCCCATAAGACACCATATCATATCCAAATCAAGAACCTTCTTACTACACAGTTAGGAGTTTACATGAGATCATATGATTAGCTAGATCTAAAACATATATGTTGCAATAATCTGCTTTTGACATAATGAAAAAATTATTAGATGCGGGGATACTACCACCTGGGAACCCTAAATATATCACTATCCTGACTTAATAATAAAAATAATTTGCATTGTAAACTTTTTAATCATTGACACTTTCTAAGACTTGAAATCTTATATTTGAAACCTAAGAATCATATTTTTGAATTCTTGAAGTTTGAACTTTAAAATGAACTAAAACAATCAGTCTAATATTTCTGAAACTTGAATCATGTTAGAGTTCTCAAAGCTCTTGTTAATGTTCCTAAAGTATAGTTAAGTCTTTACTTTATAGGAAAACTATTGCTGCACCACCAGTTACAATGGTGACATTGCTCGTAATACTCTCCTCCCACACGACATACCACAATCGCATACCCACGAATGCTCCTATCACATGCCTACAAATGAACTCCTAAAACCATTCAATTTCAACCATAGTGGCTAAGTCACACCCTCACAACTCAACCACCACACAAAAATTAGTTTGTTACCACCTAAGGGAAAGTACATTGGTGATTGGTAAGTGTAAGGAGTCTTATATATATGTTGTCTCATCCAATACCACATTGGATTTTGGATGATGTGGATGAGAGACGACGGGGGGGGGGGGTTGAGGGAAAGAGGCGGTTGTTTGGAATTAACACAAGACAACCTAAAGACTACACATTATATGAGTTGCCTGTTAAGTCATCTCAAGACTATGTGGCACAACATCACACCGACTATAAGATGATACCAATGTACTTAAGAGAATATATTGGAGACATAACCCACCAGAAGAGTAAGATCCTCCATTGGTACTCACCGGGGGAACTATGGTGTGTGTTTCCTTAGATAGGAATTTATGCTCAATTTAATTAAATGAGATTTTTTATCTATCTATCCCATTGACCAGGACAACATAATTAATGTGCCCTATCAATCAAGTAAGGCAGAAAATTATTCTAAAATGTAAGTGAATGTGGCATTCACCCATTTCATTCTTCATTTTTTTTACTAAAAAAAGCAAGAGGACGGAAGTTGGAAGGCAAATAATTCATCTCTATTGGATTATTTGTAGAAAAGAAATCTATAGAATAGTGATCTTGTCACATAAGTAGTGATTTCTTACTCCCTACCATAGGAATGACACAAGTGAAATCAGCTATAGAATATAGTTAAGTACAAAAGGTAATCTGTCTACTTACAACTTTCTATGAGTGTAACGTATACATGTTGAGGTAGAAGGTTTCCATGTCACATCTATCTTCTTATTGGAATCCTCTATCTTGTATTTTTCTTTGTTTTCAATGATGCCATCAAGCCTCATGTTGATGGCTCTAATTTTTGTAGATAGGCCGCGTCTCATCCGTACTTGAGTTGTGAATGTTTCGAGACATATCATAGTAGGACGAGCCCACCTGGGTACCTTCAGAATGCATATATGAGCATATTATAAACTAGAGAAGATTTTTGTGAACCTATGTGGAGCTGGAGCAAATATAAAAGAAGCACTGTTCATAATAAAAATGTAGAGATATTACAAGGGAAAAGGGTATATTATTTCAAATTTGCTCCACATCAATTGTCTGATCTGTTGCAACCATTCGGCCATCATTTTTTTTACGAAACTGGAGGGGTGGGGGCCTCTACAGGAATTTATTAACAGCATAAAAAGGAACAGTGTGCAAGATAAAGCAACTAAGAAACAAAGAAAGAAGGCCATCAATTTTGTGGATTGTAGGATCATGAACAGACTGCTCTATATGATTGTCTAGTGTAATTGTTAGATATGCATAGCCCTTTCATGTTAATTAGAGAGGCTGTCTTCTAGAATCGTTTTTGTGGTAGTGTATCGCCAATCTATTACTTCCTCCATTCCAAATTATAAGACATTTTGACTGCCTAGAGAAAGATCTGTAGTATTTAGGGAATAGCTAGCTAAAACATCTTATATTTGGAACGGATGAAGTATTTCACGACCTTGATGGGGACTAACATACTTGCATCGGGGTTGGGGCAGTACTATCTCCGTCATCCGAAGTCGTAGTTGTTCTTGGCAAAACTTGTTGGTATACTACTTAAAGCTGTGTGCTGCGGATGGACGACTATAAAGGTGGGTGGGTATATACCTGGACAGGTCCACATGGAGATGGTAATGATCGAGGGCGTCCTCGGCGTCGAAGACGGCGTCCCGCGTCTGCAGCGTCCAGACCCTGGTGACTTCGTGGGTGACGGCACGGCGCCTGGTGTCGGCCTCGCGGAGGAAGGCCTGCAGCCACATGAGCTTGTCCCAGAGCCGGTGGATGTCGGCGTTCACCCCCACCAGCGCCCGGGCCTCGCCGACGGCCACCTCCTGCAGCCTCCCAACCAGAGGCCCGATGATCGCCTCCGCCATCTCCTTCCAAGCTAGCTGCTAGCTACGCGCTGCTGGGAACGTACGTGAATGCTTGATCGGTGGCGTGCATTCACGGCCGTACACATTTGTGTTTGTGTGTGTAGACGATATGCACCACACGCGCTACGGTGGCGCGCATGCGTGGAAACAACTAAATGCTTAATCGCGCTTTGAGTCGCTGCTCAGATAGGGATTGATTTGATTCTTGTCGCCATCTGCATGCATGCATTGCTAATCGGAGGTGAAAGAACGGCAAAGCTTGCCGATGATACCTTTCTTTGCTTGTTTTTGATGCGCTAGTGTGCTTTTCCGTCCGACATATGTGCGTGCACAGCCGGGCTCCTACATGCAGCGTAACCAATAAGGATGCATCTAGCTAGCTAGCTAGCTGGAATCACCTTTTGGAATCGCTTGATGTGTCATTGCTAATACTGCAGGTATATGTCATGTGCTACCTCGACCGGCCTCTCAAAAAACTAGTTCTCTGGTCATGTGTTGCTACGGACAAAGCAAATACAGAATTCCACAATACACACACACACACACACACACACACACACACACACACACACACACACACACACACACGATCTCCATTAGCCACGTTCAGATGGTGATGTATTTAGTTTGTACTCTCCCTCTATCCTAAAATATAAAGAATCAAGAGTTCAAAATTTATACCAAATTATAAAGAATTTTAGGTGAACAAACACTCTAAAAGGCAACACTCACATGCATACCTACCATTAGTGTCTATCACACCAACCTAAACATATGGTAATCAGTGAGGGTTTATGCGTCATTTGTCTTACCATATGATATGCCCTCAAATTACTTTGGATACCTTTTATATTTCTGGATGGAGGGAGCAGCAAAGGAGCTTTAGAGCAACTCCAGGAGCTTTGTAAAACAACTACCTATTTTGATTTTTAGTAAAAAAAAGGAAAAAAATGCCTTCCAATAAATTTGTAAAACAACTCCCAAAGATAAGAAATGACTAGATCTTGCATGTAACTCATAACTATGTGTGTTCTCTCCGCATTGTGTATACGGCCTATAGGTTCCGGTTTTCTGTTTTATCCCATGGTTTTTTTCTTTATCCTGCGTGGGTGGCTCATGCAGATGGAGAGACGGTGGCATGATTGGGCCTATTCGGCAGGACTGAAAAATACTGTTTCGGCTGATTGTTGTGAGAGGAAAATACTGTTCTGGCAGGATGTGAATAGTGATTTTGTGAGGTGGCTGGCCAGCCGGTAATCAGCCAGCCAGCCAGCCGAACATGGCCATTGTTGGCAATGATTACTGTTGTGAGACACAGGTCATCTCTTGTCCTTGAGGGTCCTTGTCACACCTGGTTTTATATAACAAAACCGAATGCACATCACATGTATGCCAGGATCTTTTTATTCATACATGCGACGACAAAAGTGATACATTGCACTGTTTAATACAAAAGCGATTACATATTACAAGAATGGCCAGAGGGTATGAACACAAATTTACATTAGAGTTCCAGCAGAGCAGAGTCTCCATCCCCACAGGCAGCCGACCGGGGGTACATCAGCCTAGCATCAACACCGTATTCAGGAAACACCATCTTCTAGTCCGAACATCTGGGTGGGGTAGCAAAGGGGACAAAGAGAAGGGTGAGTACATCGAAATGCACTCCGCAAGTGTGGGAAAATATGACATGAGGCTTATAACAAGGATAGGCTTACAAAGGTTGACACCAGCACCTAAGCAACACACCTATTACCTTAAATCTTAAGCACCTATTTAACTAGGTGAGATCTCCCTTCTCCTCAGAGAACCACTGAAACCAACACTCGGATTCCATCCGAGCCAACCAACACTTGGATTCTATCCAAGCCAACCACACTTGGATTCCATCCAAGTCTCCCAACTGAACCAGAGCCATCTAATCAAGAAGAAGTCTAGGCTGCTCTTGACCGTGAGCACGACTGATATATCAGTTTTACACTCTGTAGAGGTTGCACATCTTTACCCACGAGTCGTGTTTTCCCCATCACACTAAACACTGCCTAGGTGCTCAGCGGGGTCACACTACAAGGCCTTTACGAAGCCCCTCCAAGTCTGTTTTACACCTTCACTAAGGTTTCTATAGCCAACAGTGGGTACCAACACCACTGCAGACGCCCCATCTTGTGCCACACAAACCGACCCGATGTAGCATAACTTAGAGGAAACTAATTAATTAGCCAGGTCGAACCATATTGACCTCATGGCTACACTATTAAGCCAGGTTACATGCTTCGAGAACTAGTCCTTAGAATCCAAGCAGGAACGAGCACAAACCCATTCCACCAGTTCTAACATCCACCAGAAAAACATTTACTAATATCCAACATCATACCACCATCAAGACCAGCCATCCTGCTTGATTCCTAGTCACCATGTTTCTAAAAAGATTACCAACCCAAGTTGCATAAATCATTAGTCAATATTAAATAATAACCTTCCCAACCCAAGACTGCAAGCTAAGCATGACACTACCTATCTAAACCGGGTTTCAAGGATGATATTGCAAATCTAGTAAATCGTAACATGGGATTCAAAATTAGACTCAGCATGCAGCTAATGGTCTAACTACTCTAACTCAAAGTAAAATAAAGTAGGTGCAAGTATGGTCAAGGACACTTGCTTTCGGCTTAGAAACGCATAACAACTCAAACTCTTGGTCTTCAGGATCAACCGATGACTTCTCTTCCACTCGTAGCAAACTTTGGGTGCATAGACATACAAATAAACATATGCAAATAAATAAAAATAGTACACCAAACATGATAAACAACTTAAGAAAAGGTTACTTACGCATAGGTCTTGTTTCTACGATCGCGTGAGCGCAAAAACCGCTGAAAACGGAGTTCAGAAGGAGAAGATATGAAAATGGAGTTCGCAAAAACCGCTAAAAACGGAGCCCGCCATGCCGAAAGTGGCGGGAAGGTGGGCCATCCGATGTCCAAAAAGCGCGAACGCACGACGTCCTCCCCACCTACGGCGTCAACTATCGGTGCGAAATGTGGCCGACAAGTAAATATTTGTAGTTTTGCCGTGCGTTAAGATCGGATGTGGCCTAGCACACAATGACACAAGATTTATACTGGTTCGGGCAACGGGCCCTACGTCTAGCTTGGGGTCGGTCAGTGACTATATTCCTGAGCCCAGGTGCTCGAAGTTTGCTGTGGGATTACAAACGAGTGAGGAATGAGAAGGGGGGTGTTCGAGGCCCGTTCGGACTCTGTTCCGAGTGGAAAAGAGCAACAAGGCTCAAACATATGCTAAGTGCTAAAGAGACAGAGCAGCGTGTGTGTGTCTCTGTGTGTCCAAGCTTGTGAGCTATTGAGACTATGTTATGCTCCTCAGATGCCTCAGATCTCAGATCCCTGTCCCATAGAGAGCCCATCCCCTTTTATAGTTTAAGGAGATGGCTTTACAAGTCAGAGAGAGAGTGTGTGTACGGGCGCTGCCCAGTCTTGTTGCCCACGCTATCGGGTATGGGATGGCCGCCGCTGCCATCCCCATTCATATGATGTAGCCTCTAGCAGGCTGCACAGTGTTCGCCTGGCATGGCAGACGGCGCCGCACTTTATCCTGGTTCGAGTTTCGTCTCATCGGGCAGCAGCACAGTGTCCGCCTGATAAGAAATGACGACACCGCCCTGCATGTGCGCAGGACGTGGTAGGGTATGGACCTCGGTATTGTGGTTGACTTGGGTGCATTTCCTTTATCTGGTCCACCTACTCTCCGAGCCCACACCGAGCGGGAGTCCTCGATCGATCGTTCTCGGTTGGCTCCGACCGCGTCGGTCGGGAAAGAGCGGTGCGAGTAGGTCCGGCGTGTTCCTAGTCAAGGGAACTCGGTCGAAGTTAGACTGTGGTCCTGTCCCGACTAGGCCTTCTGGTCGGGGTGTCAACAAGGCCCCCCGGTCGGAGGCACCGGTTAGCGGCCGGATCACGGTCTCGGCCTGTCGTCGTGTATCTGGGCTGGCCTAGGCGTGTGCTGTAGCTGCCTCTCCTGCTGAGCCAAGCGTTGCGAGAAAGCGGGTCCATTGGGGACCCTAGGTTTATGAACCCAACAGCAGCCCCCGAGCCCCTTTGGGGCTTCTGTGAAGCTGTGAAGGGGTTGTCGACCGAGGTTGGTTGGTTGCCGCTTTTGAGGAGCACACGGGGCTACTGTTCATCCTTGTTTGTTTGTAGAGAAAGGGGCGTGCCATGTGCGAGTACTGGCCCCAGATAAGGATCAGCTTCATGGGGACACTGTTCGCCCTTGTCTTTTTGCAAAGAATGGGGCAAGCCGTGTGCGAGTACAGGCCCTGGATAAGGATAAGCCTCACGGGGACTCTATGTTGTTGTCTTGTGTTCAAGCTCTTTTACTGCGTGGTCACGGGTGCGTGCTATAGCATTCCCGGATGGTGGCTTACTCCCTAGCTATAAATAGGGCTGCTCCTGCCTTTGGAGTGCTCATGGATCAAGTTATAGAACTAGTTGGTTTGAGGCTCTTGCTCTTTGCCAGGGGTGGCTTTGGCCACATTTCCTGATGCTAGACAATTTGTCGTAATAGATGCTCCAAGTTCCTTCCCTCCAAAGCCTCTCCAGGCAAGTCCAGGGGCCACGATGCTAGAAGATCTCTCGTAAGGAGAGAGCATCGTGCGTCCTAGCCGAACCTTGGTCCTATATGCTGAATTAGAGGACGGAGGAGAGGGGGGAGAGCATTGTAGAGGGAGGATAGGGAGCGTGGCTCCCTTGTCCCACTTCTTGCTCCAAGGTGTAGATCAGTCCCAGGGCTATTCACACACGCTTTGCATGATATTGTAAAAGCCTGGGGCTTCTGTTTTTAGCTTAATGAAAGCTTATATTGTTATATGTTCCCTGTGCCCATTGTGTCGTGGAGGCGGGCTATTATTGGGACTTTGGTGTTTTCCCCTTTGGGTTGCTACACTGCGCAGGGTAACCAATTAGGGTTAGGTGCCAAGCCCTTGAGGAGAGGACTGGCGAAGGTCGTGGAGGCGCGTCGAGTGGATACAAGCGCCCCTGCCCCCAAGGGGGGACTCGTTGGTAGTCTATCTTCTGCCGGGTGTGCGCGAGCACACCCGGTGAGTGTAGCCCCCGAGCCTGCGATCGACTGGGAAGTCGGTCGGAGGCTGAGCACCTTGGTACTCTTTCTTGGGGCTGTGGACTCTTGTGTCCCTGTCGGTCGGGGCGTTCGCCCATTTTTGTTCTGACCACAAGCTGTGCGGTCCATCGGGTTCCCGAGTCGGGATCTGGCGGCCCGAGCCCCCGTGCCACTAGGGGCTAGTCGAGGTCGGTCGCATGTTTTCCTATGTCACCCCGTCTGTGGTTTCCACAACTGGAGGGGTTGAGCTGATGCCACTTGCCTTGATGGCTCGAGTGGCAGGCTTGATGAGCTCGCTAGTGGGCATGTCCGAGCGGAATCCGGGTTCGTCGTTCGTGACGGGGTCGATATAGCCATCATGTGGCATTCCACTGCTCCTTAACTCGCCTCCCAGCAGATGCCCGAGCCATTCTAGAGATCGGCTCAGGTGGCCCGATGCTCTCCCCTCGATGGAGATTCTGTGGGCATGGCTCGAGGTTAGGATCGAACAAGAAGGTCGAGATGACGCTATCCGCTTCTAAGCGGGTTGGGCAAGGGCTGCTGGGGCTCATCTGTGTTTTCTCCCCTGGCTCTGTTTGATGCAAGGCGGCCTTGAGTCCTTCACAGACTGGCCTACGAACCTCGGTCGGTCATGGCTCATTTCAAATGAGCCGACTACCGCTTCGTGATGCGACGTGAAGTGTTTCGATGCAATGATTGCATATGCAATGATTGGATGCATGAGATGAATGTATGGATGAATGAATGGAAGTATGTGTGCGTGAGATGAATGAATGAATGCTCATGTACTAGAAGAAAAATAGATGGTTGGTAAAATTACCTCGGTTGGGTTTTTAGGAATCGCCCCGTCCGCGGTTTCCGCAACCGGAGGGGTCGAGCTGATGCCGCTTACCTCAATGGCTCGAGTGATGGGCTCGAGGAGCTATTATTGGGTATGCCTAAGTGGAATCCGGATCCGTCGTTCGTGACAGGGTCGGCATGGCCTTCGCATGGCATTTCACTGCTCCCTACCCATCTCTCTACAGACACCCGAGCCGTCTGACCGACTTGGGTATCCCGCTGGCCTCTCCTTGGTGGAGACTCCGTCGATGGGCCCCTTCGAACCCTACCTAGGAAGGCGGAGGGTCGTTTGCGCGGGGTCATGCCCCATTTTGGTAGTGGTGGGCCCCTGCCCAGGCCATGTTCTGTCAGCTAGGCCACATCGGAGGCGACCTGCGATCTGGTGTGGCCTCAGCCCGACGAGCCAGGAAAGGCTCGGTTCGAACTTCGCGATGAGGCGGAGGTGAATCTTTGGGACCTACTCGGGGAGAGAGGGTTGTCGATGGGGTCTAACCTCACCCTTACCATGACGAGGCTCAAGGAGGCCTTGGAGAGGGTTGAGCTCATCCATCAGGCCATGACCGTTGACCTGCCACACGTTGCAGAGGTATGTTTTCTGCGTTCCTGGTGTTGTCTTCAATTCCTTGGCATTTAAACAGTCGTCTCAGCATGCCTGCTTCTTGTCTCGTAGGGCTTGGAGGCGATGTCGATCCCAAGTCCCGGTTTCTCTAGGAGGAGCATGGTCGGATGCAGCAGGATGCCAGTGGCATTGCGGTAGGTCGACGAGCTCAGGCACGAGGTGAAAGTCGCCCGTTGTGAGTCCCAAGACTGGGCGGCAGAGGTGACGGGAGCCCAAGAGGCAGAGTGGCGTGCAGTCGAGCGGGTGATTGCTGCCGAGCAGAAGCTTGACGCGATGTAGGCCCACTTGATGGAGACTGAGGCGGTGCTTGAAAAGTGCCTAGAAGCTCTAGAGGCGGAGCGGAAGGCCCGAGCGGACGTCGAGCAGCGGGTGCGGTCATCGGAGCAGGAGGTCATCGTGCTCCGGGGGTAGCTACTTGGTGTGGAGGAGTCAAACGCTCGGCTACGCGAGAGGGTGACCCAGCAAGAGGAAGGGCTTACCATTAGTGAAAGCACCCGTCTTGGTACATACCTTTCCTGCCCTCGGTCGATGTCTTGATTTTTCTTTTCCTTTGCTCCTAACTCTGTTGTCTGTTCCTAGAACTGGGTGGAAAGGTCAACTTTCTGCAGCAGGAGCTAGAGATGGCCCAAGCGGCGGTCGGTCGGAGTGTGGAGGCGCTGGCCCGGTCCCTGGTGGAGTGAGGCATTCTCGAGGGAGAGCTCAACCAACTTCACAACGTGGCGCAGGTGGTGGTCGCTGAAGTGTTCGGGTCGGGCCTGAGCACCAGCACGCCCGCCATCTAGCTGGCGGATATCCTGAACAAGGTTCGTGTGCTTATCTCTAAAGGCATGTTCTACGGGACGTCGACGGTGCTAACATCGGTGGCAACCCACTACCCTGACCTAGACATCATGGCCGCCTACAGAGGGTATGCCAATGGGTGGAGCGCAGATGAGATCTAGGCGCTGGGAGAAAGCTTGGTGCCGCACGCACAGGCGGTCGCCGAGTAGGTCACCACAGAGTGGGTGATGGAGGCTCGCCGCTCAGCCGTAGGCATGGGCCAGGAAGGCATCGTCCATCCTATTGAAGCGGTGGAGGCCAAGTCAGAGGCGAGCATTGTTCTGCCCGCAACTGAGTCGGTCGTCGTCCCTACCACAACCGAACCAAGTGTCGTCCTAGCCATAGCAGAAGCGCCTTCGCCCTTGCCAGTCGCACCGTCAGCCAACGCGGCTGGGGGATCGCAATAGAATAAAATAGAAGTAGTCAGTCTTTGTATACAAAGATGAATTTGTGGGGGAGCTCCCGTGCAAACAATTTAAGTTCTTTTGTGATAATATCACTCGTGAGGTGGAGCTTGTCCCGCCTGCCCTTGTTTTTACCCTTGCGTAATTTTGCTTTTTGCCCTTTTCCATCTCAAACCAGCCCGTTGACTATAGGCTGCAACCTTTAGAACCCAGGTGTGACCTACGAGGCTCAGCTGCTCATAACCATAGGTCGTGGCGGGGTCTGACCAGTCAGGAGGCTGGCGTAAGTTACATAGGGTAATCAAAGGAACAGGGCGCCCTTTTGTTTGGGTGATGCCCTTTCGTTTGGGCAAAATGTGTGATTGCACGACAGTAAGGAGGGGGTGGTATCGCACCCCCGTGGAGCCCCCGAGCGACCCAGGATGAGAGTGCTCAGGCTGGGGTGTTGTAGGAGCAAATGTTGAATGAAAATGAGCGGTAAACCCGAGCTTAGGGAAAGAAACAACGTAACTATTCGATGTTCCATGTGTTGGTGAGAATGTTGCCGTTGTTGTCCTTCAGCTGGTAGGCGCCTGGTCGGATAACCTCGGCCACCATGTACGGACCTTCCCATGGCAGAGATAGCTTGTGCTTGTCTTTACTCAATTGGGTCCTCCAAAGTATGAGGTCACCGACCTCGAGGGTCCTCCCTCGGATCTTTCTCTCGTGGTACCTGCGGAGAGTTTGCTGGTACCGAGCGGAGCAGATGATGGCTGTCTCATGTGGCTCTTCGAGCAGGTCGACCGCGTCCCGCTAAGCCTCCGTGGCTCGGTCTTGGTTGAAGGCCTTCACTCTTGGGGGGCCATGATGAAGGTCGGAGGGAAACACGGCTTCGGCTCCGTAGACCAGAAAGAAAGGGGTAAACCCTGTGGATCGGTTGGGGGTCATTCTTAGGCTCTAGGGGACTACAGGGACCTAACATAAAACCAATAGCGCATCCAATCTTTTCCCACTTGTTTTTCTGATAGGAGTTCTCCAACTTCCGTTCCTTCTGTGCCCTCTTCGCCATGAAAGCACAGCTGTCGTACTGCGCTTCAAGATTGTCTTCACCTAGCTTCTTGGGCTACCTCTGGAGCTCGTAGTACTCACAAAAAGTGTCCAAGTCTAGCTCCAAGTCGCACGATTCACAAGCCCAATAGAACTTACTAAGTGCGAGAACACCGTTAGGAGTAAGGTGGTGAAGTTGTACCTCAAAGTCCACCAACACCTCCCGAAGAAAGCTCACGGCCGGGAAGCGAAGGCCGTAGGCAAAGACGTCCTTGAAAACAACAGCCTCAGTGACACCAGGTCTGGGGACTGTCTCACCACACGGAGGCCTTCCCTTGCCTTTAGGAAAACAACCAGCCTTTTCTAACTCTTCAATCATCTTCTCCGTCATAAGGAAAGGCCCAAAATCCCATGTCTTCTTCGCCATGACCTCAATTTATTCAACCCCAACCAAATCCCCAACGGAGCCTTCAACACTGCCAATTTCTTCTTCAAAATCGCGAGCCTCCGCACTAGGTGCCATACACCCTTCGAAGTACTTGAACCACTTGCAAGCTCTAACGCCTACCAAGCGAGAGTATGGCCCACTGAACGAAGGCCAGCAGGAAGATGGACTAGCACTAGAAGCCACCTCCACAGACTTGACAGAACAGAACTAAGCAAAGGTTTAGCAAGAGCATGGAAAGCGACGGCTAAAACATGCGAGCAGAGGGGGGACCTCCACCAACCCACCCCTTATATAGCCCCATGATGGGCGCTTCAACTTCTGCCGCCAACGGTCACATCCGCCCAACGTCACGTCGGTTCCAGAGCCACCGCAACCAATCACAGAAGACCACGAACGCGACGGGTCTGTCACAGTGCGCCCCAAAGGGGGAGAAGGGAAAGCCTTTGTGAACAACTATCAGCGAAGGCATGAGGTTCAGGCCCGCCTACGCTAGACCAGACACTCAGGGGGGAACTATTGGGACATAGATATATGGGTCCCAAAGGCAAATTACCACGAGCACCAAGGGCGAGCTAACAATCTATTTGACACACGGATCTTTGCAGGGACCTTTGCCAACGGAGGCAGAATGAATGAAGGCGTACGAGTCCCAGGTGGAGGCTCGGTGCCAGTAACGAAGGTCATCACAAGAAAGGCGAACGAGCAAACCTGGACGCCTGCGCGGACAAGCGAAGGCGCGGGCCTTCACCTTGCCAGGGAAAGCCATCGGCGTGCGCGTCTGGGACAGTGGATGGGCCTCCAGTGAGAGCTAGATGCGGCCCATGGACGTAAGTCGGTTGAAGGAAACCTAAAATACCCCCCGAAGGCCAGAGTGTGAATGGGGATATCCTAGGAATATGCCCGTACCATCGAAGGGCATAAATGCAAATGAATCACACTATGAACAATGATCTATAAAAAGGGGTGAGAGAGGCCCATGTAAGGTTTGTTAAACTCTATTGAATGAAACCCTAATTTCTGTGCTGTTTACATTTCAATCCTTTGGCTCGGAGCCTCCGGCCCCCGCCGAAGGTCTCCACGCCCGTTCCACCCTCGCTGGGTTCACTTTCCCAACAATAAGCCGATAACACTATATTTTTATACATGATATCAAGAGCTTCCTTCTCCAAAGAACACCTAGTTACAAATTGTGAGATTTTTTTCCGTCAGCGACCTAGATGGCTTCGATGAGTTCAACAGCTTCTGTCGGCCGGGGTATCCATGAAACTCATGCGGGATAATTTCCTGGTGTGACGAGCCCAGGTCCTGCTGGTGGTGCATGGTGCCTATCTCATCGGCATATTAGATGGAACTTCTATCCAGCCTTTTGAGATGATTCATGTCGAGATGGTCGACAAGACCAAAGAGGAGGTCGAAAATCATGCTTATGTGCAATGGATTGCACACGATCAGCAAGTTCTTTCTCAAGGATGGACTTTAGGTTGTAACTAGGATATAGGTCAACTTCTTTCCCGAAGAGAACTTTTTGTGGCTCACATTTACACCCTGGTCAGCGACAGCGCCAGGCCGCGGTACATGCGCCGGCGCTCGGCCGCCGTTGGTCGCCTTAATTCTCCAGCTGCTGCCGCATCCGCCTCTGCTGGCTCCGTATCCCCCCACCCGTGTCTCGCAGCATCACTGCCTCACTAGCTCACTTCCGCGAGGAGCGGCACCAATAGATCTCTCTCGTTAAATTCTCGTAGCATCTGCGGTCGAGACAAGTGGGAGATCCCGTGTCAAGGTCATGGACACGCCCGCATGCTCTGGAGGCCACGCCCCTAACCGACGCCCGCCCGTTGGAGGCTACGTGCCCCTAGCTTGGAGCTAGCCGCGACCCGGACAGGTGGCCGCCCGCACCGGACGCGTGCCCCGGCCTGGAGAGTGGAGCCCGTTCGACCCTCTCCCGTCTCCACGCACCGCCCAATCTAGGGATCATGGGATGAGCAGTAACACTCGGTAAAGGCCACCCCCAGGTATTGCATTAAGAAGAAGAAGACCTTCTCACGCAGGCCTAGAAAACCCCGAACCCCTTCCCCACCCTTACACAGCGGCACCGTCGCCCTGTGAGAATGGGCCGGTCCTTAGACCTGTGCTTTGGCGTGGGACAGACGAGGGGATTTTTTTAACCCCAGCCTGAAATTCGCTCCCACGGGGAGTCGAACCCAGGACCTGAGGAGTGCCGTCGGGATGCTCTAACCAGTTGGACTAGAGGCCCTTTGGCGGTAAAGGAGATGAGGGTTTCGGTCTTCTGGCTTGTTTCAGCCACATGTGCATTTTGGTCACTTTCAGATTGTTCTGACACAGATGACCCACATTTTTAATGATGATCTCTAACAAAAGGGATGGTAGGTCGTATAGTTCACAGAAATTCGAACACAGTGTCATACAAAAAATTTTGAGCTTTGAAAGGGCCGTAGAAGGAATACTGAGTTTCACAGTACCATACATGTAATTCTCTCTCTGGTAAAGCGTTGGGTTGTAGTTGTGGAGCCAGTCACCATGCTTCTACTTGCAGTTCATGAGGTCCCATGAGTTGTCGGGCTTCATGTAAGCCCCATAGAAGTTATCGATGAAGTAGTTCTTGAGGTCGGACTATATGCCGGAGGTGTTGAAGCCAGGCACAGCCAAGTCGCCGACTGTAACGACAAAGTGGTTGTTCTCTATGCCTACATGCTGCCCTCATGGTGAGGCGATAGTTCTTCTGTTTGGTGTTCCCCTCGTAGTTCTGGAAGTTGTGGGGGCCTCGGAAGTTAGCTGGTGTGGGGTGCCATGGACGCGATATTCGAAGGTCCTTATTTTGACCTAATTGGGTGTTTAGTTTGCAGCTATCTGCTGGGCTTCATCGGTGGCGGTGTTCATTATTGGGGGCAGTGTTAGGGCGGAAGAGCAAGGTTGAACCATTTAAGGCAAGTGCATCGGTAGCGGTGGGTGCCAATGTTAGAGTACGCAGCGGAAACTGGCCTAGCTCGCTATACCCACGAGTCGGCGCCCCTCGGGCCCAGGTCCACCAACCCTGTGTGATCTCCAGAAGACATTCTCCAGGCCCCGAGTCCAATGTTCCTCCTCCATCACCATGTGACCCCTGAGATTTTCTAGGTTTTCTAACCTTGGGCTCCAATACCACTTGTTAGAGTGCGTAGGGGAAACCGGCCCAGCTCGCTATACCCACGAGCCGATGCCCCTCAGGCCCAGGTCCATCGGAGCTCATAACATACCAAGGCCTTTGGCCTAACTTAACTCAAAAGACTAGCCTGATAGGTACGGGTTGCCCCTGCCTTATATGTTGTGCTCTCTCATCATCAATTACCGATGTGGGACTAAACTTAACAGCCAGCATTGTTGCTAGGTGTCAGCAGCAGGGGCTAACACCTGATGGGGTAAAGCTCCCAATCTCAGATAAGCAGAAGTTTGCATACAATGATCCTTAAAAATAGAAGATGGTCGCAGGTTTGATTTCAGGCTTGATTTCCACCTTGTGCATTTCTTCTTTATCTGCATGCAGAAACTTTTGTTGTGGCGTATTAGATTCAGAGCAGAAACTTTTGTAGATGGGTCAAGCATGTGCATACAGTTCAGATTTCAGTCTACTTTTATATGTATTCAGTTACAAGTATATCTTTGGTTCTGACTTGTATTTCTTAATTTGTTCCTAATGCGTATGATCTGCTCTGTTCATGTCCTAATTTAATAATTTATACGTCCTTTGTCAACGATGTTGGTTATGAGGAGAGAAGTGTTAATAAGCTGAGGAATAAATTATCATCATTGTTAACAGGGACAAGTTTTACAAAATCATGGAGTTTAAGTATTCAGTTTACTGCCATTGGTGCATTGGTCAGCGTCTTCCACTGCCATTTGACAAAATTGTTGCCACTCAAAGTAGACAATTGTCAGGTCCTTTCGTTGTGCACGTGAAGTAACTGTTGTCATTCAAAGTAGACAATTATCAGGTCCTTTCATTGTGCAAGTTTAACAGATTTCTGAATGGTTTGTTCAGTTAAGCAGCGAACATCAATCTTTATTAGCTCGTTTCTTTTTTAGCTGAAAGCCTACACATTGGTTGGGCCTTACATGGACTATGTCCCGCACAGGCATATTCATGGTCTTATAAAATTACGTTGGATTTACTCCCTTGCCTTGAGCCCTTGACAGTGCATAGAGGGTGTTTGTACATTGGTTGTTCACGTAGCTGTCAGATTATTTATGTTTTAGCAAAATCAAATTTGCCTTTCCTTTTATTGGTTAATTATGTGCTTGTATCAACTAGCAACACAATGGTATATAAATCACATTCATAATTGATCATGACTATATGCGAGCATTGAACAACAGATATGAGGTGTCTATTTAGTTGTCTGTGTATCAGATTTCAAAAAACTTACAGACGACTATGTATGGACTGTACATGCTGTTAGATATATATGGAATATGTGTACAGTTTGGTTACGCTACGACTTGAGTTGTATTAGGGGCTTGGATAGAGTTAGAGTCAAACTCTGTATCCTAGGGGGCATAAACATGAGGCAACCCCTATTATAATAGTGAGACAACTTGTCGGCTGGTTTGGGTGGCGGCGAGGCCATGGAATCGTCTAAATGCTGGTGTAGCTGTTGTTTTATGGGGGAGCCCCCGTAGTCATGCCCCGAGGATTAGGCACATCGCTAAACCTCGTTAAATCGTTCTCGTTTGTGTATTTTCTTCTATGGTGGTTATATTTCCGCGTACGTCGGTTAGTAGATCCGTTTGGGTCTGGAACTAACCGTGCACTCTACCATATAAGGTGGTGCAGCCATCTGTCAGGCTAGTCTTCTGGGTTGAGTTAGGCCCAATACCTTTGTATGTTATGGGCTCCGGTAGGCCTAGGCCTAAAGGGTGCCGGCTCGTGGGTATAGCAAGCCGGGCTGGTATCCGCTACGCACTCTAACAAGTGGTATCAGAGCCATTGATCGAAAAATCTCAAAAATTTCAAGGGTCACATGGTGACGGGGAGCCTGTTAATGTCTTGGAGGTCACAGGGTTGTGTGTGATATAGAGCGTTGGACTCGAGGCCTGGAGAACGTCTTCCGGAGATCGCATGGGTTGTGTGATGTGAAGAGTTGGGCCCGATTTGTGACATGAGAGATTGATAGGTTTAGTCCCACATCGGTAGTTGACGGTGGGGGAGCACAACATATCAGGCGGGGCAGCCCTCACCTATCAGGCTAGTCTATTGCATTGAGTTAAGCCCAAGGCCTTGGTATGTTTTGAGCTCCGGTGGACCCGGGCATGAAGGGTGTCGGCTCGTGGGTATAGCGAGCTGGGCCGGGTTCCGCTGTGCAATCTAACACAAGCCCTAAGAAAACAAATCAACATTGTATGATTCCAAAAATGCTTATCATATACGAACTAATCATAGATCAGTTGGTTGGGTTTCTTGTGGTGGAATCTACCCACCCGGGTTCAAGTCCCCGACTTGGCACGTGTGCTCGTATTTTCCTGGATTTATTCCAGGATTTAACGACGCTATGCTTTGAGTGGTAGATGACGTCCCTGTCGACAGTGAGGCGTCTATGGTAACTTGTGCTCGTATTTTTCTGGATTTATTCCAGGATTTAACATCGCTATGCTTTGAGTGGTAGGTGACGTCTCCGTCGACAGCGAGGTGTCTGTAGTGACTTCATAAATTTTGAGATCTGCTGGTTCAGTCCTTCGAAGGTGCTCATAGGGGTAGGGTTTGCGTACATGTGTTTATATGGGTGAGTGTGCATGCGTGTTGTGGGCGTCATCGTTGTACCGTGTAATTCTAAAAAAAATTCTTATCATCTTCATTGTAAGATAAGCTTTTTATTTCTATTCTATTCTAAGCATCTCCAATCAACGACATTTTTTTGTTTAACACATTATCAACTCTTTTATTTGATCATATTTCTATTTAAACACCATGTTGACCTTTCTCCATATTGACTATAATGATCAAATGCACAAAATTTTTATGAGTTATGAGTACAAATAAAATAAAATAAGTAATTATGAATTTAATTGGACTGCAGAAGTTAGTAAAAATATGAGGAAATATGGCTCAATTTCTCGCATCTGCAATCAACTTTTTTTTAGTTTAATACATTATCAACTCTTTTTTATTATCAAAATAACTATTTCTATTTATTTGCTTGTTGACTAATAATCTAGAGCACAAAATCGACACCACTACTTGTTCCATTGTCGACTATGATGCGAGTTCAAAGTGCAAAAGGAAAATAATTAACTATAACATAAATTATACTACAAAAGTAAAAGGAATTTGGATGTAGGCTCGATTGGTAGACCATCATGATAAGCTTTCTTTTCCATTTCTAAATATATACAAAGGTTTAGGTTTGAATTCCATGCATCTCCAATCTGTTTTTTTTTGTTTAATACATTATAAACTCTTCCATTGATCATCAAAAGAACTATTCTAATTAATCACCATGTAGACCTTTTTTCATATTGACTAACGATCAAGTGTACAAAATTGAGGCCACTTGTTCCATTATCGACTCTTATATCTGAGTAATGAGTGCAAGTAAAAAAATAATTATAGTGAAAAGTTATATACAAATTGGGGATGTAACTCAAGTGGTGGCGGAGTAATATTTTTTAGACGAAAGAAGAATTATATTAGATTATAGCTGAATACATCCTCACGTCGCATTCTGGAACACACAACGTATATCCAGAAACTGATCATCTAAATTGTACCTACGCATTGTAGAGCTCCAAATCTCAAATCCAAACATGTATGATGATTCGTGTGGATGATAGCACATGCAAACACTTGGCAAAAGGCCTAACAACAGATGCCCAATGAATGACGGCCAACATTCCTACAGGCGATGTTGAGAACTTCTTCTTTCTTGTATCTTCCTTCTTCTTTCTGCCACCGAAGAATAAGAAAGACTGATCAGAAACTTGTTCTCCCAGGTCCTTCATTATTCTCCCTGGTCCTTCACCGTGGTTAGATAAAATTATTACATGGCGGCGACATTATCTCTGCCTTGATGTCGTTGTTCGGAAAGCCAAGTCTCCATGGCATCATGCAGAGGAAGATGATGACGCCATTGTCGCCCTCATCTTCAACAGAGCTGCCATGGAGAAAACAAATCCACCCTACCCCTCACCGTTGCCGGGGAGGAGGAGGAGATAAATCCCTAGAACTAAGAAAACTTGGCATGGTGTAACACCCTAAAATTTGCATGATTTGAAAATAGGAGAATTTGAATTATTATGTCTTTTTGGGAGCATTTAAATTTAGAAAAATAATAACCTTGTTAAAGTTAAAACCCAATATAAGGTCTACATACATGTTTGTACATTCATGCTGATGCATATTTATTTTGTGATGCTTTGGTTTGATTGAAATTTGCAAAAGAATTTGAATTTGATTTGAATTTGGATTTGAAAATGTGTTTAAGAAAAAAAGAAAACAATTTTTCCTCACTCTCCCTCCTTTCTCGGCTTCTGGCCCACCGGCCTGCTTAGCCTGGCCCTCTCCCTTACCCCTCTCTCCCTCGCGGCCTAGCTCACTTGGCCCACACCGACGCGCAGGCCCACGCGCGAAGCCACGCACCCGCCTCCCTCTCGCGCCATCTCTGGCCACTGGCCCCGTACCTCTTCGCTCGCTGACAAGTGGGCCACCTATGTCAGTCTCGTCTTCTTCCTCTCATCGCCAACACAGACTCTGCCATTGCCGTGTCCGTCGCGCCCCCGACTTCACCGTCTGGCGTGCGCCCTAAGCAACTCAGGGGCCATAAATAGCGCCCTGAGCCGCGCTGCAATCCCTACCCCAACCCTAGCGCTGCTGCCGCCTCTGCCCAGAGCTCGCAAGTGCGCCGAACCCTAGCTCGCCGCCATTGCATGCGTCCCCGTCGCCTCGCCACTCCGTTGTCGGTCTAAGCCGCTCCCCAGCCTTCACACCTCGGTAAGGAAGCCTCGGTGCCCCGCTTTTGCCCTCTCTTCCTCCTCTGTCCGCGCGCTGTCGCCGAACCAATGCCAGTCGCCAAATCGAGCTCACCGCCATATTCTTTCATCTTTTGTTTCAACTGGTATCCCCATCGAGTTTGTGAGCTCGAGATCTATCTCCCCATGCCATCCGATGAAGCAACCGAGCCTGGAATCACCGTTTTGGTGAACTTCGATGAGGGCCCAGCCATGGAACCACCGCCGAGGTCACTATTCCGGCCGACAGTTTCCCCTCTCCCTTCCCCTTCTAATCTTAGTCGTCTGTTTTAGATCCAAAGCCCCAGATTAGCCTGTAACCCTTCGTGTGGCTTAATTGCATAAGAGCCCCACGGATTTTTGATATAGAACCCGCCGTCCCTGCAGTTTTGCTAAAGACCCCCTGCCTTTTTATGAAATAATACCCGCAGTCCCTGACCCGAATTCAAAATCTGATTTTATTTATTTTAAATCAAAATTGAGTTCTGTTTATTTACAAAAATGCCACTGATCTTGTTTTAGCCATAAAATCTCCGTTTTAACTCCGATTTGACCCGTTCAAGTTGCGTTAGATTCGTAATTGCGTAATCTACATGTTCAAGCTACTGTTAAATATATTTTCAACTTTTGAAATTCGAGGTTAGATTTAATCTATTATTTTATTAAAGGAAATCTTGTTTAATTCATAATTTTTCGTTATAGCTCCGATTAGAGTGTTTTTCGCGTCTATGTGTTCGTAGCGAAATGTAGATTCGTTTTACAAATTTTTCATCTTGATTTTATGTTTGGTGTACTGTTCTAATTTAGATGTATTGTTTGCTTCGTGTATGATTGCATGGATGCTTGTGTGGTGCTTGATGATTATGTCTAGTCGGTGAGCTTTATGTGTTGATCAAGGAGTTCCATTGAAGGTTTGGACTAGAAGAAGGATCTAAGTCTAAGGCAAGTATAGCATGGGATCTTCCTTGTTGTCATATACACCTTTAATCATTTAATTCATGCTGCATGTGTCTACCTTGACTACCACTAAGGATATCCTAGTATTTTATATTTGTACCTTGATACCTATAGGTTTATGCATTGGGTAGTATGATGCTAGTGCTCAACCAAAACCATGATCTTGTAACTTGACTAATGGTATATGCAATAAACACTAAAAGATGTTTTAGCAACATGGAACTAGGGGGCTAGAGCATTGGACTGTTTTTATGGTGCTCTAGATTCCTCTCCCTAAGGACTTATCTGTAAGCGAACATTCGGGACTTACAGTACAGCTGTGAGGGCTACATGGCTCTGGCTTTAGCTTAGTATGAGAACCTTTTCTAGCTTGTTAGTGGTTACCTTTATGGCGCAAGAGGGGCTCCGACAGGTATGATCTCGGCCTGCCAAGAGGGTGCACTTTGGTTTCTTGGTATTTTGTTAGTCACTCCTTGGAGGGGGGTTCATGCTTATTGATGGGGAAACCTTAGCGGCCCTAACTTGTTAGACGAACCTTTGAAAGGCTTCATAGTGAACCCTGCTAACCTTCCTAGGTAGTGGGTCAAGAGGCTGATCACCTCAGGCAAAAGGGTAAATTATGACTCACAGTGAAAGTGTACAACCTCTGCAGAATGTAAAACTATTATAACAGCCGTGCTCACGGTCACAATTGGCCATGAAACCCTTATGGAATACATGATGAACACTGATGATACTGATGATAAAGATGCTCACTAATGATTACTGTTTATGCTATTCATTATTCATGTTTACCTGATCATGTGTTTATATGGGCTTGTGATAAACTTGTTTGAAGGGCAGGCCTGGTGTAGTGGTGAGAGCTATCTCACTGAGTCACCAGGTCGCGGGTTCGAAGCAGCCTCTCCGCAGATTTTGTAGGGTGAAGGCTTGCCTCGATTTTTCCCTTCCCCAGACCCCACTCATGTGGGAGCCTCCGGCACTGGGTCTGCCCCCCTACTCCTATGCTAAAATTGTGACAATTAAAAGCTAATTGCAGTTGAACCAGTGTCAGCCTTTTGAGCCTCATGAACCCCATGTTATATTTGTTGAGTATGACATGTACTTACGCTTGCTTTATTTTTCAATTATTTGGATAAAAATCCTGGATGGGTACCAGATTGCTAGAGTTTGGAGGAATTAGGCTTGTGATCAACCAGTCAGTTGTCTCTGTGGAATTGGAGTCTTCACCCAAAGATCGAAGTTGTCTTTCCGCTGTTTGCTGTTTAAGGTTATATCCTTTATACTAAGTACGTTATATATTGAGCATTGTCTATTGATATTGCCCTTATTTGTAGCTATATGTGAGATTTGACTTCCTAGGCTCACATATAGTGTGTATCTAGTTTTGTTCTTGAAAACCGGGTGCTACAAAGTGGTATCAGAGCAATGCTGACTGTAGGATGCAAGCCTAGTAGAAACTGGTCGTTCTAAGGTTTAGAAGTTGCTACAAAAACCATTGCTCTATGAACCTTGATATTTTCTTCTCTACTATATCTCTACCCTTGCTATTCATCTCTACCTTGGTGCCTATTTTAAAGTCCTTGTTCTCATCTTCACTCCTTGGTTTAATATGCTTTTAGAACCGCTCCTTACCACCTTCTTGTATAATCTGAAGATGAGTCTTAGGATTGTTACCCCTAGTACAATGAGGACAATAGTATTGCAAGTTGAGTCAATGATTGAATTGTGCACTTTAGTGCTTTGTTGAATTGTCATTATGCTTCTGCTTGTTTTGAATCTTTGTAATGATTGCAATGATCTTGTTGGGTGTTCCCATAATTTAATTTAGTTTATAGGCCTAAGTATAAGGATTAATGAAATAAATAGTCGGGTTTTGGTTATCTTCTGTTTTCTCTATCATGTCTTTCGGAGCAACCTGTCTTTATCGGCTTATGTCTCTATTCTTGAATGACCAAAAATCTTGAGAAAATTCTGGACAATAGTAGACTTCGATATCTTTCTGTGACCATAAGAACCGCCCTCATATCTATTTTGGTTATGGAGTTATGAAAATCACAAGATGATGCTACCGTGCTGTCTAAAATCTGGAGTAGTTTCTGTTGTACACTATTTTCGACTGCCTGAACTGTAGAATTTGGAAAAGTGTTCTATAAGGAAGTTGTGGAGAATTTGATAAGCTTTCCAACAGTATAAGCTACAACTTCGTTGGATTAATTGAATGAGAGTTACAGTTGTTTTACTACGCTGTTATTTTTTTGCTCGTGAGGAATTCCAGATTTCTTGTTCTTGCCCTACACGAGAGTATCATTGGGATGTCCGAACGTCCTGATACTAGTTAGCTCATCTGGAAGGAGGTGCAAGCTATACTTTGGTGTCTCCTACTTTATATTTTCTTAAGGGGGTAGCCAAGTTGAAGGATTTTCAAGATGAAGTATCATACGTTCTAGTTTGCGCAGCGGAAGCGTGGTGGGCCCATAACCCGTAGGTCCCAGGATCAAAACCTTTGGAGGGGATCAATAAGATAGATGATCACGCCTATGCAAACTATACAACTAAGAAGGGTCCAAATGCTCAAGGTGCCATAAGAAGTTCAGTTATGCTCTCTAGCTCTCACTTGGAAGAATCGGTTAATCTGATAAAAAAGGTGGTACCCAGAGGATGTATATCACTTAAGGGCTTCATCATCCAAAGTAAGTATCCTTTGCTCGGTTGATAAGTTGGATCATCTATGAGGAATTGATGCATTCGTCAATATGGCTCTACAACTTGAGCTATCCTCAGCTGGGAGTCCAATCTTCAACATACCTAGGACAAGTAGGCGTTGATGACATCGGAATGAGATATTTAATAACTATACATGGTTCTATGGAGTCTCAGGAAATCCCAATAATATACTAAGCATGACAAGAAGGTTTGGGATTGAAGAAAGTTAATGATGTGATTGAAATCCACTCGAGAATGTAAGAGAGAACTCATAGTTTTCAATGAGGTTTGGTTAGAGGTTTAAAGGAGGTTTATCCAAGATCATCAAGATATTGGTAGAGCTACCGGAGAAGCTTTTAAGTTAGTTTGGATCAAGAAACCTCAAGTAAGTGTTTGAAGGAGTAAAAAAAGAGAGGTTGGAGTAAAACCTATGTATTAGCTTTGTCAGATTAGGACAAGAGCTTTATATCCACTAGGATGCACCCTGTCAAGGTGTGGGATGTGTCCTTATGCAAGAAGAAAAAGTAGAGGCTTATGCAAGAAAACATGAGATAGAACATCTGACGTATGATCTAGAGTTATCCATTGTGGAGCATGAGGTACTATCTACTTGGGCATGATAAGTGACATCTATGAGGATCATAAGAATCTAAGGAACATCTTCACAAAGTTGGTTTTGAGCATATGACATCATTGTTGGATTGAAGTAATCAAGGTTTTATGACTTGCAAAAGTGCACTTTGGTTTCTTGGTATTTTGTTAGTCACTCCTTGGAGGGGGGTTGATGCTTATTGATGGGAAAACCTTAGCGGCCCTAACTTATTAGACAAACCTTTGAAAGGCTTTATAGTGAACCCTACCGACCTTCCTAGGTAGTGGGTCAAGAGGCTGATCACCTCGAGTGAAAGGGTAAATCATGACTCATAGTGAAAGTGTACAACCTCTGCAGAGTGTAAAACTGTTATAATAGCCGTGCTCATGATCATGAGCGGCCTTGGAATCCTTACGGAATAGATGATGAACACTGATGATACTGATGATAAAGATGCTCACTAATGATTATTGTTTATGCTATTCATTATTCATGTTTACCTGATCATGTGTTTATATGGGCTTGTGATAAACTTGTTGCTACTCCTATGCTAAAATTGTGACAATTAAAAGCTAATCGTAGTTGAACTAGTGTAAGTCTTTTGAGCCTCATGAACCCCATGTTATATTAGTTGAGTACGACATGTACTTACGCTTGCTTTATTTTTCAATTATTTGGATAAAAATCCCGGATGGGTACCAGATTGCTAGAGTTTGGAGAAATTAGGCTTGTGGTCAACCAGTCAGTTGTCCCTCTGGAATTGGAGTCTTCACCCGAAGATCGGAGTTGTCTTTCCGTTGTTTGTTGTTTAAGGTTATATCCTTTATACTAAGTACATTATATATTGAGCATTGTCTATTGATATTACCCTTATTTGTAGCTATATGTGAGATTTGACTTCCTGGGCTCACATATGGTGTGTATCTGATTTTGTTCTTGAAAACCGGGTGCTACACATGGAGAGACCCTAACCCTAATAGACTCAATCTACTCGAAAACTTAATAAAACGATAGATCCCCACTCCCTCCGTCCTCCGGCGAGATGCCGGAGGGGGAATGGAGATCAGCGGTGGTGGAAGCAGGGGCGATGGCGGCGGCAGCAGCTTTCAGGCGAGTCGCTAGGCGATCCGCTCGTTATGTTTCTTGTAACCATGGTGGCAGAGTATTAAGATAACCCTTCTAAAGGTTCAGGGGTTCAATTCTCACCTCCAATCAACTTGTCTCGTTTACTAATAGTTTTACTACTAAGAAACAGTAGGGAACCATTATTTACCTAGGAACTACCTCCCTAGTGAAAGTTGCTGACATGGTAGATGTTGGTCCTGCATATATAAAAAGGTACTTTCCCGCGGAATTGTGTACATAGGAAAAATTGTACATGGAAATAAGTTTCTTTTGTGAGGGATTTGAGTTCTAGGGAAATATATATTATCATGGCAAAGGTATTAACAATCAAATTCAAATACATAATTTATATTTTAATGAAAATTCAAAACTATTTTTAAATGCTGCTTATCTTAGAGTAAAAGGTCTTTCAAAAGAAAATTAGACAAAGGCCATCATGCAACACTAATTTGTGAACAATTGAAACCACAATCCTTTCACTCATCCACGTAGCGCAGCAAATGTTTCTTTGATTGTGATAACCTCAGTATAAACATCCTGCGTTGATGGTCTTTCCTTTGGTGTCTCCACAGAGCATGAGAGACCGAGTTTAACAAGATGCAGGATGCAGCTTTCCACTCCAGCTGTTGCATTATTTCCTTGCTCCAAATTGTTGTACACATCACCATCATCTTCAAAACCTTGAATGATACAAGGATCTAGAATCTCACCAATCTTTTGAGGAAACGCATTCTCCACAAATCTGTGAAGGTTCAAACCATTTGTAAACATCTCATCTGTTGGACACTTCCCTGTCAGCAGTTGTAAGATAATAATTCCATAGCTGTAGACATCACCTTCTGCTGAGAGTTTGCTTCCCAAGCCGTACTCTGTAATTAATGTGTGTGTAACTGATCAAACAATTTTATTTCTTAATATTGGAAAAACTTAGAGAGCATTATTGAATAGTGGAAAGTTTTTGAAGGATAAGTTTTCACCTGGTGCAATGTATCCAATTGATCCTCTTGGTCCCAATAAGCTTGTCGAACTTTGATGACTATAGCTTTGAAGAAATTTAGCTAACCCGAAGTCAGCAAGGCGTGCACACATGACATCATCAAGAAGGACATTGCCGGGCTTTAAGTCACAATGGATCACAGGGGGCACACAATGGTTGTGTAGATAATCCAAAGCGGAAGCTACATCCATTGCTATTGTTATTCTGGTGTCCAAACTCAAAGGGCTTCTCAACCCATACCTGTTCAAATTAGGATAGAGCCAGCTCTCTAGGCTTCCATTAAGCATATATTCAAGAATAAGAGCTTTGAATGGATGTCCTGATGGATCAAATGTTGAGCATGCAGTAATCACCCTTACAAGATTGCGATGACGAGTGTTCCTCAGCGCTTCACACTCAGCAACGAAGCTCTTTGGTGCGCCAAGTTGATCGAGTTTGAAAACCTTGATAGCAACTATATCTTCTTCGAGCCCTGGTCTACCTTTGTAGACTGATGCAGATTTTCCAGAACCAATCAAGTTGGCCAAAGAGAAATCATTTGTTGCCATGACTAAATCAGCATATGAGAACTTCCTCAACTCCTTGCAAGGTGGACGAGATTCTTGTTTAACTTTCTTTCTCTTCTTCGAGAGAACGACGACAAAGCACGAGAAGATGGCCAAGGAAAGAGCAGTAAATCCTGCTATCTTCAGAATACCGTAGGCTTTTCTGTTTTTTGATCTCACTTCACTGCAAAGTGGAAGCTGTGGCAAGTGGATACTGCTGGCACACAACAACTTGTTACCTTCAATGAACACAACCTCTCCTATGTTCTGAAATATCCCACCAGTCGGTACCGGTCCTTCGAGCTTGTTGAACGACAAATTGAGAAGCATCATAGAGCTGAAAAGCTCAAAGAACTCAGGAACTTCACCAGACAAGTAATTTCGAGAAAGATCCATCTCACTGATGCCTCTCAAACTAATGAAAGATTCAGGGATTTTCCCATGTAGAAGGTTCCCTTCCATGTGGAGGGACCCCAAGTGCACGCAGGATCCTAGAGCGGAGGGGATTGTTCCACTCAGTTGGTTATTGGAAATATTCAGCACGTCGAGGTTTATCAAGCCGCCAATCTCAAATGGTATTTCTCCAGATAGTTCATTGTGAGACAAGTCCAGACCTACCGAAAGCAAGGAAAGGGTGAAGAGCTCCTTCGGTATGCTACCAGTGAAGCCATTACAGGAGAGGTTAAGAGTTTCCAGATTTTTGCAGTATCCTAAAGCTCTTGGGATCAAGCCACTGAAATTATTTTCTTGTAAATAGAGCTCACTCAGTTTGTTGAGGTTACCAATGGATGATGGAACCTGTCCAGAAAGTTTGTTTTGGGATAAGCTAAGGACAAACAAGTTTGGAAGGTTTCCAATGGAGTCAGGGAGGTTTCCAGCAAGTAAATTATTTTCCATGTAAAGAATGGTAAGGTTTGTAAGGTGCTCTATCTCTGGTGGTATGGTTCCAGATATCTGATTTTCTCTTAACAATAATACTTGTAAACTTCTTGGAAGATTCCCAGTGGAAACAGGTAATTCTCCTTTAAGAATGTTCCTGTCTAGGTTTAATAGAACCAACTGGCTGCAATTTGCCAATGAGGACAAGAATGACCAGTCTCCGGCTTCTAGCTGATTCATCCCAAGATTCAATTCAGTTAAGCTGGACAGGTTCCCAAAAGAAGGAATAGTACCTTGGAATGAATTGTCACGGAGGTCCAACACCTGAATATTTGTTGCATTGCCTAGTGAAGCAGGGATCTGACCTTGGAAATGATTTCCTTGCAGAATCAGTGTTTGGATGTTTGGAAGGGTAAAACCTATGTCATATGGAATTTGGCCACTGAGTCTGTTGGTGCCGACGGCGAGGTATGTAAGTGTTGTTTTGTGGTAAAGAGAGGCTGGAACAGTCCCTGACAGGTTGTTGAAAGTCAGGTCCAATTGTTCCAGGCTTGGAATCATGCCTAAACTCGATGGAATGGCTCCTTGGAAGTTGTTTTGTGAAAGCAAGAGCCAAGTAAGAGCTGAAAAATTTCCTAGAGAGGAAGGTATGCTACCTGAGAGATTGTTATTGGATAGGATCAGGGTATCTAGTGGTGACAAGATATGCACTAGTGGTGGCACAGACCCAACAAAGTTATTGCCTCCAAGGCCTAGGACTTCAATCGATGAGCTGTTAAAAAGAGCGGAAGGAATCTCCCCACTGAGATGGTTGTTTGTTAGATCTAGGAATTCAAGCGATGAACTGTTTGCAAGGAAAGCTGGGATGCCTCCAGTCAGCGTGTTGTTGGCGACAAGTAGAGCTGAAAGGCTGGAGAGTGTACCCAGCCCATCTGGGATTCTGCCATGTAGCTTGTTGTTGCTCAGGAAGATCTCCTGCAGTTGTGAAGTTTTATTGCTCACCAGACTTGAGGGGATCTCACCTTCAAGGAGATTGGTTGAAAGATCGATGAACTGGAGGCGGGAGGAGGATAGAGTGCTTGGTATCATGCCCATGAGATGGTTGTAGCTGAGGTTCAAATAGAAGAGGCGATTCAGGCTGCCGAGCTCTGGCGGGATGTGCCCGTTCAGCTGGTTGTTTGGAAGGTGGATAGCCCTAAGGAAAGTGAGGCTGCCAACACATGGCGGTATCTGGCCACTGAGGTTGGCCGAATCGAAATCCAGGATGGTGACACGAGATGCGTGCCTCTTGCCGCAGGTGACACCAGGCCAGCTGCAGTACTGCACTGACGAGTCATTGCTCCATGAAGCCATGGCTCCGGCGGTGTCGGAGTCGGAGAGGTGGAGCTTGAGGCAAACCAGGGCCTGGAGATCAGTATCATCGGATGTCGTGCTGTGAAGTGTAGCAGGAGCTGAAGAAGATGCAGTTGAGAATGAGAGGAAGCAGGATGTGCATGCAAATGCAAGCAAGATGGTGACCACAAGCACAGGGAAACCAGGGATGGTGGCCATCTACACGGCGGCGTTGCTGCTGTTTCTACTTTGGATTGCAAACTTTGAGTTGTGGTGCTTGTGAAGCTAACGTGTGTGCATATTTATTACAGAGCTAGCACACTCCCACCTTAGGAGTTAGCACGATAAAAGTTCCAGGAACGGGAGAATGAGTAGTGCTTATTTTTCAGTCACACAAAGTGGTCAAACCTGTACATGGTTTGTAACACGTCAATAGACCTGCGCGCTACCGCCACTACGGCCATGTATGTTCAGTTGCACTATGTACACTGCTGCGAGAAGATATTTGTTTACATGCAAACCGGCCACCACTTCAAGAAGACAAAAAAAGGAGAGAGTGGTTTCTAAGATTTTAAACCGATAATGTCAGTCTCACATGATACGTCTCCACTACTAAACTATACACTCACTCGTGGGTGAGTATATGATACTAGCCCTAACACGCGCGCTTTAATGCACAGGCATATATGTAGTGCTGTAAACAGGAAAACATGGTTTTGAACAGAGCAGTGTTTTTTAGCAGTAAATAAACAGTGTGTTAAACACTACTGAACGGTGTTGTGAATAGGGACTGAACAGTATCGAGAACTTTAGGCAAAGTGCTAAGGGAGCCGGAAATCTTGCACGCACGAGGGAGTATCTTATTATTCTTTCATATTAGCATTTAGTGATCTTGTATTGAATATTATGACCATTAAATAATCTGAAGTGAAAAAGGTTTGAACTACACACTTTTAATAGATCTTGTCAAGCACAATAACTTTGATAAGAGGACATGTCTCCCATTCGAAATTGTTTGAAAAAAATTAACAAATGAATGGAGCTACTCGTTCTACTTGATTGAATCAAGTACTACAAATTTAAGTAAACTATAACATCTGTTTCGTTCTACTTGTGCAAACTTTGAGTTTTCTTTTACAACAATAAACTTTGAGTTGTGGTGCTAACGTGTGTGTATTTATGGAGCTAGCGCACTCTCACCTTGTTAGCACGACCTCTAAAATTTTTCAGGAACGGGAGAATGGCTAATGCTTATTTCAGTCATACAAAGTGGTCAAAGTTGGACATGGTTCGTAACGGCAATGGACCTGCCCACTACGGTCTACGGCTATGGCCCAAAATATACTTTTGAACCGTTTTAGGGAACTTTTATTTGTAGCTATATGCCTACATCGATGATGCATATTTTTCGATAATGGAAGATTGTATTAATTTTCAAGAACAATACATCGATATGATACAAAGTCTTAAAAAAGTCTTCTGGCCTCTGCTTGATTAATATCGATGATGCATATATAACCTCATTTAGCTAGCGATGCAAAAATGTTCTCTACGGCGAAGTAAATCCTGATTGTACATCAGTATATTCATTTCAGTTATATATAACTATGTTCACTACTTCATAATTGTTTTTTAGTTTTAGCAACACAACCATTTTAGGGTATGGACGTGTGAATTTCTAGCCGCCTCTAAGGAAGCCTCCATCAGATCCCACTGACGAAGCTGTCTCTAGAAATACAATTTCAGATGTGGCTGGAAATTCAGCCTCCCCAAAGCCTCCCACAGAGATACCCCATCCCACACACCAGGCGCTACCACCCCTCTCTCTTCCGTTCTTTCTCTGTGTCACATCTCTCTCTCTCTCTTCCTCCTCAAAGATCCACACCACACCCCTCATATCCATGCTAGTGACCAAGCTGGCTGGGAAGGTTGCCTTTGGACGATAGGGCGGCATATTAGCAACTGTTGTGACGAATCGAGCAATCACACTACTACAAAAATGATTTTGCAAGACACTGTCCAAACTTTAGCTGAGGCGGTCACAAAATCCAACCGCCTCGTAAAATACCTGGCGATTAACGGAGTTAGTCGTTTTATTTACCGAGGCACAAAAAATGACCACCTCCAAAAATCGATTTACGGAGGTGGTCAGAAAATGCCCGCCTCCGAAAATGGATTTATGGAGGTGGTCGTTGTAAGACAACCGCCTAAAAAAATGGTTTATTTTCGGAGGCAGTCGTCTTAAGGCGTCTGGCTCCATAAATCGATTTACCGAGGCGGTCCTTCTAAGAGGTCTGCCTCCAAAAATAGAGGCCATTTTCGGAGGCGGACCTCTTATGAGGCCTGCCTCTATTAAACGTGTCCGAGGCCCAGCCAAAGCCCAAATCAGGCTTCTACCGGGCTCATATAAATAAAGGACTTAGGGTTTCTCAACTGCACTCTCTCTCTCTCTCTCAGCTCTCTCTCCCTGGCAAGGCGCTCCTCTATCTTCCTGGCACCGCGCCCCTGCTTCTCCTCCCTGGCTCGGTGCCCCAACCTCTCCGCTGGCGCGGTGCTCCTCTCTTCTCTCCTCCCTCTCAGACTCCCTCTCGTTCTCACGAAAATGGACTCCCTCTCTTCTTCTTACTGACGAGCAGTGGCAGGGGGGCTCGCACCGGCGGCTGGATCCGTGCGTGTGCGGCGGTGGCGCATGCGGTGGGGGGAGGCCCTAGCCAGCGACGGCGCGTGCGGCGGGCCGCGCGCCCGTGGCCAGTGATGGAGAGCCGACGGCGGCCCGTGCGGCGGGGATGCGGAGGTGGAGGTCGGGTCGCTGCTCCGGTGCGGCTCTAGGGCTCCCATGCGATGGCATCTTTGAGCAGGCTCCATGATGGGCCAGATCCGGCAAGGAGGCGCCGAATCTGGCGGAGGGCGAAAGGATCCGGTGGAGGGCGGTCGGATCCATGGCGGGCGCGCCTCCTGGCGGCGGATCCTAGGCCGGGGCGCCACCCGGTGGCAAAAGGCGGGCTCATCCTCCGGCGGTGGATCTAGTGTGGGCGCGTCCTCCGATGGCGGATCCAGTGACAACGACGACGCGTAGATCCTATGGCGGTGACGACGGCGGGTGGATGGGCTCGGCGGGCTTTTCCACGGGGTTTTCTTTTTTGTTTGTTTTTTCTGATTCATTTTCGCAGGCGGGCAAAGCGACCGCTTTCGTAGGTCTGCATTAACGCAGACCTTTTGATGGAGGTGGTTGCTTTGTCTGCCTCGGAAAACCAAAAATGACCACCTCCATTAAGTTTTTGTAGTAGTGTCAGTGCAGCGCCTTCGAGCAGACGCCAAGTAGCATGGGCGAGATGGGGATCGGAGGTTGCTTCTAGCTGGTGCAGCCTTCCTCTCCACACCCTAGCGGCAAGGTGGATCGAGCGATGTTGTGCGATAGATCGGGCACCACCGCTGTACTAAAGGTAGGAGCGGCAACCTCAGTCTCTTCCTACCTCGGACTCTCTCTCCCTTGAAAGCATATAGGCCCCTAGTGGGTTTTGGTGATTAATGACAACGTAAGATTATTGTGACTAATGTGTGTTTTGCAAAAACAATTTGAGTTAGGTCACGATAATGGTGATTGTTTGGGCAATCAATGGTATTCATGCCCCTGTTGATGGAAATCGTTTCGATTTTCAAAGGATGGACAACAAGGCTAAAGACGGCTAGTTCTAAGTGTTGTTTGGCATTGGAGAGACACTTAGATTAGTTTAGGGCTTTGTTTTTCCTTTGGTCATACTATTAAGGAGGGTATGAACTAGTAGCTTGACCTAGGTAAGTCTAATGTGTTAGGTGTGGTGCACACTTGTCAAACTTAGCACTAGGAAGCTCAGAGTTAGCCCAAAGATCATTTGAAGTCAACCCCATTCACAAAGTGCCTTGAATTTGGAGTGTTTGGAGGTGTGATAGAGGGACCGGACGCGTCCGGTCAGTGTAAGACAACACAGAGAGAACTCTATAGTCGATCGAACTCTGACACAGTGTCATCACCGGACACGACTGTGCCTAGGTTTTGTCTACCGTGAGGACCTGATGCTGTGCCCGTGGCACCTGACGCTAGAGGCCAGCGCGTCTGATCCAATGCAGAGAGGTTCCAGAGAAGGGTTTTCTTGACCGGACGCGTTCGAATAGTGTGGACAGGACCCTAGTAGAGTCCGGTCACACTAGCCGTTGCCTATTAGAGCTGACGTCACGTAGCCGTTGGCTACTGACCGGACGCGTCTAGTCACCCCGACAGGCGTGTCCGGTCGTCACTAAAGTTGCTGAGTTGGACCTCAATGGGTATGTTTAAAAGTGGGGGTTATATACATCTCCTACTCGTCCAATATACCTCTCTTACTCATTTGTTCAGCTGAGGCAATCATTTGGAGTTCAAGTGAGAGCAAGTGCCTAGTGGGGTGATTGAGATTTGATAATCCAAGATTATAGACCTCATTAGTGTCTAGGGAGTAGCAAGTGTGCATCTACCTTCCTCATTAGCCTTGTTTGGGTCAAGTGAGAGTTTGTGCATGTTACTCTTGGTGATTGGCATCACCTAGACGGCTTGGTGGTGATTGGGAGCTTGGTGATCATCAAGCGGAGCTTGCGGATGACCCAACTCATCTTGTGAGTAGTTGTGGGTGATTCACCATGCTAGAGTGGCGAAGAATCAGCCCATAGAGGGCACTTGATCCTTGCACGGATCAAGGGGGAGCGATACCATTGCACGGGTGCTCTAATGAGGACTAGTGGGGAGTGCCGACTCTCTGATACCTCAGCAAAACGTCGCCGTGTTCCTTCCCTCTCTTTACTTTGAGCAATTCAATACTTGTCTTTACATTCCTAGAATTGTCATGCTAGAGTAGGATTAGAACCTAGGTTGCTAAACTCTTTGTGCGATAGGACAATAGGATACACAATTAGGCACTAGGGGTGAAATGGGCTAAGTATAGGACTTAATTATTGAAAGAATTTTTAGAGAAGCCCAATTCCCCCCTCTTGGGCATCTTGATCCTTTCAATTGGTATCAGAGCTGAGTGCTCTTTGATTTAGGGTGTGTTTGGTTGAGCTGTGGCTGTGGGAAAAAGCTGCTGTGGGCTGTGAGCTGTGAGAAAGCTGCTGTGGGCTATGAGCTGTAGAAAAGCTGAAAGTTGTTTGGTTAAACAAGTATAAAATATACCTTCTATCTTTATCTCTCTTGAAACAATTGTGGAAGAGCTTTTTATTCCACCAATTTCGAAAAGTAGAAAGCCAAAAGCTAAAAGCAGGGTCAAACTAGCTTTCAAAACTGTACTACGAAAAAACAGCTGCTTCTGAAAAAGACGCCTAGAAAAGCAGCCCCTTTGGTTGGGCTTTTGGCTTTTGGGGCCAAAAGCCCAACCAAACAGACCCTTAGTCTTAACCGCCTAGAGCAAGATGTCTCATGGGGATGGACCCCCTCCTACTTTAAGGGAGATGATTTTCCTTATTATAAAATTCGTATGGAGGCGTACCTAGAGGCTATAGACATTGGAGTGCTTAGAGCCGCCACACAAGGCTTCCCAAAACCTAAGGATCCCACCAACCTTGTTGGTGATGAGGCCAACTACGAAAAGTGAAATGCAAAGGCCAAAAACACCCTCTTTAGAGGCCTTTGCAAGGATGTCTCCAACCGTATCCGGAACCACAAAGACTCCCATGCACTATGGTCGGACATTTGTGCACTCCATGAGGGAACTAAGAGTGAGCGTGAGAAACGCTATCATGTTGTTATCAAAAAACTCAATTCATTTGAATGCTTCCTAATAAATGTGCTAATAAGATGTATTCACGCTTGAATGTGCTTATAGAGGAAGTCAATGGGCTTGGACTTACACAATTGCAACCATCCGATGTTGTAAGAAAGATATTGAGTGTTCTTCCCATTGACAAGTATGGGCATATTGTGACCATGCTACATCAAGGTGATCTTTCCACATCTACACCAAGACAAATATTGGGAAAGATCAATGCGCATGAGATGTACATGCACATCACTCCACAAGATGGCTCTTCCTCTTCCACCAAGAAGAAATATTTGGCTTTCAAGGCTAGCCAAGAGAAGAAGGGAAAGCAAAAGTGGCTCTTGAAAGCTCAACTAAAGATGAAGACGACACCAACATTGCTCTCATGGTGAGGAAGACCACCAAGATGCTCAAAAAGCTAAACAAGAATGATGTCAAGTTTGATTCCAAGAAGAACAAATTCTTCACAAGTGGCAAGAGGAAGCCCATCTCCGATATGGATTGCTACAATTGTGGTGATCTTCGTCATCTAGCTCATCAATGTCCAAAGCCCAAGAAAGACAAGTAGAAGAAGAAGTACAAGGACAATAAAGATGACTCAAGTGATGATGAGAAGAAGAAAGAAAAGCCATACAAGAAGAGAGATGGCAAGAAGAAGCAACACCACAAGAAGAAGAATGGCAAAGCTTATATTGTTGGTGATTGGCTCACGGATATTGAATCATCAAGTGGCTCATCCGGTGAAGATAGTGATGATGAGAAGGAGAAGGTGGCCGCTCTTGTGATTGGGACTTCACTACCTCCACCACCACCACCGTCATCATCCTCTACACACCTATGCCTCGTGGCCAAGGGTGAACGAAAGGTACAAAGTGATGATGATAGTAGTGGTAATGAAAGTGGTAGTGATAGTGATGATGAATTCGAAGCACCTTCTTATGATGAACTAGTTGCCTTGCTTAACAAGTACTCTAAAATCATAAGAAAGACAAGAGCTAAAAATGAAAAGCTTGAACTTGAGAATGAATCTCGTTTAGCTAAGTATGACATAGCCCAAAAAGCTAGTGACGAGCTTAGAGATGAAAACAAGGTTGTGTCATCCATCCTCAAGGAGCTCAAAGCTAACTTAAAATAGCTTAAAGAAAAACATGATAAACTTAAGGGGATACACAAAGAGCTCAACACTAGATATAGCTTGCTAAAAGAAGAATATACCACTCTCAAGGTCAATCATGATAACCTTGTCATTTCAAATGAGTTCTTATCAAATGAAACACATGATGTAACTAACCATGTTGTTAAGATTGATATAGCTACATCATGTGATGATTTGATTGATGAGAACATTGAGCAAGGTTCTAGTAGCAAAGGCAAGCAAGTGGTTGTGGCCGATCATTATGATGATTGTGTCAAGATCAAGAATGAGATTGAGAAACTTAGAGAGGAAAACAAGAAACTCAAGATTAAGAAGACTCATCTCACCACTAGCTTGTACAAGTTCACAAAAGGGCATAATCTTCAAAGTGAGCTACTCATGAACACCGTGATGAAGAATGACAAGTGTGGTATTGGTTTCAAGGCAAACAAAGAGAAGAAAGCCAAAGCTCAATATCAAGCTCAACATCAACATAAGCCAAAGTCCAAGCCAAAGAGATGTATTGAGTGTGGACAAAAAGGTCACTTTGCTCATGATTGCAAAACTCCATAACCACAACCCTTGCCCAAGCATGCTAGACCCTTTGCCTTCAATGCTCATTATGTGTTTAGAAAGGACACAAAAGGAAGACCTCAAGTTGTGTTTCTAGGTCCACCTAACAAGAATAGGCCTAGGCAAATTTGGGTAGCAAAGTCACTAGTTGAGAAAGTGGTTGGCCCCCGTCAAGTGTTGGTGCCTAAGAATCAAGCTTGATCTCTTATGTGTGTAGATGAATTACAAGACCGGTGAAAGTCATTGGGTTATTGATAGTGGTTGCACACAACATATGACCGGCGATCCTCGTATGTTCACCTCACTAGATGAAGATGTGGATGATCAAGAAAGGATTACATTTGGTGACAATTAAAAGGGCAAAGTACAAGGGTTGGGCAAAGTTGCAATATCAAATAATCACTGAATCTCAAATGTGCTACTTGTTGCTTCATTGAGTTTCCACTTGCTATCCATTGGTCAATTGTGTGATCTTGGCTTTTAATGCTTATTCACCGAGAAAGAAGTGGTTGTGTCAAAGAAGGATGATGATCAAGTCATATTCAAAGACTTTAGATACAACAACTTATATCTAGTGGACTTCATCTCCGATGATGCTAACTTGAAGACATGCCTATTCACCAAATCATCTCTTGGGTGGCTATGGCATAGAAGGCTTACTCATGTTGGAATGAGTACACTCAATAAAATATTGAAGAAGGACATGGTTAGAGGTTTGAAAGATGTTGTGTTTGAGAAAGACAAGCTTTATAGTGCATGTCAAGCCAGCAAGCAAGTTGCCAACACTCATCCATGCAAGGCTTCTATGTCAACATCAAGAGTGCTAGAGCTTCTCCATATGGATTTATTTGGACCTACAACTTATGCAAGTTTGGGAGGCAACCTCTATTGACTAGTGATTGTTGATGATTATTCAAGATATACTTGGGTGTTCTTCCTTCATGACAAGACTTAAGTGACCGCATCATTCAAGAAGTTTGTCAAAAGAGCAAAAATGAGTTTGATGTGAAGATCAAGAAGATAAGGAGTGACAATGGCAAAGAATTTGACAACATAAACATAGAAGGCTATTGTGATGAAGTTGGGATCAAACATGAGCTCTCCACAACTTACACTCCTCAACAAAATGGTGTAGCCAAGAGAAAGAACCGGACATTGATTACCCTAGCAAGAACTATGCTTGATGAGTACAACACACTAGAGAATTTATGGGCTGAAGCTATCAACACTGCTTGCTATGCGTCCAACCGCCTATTCATTCAACGGTTCCTTGAGAACACCCCTTATGAGTTGCTCAATGGGAAGAAGCTGGATGTCTCATTTTTTAGGTGTTTGGTTGTAAATGCTACATCTACAAGAAGCAACAACACCTAGGCAAGTTTCAAAGATGATGTGACATTGGTTTTCTTGTTGTTTACTCATTGAAGTCCAAAGCATATTGTGTATTCAACCATGCCACCGGCTTGGTAGAAGAAACACATGATGTGGAATTCGATGAATCTAATGGCTCCCAAGGAGCACATGAGAATCTTGATGATGTAGGTGAAGAACCATTGAGGGAGGCTATGAAGAACATGCCGGTTGGAGCCATCAAGCCAAAAGATGATGAAGATGTGGTGCAAGTGATTGATATGCCTTCTTCATCAAATGTGCCACAAGATGATGATAAAGATGTGAGAGAAACAAATGAAGATACATATGTCTCTCATGATCAAGCGGTGATACAAGCTCATGATGTTGATGCTCCACAACCTCCTCCTCAAGTGGTTGAAAGAAGAACAACTCCACTACTTCAATCACATCCACAAGATCTCATCATAGGGAATCTTTCAAGGAGTGTAATGACTCGCTCTCAAAAACTTGCTTCTTTTATTGAACATCACTTCTTTGTCTCTTGTGTTGAGCCTACTAGCATAGATGATGCTCTCAAGGATCTGAATTGGGTAAATGTCATGCATGAAGGATTGAACAACTTCACCCGCAATCAAGTTTGGACACTTAAAGAGCGACCACAAGATGCAAGAGTCATTGGAACAAAGTGGGTGTTCCACAACAAGCAAGATGATCAAGACGTTGTAGTAAGGAACAATGCAAGACTAGTGGCAAAGGGGTTCTCTCAAGTTGAAGGCTTAGATTTTGGAGAGACATTTGCACCGGTTGCAAAACTTGAAGCCATCCATATCCTCCTTGCATATGCATACCATCATGATATGAAACTATATCAAATGGATGTGAAAAGTACATTTTTAAATGGCTTCATAAATGAACTAGTCTATGTTGATCAACCTCCTGAGTTTGAAGACCCTAGATATCCTAATCATGTTTATATGTTGTCCAAGGCACTATATGGGCTCAAGCAAGCCCCAATAGCTTGGTATGAGCGCCTTTGGGATTTTTTTTATTGAGAAGGCCTTCACCATTGGGAATGTTGATACCACACTATTCACCAAGAAATTTGATGGTGACACCTTCATTTGTCAAGTATATGTTGATGATATCATATTTGGCTCAATAAATGAAGACTATTGCGAAGAATTTGGTGAATTGATGTCGAAGGAGTTCGAGATGTCTATGATAAGAGATCTTACATTCTTCCTTGGTTTTCAAGTCAAGCAAATGAGAGAAGGGACCTACATCTCTCAAGAAAAGTATACCAAGGACCTTCACAAAAAGTTCAATATGGATGAATGTAAGCCAATCAAGACACCAATGCCAACCAATGGACATCTCGACCTAGATGAGGGAGGTAAATCGGTTGATCAAACTCTCTACCGTTCTATGATTGGTAGCTTGTTATACTTGACCACATCTAGGCCCGACATCATGTTTAGTGTGTGTATGTGTGCTAGATTCCAAGCTAAACCTAAGGAGGCTCACTTAGTTGCAGTCAAAAGAATCCTTAGGTACATAAAGCACACACCAATCATTGGCCTCTGGTATCCCAAAGGAGCTAATTTTTAACTCGTTGGCTATACCGATTCGGATTATGCGGGTTACAAGGTTGATAGAAAAAGCACATCCGGAAGGTGCCATATGCTTGGTAGATCACTAGTGTCTTGGTTCTCCAAAAAGAAAAATAGCGTTGCCTTATCCACCGCCGAGGCAGAGTACATCGCCGCCGGTGCTTGTTGTGCACAAATCCTTTACATGAAGCAAACCCTTCTAGACTATGGTGTAGTTCTAGAAAAGGTACCTCTTTTGTGTGACAACGAGGGTGCCGTAAAACTTGCTAATAACCCGGTTCAACACTCTTGCACCAAGCACATAGATATCCGTCATCACTTCCTTAGAGATCATGTTGCTAAGGATGATATATCACTAGAAGGTGTAAGGACGGAAGATCAATTGGCGGATATCTTCCCAAAACCTCTAGATGAAATGCGGTTTTGTAAGTTGAGGAACGAGCTCAATGTACTTGATCTAAGTAATTTCACTAAAAGATGAGCTTGTGTTGTCCCTTGCATTACATTGTAACATAAAACATGTTTAAATAACTTGTATTGCACTTAGGGCTTGGCTAACTTGGTTAAGATAACCGCCCAAAAAGTGTGTGAAGAAGCTTAACCAAGGTTTAAACTTGACAAGCAACTAGATTTACTTTCAAGTATTGCATTGCATATGCATGTGTGTTGCTTTGTCATTTCTTTTTGGTTAAGTTTGAGCATCCGCTGAGTTCGTCCACATATAGGGGGAGCATTTGAAGCTCTAAATTGGTTATGACCCCTATTGTGTGGTCTCATGATGCTCCTCGCCCCGCTTTATCGCTTATTTTCGCTAAAATTCATATAGCCTAAGGCAAAATATTTAAAAATTTGAGGGTTTGAGAGAGGTCACTCATTCCAGTTCCAATTGGTGTTTATTTGGCCCTTATTTGAGTTGGAACTTGGTTGGGAGAAAGCACCATGAAGAAAGATGAAGAAATAGCTGTTAAACTTGCACCGGATGCAGTGATTGAACTCTCGTACAGTGGCGTCCAGTCAGTTGTGAAGGACCAGACTCAGTGACAAATGTCACCGTCATGTCCGGTCATGAGAAGATGGGAGCGTCCGATCATTCGGCATAGTTGCACCGAACTCCTCCAGTGTCCGGTCAAGAGCATCAAACGCGTCCGGTCGTCTCAAGAGGCTTTCTGGAGTTCTCTGTGTTGGATCGGACTCTACTGTTGGGGTGTCCAGTCATTTCACCTGATGCGTCCGGTCGCTGCAATGGAAAGGCAAATGGTTTAAAATCCAAACTGACACGTGGGGCCCACAGTCGCTCTCTCTTTCTCTCACCCACGCTCACGCGTACGTCACCGACCGCTCTCAACATCCAAACCCTAACCACGCTCGCCGGCCGCCTGTGCTATCACCACCGCCACGCGTGCCACTCCGGTCCATGGCCGCCGCGCAGCACCGCCCTGCATTTGCCGCGCCCTCGCCTAGCTGAGCTTGCCTCTGCCGGTTCAAGGCTTGCTGGCACCCATGCGCTCGTTCTCGTCCTTGGCAATTCCCCCTTGAGCAGCTGATCATCCTCTCTCTTCCCTAGCTCAATATCATGGTGGTTGCCCTATAGTTGCTCAACAAAATTCTGCAAAGAAAGATACCTTGCTGTTGCTTACTCTCCTCTAGCATTCACCCTTGCAGTGACATGTTTGGCCCTCGTGACTTCTTCCCTTTGCTATTGATAGTTGGATCGTCGCTCTTGTCAGGTACGGGTCGTGTTGCTTGATACAGTGCTTGGCTGTTGATAGTGTCAGTGAATCTAGGGCCAAGCCTGTGGATAAGGATTGAGGCCAAGCCTCTGGAGTGTCAGCTGGTACAGTGATGACCCAGTCAGTGGGTTGTCTGTTAGTGGCAGTAAGTCAGGGGGAGAAATTGTTTGTCAGTTTCTCAGTGGTAGTTTGTTCTTGAAGCTGATCACCATGGTGCGTTGCAAGAATACATGTGGTGGTCCAGGTGATGATGAGAGGCGTCCTCCCCTTTCATCAGGCAGAGACAAGGGGAAGGGCCACATGCAGAAGCCTACAAAGAAGAAGAAGTGCAAGCGGCTTGACAGAGATACACAGATGGCCATTGCCATTATAGAGGCAGCCGCTAGTGCTAAGAGAGGTGGCAGAGGTGGCAGTCTCTAGATTGAGGATCTAGATCTAGCTCGGGCTAACAAAGCTATATAGATGACAATTGTCGGTACTCCTTGAGCTAGTGTCATGATTGGAGGTGTCTGTGTCAGTCTTGATGATCCACCAGAGGACACTACAGTTGAGACAGAGGCTGAGTAGCCACAGGCAGAGCAGCAGGAGTCAGAGCAGCCTGAGCAGACACAGGAGCAAAGGCTTCATTGGTCCACTCGCTCTTGTACCATGGTGTCTCCTAGACCTAAGGGATCGAGACACGGTGCTCGTGTACCACCCATACCATGTGGTCCCCCGCCAGTGATTCACCTTGACTTGAGAGCAGCCATAGCTTGCTAAGTACAGGAGTTACGCTTTGTTGAGTTCGAGCAGTGGTTCCCACCTCAGCGGGACCCCAGAGCTTCAAAGGGCTTCTGCATAGTGCTGCTGTAGAGCTTCTATAATGCCTATGTCAACAGTGGAGCAGTGATCAGATCTCAGTGAGTATGACCACTAGAGGTGATAGTTGCAGCTGGAGGAGAGCAGGTTTGACCCCTACTCACTTACCTACCTAGCTTGGCAGATCTTCTTGGGCGGACTGGTGCTTACATTGAGTCTTTGGTCCAGGAGTTCTACGCCTCTCTTTGGATTGACCTAGATCACAGGTACATTCACTTCAGTTTCAAAGGCCGTGATCATAGGCTGTACAACACCAGAGCCAGAGAGCTACCTAGACTTACAGAGGCACCCACCCTTCACTATGTCTGCTATAGAGACACTGAGCCACTGAGACGTCCTTACGACGGAGAGGTTCTACCTATAGAGACAGTGAGGGCTTGCTTTCGTGAGCCATTCGGAGAGGGTTCTAGTCGTACTCCATGCAATCTCACACCTATGGCCCATCTCCTGAATGAAGTCATGAGGAGGACACTGCTACCGAGGATTGGATATCGAGAGGGCTTGACCCATATTTAGCTTTGGCTTATGTCTCATTTGGTGTCTCAGACAACTTTTGATGTATGGGATGTCATCCTTTTAGAGATGGAGGACACCATAGCAGAGGGTTTCAAGGGTCATCGTCAGCTTCCTTTTGCTCATTAGATTTGTTTCATTCTTATGAGGGAGGTTGATCAGATGGCACCTGAGTCAGTTGTAGCGTTGTGTGACATGTCTACACAGTTCCTAGCCTATGACATGTGCCAGCTGATAGGTTAGGGTCGAGGGAATAGGGCAGCTAGAGAGCCACACCATAGACCTGCTATTCCCAAGACTGTGGAGGAGTAGGACGAGGCTATCAGATGACTTGTAGAGATAGAGATTGCAGAGTTGAAGGCTCAGCAGGATGATGAGGCTCTGGACGACCTCCCATCGGACAGCACAGACAAGGACTACCAGTCGTTACCTCAGATGCCTCCATGCACACACGACAGAGAGGCTAGCGGCTCTAGCTCAGCTCCACAATAGGCTCTGCAGACAGACCCCACTCTCTTAGCCATACTTGACCGGATGCAGCATGAGCAGAACCGCCAGGCAGAGGAGCAGCAGCATCAGGCAACAGCACGAGCAGCAGCCCAAGCACAGATGCAGCTACGTTAGGACCAACTTCAGGCACAATTGCTTTCCTTCTAGCAGACCACATTTGGTTTCATGGAGCACATCCTTATGGCTACTAGTGCTCCTTCGTACAGACCTCAGATGTAGTAGCCTGGTCTAGCAGCTACCTCCTCGGTCCCAACTCCAGCGTTATTGTCGGCATGAAATTTTGTTCCGTGCCGGGGCACACGAGCAAGCCAGAAGGATCCGCTCAATGGAGCTAGAGATCCGCCTAGCTTCAGCGTAGGGATTATCGATCCTACGCACTCCTCCCAAGACGTGTCAGTCAATTTGACCCTGCAATTGACAACGAAAGAAAGCTAATCAGTAATTGAAGGTGGAACATGCTGGTGTTGCTAGATAGTCCCGAATGTGTGGCTCTGAGAGCCAATGTGGAAGGAGATCGACTAAATAGCCGATTCTAACATACTCATAAGAATAAATCGGTTAAAGCTTATGGAATTATGGAAGAAAAATCGGTTATCGTTCAAGATGAATATCGTTATTCGAACAAATATTAGTCAATAGCAATAGGATGTCAACATTAATCAATTTATGCTTAGCCAATGACTGCAAGTAACTAAGCCCCTTTTTGTATAAAAGAAAACAGATCATCATCATTCAACCATTTAATAAAGATAAATCTAATAAACATATTAGATCTCATCTACCGCTATGACCAGTGGGGCATGAGGCAGAATCATGCAAGCCATAGTAACAACAATAGATTCGACGACCCTAACTCATTATTAATATCAGTGGGGCATGAGGCAGAATCATGCAGGACATAATACAATAACAAGATCATGGGGCTAACACATCTTTCAACCTATCTTTACTTCAAAGGTCTCGTGACGACTGTACATGTGAAAGCACTCGATATCGGCTAAAACAGTCGATTTTGGCATAGCGCACAGTTAAGGTCGTGCCCTGTCGGGAACAGATCTACCAGACAACGATTCCCGCTCCACGGTACTAATAGTCGTGTGTGAGGTAGAATCACACAGGCCGTGATAACGGGCCATGGAATGGTTTGCGCTAGCCAATAGATCTATTCAAGACCTGGCATGCCTTAACCGCACACTATGCACGATCAAGATTGATATAAAATAGCCGATAAAACATAACTCATCGTTTAAGGCACAGATTAGATCAGTTTAGATTAACAAACGACGGGTTAAGCAGGATATAAGGCCGATCTAGATCAATCCCAATTGGGCAAAGTGATATTGCTGTAATTAAATAAATAATGAAAGCAAAAAGCAATATCGGTAACTTAATGAATCTACCCGAAGGATGCCACCCTTAGATAGAGCCGATAACTTGACCTTAATCTAGTTCGAGCAGTGGAGGTCGACCAGATCGATGCAGTCGTACTTAAACTAGACAAGAGTCGATAACTAACTTATACCAGAGTCGCAGTGGAGTTCGACCGGATCGATGTAGCCGTACGAACAGAAGTATAAGCCATGATGGTACTTATAGACAAGCCGGAGGTCTGCCGGACCAATGTAGCCCTACTCGCTGAAGAACTCGCTGAGATCAACTCTACTCCTACTCCTAAGGGGTGGCCGAAGCCAAAAAAGTAAGTAACTTGTATTTGATTGATTGTTTGTTTTACAATAGCCGGGGTTCAATATTTATACCCAGAGCCTAAACACGAATCCTACTCAAGTACGACTCAGTACAATCTTTGGTATGAAGAAAACATTCCTATCTTAAGATAACTTGGACCCTAATCTTTCCCTTTTTGTAGAGTCTGATATGTATCTTCCCGACTCCAATCATAGCTCATCATCGTTATCTGCTGACGTCATTCAAAGAGAGCCGATTCCAGTGTCGCATCCTAACCGGCTGATATCGATCCTTATGCAATCAACTCCTTGATTGGCACAATCTTGGAAGCCTGCGAGTTCCCATGTTCTTCTCTCAAATTTTGGTGTAAACGCATGCCCCCCAATTTTGGGATAAAAGTGATTTTATTCCAAAATTCCTTTTTATCTGTTTCTTATGCCGCAACCGTTCTATTCTGAGATATACGCACAACTCCTGACTTCCCTGCCTGAGTTTTATATAATATCCAGATAGTGTCTCTTCCAAGTTACTCAGCCTGTTTTCTTTCCCCCTCTTCCTCGAGCAAACCTTAACAACTGACGCCGTCATCACCAAGGCCTCAAACCCTAGCAAGTCCGTTGTTCTATCAAGCCGTCATTCAAGCCATCTTTGTCAGATTCAAACCTATTTCGGCTGCAATGGCGACCATTGACCACATTCCTGAGGTATGCTTCCAAGTCTCCATTCTCCAAGTACCGGCCGCTACCTTGTATTTCCTTTCTCCTCAAATTCATTTTATCCGGTTTCTAGGAAATGAGGAACGAAATCTTGATTTCATCAGCTGTTGTTTCTAATGCCTATTTTCCTGGGCCTATGGGTGACCCTGATCCCTCTGATTTCATCCATCAAGAAACCAACCAAATCCCCTTCAAATAGTCTGTAGTGGATTTATCTTCCTAGAACACTAAGACTCACTTTAGAAATTGGCCCAAAATGGCCAAGGGATGGAGAGACTGGTTTCATAGGGTGTCCGAGAAAAAGGGTGGAGATTGGGAACTTTATGATCTGAATCAATGCTTGACTCTTTCATTGTCTGGGATGGAGAGGAACGATTCACTTCTGATTGCTGCGTCTTATTTCTGGTCCAATGCCCTAAACACTTTCGTCTTTGGTCATGGCCCAATGACTATTACCCTGGCAGACGTTTACATGTTGACCGGCCTTAGGATGACTGGATCAATGCAGCCTTATGAGTACCTGAGTGCTGGTTCCAAAAAGTTAGCCAAAATATCAGACTGTTTAGGATGGGCAAGCTACATTCTAAACCATATTAGAGATGGATCAGCTGTTAGCGAGAGAGAACATGTGGCTTTTCTGAACATGTGGCTAGAGAGATTCATCTTCTGTGGGTCATCTTGCGGACCAACTTATAACCACAAAGTTATGGCAGAGCATCTGGCAGTAGACAAGGGTATTCCTCTTGGAAAGTATCTGTTAGTAGCTGTTTATCACCTGATGCACCAAGTAGCTGCCCAATTGCTGAAGAATGAACCAGTACATACTATTAGTAGCCCTTGGTGGTTGATACAGCTATGGCTAAACTTATATATGCACAAGATTGTAAGGCCTGATCTCAGAAACCTTAACTTTCCTTCCTCCAACTTTGATGAGGAATATAAGGGCGAAGAAGGAAGAACCCATCAGTGCACGAGCTATGGTGAAGCTGCATCGGCCATAATAATTGATGTCGATGTTGGCCACCTCTTCAGAAAGTTTTACAGAGGGTTTCATGCAGATGTCCTAACTTGGTTGCCCTATGATGAGGATGAGAATAATGAGCTGATCTTCCCATTCAAATTTTGATTTGATTCTAGCAGTTTAGACGAGACAGCAGCTGCAATCTTTAATTCTTTCATCAAGCCCTGTGTTCTTCCAGCTGAATTTCGTCATGGCCGTGGCAAAATGGCTACAGGCTCCTTTATCCCAAGCAATCTTCCAACTTATGAGTTTTACAATCTGTCCTTCGTAGCCCGCCAGTTCGGCCTTGGTCAATTGCCTGCTCAATTGTTCTTCAAGAACATACTGAAGCCACAGGAAGGTATCAGCGAGGTGATGGAAGCCTCCAGAGTTTTTCAATTAGGATTAGATCTTCCTTCCCTTTGCTTGCATGACTGGATCAGGGTTAGCTTTTCTTCCACTCTTTTTGACTCCTGGTGGCAAGAATGACGTTCCCATCTCTTCTGTGGGTTGGTCCACCCTTTGTGCATCGCTTTGGACGGGGAATTTGCTTCTGACAGTGAGGTAACTTTTCATTCCCTTTTCAAAGAAATTACTTGGTGGATTCTTCTGCCAACTGTTCTAACCGACCCTTTCAGGACACTGAATTCGATCCCCCAAGCTTGGATAGGAAAGGACATCCTATAGATTATCAGCCACCATGCCCAGTCTCAAGAATGGGATCAACCGCACCTTCACTAAAGAAATTGATGAAAACTCAAGCTGCCCCCGTGATCATGACGTATCAGTCTTCAAAGCACAAAATAGTCCAAGGGGCAACCTAGAAAGCCATTACTAGGAAAAGACTTCGTAGAACTAGACCATCAGCTACTCAGGTACACAATCCATATTCTTCTCAAGCTGATGTTCAACTTCTGACCCCCTTTTTCATAGTTATCAACCATCACATCCCAACCGGTTCTGGGTGCGGAGCTATTGTCCTAAGCGTTCGATTCGGCATCAACCAGACCTTCATCAGCCGCCAAGAGGAGCCGATTTTGGTTGAAGCAACAGATGCTTCCAAAACGGCAGAAGATGTGAGTCCTTCTACTTTATCCTTGATGCTGATTCTATTCGGCTTTTACTCTTCAACTGACTTCTCACCACGTCAGATATATCCTAAGGAAACGCCTATGCAAGAACTGGAGCTTGGCAGTCCACTTAATGATCTTGTCAACATTGAGGATGATCCTGTTGCCGTCGACACTCAGACCATAGATTCTCCAGTTCGACACACAATTGATGGTGAGAAAATTGTATCTCCCTTTTACCTTTCTGCAATGATTATGAACTAAAAATTTTCCTTGATACTTGTAGATGTCAATGTTGAGAGTTTGGGGTTGATTCAACCAGATATAATTGGTGCATCATCAGTCGATCCTGCCCTTCAGATAGAGGCTACTACAGAAAAGGTACTGTATCCACCTCACCATTCATTTTGTTATAAACTAATCCAAATCTCCTAATCAAGATTTCTCTTATACATAGGCACTCAATCTTCCAGCCTAAAGCTACTCTTTCAATCTTGAGGAATATCTTGTTGAAGATGAAATCAGATCATCAACCACCTCCTCTAATGAAGCCTTGTCAGAAGAGACCAGAAATCGGCTAAGAAATATACTGCCAATATTTGAGAAGAATATAGCGGATTTGGTCCAAGATACTGATTCAATGCAGAGAGTCTTCTTGGCCATTAAGGGTGATCCATCCCCAGCTTTCTCCAGAGTTTTGTCATCTTTGTCGATCTTTGAAGATCAGGCCCTGAAGGTGAAAAAGACCCAGAGGAACTTGTCCAATCGTGAAACCTTGCTGGCCAAGGGGAACTCCAATAGGCAAGAGGCTAAGGAGCTGACACAACTGATTGATGATTTTAAGAACTCCTCCCTCAGGACGATCTAGAGTTGTCCCAACTGGAAATCAAGCGTGCGGAACTTGAGAGGGAGCTAGAAAACGTGAAGGTTGCCATTGATCATCGCAAGTCCACCCTGGCCCAAATACCTGATGCCATCAAACAGAAGAAACAGGAACTGCTGGCCAAAGTAAAAGAAGGTAGAGCCATCCGGAGTAGTCTTGAGAATATTCCTAGAATAGCCGAAGAAGACGAGCAAAAGATTGCAGAAGCTGATGCTATCCGGCTAGAAGTACTAAAAGTCATCTAGGATGTTCTACTCTTGTAATCTATACGTCAACACATGTCTTGTGTAGGATCAATGATAACCATACTTTTCGTCATCTCGTTATACTTCTTGTTTCGGCTAAAGAGCCGATTTAAAAATAGCCGATTCCAGACTTCCAACTTTAATCCAATCAAGTCTGAAAACTCGGCCTTTAGTAAGAGAACCTCTCAGTCTTCTGTCCTTAGTCACCCAGCGCCATATTCCCTTCGACATTAGTGAAGTGGCGCTTTGCCCTCTATTAATTGCGATTGCCTTTTACACAACCCGAGGCGTCCACCTCTTCGCTCCGTGGCTTCAAATACCAACCGAGGGTTTCGGCCTCGAACACATCTCCACTCGCAACCACTCTTGTTCCTTTGCACTTCTCCGCCCTTCGCAAAACCCTATAGTAGCCTTCTTTCATTCCTGTAGATCCAATCAACTTCATGGCCAGCGAGGATAACCTCGGCAAGCGTGCGGCGGAGGAGATTTTGGAGGAGAACATGCCAGTGAAGCAGCGCCTCCAGCGCATGAGGTGAGATTGACATCTTCTGTTCATGACTGATGAACTATTCTGACTCGTCTATAGGTTCATTGTGAATGACAGTCTTCGTCCTCTCCCTAGGGCCGGCGAGCCCTCTAATGCTGCATCTTCCACGTCGGCCTCATCGTCGGATTCTTCCGACTCCTACAACAGTGATGATGCCCGACGCTTTCTTTGAGAGTGGAGGGCGGCTCAGAACCGCTATTCCGAGGCGACTCAAGAAAATGGCCTGCTCGAGATTCACCTTGGGGTGTCCCAGACTGCCCTTCATGTGGTCGAGGAGGAGGCCAGTGCCGTTCAAGCGCGGCTGGCCAAGTCTAACACCGCGGTGGCGGGTAAGACGAACTTCAGGAACACCTCTATTCCGATTTCCATTGTCTTTTATGCTGATAGTTCTTCTGTCTTCTATGATTGTTAGCCCTAACAGTGCAGTTGGAGTCCCTCCAACTAGCGGCGAACACGGCCGTGGACACCATCAATGCTCGAGGCCCCTCATCAACGTTCGCCTCCATGACATTCTGGCCCGTGTTCAGGAGATCGCCCTTCACGGCGTTCACCATGGCGCGTCGGTGGCACTGACCGCGGCGCAAGTCCAGACTAGGTACGAGCTCCACGCCATGGAGACGGGTGTCCCAATGGGCGACTGCCCCGAGGAACATGAGGATCTGCTCGAAGAGTTTGTCGTCGCAGCCGAGGCCATTGTGGACATCACATATGCTCAGTATGTGGTGAACAAGGTCTTTGATTAGTTTGTACTTAGAGCGAATCAATGAACAAAGTCTCTTGCTCTTCCATGAACATGTCTCAGTGCAATGCCCTTGTATATGTCATGACTGTCTTTGTTTTTGTTTTTGCTCTATAGGCGATACATATCGTATCGGCTTTCACATCTTCAGATTTATTTTTTAAACTAGAGGCGATACCCTTCTAGTACCGGCTATTAGAGCCGATGACTAAACAAATCGGCTATCAAGTATTGATCAAATGCTAGGATACTATCCCTTCAAACATTTTTCATCGATCGCTATTGATAGGTTGCACCAGAACTTTTCAGACCAAAGGTTAAGTAATCGGTCGATCCAGGCCAAGCTTCTTACTAAGTGAAACAAAACTTTCTTCAATAGATCTATCGACTCTGAATTGCGCTTACGATTCGACTTAGCACTCACATACGTTGGCTCAAGCCTATCTCCAGGACCAATGCTTATTTCCCTTAATCCAACAGCCGACGCAAAGCCATGATTATTTATCAAAACAAACTCTTAGAGTCGATTGCTTGGATCGGCCATTGGCCTTCATTACTGATCTTAATGAAGCCTCCTTCCCACAGCTTGCTAGAAAAACACTCAACGTCTTCTAGCTCCCAATACACTGGATCGGCTATTGCGATACTCACGGACTCATCAGTGCGAACTAGCTCGACATCATCTCCATGCCATTGAATCAAACACTGATGCATGGTCGATGGTACACAACAATTTGCATGAATCTAGTCACGACCGAGGAGTAGACTGTAGGAACCTTTTCCATCGATGACAAAGAACATAGTGAGCAGAGTCTTACTCCCGATTGTCAGTTCGACATTCATTGCCCCCCCGGGTCTTAGACGTATTACCTCCAAAGTCTCTAAGCATCATGTCGGTCTCAATCAGATATCCTGGTCCCTTGCCAAGTTTACGAAAAGTGGTGTAAGGCTTGAAATTGACAGAAGCGGCTCCATCCACCAACATTTTGTTCATCGGCTTCCAATCAACAAAACCTTTCACATATAAAGCCTTTAAATGCCGATGCTTGACTGGTTTATCAAATATTGCTTGCTGTATAACAGCCAACTTGGCAACTATCTCCTCATACTCTGATTCATCAAAACCCGAATAAACTTCTTGATCTGTCGGAGCTCTGAACTCTGATGGCAACAGAAAAGTCATTTGAATATTAGCCGATGGTTGCCTTCTATCGGCTGTTTGCTTAGTACGCCATACTTGAGGTTTACCGGATGCTTGAGCCTGTTCCAACTCTCTATTCCTCAGGCGTTGCACCCTTCTCTTCTGGCTTCTTGTCAAACCTCCTGGACACCATTGGCCTTCCTGCCAAACATATTCTTCTTCATTACTTTCTTCTTCATAATCAGCCCAGTTTTGATCAACAACTCTTTTTCCAAGCCAATTATGAACACTTCCATTTTTTAAGCGCCGATCCATGTTATTATGATGATATGCATCTTGAGCATAGATAGACCGGCAACTGGCTTGAGATTGCCTAAACTCCCAATACTGATCGTTGCACTCTGGACAGTTATCCCTGGTAGGCAACTTCAAACCTTCGTTTCAGCAATGCCTAAAGAAAGGACAATTCCAATGTGATTCAGCTTTCTTTCTTTCATACCTCTCTTTTTCCTGTTGACGCTGGTATTCTTGCTCTTCTAACCAATATTGGTAATCCTTTTCTTTCTGCCGCTGCCATTTATTCAACAGAATTTGAGATGTAACCCACGGCTTTGTCGCCCCATCTTTTGACATCTCTCCCTGCTCATATCGGCTCTTTTGCTTGTCGTGAAGTCTTTTAATTTCTCTGTATTCGTCAGCCGATATCTGCATCTCGGGATCGACTATTCCAGCTTCTCTTGATTTGGTTGATGTTAGGACCTTAGTCTTTCCTTTGAGCAACCTAGCATCGACCATGTTTTGATCCCCTAGGAAAGGATCATCATCAACTTTCATTTTCCGAGGCTTATCAAATTTGAGTCTTCCTTGTTGAATAGCCCTCTGTATATGCTGCCAGAAAACTCTACATTCATTAGTAGAATGAGATGTGGCATTATATAACTTGTAGAACTTCTTATTCTTCAACTGATCGGGAGGCAACATAACATGATTATTGGGCAGCTTGATCTACCCTTTCTCAAGCAAGAAATCAAAGAGCATATTAGATTTTGTGACGTCAAAGTCATAGCTCTCTTCGACTCCTCTTCCCCAAGGATTTGGCACCATTACTGTCTTTTTGCCCCAATTCCATTCGGCCGCGGCAACCTCTTCATCGTCTTCATAGCCGTCATCGACTGAATATGGATTATAGGCTTCGGCCATTGTGGTACTTTTCTGGAATCGGGTATCTCTGCACATACTCTGGAACTGGCTATTGAGTGCTGCCACTCGTTGAGTCAATTGACCCAAGTTATCAAACTCTTGTCCCAGTAGCTTTTCTCTCCACGTTGGCAACATTCCTTGAACGACCAATGTAGCTAACTGATCATCAGCCAAGTTTAATGAGAAACATAAATTTCTAGTCTCTCAGAACCTTTGAAGAAACTTAGTGCCTGATTCATTAGTTCTCTGCCTTATAGTTGTCAGATCGGTAATCTTCTTTTCTCCAGTCCCAGTATAAAAATATGTATGAAATTTCTTTTCCAGGTCAGCCCAATTGGCGACGGAGTTGACTGGCAGTGATGAAAACCAAGTGAAGGCTGACTCTGACAGGGACAAGGAGAAGAAACAAACTCGATTGGCCTCTTTAACGGATGCTTCGCCCAACTGTGTAAGATACCAACTGACATGTTCTATTGTGCTTGTGCTGTCTTGGCTAGTGAACTTGGCAAACTCTAAGAGCTTGTAATTTGTAGGAAGGGCGACCAAATCGTACCATTCTGGATATGGGTGTTTGTATGAGAAGGTCAGTCCTTTTGGCTTTAGACTGAACTGATTCTTCATCATTTTGGTCAGTTTTAGCAACAACTCATCAGCACGTGAATTTGGATTTTTCTGCACTTGCTGACCCATCTGTGGATTGAAATCCCGTATACCTTGATACCCTAGATTCAGAATCATGTGAAGGGTGTTATAATTTGTGCCATAATAATATCCCTGTGGAATCTCTATCTACTGGGTCCTTTGCTGGTTTGCTGATTGAAGTCTCTGATTATAGACATGAGGATCTATATCTCTACGGATCCTTTGAATTGATGGTGCTATTTTTTGAGCCGACGACGGTATGTGGCCCGATGTGCCAAAATTAATCATCTGGTTCTGACCTTGCCCCGCTGGCTATTACACATGCTGCACTGACGATCTAGGATTATACTGTATCTGATTCGTAGTAACACCTTGAGCTCACTCAGATGAACTCTGAACTACCTGGACATCATCATTACCAGCTGGTGCTGCTTCTTGATGGCGGGTACTGGCTTGATTAGTCTCTTGAGACGATGGATGTGGAATGTTGTAATAAGCCGACCCAATCTGATCAACTAGAAACCCATGAAACACCTCCTTCATGGTGTTGTTGAATGTATCTAAGAAAGCTTCATTATGGCTTGATATCGCATCATGGACATATTTGTTTACAGCTTCTGTGAAGAAATACCTGTCTTCAGCTTTATCTACATCTATCTGTCCATGCAACAGAACTCTTGGTAGTGGATATTTCTGAACAATTGTATTGTCACGTGTTTTGGTGTAGGACAACAAACACTTGTTCTGAAATTCTTCTATAGTTTTGCTGATGACATCTTTATCTCTGTCAAGTAGGTCTTCAAAAGGTACCATAAGGATGTCGTTGTTGTTGTAAGCTGCCATGACGATTGTGGGGTCCCACCGGGCATGCCAGAACGTGTGTCGGCACAAAATTTTGTTCCATTCCGGGGCACACGAGCAAGCTAGAAGGGTCTGCTCGATGGAGCTAGAGATCCACCTAGCTTCAGCGTAGGGATTATCGATCCTACGCACTCCTCCCGAGACGTGCCAGTCAATTTAACCCTACAATTGACAAGGTGAGAAAGCTAATCAGTAATTTAAGGCAAAACATGCTGGTGTTGCCAGACAGTCCCGAATGTATGGCTCTGAGAGCCGATGTGGAAGGAGATCGACTAAATAGCCAATTCCAGCATACTCATAAGAATAAATCGGTTAAATCTTATGGAATTATGGAAGGAAAATTGGTTATCGTTCAAGATGAATATCGTTATTCAAACAAATATTAGTCAATGGCAATAGGATGTCAACATTAATTAGTTTATGCTAAGCCAATGACTGCAAGTAACCGAGCCCCTTTTTGTATAAAAGAAAACAGATCATCATCATTCAACCATTTAATAAAGATAAATCTAATAAACATATTAGATCTCATCTACCACTATGACTAGTGGGGCATGAGGCAGAATCATGCAGGCTGTAGTAACAACAATAGATTCGACGACCCAAACTCATTACTAATATCAGTGGGGCATGAGGCAGAATCCTGTAGGCCATAATACAATAATAAGATCATGGGGCTAACACATATTTCAACCTATCTTTACTTCAACGGTCTCGTGACGTGGGCTGTACATGTGAAACCACTCGATATCGGCTAAAACAACCGATTCAGGCATAGCGCACAGTTAAGGTCGTGCCCTGTCAGGAACAGATCTACCAGACAACGATCCCCGCTCCACAGTGCCAATAGTGGGGTGTGAGGTAGAAACACACAGGCTAGGATAACGGGCCATGGAACGGTTTGCGCTAGCCAATAGATCTATTCAAGACCTGGCATGCCTTAACCGCACAATATGCATGATCAAGATTGGTATAAAATAGCCGATAAAACATAACTCATCGTTTAAGGCGCAGATTAGATCAGTTTAGATTAACAAACGATGGGTTAAGCAGGATATAAGGCCGATCTAGATCAATCCCAATCGGGCAAAGTGATATTGTTGTAATTAAATAAATAATGAAAGCAAAAAGCAATATCCATAACTTAATGAGTCTACCCGAAGGATGCCACCCTTAGATAGAGCCGATAACTTGACCTTAATCTAGTTCAAGTAGTCGAGGCCGATCGGATCGATGCAGCCATACTTAAACTAGACAAGAGTCAATAACTAACTTATACCATAGTCGCAGTGGAGGTCGACTGGATCGATGCAGCCGTACAAACAGAAGTATAAGCCATGACAGTACTTACAGACAAGTCGGAGGTCGATCGGACCGATGCAGCCCTGCTCGCTGAAGAACTCACCGAGATCTACTCTACTCCTACTCCTAAGGAGTGGCTGGAGCCAAAAAAGTAAGTAACTTATATTTGATTTATTGTTTGTTTTACAATAGCCGGGGTTCAATATTTATACCCGGAGCCTAAACACGAATCCTACTCAAGTACGACTCAGTACAATTTTTGGTATGAAGAAAACATTCCTATCTTAAGATAACTTGGACCCTAATCTTTCCCTTTTTGTAGAGTCTGATATGTATCTTCCCGACGCCAATCATAGCTCATCATCGTTATTTGCTGACGTCATTCAAAGAGAGCCGATCCCAGTGTCACATCCGAACCGGCTGATATCGATCCTTATGCAATCGACTCCTTGATTGGCACAATTTTGGAAGCCTGCGAGTTCCCACGTTCTTCTCCCAAATTTTGGTGTAAACAGTTATAGTCTAGCGGACTACAGAGTCAGGGACAGCTGCCAGCTCAGTTCGCCTCGCCCTCTGTGCAGTTCTCTCAGTGGTTTGCTACTCCAAGCACAGGGCAGGCTCAGGGGTTTATGCCGATCATTACGGGTTTCACTCCTACACCCTCTAAGTCAGAGCTAGTCACTTCATGGAGCATGTCTGCTTCTTTTAGTGAGCTCACAGGCCACCCTACTCCTTCAGAGCTTCAGGTGCCTATGACTACTATGGTAGCTTCAGTGCCCAGGACAGAGACGATCTCGTCTTAGTAGCATCGACTGAGCTACCACTGGTTGTGAGGCAACCTCCTCCTCCTTCTGTATCAGAGGCACCAGTGATAGAGCCGGAGGCTGTTGTGGCTCCTATTCCTCCAAAGTTAGCTACAGAGCCATAGGATCAGACGACTACTGCTACTTCAAAGTCTCACCTAGCCGACCTAGTTATAGAGACCGCTGAGCAGACCTAGACTGCTTCACCACCACCTACACAGTTAGAGGGGCAGCTTGAGTCAGCTCAGGGTCAGACTGCTTAGAGTTCTGAGTCCTCAGAGTCTGACATTGACACTCTTGCTGCTCAGTTTGAGTACACCCCATGGACCTCATAGCCCGAATCGTCTGCTCTAGCCCCACTGCAGGATCCTTAGTTTTTTTGCTTGACGCCAAAGGGGGAGAGAGAGTATGTTAGACTTAGGGGGAGCATCGTGAGATGGATTCATGGATTCGTTCTTTTGAGTGCTCTTCATGCATATCATATTTACTTTCATGCATGTGTGATGGATAATGTGACATGTGTGGTCTCTCTGTTATTTATATATGTCATGTCACCACTTATGCTCATTTGCTTTGCTTCCGCGTTTTACTCTGATTAATATGAGCATAATGTTTTGTACTCAAGCTGATTTCATATTCTTTGAGTACTTATGTTGGCTTGGTTTGTATAAGCATGCCTAACCCCTTGTTCTTATTATCTCATGCTTATATAAACCAAGTATGTTGAAAACCTCACACATCTCTTATACACATACTCGAGGTTGTTGTCATCAATCACCAAAAAGAGGGAGATTGAAAGCATCTAGGCCTCTAGTGGGTTTCAATGATTAATGACAGCGTAAGATTATTGTGACTAACATGTGTTTTGCAGAAACAATTTGAGTTAGGTCATGATAATGGTGATTGTTTGGGCAATCAATGGTATTCATGCCCCTATTGATGGAAATTGTTTCGATTTTCAAAGGATGGACAACAAGGCTAAGGACGGCTAGTTCTAAGTGTCGGTTGGCATTGGAGAGACACTTAGATTAGTTTAGGGTTTTGTTTTTTCCTTTGGCTGTACTATTAAGGAGGGTATGAACTATGAGCTTGACCTAGGTGAGTCTAATGTGTTAGGTGTGGTGCACACTTGTCAAACTTAGCACTAGATAGCTCAGAGTTATCCCAAAGATCATTTGAAGTCAACCCCATTCACAAAGTGCCTTGAATTTGGAGTGTTTGGAGGTGTGATAGAGGGACAAGACGTTGGTCCCTGTGGGACCGGATGCGTCCGGTCAGTGTAAGACAGCGCAAAGAGAACCCTACAGTCGACCGGACGCTGACATAGTGTCATCACCGGACGCGACTGTGCCTAGGGTTTTGTCTCCCGTGAGGACCGGACACTGTGCCCGTGGCACCGGACGCTGGAGGCTAGCGCATCCGATCCAATGCAGAGAGGTTCCAGAGAAGGATTTTCTTGACCAGACGCGTCCGATCTGTGTGGAGCGGACCCTGGCAAAGTCCGGTCACACTAGCCGTTGCCTGTCAGAGCTAACGTCATGTAGCCGTTGGCTACTGACCGGACGCGTCTGGTCACCCCGACAGGCGTGTCCGGTCATGACTGAAGTTGCTGAGTTGGACCTCAATGGGTATGTTTGAAAGTGGGGGCTATATATATCTCCTACTCATCCAACATATCTCTCTTGCTCATTTGTTTAGGTGAGGACCATTTGGAGTTCAAGTGAGAGCATGTGCCTAGTGGGGTGATTGAGATTTGATAATCCAAGATTAAGGACCTCATTAGTGTCTAGGGAGTAGCAAGTGTGCATCCACCTTCCTCATTAACCTTGTTTGGGTCAAGTGAGAGTTTGTGCTTATTACTCTTGGTGATCGGCATCACCTAGACGGCTTGGTGGTGATTGGGAGCTTGGTGATCATCCGACGGAGCTTGTGGATGACCCAACTCATCTTGTGAGTGGTTGTGGGCGATTCACCATGCCGAAGTGGTGAAGAATCAGTCCATAGAGAGCACTTGATCCTTGCACGGATCAAGGGGGAGCGATACCCTTGCGTGGGTGCTCCAACGAGGACTAGTGGGGAGTGCTAACTCTCTGATACCTCGGCCAAACGTCCCCATGTTCCTTCTCTCTCTTTACTTTGAGCATTTACATTGAACAATTCAATACTTGTCTTTACATTCCTAAAATTGCTATGCTAGAGTAGGATTGGAACCTAGGTTGCTAAACTCTTTGTACGATAGAACAATAGAATGCACAATTAGGCAGTAGGGGTGAAGTGGGCTAAGTTTAGGACTCAATTATTGCAAAAATTTTTAGAGAAGCCCAATTCACCTCCTCTTAGGCATCTTGATCCTTTCATCCCTCACTCTCTTCCTCTCTACTACGCAGTGGGCTCGACACTGGGGACACGTAATGGTGGGAGGATGAGCAAGCTCGACAGCCTCCGGATTTGCAAAGCATGGGCTCTCGATCTAGGGAGACAAGACAAGCGGGCTCGAGTGGCGGATATCCGAGTATGGTGGGTGACCTCTGCAACTGCAGATCCCCTAGGATGGCCAGTGGGCTAGCGACGAATCTCCATGGACGGCCAATAGGCTTGGCAGTGGAGGATCTCTCTGTGGACTGTGGGCGGTCTCGGCAACGACGGATCTCTGGACTTGAACAGCCGGCTCAGCTCACAGGCTGATTTTTTGTTTGTTTTTTTCTTCGATTTACAGAGGCCGGCATGACCACCGCCTCTGTAATTACTGATTAATACATGCCCCTAAGCAGAGGCTGGTGTGCAGCTGATCTTTGGAAATTTGTTATGGCCGTCTCCGAAAAACTGCTCTACGGTAGTGACTAATGAGATTTATAAAGCATTACAGTTAACAAACTAATGACATTAATAAGACCAGAGCAAAAAAAACATGGCCTTAATATGCATAATAATTGTTAGACATGTGTCAAATATGTGTATAGTTTGGTTACGCTACGACTTGAGTTGTATTAGGGGCTAGGATAGAGTTGGAGTCGAACTCTATAAATATTAGGCAACCCCTGTTGTAACCGTGAGACAACTTCGCGGCTGGTTTGGGTGGCGGCAAGGCCGAGGGAGTGCCCGGATGCCGGTGTAGCTGTTGTTTTATGAGCAAGAGCACCCGTAGTTATGCCCTGAGGATGTAGGCACATCGCTGAACCTCCTTAAAAACATCGTGTCTCGGATTCTCGGTGTTATTCTCATTTGCGTATTTCCTTCTATGGTAGTTATGTTTCCGCGTTCTTCGGTTAGTAGATCTGTTCAGATCTGAATCTAACCGGGCACTCTAACAATAATAATAAAATGCATTAGGAGTAGCCTAAGCATATCAGTCAACCTAATGAAGATGTATCAATGTCTCGATGACCCAGATCAAAACAACATCATTCCTTTTGTTTTGTTGACCTTGACTCTACTTTACGTACACTCTAGAGTTGCAGCTGCCACTAACTGCACTACGGATAACTAACGTCGCAAGACACCAGTGTCTTCCACTATGTAGATTGAATAATCATTATTGGCCCGCAATGGAGGTAGCTAGGAAACCCTAGGAAGATAAATGGAAGACATATATAGTGGAAGACTCCGTACTTGTTAGTGCAAATCCCTGGCCTGCTCTAGTGGAAACGTGAAAACATACTTAGCAATTTTCAAAAATAAATGTCACTAGTACACAAATGATTATTAGCAACAAAGGACTTTCCTAGTAGAGACGGCTCAATCAAAATGCACCTCTAAATATGGTTTCCAAGTCGGTCCACCTCTAGAAAATGGTTTTTAGAGGCTGCGATTTACAGCTGCCTCTAAAAAATGCTCTTACCTTTAGAGGTGGCCGGATCTAGACCCGTCTCTAAAAATAGGTATAACACATTAAAATTCATAAGTTTCTGTGCTGATCAAGATTGATTGATTGATTAACTTTTTTTGGGAACAGGAGGGGCTTGAACCCCTATTGGAATTTTATTTAAAAAACGAGCAAAAAAGCGTAGAATTACAATCATGACACAAAGAAGGTCAATAAGAAAATCATAAAATTTATACAAAAGCTTCTAGTCATAAATTTATCTGCAAATGAAGCTTTGCTTTTGCTCTGAGTATAATCAGAGCAAACTCTTTCTTGAATACGTACTTGTCTGCATCTTTGCACGGAGTGGGAGATATTCTTGAAGATAATATCATTTCGCATGGTCCAGATAGACCAACACATTGTGATGAGAACCTCCATGAAGAAAGGCAGCTGAAGTTGTAACTTGAAATTGATTGATTAACTTTGTTATATATAAGAGCTAGAACGAAAAGGTTTGGACGATGTTGCGCGCAAGCGCTATCAGTGCTTGCTCAAGTGCCATTCTGCCAACCGATCCGTGACCTGGCCGACGACGACCCGTCGTAGATGACCTGGCGGTACGTTGAACCACTGGGAAGCCACATATATGTATCCGGTACGAAAAAGGCACGGTCCAAGTCGTCCGCTCTCGAATGCATGAGTCAAGCACTCAAGCTTGCTAATTTAAGCACGCGGCCGCATCGGAGTCAAGCTTGCTGCTAGCAAATCGTGCTATCAGATGCTATTATGTAAGTGCACTACAGATAACTAACGTCGCAAGACATCAGGGTTTTCCACTATGTAGATTGAATAATCATTATTGGCCCGCAATGGAGGTAGCTAGGAAACCCTATTGGAAGATAAATGGAAGACATATATAGTGGAAGACTCCTTATCTGTTATTGGCCCGTAGATGACCTGGCGGTACGAAAAAGGCACGAGTGCGTTGCTAATTTAAGGGCGCGGAGCCACGCTGCTAGCAAATCGTGCGCTCATCGGTAGTACTACTAGTATTTTTCTCGATCGAAATATAGCTCTTGGAGGCATACAGCATGTCGACCAACAGCAACTACCATGCTTGGACGAGGTCGCCCGTTGTCCTTGGTGTAGTTTTGCTGCTGCTTCTTGTGGTCTGCAGCGACGACGGCAGCGGTGGCGGCCTCGTCTTCCTGCTGGCAACGGCTACCGAAGGCGAATCAGGAAGCACCAGAAACATCGGTGCAACAGTGTTTTTTCTCTCAACAGTGTTTTGCACGGCTTCTTGGGGGGCCTGTTTGTTTCAGCTTTCTGAGAGCTTTTGGATCTTAGCTTTGTGACTTTTCAAAAGCAAAAATCTCCTAAAAAGCCAAAAGCCACAAGCTCCTCAAAGTGAGCTTCTGGACTGTGGCTCGTGGGAGTTTTTTGTTTTTTTGGAAGGTCATAATGTTGAGGTCAAAAACTCCGGAAAGCTGAAACAAACATGACCTTAACTTAGCTTGGGTCCCCTGATTTTATTTTCGCAAATGGGAATTAAGATCCTTTTGCATTTTGGCGCTCCTAGGGCAAGGAAAATTTCCACCCAACCAAATATCGGCTCATGTTTGAGACAACATAGGTCCATCCCTTTATTAATCTCTTCCGATCTGAACGTTCTTTCCGGCCAGCAACGCAGCCAAAAAAAAAGAGTCCGAGCCATTCTCACTATAAAGAAATATTTATCTAAAAATATATTGTCACATTGGTGCTCTGTATCCCATCAACCTGGCTAGCCCAAACACAGCAAACTAATCACGCCCTAGTGCGTCCACAAGAAATTTAATTCTCATTTTCCGAGGAGTTAAAAAATTTGAACTTTGACTAAATTTATATAAAAATGTACTAACATTGATGATACAAAATAAGTACCATAAGATTAGTTATAGAATATATTTTTATAATATATTTATTTAGAGACATAAATATTAATACTATTTACTATAAATTTAGTCAACCTTTAGTTACTTTGACTTGCACGAATCAATTAATTATATTTTTTCTGCACGAACGGAGTATTTAATAACGTGAAGGAGAGAGGACAGTAAAAAGTGTTGCTGGCGACGAGTCCAGCTCACACGTTTCCCGGTGAATTTACTATCTCTGGCTTGGTGACCGCCTATTCCCGCCTATGTTGTGGGGCGGCAATTTTTCCATTTATTTATTTCCACTTAGCCATCGAATTGGTTCCACGTTCCTTGAAGCAAGTATAATAATAATTGTCCTATAGCCAAGAAAATACTGATGTGGAGGAGAAAAGAGAGGAGAGCTTGGCTCTCATGCAAGTACCAAGCTGGGCACGAAAACATATACAAATGGTGGGCCATACATTAAGTGAATGTGAGAAGGATTAGGAAAGAGAAGGTGGGATATGGATAGAATAAATAATAAAAAAGTTTCTTATAGACAAATAAGATACCACTATTATATAGCTTGACTCTTACAACTTGACTAATAGCGTCATGTAAAAATTGTTGCGTACTATAGTAGTTATTACATTAAAAAAAAGAGATCTTTAGGAAAATCATAGTTATATCTAATAACTGTAGAAAAAAGAATGTTTACTACTTTTAACACATACACTTATGTTTGTTCCACCATCTTTTATTTGTCAAATATGCAGATGATGCCACTGGATCCGGTCCTCCGACACCCCACCCTAAGAACGTGCCGGAAAGTAATAGGAGTATCTCGTACGCTGCTATGAAAGGGAATCGCGGGCGCCCATGATCCATCGAGGCCCCCGGCCAGGACACGTCTAGGTCGTCCTGCAGACAGATGTACCAGAGATCGTCTTTATCATTTTTATTATTTAATAAATAAATACCTGTGCGTTGCACGGAAAAATATTGTCACAATAATGTTAGTATGAATGTTGTTAGAATGTAAACGTGCTACGGCGCTCCTGGCTCATGGGCCTAGCGTCCCGGCACCCCACCACCTCTATATGTACACACCACAGTAATCGGGTTGTTCGACGTGGGTCGATGTGTACCTCCAATGGCTTAGGCACTCAAAACGCAAGCAGTTTATCATGGTTCGGGTGTCTAAGGCCCCGTTTGTTTCCGCTTATAAGCGGCTTGTCGGTGGAAATAAACGAGAATCCCGCCAAACCCTTTGCTTATTTCCACCAATTCTCGCTTATGTGGTAAGCCGCTTCAGAGATTTGAACTACGAGAAGCGAAAAGCGAGAAGCGAGAAAATCTTCGCTTAGATTATAATCCAAGCGTGGCTAGAAGAAGCGGAAACAAACAGGCCCTAAGTCCAACGTTCAACAGTGGTGTTCTTCATGTTTGGAATGCTCAATCGACTTATTACAATGGAGAAAGAGAGATCGAGATGTAAAGGGTAGCGTTGTGCCATGCTAGTCTATGGTTTGATCCGTTGGGATCCGATCCTTTCTATAGGAGCCCATGTCCCGCCTTAAACCCCAGAGGGCCATGGGGATACAAAATGTATGGTTTCTCCTAGGGATTCTCGCCCTATGCTTCAGTCTTCTCCTTCAGGCGCTAGCGCTCCTGGTTCTCCTTTAGGCGCTAGCGCCTAGAGCCCCTACATTTAACTGCAATATGACTAGATTCCTTGCAACTATAGCAATATATATCACCCTTAACTGAAATTTCTCTCCACAAGATGCAATCCACTTATAGCATGACCTATGTACATACGCAATAACAGCAGAAAAACCAAACATATGCGCTTCTTTGGAAACACCCATTATATTTAATTTCCCAGGTGGAACCCTCAATTCCATCCAATCCCCATGGGGAATGACTGATCCAAAGGAGCCCATAGGGGATGTTTGGATCGCCAAGGCACCACCACCTTTGTCAAACGGCTGGGAGCGAGTGTGGCACCAAGCAAAACTCACTACGTGAAAAATAGTTTGTAGCAACGGGGCTTTTTTTAGGGGCGGCTGGCATTGGAGCAGCCCCTACAGTGGCGTGCTCGGGCTCCAGCACAGCAGCCGCCCCTACAAATGGCACAGTAGGGGCGGCTGGACACAAGCAGTGGCGCGTTGAGGCGAGGTCGGCAACGACGGGCGGATCCGCCTCCCTTGCCCCTCGACAGCGCATCCCCCAAGTGGCAGCGCCCCCGTCTCCTCCGGCACCAGCATGAGGTTAGGTAGGCGACAACGACGGATCTGGCTGCCTTGCGTCATCTCCACGTCATTTCGGGGAGCGCGAACCCCATCTCTGTGCTAGTCGGTTCCCCTCTCTTCCTCCCTCCCTAATCCATATGATTTGTCTTCAATTTTGATCACCATGCAACAGATCCATTTATATCTAATCAGTTAAATAGATATAATTAACAAAGATTTCATCTGTTGTTTCATTTAATATAATATTATGAAGCAGTGCCTACGAGTATGAGTGTGTCTGATGTATTCCTAGGTTTACTAAATAAGAGAAGAAAATTGTATGAATGCAGTGGAGTATCGTACATTAGTTTTCACAAGTTCAGCCCAACACAGCAGTGAAGCTACATAGGTACTTTCTTAAAAATGAAATTTAAATCTGTGCACTATTAATACCTGAGTGGTGTCCATTTGTGATTTTCATACCACTTTATATGATATACAGTGCCACAGGGTTGTCATTGTATCCAATGAAATCTGTTTTAATCTTACGGATTTCTAATTTATTTTTGGTGTAAATTAGTCCATATAGGATTTATGGTAATTAAGTACATATAATGAATTTGTCTAGTGAATGGAAATATCTTACTGTAAATTTGTTACTGAATCTGTCAACTGATGAATAATTTGTCAGGTTCCACTTCCACATGTTCTTACTATAAAAGGCAAACTTATTTTTGACAACAAATTTTATTTTTTATTATAAAAATCTTGTCGTCCAGTGAATGGTCAGTTAAATTTCTCGCTACACAAGATTTATGCCTAGCTGAGTGTCAGTGCATTTTGTTTGTGCTAAAACCAGTATAAATTGCAAGGTTGCAATAAAAAGAAGTATAGGATATAATCTGTTTCTTATGAACTTCTCTGAAGACTATGAATATGCTGTAGTATGCAATATTTCTACATTCATGCAATTTTCAGGGAGCCTCATGAATCATGTTCTTTGCATGCTTTTCTGTGATTGTTTTTAGATTTGGATTCTTTCAATTTGCAATGGCAACAAAAAAGGTACTAGTGAGATGAGTAACTAATTTGTTGGTATAATGCCAGGAAGCTTGATCCCTTTGAATTGTGAACCTTTGACTGCAGATATACATGGATGCTTACAGAAAACGCCTAGGATGTCTGACTGTCTCTGACTGTATTTTCATCTACGTAGTAGTCTATCTAGTTGCTTCAGTTCTCTACTGAAGTTCAGATTTGATTGTCTTTGAACAACTCTTTTTCTGGTTCAGTTATGCTTGCAGGTTGATAGCAACACAAAGATCAAGCACATATATTCAGCAAGGTTTCAGCTGCCACTTCTCTGAACCTTCCTTTTATTTGTTTCTGTGTCGTCAAGTATCCGTCTCCGTATCTCAACAGTTCTCGGAAATGAAAGAACTTGACAGTACTTTGCTCTGTAAATGTTGAAGTTTGTAAAATGCCTTCAAATTCTTATTAAATTTTTAGTCAGGTGGATTATAAGTTTGACTGTTGTTGTATCTTTCTATTGCCTAAGTTAATATTTATATTAAATTGGTTGATAATTTGTATGTGTGTTTGACTATTGTTGTCTCTTTCTATTGCCTAAGTTAATATTTATATTAAATTGGTTGATAATTTAACGATGGATTGTATATATTCTTGTGAATTGGACTTGTAATGGTAGTTTATAAAATGCTCTTGTCTTGTTATCAGATTTGAATTATATATGTTCTGATCAGATTTGAATTATATATATATATATATAGAGGTATTATAGGGGCGACTGGTACTACAGCCGCCCCTATAAATCGATTTTGTAGGGGCGGCTGGTAACGGCTGGTGTTACCAGCCATCCCTACAAATCGATTTGTAGGAACGGCTAATAACACCAGCCGCCTCTACAAATCGATTTGTAAGGGCGGTCTGGGAACCGCCCCTATAAATGCATGATTTGTAGAGACGGTATGGTATGGGCAGCTCGCCGAACCGCCTCTATAAAGCCTCACCTGCCGCCCCTAGAAACCATTCCTGTAGTAGTGACTGTTTGAATCAACCAAAAAGTTCATAGAAAGCGATCTCCATTTTCCAGGACGTGGAAGCTAACAAGACACTGGTGGTGGACTGGTGGTGTCATCTTGCTTGCATCAGCAGAGTCAAACAAGTCCTCCACGGAATGCCGACGTTGACAAGCCGGCAGCGCGCGCCACTGATCGGGGTGCACAACTAACGGAGCCCGAGTGCGCCACTTGACGAGGCCTCGAGCAGCAGAGCACTAGGGGGCGAGCGCACCCGGATGTTCCGGTCAATACACGGCGACGACGCAAAAGATGGGAACACTGCGCGCTTCACGGTCCACGCATAATAATTAGCTAGTTAATAAATATAGTCAGTGTTTTTCTTGTTTATTCTCCCTCCCTCAACGACATCTATTTCATTTAGGATTATTCTTCCTTTTTATCTTCTCATCACATCTCCTTTGTTTTTATTATTACCGTGATTCTTTTTTGTCTAGGTTTAGATTGACCGGTGAAGCATAGACACCAAGGTCTAATTAAATTTTGTTCCTGTTTTCTTTATAATATTTAGTATTTTGTTTTTTTAGCCTTCTTTTGTATTGTAAAATAAACATTTATTTGGTTATTGTCTACGTTCTCTTTGTATATATATTTCATCATGTATGATTGTTATCGGCTTAAATAGCGCCCCCCCCAGTGCTCAAATTCTGGCTCCGTCCCTGGTTGTACGTAGGAGCAAATAAACAGCGAGACGACGACTGTCCTGTAAATGTAAATATAAATAATGTAAATTAATTAAATATAGTCTCCTCATTCGTGGTCAAATTATTGCGTACAGTAATAACGTTGCCTCACTTTCAAGAGACACAGTAGCACACTACACCACCCGGATCATTGTATTTTGCTTCGTGCGATGGCTTGTATGTTACTCCTATGTACTTGCCACATGGATTTATTTTCCTGAATCTTTAATTGTTGGCTGTATTTTCTATATCGATATTGATTATTTTGGTCATATCTGAATCTGATTTGATGATGCAAGAGCTAGAACGAAAGAGGTGCATGTTGCACAAGCGCTATCAGTGCTCAAGTGCCATTCTCCCGACCGTTCTCCACTTGTTCCACTTTTCCGGTGATATCCGGCCGACGAGCTGTTGACCCGTAGATGACCCGGTGAAACCATGCATACGATGCTATTGATGGCTGGCGAAGGGACCAACATATCACACACAATCTTTATACGGCACGCGCGCATGTGTTACTGTCGAGTTCCAACATGTACACGAACATGCGTCAACGTACGTATGGTTGGACGAGGCAATTAACATCGGCGTGCGTCGGTGTCTGTTCACGGCAAGTTGAGGGCCGCGGTGAGACGCTAGGGTTTCAGGATATGGGTGGGAGGGAAACTTCAGTTTGGCCTTATTTTTATGGGTCGGATCGACCCGACCCATTTTCATCCATAAGCATATTATCGGGCACACAAAAAAGCGCGGTCAAAGTCGTCCACTCTCGTCTGCATGAGTGGAGGCATTGCTAATTTATGGGCGCGGAGCCATGCTGCTAGCAAATCGTGCGCTCATCTGTAGTACTACTAGTATTTTTCTCGATCGAAATATAGCTCTTGGAGGCATACAGAATGTCGACCAGCAGCAAATACCATGCTTGGACGAGGTCGCCCGTTGTCCTTGGTGTAGTTTTGCTGCTGCTTCTTGTGGTCTGCAGCGACGACGGCAGCGGCGGCGGCCTCGTCTTCCTGCTGGCAACGGCTACCGAAGGCGAATCAGGAAGCACCGGAAACAACGGTGCAACAGTGTTTTACTCTCAACAGTGTTTTGCACGGCTTCTTGTGGTTTGCAGGGCTTGTTCGCTTGACCTGTTCAGCCGGCTTTAATCCATACAAATCGGCCGTGCAACAGTATTTTCCTCTCACAGTAAATCAGCAGTACAATTCAGCAGAAGACGCTTTAATATTAGCCGAACAGACTTACACTACCAGAATTGAAGGCTTCGCCGAGTGTCATATTCTTTGCCGAGTGTATTTTATCGGACACTCGGCTAACCATCTCTTTGTCGAGTGCCAAACTAAAAACATTCGACAAATATTATGACGCTCGGCAAATTCTCTGTTTGCCGAGTGCCTTACTAAAAACACTCTGCAAATATTCTGACACTCGGCAATTATACTAAAAAAAACACTCGGCAAACTCCGGTACTCAGCAAATATGGGAAAAACACTCGGCAAATTACGGCACTCGACAAACATCGCGCCACGTGTCCCTCCATGAAAAAAGAAAAATAAAAATAATCTTTTACCAAGTGTCCTAGATGTAACACTCGGCGAACTCTTTTGTTTGCCGAGGACACTCGGCAAACACGCGCTTATATGGCCACGCGCGCGTCTGGTTACTTCCCTCACATCTCACACCACACCGCAGCGCTCCCCTCCGACACGGGATGGCAGGCACCACCCCTCCCCACCCGCCGGCTTGGAGCGGGCGCCCGTCCACCCGAATCACACAGATCGGGACGCCGGAGGAGGAGCAGCGCCGTTCCGCATCGCCGGAGCAACAACCGTGGGCGCGGAGAGGCCCGCCCGCTAGCAAGCGCAGGCGCAGGTAACCGCAACCCCTCTCCTCGTCCCCTCCCCTCCGCGGCGCCGGCGGTGACACGCGGGGCTCGCCTGCTAGCCTTACGCACCGCTGGCGGCAGGCAGTACGGCGCCCGGCGGCGCCTGCTCGCCTCGCCGCCCAGACGCAGCGCGAGTGTGCGTGGTTGTCGCGAGTCGTTTCCTTCTGGGGGGTCTCAGTCAGATCCCGTGGCCTCTACTCTGCGATGCCTCAGTAGGAGGTAAGTGCCCGTTTCAATCTTAGACGAGTGCGGATTCGGCCAGTGCAGTCGAAATTGGTCGTTTTACTCCGCCCCTCCTAGATTTTGGTCCTGGATCCTCCACTTGGATGGAGGGGGCGTGGGAAATCCATCCTTGTAGTTACCTGACGGACCTTTGCCGGAAATCTCACACCCACTGCTCAAAACCTGTGATGACAGTACTGCTCCCTAATCTGATGTTTATGCTTGCTTTGCTGGGTGGACTTGGCTTGTTACATCTCACTTCACTTATGATTTATCACCTCGCTATCTGCAGTTCAAGCTTGGATCCCATACCATCGGTCTCTCGGAGAGTGTAATCCAGCGAGCGTTGAGTTGAAGCCGTGCAAGTGGAGATGAGCACTCTGAAGAAATCCTACAAGAAAGCTGCCCTCGACTTCGCAGCGTGGAGTTTCAATGTCATCACATCGGTTGGAATCATCATGGTCAACAAGGCGCTGATGGCTACGTAAGGGTTCAGTTTTGGTATGCCTGTGCTCTGCTTGTCCAGGGATTTATTAATCATACTTCTGACTTTCACCTTCGGTCTCTAGTTCGTGTGTTTCTGGCTACTGAGTGATATTATGTTGTGCTGTATTCTGTTATTATGCGATTGCCAGATTCCAGACTGAGTGTATTAGGCATATCTGCATCAATCAGTGTTCCACTTATAGCATGACCTATGTACATACGCAATAACAGCGGAAAAACCAAACATATGCGCTTCTTTGGAAACACCCATTATATTTAATTTCCCATGTGGAACGTCCCTCAATTCCATCCAATCCCCATGGGGAATGACTGATCCAAAGGAGCCCATAGGGGATGTTTGGATCGCCAAGGCAGCACCACCTTTGTCAAACGCCTGGGAGCGAGGGTGGCGCCAAGCAAAACTGTTTGGAACAACCAAAAAGTTCATAGAAAGCGATCTCCATTTTCCAGGACGTGGAAGCTAACAAGACACTGGTGGTGGACTGGTGGTGTCATCTTGCTTGGATCAGCGGAGTCAAACAAGTCCTCCACGGAATGCCGACGTTGACAAGCCGGCAGCGCCACTGATCGGGGTGCACAACTAACGGAGCCCGCGTGCGCCACTTGACGAGGCCTCGAGCAGCAGAGCACTAGGGGGCGAGCGCACCCGGATGTTCCGGTCAATACACGGCGACGACGCAAAAGATGGGAACACTGCACGCTTCACGGTCCACGCATAATTAGCTAGTTAATAAATATAGTCAGTGTTTTTCTTGTTTATTCTCCCTCCGCATTTATCTCAACGACATCTATTTCATTTAGGATTATTCTTCCTTTTTATCTTCTCATCACATCTCCTTTGTTTTTATTATTACCGTGATTCTTTTTTGTCTAGGTTTAGATTGACCGGTGAAGCATAGACACCAAGGTCTAATTAAATTTTGTTCCTGTTTTCTTTATAATATTTAGTATTTTGTTTTTTAGCCTTCTTTTGTATTGTAAAATAAACATTTATTTGGTTATTGTCTACGTTCTCTTTGTATATATATTTCATCATGTATGATTGTTATCGGCTTAAATAGCGCCCCCCCCAGTGCTCAAATTCTGGCTCCGTCCCTGGTTGTACGTAGGAGCAAATAAACAGCGAGACGACGACTGTCCTGTAAATGTAAATATAAATAATGTAAATTAATTAAATATAGTCTCCTCATTCGTGGTCAAATTATTGCGTACAGTAATAACGTTGCCTCACTTTCAAGAGACACAGTAGCACACTACACCACCCGGATCATTGTATTTTGCTTCGTGCGATGGCTTGTATGTTACTCCTATGTACTTGCCACATGGATTTATTTTCCTGAATCTTTAATTGTTGGCTGTATTTTCTATATCGATATTGATTATTTTGGTCATATCTGAATCTGATTTGATGATGCAAGAGCTAGAACGAAAGAGGTGCATGTTGCACAAGCGCTATCAGTGCTCAAGTGCCATTCTCCCGACCGTTCTCCACTTGTTCCACTTTTCCGGTGATATCCGGCCGACGAGCTGTTGACCCGTAGATGACCCGGTGAAACCATGCATACGATGCTATTGATGGCTGGCGAAGGGACCAACATATCACACACAATCTTTATACGGCACGCGCGCATGTGTTACTGTCGAGTTCCAACATGTACACGAACATGCGTCAACGTACGTATGGTTGTGTCTGTTCATGGCAAGTTGAGGGCGGCGGTGAGAGGCTAGGGTTTCAGGATATGGGTCGGAGGGAAACCTTCAGTTTGGCTTTATTTTTATGGGTCGGATCGACCCGACCCATTTCCATCCATAAGCATATTATCGGGCACACAAAAAAGCGCGGTCAAAGTCGTCCACTCTTGTCTGTATGAGTGGAGGCATTGCTAATTTAAGGGCGCGGAGTGTTAGATAAATAGGCATTTTCATGGTCAATTTAATCCAGAAATAAAATACCAGCAGGTTCATGATAACATATATGTGCATGTGTATGTCACTAACAAATGTTACAGCATGCAAGTATGACATACCGATCGATACAGTAAGTATGCAAAAATACGGTAATCAGAGAGTTAAGAGTATACCCAGCGGAGGGTCCCATGCCGAGGGCATCGGAGGCTTCATTCGCACCAGACAAAGTGCGTTGCTCGAAGTCGTGTACCACAATCGATGCAGGAAGGTGTTCGCAGTGCAGTCCCACGAACGGTCACCGGGAAAAAGACACATTGCTGTTCCGCGAGCAATCACCAGGAAGAAGACGTCTTGGACGAGCAGTCGCGGAATCGCTCCCCAAAAACCTAATCGCCGCACACCCCGTGCAAGGCTCGTAGGCGGACGAGGGTTCCGGAGGCACCTGCTCTTCCGTTGCTCTGTGCGCCCAGAGGTACGGGACGGGGAAAGCCAAAGGGCGACTGAGATGTGGTTTCTCGGAAGCGAAAAAGGAGAATTGGACAGGCCACGCCCGCCCGTCCTATCGCTCGCCGCCTGCCTGCAACGCCCACGGCTCATGGCCTCGGGTCGGCGGTGGAGCGCGCGTGTGGCACTCCTGTGTCTTTTTCTTAGGTTCTCAATTGAGATGGATAATTTTCAACCAAATAAGTTGAGTCAACGTTCGGTCAAAATCTCGTACGGTATTAAACCATACAACGCATAATATTATGGACCATAGAGTTTTTTTTTTGATTTATTAAATATTGTATGGGCCAATCCCATAATATATACAACACGGAGCCATGCTGCTAGCAAATCGTGCGCTCATCTGTAGTACTACTAGTATTTTTCTCGATCGAAATATAGCTCTTGGAGGCATACAGCATGTCGACCAGCAGCAACTACCATGCTTGGACGAGGTCGCCCGTTGTCCTTGGTGTAGTTTTGCTGCTGCTTCTTGTGGTCTGCAGCGACGACGGCAGCGGCGGCGGCCTCGTCTTCCTGCTGGCAACGGCTACCGAAGGCGAATCAGGAAGCACCGGAAGGAGCGGAAGCAGCGGCCATAGTTCTTTTGTTAACGCAGATCGTCCCCGGGGAACCGATCCTCCGACACCCCACTCTGACGCAGGAAGCAGAGGAAGCAGCGGCCAGAGTAAGTGTCCCCGGCCACCCAAATCAGGGCAACATCCATTACCCATGCACACATGGTGCTGGTGCGGGTATAACTATTTGCATTAGTTCGTTGCTGCATTTTTGTAGGAAAATATTTTCACTATAGTAAATCAAAAGCCCGGCCCTCACCCCTCATCGACTTCATTCTTTGGCTACCTATAGGAGTTACTAGGTAGCCCCCATGGAAATTTCATAATTATATAATTCTTTCAATGGCAAACCTTAAAGCATTAAAGTAAACTAATAATGAGTTAGACTAGACGATTATATGTTTATTTCAACGATGACAACTGTGTCTGCTGCTATATATCTTTATTAAACTCGAAGGACTGTCTCTTAATCCATGTATAGTACATGGCGGATTAACAAAATATACTAAGAAATATAAATTGTAACGTGCATTAAGGAAACAAGAGGTATTTAATAAGAAACTATATATATAGTTAGAAAACGAATATTTTTAACTTGCTTATTGCACATCCACAGAAAAAGGAATGTGTAGTATTATATATGAGTAGTTTAATTAAGAAGATTGTTGCGCCATCTTTTGTTAACGCAGATCGTCCCCCGGGAACCGGTCCTCCGACACCCCACTCTGACGCTATCGCCCGTAACCGGTACAGCCACTGGGCCCTCCATCACCCCACCTGGCCTCACTGATTGATGGGTCCTACGAGATGCGAGCGGGCGACCCGCCGACGACAGCCCATCATGCTCCAACCGTCTACAGTTAACAGTTTCTACCACGTGTCCTTTCTGGTGTCAGTGGGGAAATGGTTACATTTTTTTTCTCTAAATAAATGACCATTACTCACTCCTCAGGTGTCCGTTTTTAAATAAGTTTGCACTGCTAGCTGTGTTCCTTGCCTCAAGATCTACAAAGCTAGGTTCCATATTTGATACTGTATATATATATATATATATATATATATATATATATATATATATATATATATATATATATATATATATATATGTGTGTATATATATATATATATAGCAGCTTATGTAGCCTTTTATAGATAATTAACAAAATGTGATGTGTGCTTCATATAACATTAATTATCATATGTATGGACATTGATATGACAGTTCCTACTTCAATAACTTTTGCTGGCGCCCCTAATGTCACACATCGGGCTACACGTGTAAAAATGCCCTAGAGAATTGGCGTCTGTGACATCAAGATCTCACATACGTGTATTACGCATCTCTGATGACTCCATCAGAGACACGTCTTAAACAAAATGTGCCTTTGAAGAAGGGTCATCAGAGACGCGCACGGATAGCTAAAACATGTCTCAGGAGGGTTTTACCAGGGACGCATTTTAGCTATCCGCGTCTCTGATGGGGAATTACAAAAACAAAACAAAAGAAGAATAACCTCAGTGCCATGGCTAGGAAACCAAATATTAGTAGTAAACAAATATATTACACATGCAGATTTGGACACACCAGATTCATTGACGGTAGCTACAGGTACATATCTATCACATACATACATATATCAATATATATATATGAATGACCACTATACACATCAATAAACAAAATATAAACATGATCTGTACCGTCCATTTCTCATACTGGGCTGCATTCTAAAACAAAGTAGAAAAATTACCCCATTAGTTCCAACTGATCACATACATGCGCAACTACACACAGTACTGATATACATATGCACCAATATAATAAATTTTTAGCTAACTCCTGATTATGGTCTATGAAGGTTCAGGTGATTTATTTTTTTTGAGGAAACAAGGTTCAAGTGAATTTCAATGTTCATATGCAGTGAAATACACAAAGAAATATGGCAAATCACACCATGGCTAACCATACAAGGAAAGAGCATGCAACAATGCAAATAAAATTAAAAGACGACGTACTTGTATGCAAATATATGACACACAAATACTTGCTGAGACATGTGAATATACATGCAGAATCAATGTAGGATCATAGCTCCATAGTAATCTGTCTCTCTTGTGTGTCCATTTTCAGGCTTTAAGTAGGCACCCATTCCTGTTTGACCTGTTGCATAATTCCAATAAAAATGTTGAAGACAAGTTAAACAATAAACATATGCTAAGGTCGTATGGTCCAGGAAAGAAAATCAATATATGAATGTACAGCTAAGAAAAATAATGGTACCTCTCCAAAAAATGATGGAAATAATGATAATAGCTGGCGAAACATGTATGGCTTTCCTTAATTCTTCACACACATAGAAACTAAAGGAATTAAAGGGTCTACATATTTGGTTCAGCCGTGGGCTATGAAAAAGCTGCCGTGAGCCGTGAAAAAGCTGTCGTGAGATATTTGATATAGAAAAGCTACAGTGAGTCATGTGCAGTGAAAAGATGCTGGTTGTTTGGTTAAAATAACTATGAAACCTATGTTAGGTTTAGTTCCACATCGAAAAATGATAGTGGGGAGCACAATATATAAGGCAGGGGCAGCCCTCACCTATCATGCCAGTCTTTTGGGTTGAGTTAGGCCCGAGGTCTTGGTATGTTATAGGCTCTCATGGGCCTGGGCCTGGGGATGCTGACGCGTGAGTATAGTGAGATGGACTGGATCTGCTGCACACTATAACAACCTACACCATCCCTTTCTCCCTTGAAACAACTACGGAAAACATTTCTCAGTTTCCACCTATTTGGAAAAGCCGAAAGCAGGATCCGAGATGCCGTAAAAAATGTACAACGTGAAAGCAGCTACTTCTGAAGCAGCTTCTAATTTTGCCCATTTGGTTGGCTTTCTACTTTTTGGCAGCAGAATCTACTACTACAAAATTGATTTTAGGAGACAGGCCATTTTAAAAAGCTGGTGTTAGCTATGAGATGTAGAAAGGCTACTGTAAGTTATGTGATGTAAAAAAGACACTGGCTGTTTGGTCAAAATAACTATACAACCTATGTAAGGTTTAGTCCCACATCAAAAATTAATGTTGGGGGATAACAACAAATAAGGCAAGGGCAGCCCTCACCTATCAGGTTAGTCTTTTGGGTTGAGTTTGGCTCGAGGTCTTGGTATGTTGTGGGCTCCAGTGGACTGGGATTTGGGAGTGTCAGGCTCATGGGTATAGTGAGCTAGGTCGGATCTGCTACGCACTCTAACAAGTGGTATCAGAGCCCATGGTTGGAAAACCTAGAAAAATTTTAGGAGTCACATGTTGAATGGGGAGTCTGTTAACGTCTCGAAGGTGACATGGGTTGTGTGTGGTATGGAGCGTTGGACTCGGGGCCTGAAAATGTCTTCTGGAGATCACACGTTGTGTTTGAAGAGTTGGGCCCGATGTGTGACAGGGCAGATTGTTAGGTTTAGTCCCACATCGAAAATTGATGGTGGGGAGCACAACATATAAGGCGGGGCAACCTTCGCCTATCAGTTGGCTAGTCTTTTGGATTGAGTTAAGCCCGAGGTCTTGGTATGTTGTGGACTCAAGTGGACTGGGGCTTGGGGGCGCTGGCTCATGGGTATAGCGAGTTGGGCTAGATCTGTTGCGCACTCAAACAACCTACCCCATCCCTTTCTCCCATGAAACAACTGTAATATATTTCTCTATTTCCACCTATATGAAGCTGTAAGCCAAAATTAGGGTCCACGTCTCCAAGGTGCCGTGAAAATTGTACAACATGAAAGCATCTGCTTCTGGCAATGCAGCTTTTGATTCTACCCATTTGGTTGGCTTTCTGCTTGTTGGCAGTAGAAGCACTTTTTAGAAGCTAAACCAAACACAACTTAAGACTAGATAGAAACTGGAACTGAACCATCGGCGACCATCATTTAGAGTTTCCTATCCACTACACATAAAACATTTTCTCAACGCCATTTTTGCTATTGGTTGAAAACCCCCCGCTTGTGATAAGTTATTACTAGCTCGAGGTAGAGAGGCGGGTACTGAAGCATAAAGAGGTTGTTCTTCACGCTTGCTGCTCTAATGGCGATGCAATAGTGTTCCAGTTAGTTGTTGAGTTTGGTGTTCTCGTCATACTTCTGGATGTTTTGGGGGTATCGGAAGTCAACCAACGTCGTTGCACCATGAACATGTTGTTCGATGGCCCTGGGTACGATCCGATCAGGTGTCGATCTATGACTATATCCAAGTCTTTATTGATGGAGGTGTTCGTTGTTGTAGTTGTCTTGGCAATAATAGTTGTCCCTACCACGATCATAATCTTCACCATGGGCCCTATGATGGTTGTGAGCCTCATTGTTCTGGTGGTAGCCCATTGAGATCATCGTGTGGATTGTGCCTCATGTGGATCGTGTAGCCCCCGAGCCTGCGGTCGACTGGCAAATCAGTCTGAGGCTGAGCACCTTGGTACTCTTTCTTGGGGCCGTGGACTCTTGTGTCCTTGCCGGTCGGGGCGTTTGCCCATTTCCGTTCCGACCGCGAGCTGTGCGGTCCGTCGGGTTCCCGAGTCAGGATCTGGTGGCCCGAGCCCCTGCGCCACTAGGGGCTGGTCGAGGTCAGTCGCATGTTTTCCTATGTCACCCCGTCCGTCAGCATAGCCCTCATGTGGCATTCCACTGCTCCTTAACCCGCCTCCTGATAGATGCTCGAGCCATTCTAGAGACCGGCTCAGGTGGCCCGATGGCCTCCCCTCGATGGAGATTCTGTGGGCATGGCTCAAGGTTAGGATCGAACAAGAAATTTGAGATGACCCTATCCGCTTCTAAGCGGGTCGGGCAAGGGCTGCTAGGGCTCATCTGCATTTTCTCCCCTGGCTCTATTTGATGCGTGGCAACCTTGAGTCCTTCACAGATCGGCCTTCGAACCTCGGTCGGTCGTGGCTCATTTCGAATGAGCCGACTACCGCTTCGTGATGCGACACGAAGCGTTTTGATGTAATGATTGCATATGCAACGATTGGATGCATGAGATGAATGTATGGATGAATGAATGAATGTATGTGTGCCTAAGATGAATGAATGAATGAATCCTCATGTATTGGAAGAAAAACAGATGGTTGGTAAAATTACCTCGGTTGGGTTTTCAGGCATCGCCCCGTCCACGGTTTCCACAACCGTAGGGGTTGAGCTGATGCTGCTTAACTCGATGGCTCGAGTGACGGGCTCGGGGCGCTATTATTGGGTATGCTCAAGTGGAATCCGGATCCGTCGTTCGTGACGGGGTCGGCATGGCCTTCGCGTGGCATTCCACTGCTCCCTACCCATCTCTCTGCAGACGCTCGAGCCATTCGACCGACTCGGGTAGCCCGCTGGCCTCTCCTTGGTGGAGACTCTGTCGGTGGGCCCCTCCGAACCCTGCCTAGGAAGGAGGAGGGTCGTTCGCGCGGGGTCGTGCCCTGTTTCGGTAGTGGTGGGCCCCGCCCAGGCCACGTTCCGTCAGCCAGGCCATGTCGGAGGCGACCCGCGATCTGGTGTGGCCTCAGCTCGGTGAGCCAGGAAAGGCTCGGTTCGAACTTTGCGATGAGGAAGAGCTGAAGCTTTGGGACCTGCTTGGGGAGAGAGGGCTGTCGATGGGGTCTAACCTCGCCCTTACCACGATGAGGCTCTAGGAGGCCCTGGAGAGGTTGAGCTCATCCATCAGGCCATGACCGTTGACCTGCCGCATGTTGCAGAGGTATGTTTTCTGCGTTCCTGGTGTTGTCTTTAATTCCTTGGCATTTAAATAGTCATCTCAGCATGCCTGCTTCTTTTCTCGTAGGGCTTGGAGGCGATGTCGATCCCAAGTACCGGTTTCTCTAGGAGGAGCACGGTCAGATGGAGCGGTATGTGGCGGCGTTGCGGCAGGTCGACGAGCTCAGGCACGAGCTAAAAGTCACCCGCCGCGAGTCCCAAGACCGGGTGGTAGAGGCGACGGGAGCCCGAGAGGCAGAGCGGCGTGCAGTCGAGCGGGCGACTGCTGCCGAGCAGAAGCTTGACGCGGCGTAGGTCCACTTGACGGAGACTGAGGCAGCGCTTGAAAAGTGCCTGGAGGCTCTGGAGGCAGAGCGGAAGACCCGAGCAGACGTCGAGCAGCGGGTGCGGTCATCGGAGCAGGAGGTCATCGTGCTCCGGGGGCAGCTGCTTGGTGCGGAGGAGTCAAACGCTCGGCTATGCGAGAGGGTGACCCAGCAAGAGGAACTTCTATCCAACCTTTCGAGATGATTCATGTTGAGATGGTCGACAAGACCAAAGAGGAGGTCGAAAATCGTGCTTATGTGCAATGGATTGCACATGATCAGCAAGTTCTTTCTCAAGGATGGACTTTAGGTTGTAACTAGGATATAGGTCAACTTCTTTCCCGAAGAGAACTTTTTGTGGCCCACATTCACACCCTGGTCATCATTTTGATCCTTGAACCCTGTTGTCTGGGATGCACCACAGCGACAGCGCCAGGTCGCGGTACATGCGCCGGCGCTCGGCCGCCGTCAGCCACCTTAATTCTCCAGCTACTGCCGCGTCCGCCTCTGCTGGCTCCATATCCCCCCACCCGTGTCTCGCAACATCACTGCCTCACTGGCTGGCTTCCGTGAGGCACGGCACCAGTAGATCTCTCTCTTAAATTCTCGCGGCATCTGCGGTCGAGACAAGTGGGAGATCCCGTGTCAAGGTCATGGACACGCCCGCATGCCCTGGAGGCCACGCCCCTGACCGGCGCCCGCCCGTTGGAGGCTATGTCCCCCTGGCTTGGAGCTGGCCGTGACCCGGACAGGTGGCCGCCCGCCCCGGACGCGTGCCCCGGCCTGGAGAGTAGAGCCCGTTCGACCCTCTCCCGTCTCCACACACCGCCCGATCTAGGGATCATGGGACGAGCAGTAACACTCGGTAAAGGAGATGAGGGTTTTGGTCTTCTGGCTTGTTTCAGCCACAGGGGCATTTTGGTCACTTTCAAATTGTTCTGACACGGATGACCCACATTTTCAATGAAGATCTCTAACAAAAGGGATGGTAGTGTCGTATAGTGCACAGAAATTCGAACACAGTGTCATACAAAAAATTTTGAGCTTTGAAAGAGCCGTAGAAGGAATACTGAGTTTCACAGTACCATACATGTAATTCTCTCTCTGGTAAAGCATTGGGTTGTAGTTGCGGAGCCAGTCACCATGCTTCTACTTGCCGTTCATGAGGTCGCATGAGTTGTCGGGCTTCATGTAAGCCCCGTAGAAGTTATCGATGAAGTAGTTCTTGAGGTCGGACTATGCCGGAGGTGTTGAAGCTAGGCACAGCCAAGTCGCCGACTGTTACAACAAAGTGGTTGTTCTCTATGCCAACATGCTGCCCTCATGGTGAGGCGATAGTTCTTCTGTTTGGTGTTCCCCTCGTATTTCTGGAAGTTGTGGGGGCCTCGGAAGTTAGCTGGTGTGGGGTGCCATGGACGCGATATTCGAAGGTCCTTATTTTGACCTAATTGGGTGTTTAGTTTGCAGCTATCTGCTGGGCTTCATCGGTGGCGGTGTTCATTATTGGGGGTAGTGTCAGGGCGGAAGAGCAAGGTTGAACCGTTTAAGGCAAGTGCATCGGTAGCAGTGGGTGCTAGTGTTAGAGTGCGCAGCGGAAACCGGCCTAGCTCGCTATACCCACGAGTCGGCGCCCCTCGGGCCTAGGTCCACCAACCCTGTGTGATCTCTAAAAGACGTTCTCTAGGCCCCTAGTCCAATGTTCCTCCTCCATCACCATGTGACCCCTGAGATTTTCTAGGTTTTCTGACCTTGGGCTCCAATACCACTTGTTAGAGTGCGTAGCGGAAACCGGCCCAGCTCGCTACACCCACGAGCCGACGCCCCTCAGGCCCAAGTCCACCGGAGCCCATAACATACCAAGGCCTTGGGCCTAACTTAACTCAAAAAACTAGCCTGATAGGTGAGGGTTGCCCCTGCCTTATATGTTGTGCTCCCTCATCATCAATTACCGATGTGGGACTAAACTTAACAGCCAACACTGTTGCTAGGTGTCAGCAGCAGGGGCCAACACCTGAAGGGGTAAAGCTCCCAATCTCAGATAAGCAGAAGTTTGCATACAATGATCCTTAAAAATAGAAGATGGTCGCAGGTTTGATTTCAGGCTTGATTTCCACCTTGTGCATTTCTTCTTTATCTGCATGCAGAAACTTTTGTTGTGGCGTATTAGATTCAGAGCAGAAACTTTTGTAGATGGGTCAACCATGTGCATACAGTTCAGATTTCAGTCTACTTTTATATGTATTCAGTTACAAGTATATCTTTGGTTCTGACTTGTATTTCTTAATTTGTTCCTAATGCGTATGATCTGTTCTGTTCATGTCCTAATTTAATAATTTATACGTCCTTTGTCAACGATGTTGGTTATGAGGAGAGAAGTGTTAATAAGCTGAGGAATAAATTATCATCATTGTTAACAGGGACAAGTTTTACAAAATCATGGAGTTTAAGTATTCAGTTTACTGCCATTGGTGAATTGGTCAGCGTCTTCCACTGCCATTTGACAAAATTGTTGCCACTCAAAGTAGACAATTGTCAGGTCCTTTCGTTGTGCACGTGAAGTAACTGTTGCCATTCAAAGTAGACAATTATCAGGTCCTTTCATTGTGCAAGTGAAACAGATTTCTGAATGGTTTGTTCAGTTAAGCAGCGAACATCAATCTTTATTAGCTCGTTTCTTTTTTAGCTGAAAGCCTACACATTGGTTGGGCCTTACATGGACTATGTCCCGCACGGGCACATTCATGGTCTTATAAAATTACGTTGGATTTACTCCCTTGCCTTGAGCCCTTGACAGTGCATAGAGCGTGTTTGTACATTGGTTGTTCACGTAGCTGTCAGATTATTTATGTTTTAGCAAAATCAAATTTGCCTTTCCTTTTATTGGTTAATTATGTGCTTGTATCAACTAGCAACACAATGGTATATAAATCACATTCATAATTGATCATGACTATATGCGAGCATTGAACAACTAACAGATATGAGCTGTCTATTTAGTTGTCTGCAGATTTCAAAAACTTGATTTCAAAAAACTTACAGACGACTATGTATGGACTGTACATGCTGTTAGATATATATGGAATATGTGTACAGTTTGGTTACGCTACGACTTGAGTTGTATTAGGGGCTAGGATAGAGTTAGAGTCAAACTCTGTATCCTAGGGAGCATAAACATGAGGCAACCCCTATAATAATCATGAGACAACTTGTCGGCTGGTTTGGGTGGCGGCGAGGCTGTGGGATCGTCTGAATGCCGGTGTAGTCATGCCACGAGGATTAGGCACATCGCTAAACCTCGTTAAATCATTCTCGTTTGTGTATTTTCTTCTATGGTGGTTATACTTCCGCGTACGTCGGTTAGTAGATCCGTTTGGGTCTGGAACTAACTGTGCACTCTACCATATAAGGCGGTGCAGCCCTCTGTCATGCTAGTCTTCTGGGTTGAGTTAGGCCCAAGGCCTTTGTATGTTGTGGGCTCCGGTGGGCCTAGGCCTAAAGGGTGCTGGCTCGTGGGTATAGCAAGCCGGGCTGGTATCCGCTACGCACTCTAACAAGTGATATCAGAGCCATTGATCGAAAAATTTGGAAAATCTCAAGGGTCACATGGTGACGGGGAGCCCGTTAATGTCTTGGAGGTCACAGGGTTGTGTGTGATATAGAGCGTTGGACTCGAGGCCTGGAGAACGTCTTCCGGAGATCGCATGGGTTGTGTGATGTGAAGAGTTGGGCCCCATGTGTGACGGGAGAGATTGATAGGTTTAGTCCCACATCGGTAATTGATGGTGGGGGAGCACAACATATCAGACGGGGCAGCCCTCACCTATCAGGCTAGTCTATTGCATTGAGTTAGGCCCAAGGCCTTGGTATGTTTTGAGCTCCGGTGGACCCGGGCATGAAGGGTGTCGGCTCGTTGGTATAGCGAGCTGGGCCGGGTTCCGCCGTGCACTCTAACACATGCCCTAAGAAAACAAATCAACATTGTACGATTCCAAAAATGCTTATCATATACGAACTAATCATAGATCAGTTGGTTGGGTTTCTTGTGGTGGAATATGCCCACCCGGGTTCAAGTCCCCGACTTGGCACATGTGCTCGTATTTTCCTGGATTTATTTCAGGATTTAACGGCACTATGCTTTGAGTGGTAGATGACATCCCTGTCGACAGCGAGGCGTCTGTGGTGACTTGTGCTCGTATTTTTCTGGATTTATTCCAGGATTTAACAGCGCTATGCTTTGAGTGGTAGGTGACGTCCCCGTCGACAGCGATGCGCCTGTGGTGACTTCGTGATTTTCGAGATCTGCTGGCTCAGTCTTTCGAAGATGCTCATAGGAATAGGATTTGCGTACGTGTGTTCATATGGGTGAGTGTGCGTGCGTGTTATGGGCGTCATCGTTGTACCGTTTAATTCTAAAAAAATTCTTATCATATTCATTGTAAGATAAGCTTTTTATTTCTATTCTATGCTAAGCATCTCCAATCAACGACATTTTTTTGTTTAACACATTATCAACTCTTTTATTTGATCATATTTCTATTTAAACACCATGTTGACCTTTCTCCATATTGACTATAATGATCAAATGCACAAAATTTTTATGAGTTATGAGTACAAATAAAATAAAATAAGTAATTATGAATTTAATTGGACTGCAGAAGTGAGTAAAAATATGGGAAATATGGCTCAATTTCTCGCATCTGCAATCAACTTCTTTTTTAGTTTAATACATTATCAACTCTTTTTTATTATCAAAATAACTATTTCTATTTATTTGCTTGTTGACTAATAATCTAGAGCACAAAATCGACACCACTACTTGTTCCATTGCCGACTATGATGCGAGTTCAAAGTGCAAAAGGAAAATAATTAACTATAACATAAATTATACTACAAAAGTAAAAGGAATTTGGATGTAGGCTCGATTGGTAGACCATCATGATAAGCTTTCTTTTCCATTTCTAAATATATACAAAGGTTTAGGTTTGAATTCCATGCATCTCCAATCTGCTTTTTTTTGTTTAATACATTATAAACTCTTCCATTTATCATCAAAAGAACTATTCTAATTAATCACCATGTAGACCTTTTTTTCATATTGCCTAACGATCAAGTGTACAAAATTGAGGCCACTTGTTCCATTATCGACTCTTATATATGAGTAATGAGTGCAAGTAAAAAAATTAATTATAGTGAAAAGTTATATACAAATTGGGGATGTAACTCAAGTGGTGGCGAAGTAATATTTTTTAGATGAAAGAAGAATTATATTAGATTATAGCTGAATACATCATCACGTCGCACTCTGGAACACACTACGTATATCCAGAAACTGATCATCTAAATTGTACCCATGCATTGTATAGCTCCAAATCTCAAATCTAAACATGTATGATGATTTGTGTGGATGACCGCACAGGCAAACACTTAGCAAAAGGCCTAACAACAGATGCCGAATAAACGACGGCCAACATTCCTACAGGCGATGTTGAGAACTTCTTCTTTCTGCCATCGAAGAATAAGACAGACTGATCTGAAACTTGTTCTCCCTAGTCCTTCATTATTCTCCCTGGTCCTTCATCATGGTTAGATCTAACCATAACAAAATGGAGAAGGGACTAGAGAAAATTATTACATGGCGGCGACATTATCTCTGCCTTGATGTCAACGTTTGGAAAGCCAAGTCTCCATGCCATCATGCCGAGGAAGATGCTGACGCCATTCTCGCCCTCATATTCAAGACAGCTGCCATGGAGAAAACAAATCCACCCTACCCCTCACCGTTGCCGGGGAGGAGGAGGAGAAGATAAATCCCAAGAACTAAGAAAACTTGGCATGGTGTAACACCCTAAAATTTGCATGATTTTAAAATAGGAGAACTTGAATTATTATGCCTTTTTGTGAGCATTTAAATTTAGAAAATAATAACCTTGTTAAAGTTAAAACCCAATATAAGGTCTACATACATGTTTGTACATTCATGCTGATGCATATTTATTTTGTGATGCTTTGGTTTGATTGAAATTTGGAAAAGAATTTCAATTTGGATTTGAAAATGTGTTTAAGAAAAAAAGAAATGAATTTTTCCTCACTCTCCCTACTTTCTCGGCTTTTGGCCCACCGGCATGCTTAGCCTGGCCCTCTCCCTTACCCCTCTCTCCCTCGTGGCCCAGCTCACTCGGCCCACACCGGCGCGCAGGCCCACGCGCGAAGCCACGTACCCACCTCCCTCTCGCGCCATCTCTGGCCGCTGGCCCCGTACCTCTTCGCTCGCTGACAAGTGGGCCACCCATGCCATTCTCGTCTTCTTCCTCTCGTCGCCAACAAAGACTGCCATTGTCGTGTCCGTCGTGCCCCCGACTTCGTCGTCTGGCGTGCGCCCTAAGCAACTCAGGGGCCATAAATAGCGCCCTGAGCCACGCCGCAATCCCTACCCCAACCCTAGCGCTGCTGCCGCCTCTACCCAGAGCTCGCAAGTGCATTGAACCCTAGGTCGTCGTTGTTGCATGTGTCCCCGTCGCCTCGCCGCTCTGTTGTCGGTCTAAGCCGCTCCCCAGCCTTCACACCTCGGTAATAGGAAGCCCTGGTGCCCCGCTTTTGCCCTCTCTTCCTCCTTCTCTGTCCGCGCGCTGTCGCCGAACCAACGCCGGACGCCAAATCAAGCTCACCACCGTATTCTTTCATCTTCTACTTCAACCGGTATCCCCATCGAGTTTGTGAGCTCGAGATCTATCTCCCCATGCCATCTGATGAAGCAACCGAGCCCGGAATTGCCGTTTTGGTGAACTCCGATGAGGGCCCGGCCATGGAACCGCCGCCGAGGTCACTATTCTGGCCAGCAGTTTCCCCTCTCCCTTCCTCCTTCTAATCTTAGCCGTCCGTTTCAGATCCAAACCCCAGATTAGCCAGTAACCCTTTGTGTGGCTTAATTGCATAAGAGCCCCTCGGATTTTTGATATAGAACCCGTCGTCCCTGCAGTTTTGCTAAAGACCCCCTGCCTTTTTATGAAATAATACCCGCAGTCCCTGGCCCGAATTCAAAATCTGATTTTATTTATTTTAAATCAAAATTGAGATCTATTTATTTACAAAAATGCCACTGATCTTGTTTTAGCCATAAAATCTCCGTTTTAACTCTGATTTGACCCGTTCAAGTTGCATTAGATTTGTAATTACGTAATCTACATGTTCAAGCTACTGTTAAATATATTTTCAACTTTTGAAATTCGAGGTTAGATTTAATCTATATTTTATTAAAGGAAATCTTGTTTAATTCATAATTTTTGGTTATAGCTCTGATTAGAGTGATTTTCGCGTCTGTGTGTTCATAGCGAGACGTAGATTCGTTTTACAAACTTTTCATCTTGATTTTATGTTTGGTGTACTATTCTAATTTAGATCTATTGTTTGCTTCGTGTATGATTGCATGGATGCTTGTATGGTGCTTTATGATCATGTCGAGTCGGTGAGCTTTACGTGTTGATCAAGAAGGAGTTCCATTGAAGGTTTGGACTAGAAGAAGGATCTAAGTCTAAGGCAAGTATAGCATGGGATCTTCCTTGTTGTCCTATACACCTTTAATCATTTAATTCATGCTGCATGTGTCTACCTTGACTACCACTAATGATATCCTAGTCTTTTATACTTGCACCTTGATACCTATAGGTTTATGCATTGGGTAGTATGATGCTAGTGCTCAACCAAAACCATGATCTTGTAACTTGACTAATGGTATATGCAATAAACACTAAAAGATGTTTTTAGCAACATGGAACTAGGGGGGCTTGAGCATTGGGCTGTTTTTATGGTGCTCTAGATTCCTCTCCCGAAGGACTTATCTGTAAGCGAACATCCAGGACTTATAGTACAGCTGTGAGGGCTACATGGCTCTAGCTTTAGATCAGTATGAGGATCTTTTCTAGCTTGTTAGTGGTTACCTTTATGGCGCAGGAGGGGCTCCAACAAGTATGATCTCGGCCTGCCAAGAGGGTGCACATTGATTTCTTGGTATTTTGTTAGTCACTCCTTGGAGGGGGGTTCATGCTTATTGATGGGGAAACCTTAGCGGCCCTAACTTGTTAGACGAACCTTTGAAAGGCTTCATAGTGAACCCTGCCGACCTTCCAAAGTAGTGGGTCAAGAGGCTGATCACCTCGGGCCAAAGGGTAAATCATTACTAACAGTAAAAGTGTATAACCTCTACAGAGTGTAAAACTGTTATAACAGCCGTGCTCATGGTCATGAGCGACCTTGGAACCCATACAAAATAGATGATGAACACTGATGATACTAATGATAAAGATGCTCACTAATGATTACTGTTTATGCTATTCATTATTCATGTTTACCTGATCATGTGTTTATATGGGTTTGTGATAAACTTGTTGCTACTCCTATGCTAAAATTGTGACAATTAAAAGCTAATCGCAGTTGAACCAGTGTCAGCCTTTTAAGCCTGATGAACCCCATGTTATATTTGTTGAGTACGACATGTAATTATGATTGCTTTATTTTTCAATTATTTGGATAAAAATCCCGGATGGGTACTAGATTGCTAGAGTTTGGAGGAATTAGGCTTGTAGTCAACCAGTCAGTTGTCCCTGTGGAATTGGAGTCTTCACCTAAAGATCGGAGTTGTCTTTCTGCTGTTTGCTGTTTAAGGTTATATCCTTTATACTAAGTACGTTATATATTGATCATTGTCTATTGATATTACCCTTATTTGTAGCTATATGTGAGATTTGACTTTCTGGGCTCACATATGGTGTGTATCTGGTTTTGTTCTTGAAAACCGGTTGCTACAAAGTGGTTTCAGAGCAATGCTGACTGTAAAACACAAGCCTAGTAGAAATTGGTCGTTCTAATGTTTAGAAGTTGCTACAAAAACCCTTGCTCTATGAACCTTGATATTTTCTTCTCTACTATATCTCTACACTTGCTATTTATCTCTACCTTGGTGCTTATTTTAAAGTCCTTGTTCTCATCTCCACTCCTTGGTTTGATATGCTTTTAGAACTGCTCCTCACCACATTCTTGCGTATTGTGAAGATGAGTCTTAGGATTGTTACCCCTAGTAAAATAAGGACAATAGTATCACAAGTTGAGTCAATGATTGAATTGTGCACCTTTAGTGCTTTGTTGAATTGTCATTATGCTTCTGCTTATTTTGAATCTTTGTAATGATTGCAATGATCTTGTTGGGTGTTCCCACAATTTTATAGTTTATAGGCCTAAGGTATAAGGATTAATGAAATAAATAGTCGGGTTTTGGTTTCTCCTATTTCCTCTATCTTGTCTTTCGGAGCAACATGTCTTTATCGGTTATATATCTATTCTTGGATGACCAAAAATCATGAGAAAAATTCTAGACAATAGTAGACTTCGATATCTTTCTATGACCATAAGAACCGCCCTCATATATGTTTTGGTTATGGAGTTATGAAAATCACAAGACGATGCAACCGCGCTGTCTAAAATCTGGAGTAGTTTCTGTTCTGCACTGTTTTCGACTGCCTGAACTATAGAATTTGGAAAAGTGTTCTATAAGGAAGTTGTGGAGAATTTGATAATCTTTCCAACGGTATAAGCTACAGCTTCATTGGATTAATTGACTGAGAGTTACAGTTGTTTTACTACGCTATTATTTTTCTGCTCGTGAGGAATTCCAGATTTCTTGTTCTTGCCCTACACGAGAGTATCATTGGGATGTCAGAACATCCTAATACTAGTTAAGTCATCTGGAAGGAGGTGCAAGCTATACTTTGGTGTCCCCTACTTTATCTTTTCTTAAGGGGGGTAGCCAAGTTGAAGGATTTGCAAGATGAAGTATCATACATTCTACTTTGCGCAGTGGAAGCATGGTGGGCCCATAACCCGCAGGTCCCAGGATCTAAACCTTTGGAGGGGATCAATAAGATAGATGATAATGCCTATGCAAACTATCCAACTAAGAAGGGTCCGAATACTCAAGGTGCCATAAGAAGTTCAGTTATGCTCTCTAGCTCTCACTTGGAAGAATCGGTTAATCTGATAAGAAAGGTGTTACCCAGAGGATGTATATCACTTAAGGGCTTCATCATCCAAAGTAAGTATCATTTGCTCGGTTGATAAGTTATTGGATCATCTATGAGGAATTGATGCATTCATCAATATGGCCCTGGAACTTGAGCTATCCTCAGCTGGGAGTCCAATCTTCAACATACCTAGGACAAGTAGGTGTTGATGACATAGGAATGAGATATTTAATAACTATAGATGGTTCTATGGAGTCTCAGGAAATCCCAATGATATACTAAGCATGACAAGAAGGTTTGGGATTGAAGAAAGTTAATGATGTGATTGGAATCCACTCGAGAATGTAAGAGAGAACTTAGAGTTTTCAATGAGGTTTGGTTAGAGGTTCAAGGGAGGTTTATCCAAGATCATCAAGATATTGGTAGAGCTACCGGAGAAGCTTTTAAGTTAGTTTGGATCAAGAAACCTCAGGTAAGTGTTTGAAGGAGTAAAAAAACGAGAGGTTGGAGTAAAACCTATGTATTAGCTTTGTCAGATCAGGACAAAAGCTTTATATCCACTAGGATGCACCCTGTCAAGGTGTGGGATGTGTCCTTATGCAAGAAGAAAAAGTAGAGGCTTGTGCAAGAAAACATGAGATAGAACATCTAACGTATGATCTGGAGTTATCCATTGTGGAGCATGAGGTATTATCAACTTGGGCATGATAAGTGACATCTATGAGGATCATAAGAATCAAAGGAACATCTTCACAAAGTTGGTTTTGAGTATATTACATCATTGTTGGATTGAAGTAATCAAGGTTTTATGACTTGCAAAAGTGCACTTTGGTTTCTTGTTATTTTGTTAGTCACTCCTTTGAGGGGGGTTCATGCTCATTGATGGGGAAACCTTAGCGGCCCTAACTTGTTAGACGAACCTTTGAAAGGCTTCATAGTGAACCCTGCCGACCTTCCTAGGTAGTGGGTCAAGAGGCTGATCACCTCAGGTGAAAGGGTAAATCATGACTCACAGTGAAAGTGTACAACATCTGCAGAGTGTAAAACTGTTATAACAGCCGTGCTCATGGTCACGAGCAGCCTTGGAATCCTTACGGAATAGATGATGAACATTGATGATACTGATGATAAAGATGCTCACTAGTGATTATTGTTTATGCTATTCATTATTCATGTTTACCTGATCATGTGTTTATATGGGCTTGTGATAAACTTGTTGTTACTCCTATGCTAAAATTGTGACAATTAAAAGCTAATCGCAGTTGAACCAGTGTCAGCCTTTTGAGCCTCATGAACCCCATGTTATATTAGTTGAGTACGACATGTACTTACGCTTGCTTTATTTTTCAATTATTTGGATAAAAATCCCGGATGCGTACCAGATTGCTAGAGTTTGGAGGAATTAGACTTGTGGTCAACCAGTCAGTTGTCCCTGTAGAATTGGAGTCTTCACCCGAAGATCGGAGTTATCTTTCCGCTGTTTGTTGTTTAAGGTTATATCCTTTATACTAAGTACATTATATATTGAGCATTGTCTATTGATATTACCCTTATTTGTAGCTATATGTGGGATTTTACTACCTGGGCTCACATATGGTGTGTATCTGATTTTGTTCTTGAAAACCGGGTGCTACACATGGAGAGACCCTAACCCTAATAGACTCAATCTACTCGAAAACTTAATAAAACGATGGATCCACACTCCCTCCGTCCTCCGGCAAGATGCCGGAGGGGGAATGGAGATCAGCGGTGGTGGAAGTAGGGGCGGCGGCGGCGGCGGCAGCTTTCGGGCGAGTCGCTAGGCGATCCGCTCATTATCTTTCTTGTAACCATGGTGGCAGAGTATTAAGATAACCCTTCTAAAGGTTCAGGGGTTCAATTCTCACCTCCAATCAACTTGTCTCGTTTACTAATAGTTTTACTACTAAGAAACAGTAGGGAACCATTATTTACCTAGGAACTACCTCCCTAGAGAAAGTTGCTGACATGGTAGATGTTGGTCCTGCATATATAAAAAGGTACTTTCCCGCGGAATTGTGTACATAGGAAAAATTGTACATGGAAATAAGTTTCTATAGTGAGGGATTTGAGTTCTAGGGAAATATATATTATCATGGCAAAGGTATTAACAATCGAATTCAAATACATAATTTATATTTTAATGAAAATTCAAAACTATTTTTAAATGCTGCTTATCTTAGAGTAAAAGGCCTTTCAAAAGAAAATTAGACAAAGGCCATCATGCAACACTAATTTGTGAACAGTTGAAACCACAATCCTTTCACTCATCCGCGTAGCGGAGCAAATGTTTCTTTGATTGTGATAACATCAGTATAAACATCATGCGTTGATGGTCTTTCCTTTGGTGTCTCCACAGAGCATGAGAGACCGAGTTTAACAAGATGCAGGATGCAGCTTTCCACTCCAGCTGTTGCATTATTTCCTTGCTCCAAATTGTTGTACACATCACCATCATCTTCAAAACCTTGAACGATACAAGGATCTAGAATCTCACCAATCTTTTGAGGAAACGCATTCTCCACAAATCTGTGAAGGTTCAAACCATTTGTAAACATCTCATCTGTTGGACACTTCCCTGTCAGCAGTTCTAAGATAATAATTCCATAGCTGTAGACATCACCTTCTGCTGAGAGTTTGCTTCCCAAGCCGTATTCTGTAAATAATGTGTGTGTAACTGATCAAACAATTTTATTTCTTAATATTGGAAAAACTTAAAAAGCATTATTGAATAGTGGAAAGTTTTTGAAGGATAAGTTTTCACCTGGTGCAATGTATCCAATTGATCCTCTTGGTCCCAATAAGCTTGTCGAACTTTGATGACTATAGCTTTGAAGAAATTTAGCTAACCCGAAGTCAGCAAGGCGTGCACACATGACATCATCAAGAAGGACATTGCTGGGCTTTAAGTCACAATGGATCACAGGGGGCACACAATGGTTGTGTAGATAATCCAAAGCGGAAGCTACATCCATTGCTATTGTTATTCTGGTGCTCAAACTCAATGGGCTTCTCAACCCATACCTGTTCAAATTAGGATAGAGCCAGCTCTCTAGGCTTCCATTAAGCATATATTCAAGAATAAGAGCTTTGAATGGATGTCCTGATGGATCAAATGTTGAGCATGCAGTAATCACCCTTACAAGATTGCGATGACGAGTGTTCCTCAGCGCTTCACACTCAGCAACGAAGCTCTTTGGTGCGCCAAGTTGATCGAGTTTGAAAACCTTGATAGCAACTATATCTTCTTCGAGCCCTGGTCTACCTTTGTAGACTGATGCAGATTTTCCAGAACCAATCAAGTTGGCCAAAGAGAAATCATTTGTTGCCATGACTAAATCAGCATATGAGAACTTCCTCAACTCCTTGCAAGGTGGACGAGATTCCTGTTTAACTTTCTTTCTCTTCTTCGAGAGAACGACGACAAAGCACGAGAAGATGGCCAAGGAAAGAGCAGTAAATCCTGCTATCTTCAGAATACCGTAGGCTTTTCTCTTTTTTGATCTCACTTCACTGCAAAGTGGAAGCTGTGGCAAGTGGATACTGCTGGCACACAACAACTTGTTACCTTCAATGAACACAACCTCTCCTATGTTCTGAAATATCCCACCAGTCGGTACCGGTCCTTCGAGGTTGTTGAACGACAAATTGAGAAGCATCATAGAGCTGAAAAGCTCAAAGAACTCAGGAACTTCACCAGACAAGTAATTTCGAGAAAGATCCATCTCACTGATGCCTCTCAAACTAATGAAAGATTCAGGGATTTTCCCATGTAGAAGGTTCCCTTCCATGTGGAGGGACCCCAAGTGCACGCAGGATCCTAGAGCGGAGGGGATTGTTCCACTCAGTTGGTTATTGGAAATATTCAGCACGTCGAGGTTTATCAAGACGCCAATCTCCAATGGTATTTCTCCAGATAGTTCATTGTGAGACAAGTCCAGACCTTCCGAAAGCAAGGAAAGGGTGAAGAGCTCCTTCGGTATGCTACCAGTGAAGCCATTACAGGAGAGGTTAAGAGTTTCCAGATTTTTGCAGTATCCTAAAGCTCTTGGGATCAAGCCACTGAAATTATTTTCTTGTAAATAGAGCTCACTCAGTTTGTTGAGGTTACCAATGGATGATGGAACCTGTCCAGAGAGTTTGTTTTGGGATAAGCTAAGGACAAACAAGTTTGGAAGGTTTCCAATGGAGTCAGGGAGGTTTCCAGCAAGTAAATTATTTTCCATGTAAAGAATGGTAAGGTTTGTAAGGTGCTCTATCTCTGGTGGTATGGTTCCAGATATCTGATTTTCTGTTAACAATAATACTTGTAAACTTCTTGGAAGGTTCCCAGTGGAAACAGGTAATTCTCCTTTAAGGATGTTCCTGTCTAGGATTAATAGAACCAACTGGCTGCAATTTGCCAATGAGGACAAGAATGACCAGTCTCCGGCTTCTAGCTGATTCATCCCAAGATTCAGTTCAGTTAAGCTGGACAGGTTCCCAAAAGAAGGAATAGTACCTTGGAATGAATTGTCACGGAGGTCCAACACCTGAATATTTGTTGCATTGCCTAGTGAAGCAGGGATCTGACCTTGGAAATGATTTCCTTGCAGAATCAGTGTTTGGATGTTTGGAAGGGTAAAACCTATGTCATATGGAATTTGGCCACTGAGTCTGTTGGTGCCGACGGCGAGGTATGTAAGTGTTGTTTTGTGGTAAAGAGAGGATGGAACAGTCCCTGACAGGTTGTTGAAAGTCAGGTCCAATTGTTCCAGGCTTGGAATCATGCCTAAACTCGATGGAATGGCTCCTTGGAAGTTGTTTTGTGAAAGCAAGAGACAAGTAAGATTTGAAAAATTTCCTAGAGAGGAAGGTATGCTACCTGAGAGATTGTTATTGGATAGGATCAGGGTATCTAGTGGTGACAAGATATGCACTAGTGGTGGCACAGACCCAACAAAGTTATTACCTCCAAGGCCTAGGACTTCAATCGATGAGCTGTTAAAAAGAGCGGAAGGAATCTCCCCACTGAGATGGTTGTTTGTTAGATCTAGGAATTCAAGCGATGAACTGTTTGCAAGGAAAGCTGGGATGCCTCCTGTCAGCGTGTTGTTGGCGACAAGTAGAGCTGAAAGGCTGGAGAGTGTACCCAGCCCATCTGGGATTCTGCCATGTAGCTTGTTGTTGCTCAGGATGATCTCCTGCAGTTGTGAAGTTTTATTGCTCACAAGACTTGAGGGGATCTCACCTTCAAGGAGATTGGTTGAAAGATCGATGAACTGGAGGCGGGAGGAGGATAGAGTGCTTGGTATCATGCCAATGAGATGGTTGTAGCTGAGGTTCAAATAGAAGAGGCGATTCAGGCTGCCGAGCTCTGGCGGGATGTGCCCGTTCAGCTGGTTGTTTGGAAGGTGGATAGCCCTAAGGAAAGTGAGGCTGCCAACACATGGCGGTATCTGGCCACTGAGGTTGGCCGAATCGAAATCCAGGATGGTGACACGAGATGCGTGCCTCTTGCCGCAGGTGACACCAGGCCAGCTGCAGTACTGCACTGACGAGTCATTGCTCCATGAAGCCATGGCTCCGGCGGTGTCGGAGTCGGAGAGGTGGAGCTTGAGGCAAAGCAGGGCCTGGACATCAGTATCATCGGATGTCGTGCTGTGAAGTGTAGCAGGAGCTGAAGAAGATGCAGTTGAGAATGAGAGGAAGCAGGATGTGCATGCAAATGCAAGCAAGATGGTGACCACAAGCACAGGGAAACCAGGGATGGTGGCCATCTACACGGCGGCGTTGCTGCTGCTGCTGGTGTTTCTACTTTGGATTGCAAACTTTGAGTTGTGGTGCTTGTGAAGCTAACGTGTGTGCATATTTATTACAGAGCTAGCACACTCCCACCTTAGGAGTTAGCACGATAAAAGTTCCAGGAACGGGAGAATGGGTAGTGCTTATTTTTCAGTCACACAAAGTGGTCAAACTTGGACATGGTTTGTAACACGTCAATAGACCTGCGCACTACCGACACTACGGCCATGTATGTTCAGTTGCACTATGTACACTGCTGCGAGAAGATATTTCTTTACATGCAAACCGGCCACCACTTCAAGAAGACAAAAAAAAAGGAGATCGAGAGTGGTTTCTAAGATTTTAAACCGATAATGTCAGTCTCACATGATACGTCTCCACTACAAAACTATACACTCACTCGTGGGTGAGTATATGATACTAGCCCTAACACGCGCGCTTTAATGCACAGGCATATATGTAGTGCTGTAAACAAGAAAACATGGTTTTTAACAGAGCAGTGTTTTTTAGCAGTAAATAAACAGTGTGTTAAACACTACTGAACCGTGTTGTGAATAGGGACTGAACAGTATCGAGAACTTTAGGCAAAGTGTTAAGGGAGCCGGAAATCTTGCACGCACGAGGGAGTATATCTTATTATTCTTTCATATTAGGATTTAGTAATCTTGTATTGAATATTATGACCATTAAATAATCTGAAATGAAAAAGGTTTGAACTACACACTTTTAATAGATCTTGTCAAGCACTATAACTTTGATAAGAGGACATGTCTCCCATTCGAAATTGTTTGAAAATTTTTAACAAATGACTGGAGCTACTCGTTCTACTTGATTGAATAAAGTACTACAAATTTAAGTAAACTATAACAGCTGTTTCGTTCTACTTGTGCAAACTTTGAGTTTTCTTTACAACAATAAACTTTGAGTTGTGGTGCTAACGTGTGTGTATTTATGGAGCTAGCGCACTCTCACCTTGTTAGCACGACCTCTAAAAATTTTCAGGAACGGGAGAATGGCTAATGCTTATTTCAGTCATACAAAGTGGTCAAAGTTGGACATGGTTCGTAACGGCAATGGACCTGCCCACTACGGTCTACGGCTATGGCCCAAAAATATACTTTTGAACCGTTTTAGGGAACTTTTGTAGATATATGCCTACATCGATGATGCATATTTTTCGATAATGGAAGATTGTATTAATTTTCAAGAACAATACATCGATGTGATACAAAGTCTTAAAAAAGTTTTCTGGCCTCTGCTTGATTAATATCTATGATGCATTTATAACCTCTTTTAGCTAGCGATGCAAAAATGTTCTCTATGGTGAAGTAGATCCTGATTGTACATCAGTATATTCATTTCAGTTATATATAACTATGTTCACTACTTCATAATTGTTTTTTAGCAACACAACCATTTTAGGGCATGGACGGGTGAATTTCTAGCCGCCTCTACGGAAGCCTCCATCAGATCCCACTGACGAAGCTGTCTCTAGAAATACAATTTCAGATGTGGCTGGAAATTCGGCCTCCCCAAAGCCTCCCACAGAGATACCCCATCCCACACACCTGGCGCTACCACCCCTCTCTCTTCCGTTCTTTCTCTGTGTCACATCTCTCTCTCTCTTCCTCCTCAAGGATCCACACCACACCCCTCATATCCATGCTAGTGACCAAGCTGGCTGGGAAGGTCGCCTTTGGATGATAGGGCGGCATATTAGCAATTGGTGTGACGAATCGAGCAATCACACTACTACAAAAATGATTTTGCAAGACACTGTCCAAACTTTAGCTGAGGCGGTCACAAAATCCAACCGCCTCGTAAAATACCTTGCGATTAACGGAGTCAGTCGTTTTATTTACCGAGGCACAAAAAATGACCACCTCCAAAAATCGATTTACGGAGGCGGTCAGAAAATGCCCGCCTCCGAAAATGGATTTACGGAGGCGGTCGTTTCAAGACAACCGCCTCAAAAAATGGTCTATTTTCGGAGGCAGTTGTCTTAAGGCGCCTGGCTCCATAAATCGATTTACCGAGGCGGTCCTTCTAAGAGGTCTGCCTCCAAAAATGGAGGCCATTTTCGGAGGCGGATCTCTTATGAGGCCTGCCTCTGTTAAACGTGTCCGAGGCCCAGCCAAAGCCCAAATCGGGCTTCTACCAAGCTCATATAAATAAAGGACTTAGGGTTTCTCAACTGCACTCTCTCTCTCTCTCAGCTCTCTCTCCCTGGCGCGGCGCTCCTCTATCTTCCTGGAAACGCGCCCCTGCTTCTCCTCCCTAGCTCGGTGCCCCAGCCTCTCCGCTGGCGCGGTGCCCCTCTCTTCTCTCCTCCCTCTCGGACTCCCTCTCCTTCTTGCGAAAATGGACTCCCTCTCTTCTTCTTACTAATGAGCGGTGGCGGCGGGGGCTCGCACCGGTGGCTGGATCCGCGCGTGTGCGGCGGCGGTGCATGTGGTGGGGAGGCCCTGGCCAGCGGCGGAGAGCCGACGGTGGCCCATGCGGCTGGGAGGCGGAGGTGGAGGTTGGGTCCCTGCTCCTGTGCGGCTGTAGGGCTCACATGCGATAGCATCTTCGAGCAGGCTCCATGACGGGCCAAATCCGGCAAGGAGGCGCCGAGTCCGGTGGAGGGAGTAGGATCCGGTGGAGGGCGGTCAGATCCATGGCGAGCGCGCCTCCTGGCAGCGGATCCTAGGCCGGTGCGCCACCCGGCGGCGAAAGGCGGGCTCGTCCTCCGGTGATGGTTCTAGGGTGGGCGCGTCCTCCGACGGTGGATCCAGCGACGACGACGACGACGACAAGTAGATCCTACGGCGGCGACGGCAGCGGGTGGATGGGCTCGGCGGGCTTGTCCACGGGGTTTTCTTTTTTGTTTGTTTTTTCTAATTCATTTTCGCAGATGGGCAAAGCGACCGCTTCCATAGGTGTACATTAATGCAGACCTTTTGACGGAGGCGGTTGCTTTGTCCGCCTCGAAAAATCGAAAATGACCACCTCCGTTAAGTTTTCTGTAGTAGTGTCAGCGCAGCGCTTTCGAGCAGACAACAAGCAGGATGAGCGATATGGGGATCAAAGGTTGCTTCTAGGTGGTGCAGCCTTCCTCTCCCCACCCTAGCGGCAAGGTGGATCGAGCGATGTTGTGCGATAGATTGGGCACCGCCACTGTACTCAAGGTAGAATTGGCAACCTCTGTCTCTTCCTACCTCGGACTCTCTCTCCCTTGAAAGCATCTAGGCCCCTAGTGGGTTTCGGTGATTAATGACAACGTAAGATTATTGTGACTAATGTGTGTTTTGTAGAAACAATTTGAATTAGGTCACGATAATGGTGATTGTTTAGGCAATCAATGGTATTCATGCCCCTGTTGATGGAAATCGTTTCAGTTTTCAAAGGATGGACAACAAGGCTAAGGACGGCTAGTTCTAAGTGTCGTTTGGCGTTGGACAGACACTTAGATTAGTTTAGGGCTTTGTTTTTCCTTTGGCCATACTATTAAGGAGGGTATGAACTAGTAGCTTGACCTAGGTGAGTCTAATGTGTTAGGTGTGGAGCACACTTGTCAAACTTAGCACTAGGAAGCTCAGAGTTAGCCCAAAGATCATTTGAAGTCAATCCCATTCACAAAGTGCCTTGAATTTGGAGTGTTTGGAGGTGTGACAGAGGGACCGGACGCTAGTCCCCATGGGACCGGACGCGTCTGGTCAGTGTAAGACAGCGCAGAGAGAACCCTATAGTCGTTCAAACTCTGACACAGTGTCATCACCGGAAGCGACTGTGCTTAGGGTTTTGTGTGTCGTGAGGACCGGACGCTGTGCCCGTGGCACCAGACGCTTGAGGTCAGCGCGTCTGATCCAATGCAGAGAGGTTCCAGAGAAGGGTTTTCTTCATCGGACGCATCCGGTCAGTGTGGACAGGACCCTAGTAGAGTCTGGTTACACTAGCCGTTGCCTATCAGAGCTAACGTCACATAGCCATTGGCTACTGACATGACACGTCTGGTCACCCAGACAGGCGCGTCCGGTCATCACTGAAGTTGCTGAGTTGGACCTCAACGGGTATGTTTGAAAGTGGGGGCTATATATACATCTCCTACTCATCCAACATACCTCTCTTGCTCATTTGTTCAGTTGAGGCAACCATTTGGAGTTCAAGTGAGAGCAAGTGCCTAGTGGGGTGATTGAGATATGATAATCCAAGATTATGGACCTCATTAGTGTCTAGAGAGTAGCAAGTGTGCATCCACCTTCCTCATTAGCCTTGTTTGGGTTAAGTGAGAGTTTGTGCATGTTACTCTTGGTGATTGGCATCACCTAGATGGCTTGGTGGTGATTGGCAGCTTGGTGATCATCTGGCGGAGCTTGTGGATGACCCAACTCATCTTGTGAGTGGTTGTGGGCGATTCACCATGCCAGAGTGGTGAAGAATCAGCCCATAGAGAGCACTTGATCCTTGCGCAGATCAAGGGGGAGCGATACCCTTGCGCGGTGCTCCAATGAGGACTAGTGGGGAGTGCCGACTCTCCGATACCTTGGCAAAATGTCACCGTGTTCCTTCCCTCTCTTTACTATGAGCATTTACTTTGAGCAATTCAATACTTGTCTTTACATTCCTAGAATTGCCATGCTACAGTAGGATTGAAACCTAGGTTGCTAAACTCTTTGTGCGATAGGACAATAGGATACACAATTAGGCACTAGGGGTGAAGAGGGCTAAGTATAGGACTTAATTATTGCAAGAATTTTTAGAGAAGCCCAATTCCCCCCCTCTTGGGCATCTTGATCCTTTCAATTGGTATCAGAGCCGAGTGCTCTTTGATTTAGTCTTAACTGTCTAGAGCAAGATGTCTCATGGGGTTGGACCCCCTCCCTACTTTGAGGGAGATGATTTTCCTTATTCGAAAATTCGTATGGAGGCGTACCTAGAGGCTATAGACATTGGAGTGCTTAGAACCGCCACACAAGGCTTCCCAAAACCTAAGGATCCCACCAACCTTGTTAGTGATGAGGCCAACTATGAAAAGTGGAATGCAAAGGCCAAAAACACCCTCTTTAGAGGCCTTTGCAAGGATGTCTCCAACCGTATCTGGAACCACAAAGACTCCCATGCACTATGGTCGGACATTTGTGCGCTCCATGAGGGAACTAAGAGTGAGCGTGAGGAACTCTATCATCTTGTTATCAAAAAGCTCAATTCACTTGAAATGCTTCCTAATGAATGTGCTAATAAGATGTTCATGCTTGAATGTGCTTGTAGAGGAAGTCAATGAGCTTGGACTTACACAATTGCAACCATCCGATGTTGTAAGAAAGATATTGAGTGTTCTTCCCATTGACAAGTATGGGCATATTGTAACTGTGCTTCATCAAGGTGATCTTTCCACATCTACACCAACACAAATATTCGGAAAGATTAATGCACATGAGATGTACATGCACATCACTCCACAAGATGGCTCTTCCTCTTCCACCAAGAAGAAATATTTGGCTTTCAAGGCTAGCCAAGAGAAGAAGGGCAAAGCAAAAGTGGCTCTTGAAAGCTCAACTGAAGATGAAGATGACACCAACATTGCTCTCATGGTGAGGAAGACCACCAAGATGCTCAAAAAGCTAAACAAGAATGGTGTCAAGTTCGATTCCAAGAAGAAGAAATTCTTCACAAGTGGCAAGAGGAAGCCCATCTCCGAAATGGATTGCTACAATTGTGGTGATCTTGGTCATCTAGCTCATCAATGTCCAAAGCCCAAGAAAGACAAGTAGAAGAAGAAGTACAAGGACAATAAAGATGACTCAAGTGATGGTGAGAAGAAGAAAGAAAAGCCATACAAGAAGAGAGATGGCAAGAAGAAGCAACACCACAAGAAGAAGAATGGCAAAGCTTATATTGTTGGTGATTGGCTCACGGATATTGAATCACCAAGTGGCTCATCCGATGAAGATAGTGATGATGAGAAGGAGAAGGTGGCCGCTCTTGTGATTGGGACTTCACTACCTCCACCACCACCACCGCCATCATCCTCTACACACCTATGCCTCATGGCCAAGGGTGAATGAAAGGTACAAAGTGATGATGATAGTAGTGGTAATGAAAGTGGTAGTGATAGTGATGATGAATTCGAAGCACTTTCTTATGATGAACTAGTTGCCTTGCTTAACAAGTACTCTAAAATCATAAGAAAGACAAGAGCTAAAAATGAAAAGCTTGAACTTGAGAATGAATCTCTTTTAGCTAAGTATGACATAGCCCAAAAAGCTAGTGATGAGCTTAGAGATGAAAACAAGGTTGTGTCATCCACCCTCAAGGAGCTCAAAGCTAACTTAAAAAAGGTTAAAGAAAAACATGATAGACTTGAGGGGATACACAAAGAGCTCAACACTAGATATAGCTTGCTAAAAGAAGAATATACCACTCTCAAGGTCAATCATGATAACCTTGTAATTTCAAATGAGTTCTTATCAAATGAACCTCATGAAGCTACTAACCATGTTGTTAAGATTGATAATAGCTACATCATGTGATGATTTGATTGATGAGAACATTGAGCAAGGATCTAGTAGCAAAGGCAAGCAAGTGGTTGTGGCCGATCATTATGATGATTGTGTCAAGATCAAGAATGAGATTGAGAAGCTTAGAGAGTTAAACAAGAAACTCAGGATTAAGAAGGCTCATCTCACCACCGGCTTGTACAAGTTCACAAAAGGGAATAATCTTCAAAGTGAGCTACTCATGAACACCGTGATAAAGAATGACAAGTGTGGTATTGGCTTCAAGGCAAACAAAGAGAAGAAAGCCAAAGCTCAATATCAAGCTCAACAGCAACATAAGCCAAAGCCCAAGCCAAAGAGATGTATTGAGTGTGGACAAGAAGGTCACTTTGCTCATGATTGCAAAACTCCATCACCACAACCCTTGCCCAAGCATGCTAGACCCTTTGCCTTCAATGCTCATTATGTGTTTAGAAAGGACACAAAAGGAAGACCTCAAGTTGTGTTTCTAGGTCCACCTAACAAGAATAGGCCTAGGCAAATTTGGGTAGCAAAGTCACTAGTTGAGAAAGTGGTTGGCCCCCGTCAAGTGTGGGTGCGTAAGAATCAAGCTTGATCTCTTATGTGTGTAGGTGAACTACAAGACCGGTGAAAGTCATTGGGTTATTGATAGTGGTTGCACACAACATATGACCGGTGATCCTCGTATGTTCTCCTCACTAGTTGAAGATGTGGATGATCAAGAAAGGATTACATTTGGTGACAATTCAAAGGGCAAAGTACAAGGGTTGGGCAAAGTTGCAATATCAAATAATCACTCAATCTCAAATGTGCTACTTGTTGCTTCATTGAGTTTCAACTTGCTATCCGTTGGTCAATTATGTGATCTTGACTTTCAATGCTTATTCACCGAGAAAGAAGTGGTTGTGTCAAAGAAGGATGATGATCAAGTCATATTCAAAGACTTTAGATACAACAACTTATATCTAGTGAACTTCACCTCCGATGATGCTAACTTGAAGACATGCCTATTCACCAAATCATCTATTGGGTGGCTATGACATAGAAGGCTTGCTCATGTTGGAATGAGTACACTCAATAAAATATTGAAGAAGGACATGGTTAGAGGTTTGAAAGATGTTGTGTTTGAGAAAGACAAGCTTTATAGTGCATGTTAAGCCGGCAAGCAAGTTGCCAACACTCATCCATGCAAGGCTTCTATGTCAACATCAAGAGTGCTAGAGCTTCTCCATATGGATTTATTGGGACCTACAACTTATGCAAGTTTGGGAGGCAACCTCTATTGACTAGTGATTGTTGATTATTATTAAGGATATAGTTGGGTGTTCTTCCTTCATGACAAGACCGAAGTGGCCGCATCATTCAAGACGTTTGCCAAAAGAGCACAAAATGAGTTTGATGTGAAGATCAAGAAGATAAGGAGTGACAGTGGCAAAGAATTTGACAACACAAACATAGAAGGCTATTGTGATGAAGTTGGGATCAAGCATGAGGTCTCCGCAACTTACACTCCTCAAGAAAATGGTGTAGTTGAGAGAAAGAACCAGACATTGATTACCCTAGCAAGAACTAGGCTTGATGAGTACAACACACCGGAGAATTTGTGGGCCGAAGCAATCAACACCGCTTGCTATGCGTCCAACCGCCTATTCATTCAATGGTTCCGAGAGAAGACCCCTTATGAGTTGCTCAATGGGAAGAAGCCGGATGTCTCATTTTTTAGGTGTTTGGTTGCAAATGCTACATCTAAAAGAAGCAACAACACCTAGGCAAGTTTCAAAGATGATGTGACATTGGTTTTCTTGTTGGTTACTCATTGAAGTCCAAAGCATATCGTGTATTCAACCATGCCACCGGCTTGGTAGAAGAAACATATGATGTGAAATTCGATGAATCTAATGGCTCCCAAGGAGCACATGAGAATCTTGATGATGTAGGTGAAGAACCATTGAGGGAGGCTATGAAGAACATGCCGGTTGGAGCCATCAAGCCAAAAGATGATGAAGATGAGGTGCAAGTGATTGATATGCCTTCTTCATCAAATGTGCCACAAGATGATGATAAAGATGTGAGAGAAACAAATGAAGATACATATGTCTCTCATGATCAAGCGGTGACACAAGCTCATGATGTTGATGCACCACAACCTCCTCCTCAAGTGGTTGAAAGAAGAACAACTCCACTACTTCAATCACATCCACAAGATCTCATCATAGGGAATCCTTCAAGGAGTGTAATGACTCGCTCTCAAAAACTTGTTTCTTTTATTGAACATCACTTCTTTATCTCTTGTGTTGAGCCTACTAGCAAAGATGATGCTCTCAAGGATCCGGATTGGGTAAATGCCATGCACGAAGAATTGAACAACTTCACCCGCAATCAAGTTTGGACACTTGAAGAGCGACCACAAGATGCAAGAATCATTGGAACAAAGTGGGTGTTCCGCAACAAGAAAGATGATCAAGGTGTTGTAGTAAGGAACAATGCAAGACTAGTGGCAAAGGGGTTCTCTCAAGTTGAAGGCTTGGATTTTGGAGAGACCTTTGCACCGGTTGCAAAACTTGAAGCCATCCGTATCCTCCTTGCATATGCATCCCATCATGATATGAAACTATATCAAATGAATGTGAAAAGTGCATTTTAAATGGCTTCATAAATGAACTAGTCTATGTTGATCAACCTCCCGGGTTTGAAGACCCTAGATATCCTAATCATGTTTATAGGTTGTCCAAGGCGCTATATGGGCTCAAACATGCCCCAAGAGCTTGGTACGAGTGCCTTCGGGATTTCCTTATTGAGAAGGCCTGCACCATTGGGAAGGTTGATACCACACTATTCACCAAGAAGTTTGATGGTGAAATATTCATTTGTCAAGTATATGTTGATGATATTATATTTAGCTCAACAAATGAAGACTATTGCGAAGAATTTGGTGAATTGATGTCGAAAGAGTTCGAGATGTCTATGATAGGAGAGCTTACATTCTTCCTTAGTTTTCAAGTCAAGCAAATGAGAGAAGGGACATGCATCTCTCAAGAAAAGTATACCAAGGACCTTCACAAAAAGTTCAATATGGATGAATGTAAGCCAATCAAGACACCAATGCCAACCAATGGACATCTCGACTTAGATGAGGGAGGTAAATCGGTTGATCAAACTCTCTACCGTTCTATGATTGGTAGCTTGTTATACTTGACCGCATCTAGGCCCGACATCATGTTTAGTGTGTGTATGTGTGCTAGATTCCAAGCTAAATATAAGGAGGCTCACTTAGTTGCCGTCAAAAGAATCCTTAGGTACATAAAGCACACACCAATCATTGGCCTTTGGTATCCCAAAGGAGCTAATTTTCAACTCGTTGGCTATACCAATTCAGATTATGCGGGTTGCAAGGTTGATAGAAAAAGCACATCCGGAGGGTGCCATATGCTTGGTAGATCACTAGTGTCTTGGTCCTCCAAAAAGCAAAATAGTGTTGCCTTATCCACCGCTGAGGCGGAGTACATCGCCGCCGGTGCTTGTTGTGCACAAATCCTTTACATGAAGCAAATCCTTCTAGACTATGGTGTAGTTCTAGAAAAGGTACCACTTTTGTGTGACAACAAGAGCGCCGTAAAACTTGCTAATAACCTAGTTCAACACTCTTGCACCAAGCACATAGATATCCATCAACACTTCCTTAGAGATCATGTTGCTAAGGATGATATATCACTAGAAGGTGTAAGGACGGAAGATCAATTGGCGGATATCTTCACAAAACCTCTAGATGAAACACAGTTTTGTAAGTTGAGGAACGAGCTCAATGTACTTGATCTATGTAATTTCACTAAAAGATGAGCTTGTGTTGTCCCTTGCATTGCATTGTAACTGTCGGGGACCTAATACCGGGGTACCCCAGAAGGTGGAACCAATAACCACCGAACGTTAAAAACTTCTGGACGCATAAGAGTGTTGCTTCACCCCTCACGGGAATGACAGGAGCTTGGTTCCACCTCGCCCGACGCCTTTGGGGTGGGCTCGGTCTCGCCCGAGGGCCCAGGGCTAGTCTCCATCTCACCCGACGCCTTTAGGGCGGGCTCGGTCTCTCCCGAGGGCTGAGGGATAGACTCCGCCTCGCCCGACCCCGGAGGAGCAGGCTCGGTCTCGCCCGTGGGCTGAGGGATAGACTCCGCCTCGCCCGACCCCGGAGGAGTAGGGTCGGTCTCGCCCAGGAGATAGGGATTGGTCTCCGCTTCGCCCGACGGCAAGAAACAAGCCTCACTCTGCTCCATATCTAAAGATTGGATTCATCTTACCTGACCACTTCTCCCTGTTCCTTCAAGATGATAGAGACAGGGCAAGACATGACGTTTAGGTCAACCGTGGCTCCAAGAGCCATACCCTGCACCCTGGCAGGAAAAGTACTGCCAGGGGATGACGGGACGGGCGCTTTAGGCCCTTCTAGGCGCCGCAGAGCCCGAAAGGTGTCACAGGTGTGAGCTCTCCACCCTGTAGAGTTGTAGGCGCCGCCTTCAGCTCTGGGACACGGAAGCCGACGAAGATATACGACAACCACTACGCTCCAGAAAAGGATTTGCTATCTCCATGAACGACGGATATTCCGTCACCACGCGGTGGACCCAAGGGAGTGGCGCCCGCTTCCCGACCCCTCAGGTCCACCAAGACAGAAGACCTTGGCCACGGCGCTACTCCAGACCCCGACCCCGCGTCCCTCCGACAAAGACTCATAGGAACCAGAAGGCGTGCGGAGCAAGGCTGGGGGAGGCTCAAAAGTCAAAACCACTGTACTGTGGCCCATACCCTGCGTAGGGTAGCATTCTGTAACCAACCTGACATTCTACAGGGACATCGACAGTATTGTAGGCGCTTATCTTCCTTCACACTCATCAGAATGAAGGACCAGGCCGGGTAGACGTGAACCACAAGACTAAGTAGAGTACGCATCCTAAAGCCCTCACCCTTGTAAAGCCAGCCCCTTCATCTATAAAAGGGGATGCGCTTCCTCCATAAAGAGGAGGGAGAAAAGATCGAACGAGATGACTCTCAGATACGCGCAGTCAAGTTGTGTCGAACCTCTTGACATCCCTTCAACCCTTCCATCAGAGACTTGGGACCAGTCCCTCTCTCGATCGTTTGTACCCCTTACTGCAAATCGTTCACGGTGCTAATAACACGAGCAGCAACAAACTGGACGTAGGGACTTTCGGCCCGAACCAGTATAAATCTTGTGTCCTTTAGCGCACCATCCGAGCCTAACGTGCATTACTATAAATTTACTTGCCGGTGCTTGTACGAAACACCGACAGTTGGCGCGCCAGGTAGGGGGCTTGCGCGTTCCAAATCAGGCCTCGGATGGCCACCCAAGCAATCACCTGGGTCCCAGGCACACACGTGCGTTTCGGCGACCTAGATTTCATCATCACACTAGAAGGAGAGTTGGCGCTGACTCACTCTGCCGCCCCATCTCTTCCTTCCATCAACCTCAGCCGTCTTAGGCTCGAGGGCCCGCCAGGCAACTCCCTGGGAGTCCGGTCACCAAGGGAGGTCTCGCACAACGTCACCCTATGTCCAGAAGGTCCCGTAAGGAGCGCCCCGACAGCGTTTCCGTTCGGTCTCCGCAACGCTACGACAACCACTAGCCACCTTCTGGCGCTATGGATGGTTCAGTCACCCACGGACATCGAGTTCATGGGGGCGATGGAACATGATACGGAGACCCTTTACGGGCTCCTCAACGAGGAGCCAAGATCGTTCTCTAGCTCGGATTCCAGTAGGGGGAGCCACCACCCTTCCCGGGAGTGCTTCAGGACGCAGACCCCCGAAGGTCACATCGAAAGCGCCTCCAAGGAAGAGGTCACCCCTACAAACAACCCTGACAGCAGATCTGGGGAAGAGACGACAGCCCCATCTCGCCTAAGGATGGAGCAGCTGAAGGCCCGTTAGCAGGAGATCGATGAGGCCGGGCAAGGGCTCGTCCGGGAGTACACGGACATCAATCGCGAGATTGAACGCCGCAAAGACGGGGGGCGCGCGCACGCCACGGCCCGTACCGTACACCAAAGGATCCTCACCGACGATGGGATCCTCCCTCACTTCGCCCGAGCCAGCCAGAACATCGCCGCAGCAACCGCCTTGCTGCATGGCCTCCCGGAGGCCACGACGGCCGAAGATCGCCGGGCCCACAGGGAGATTCGTACATTGCTTGAGCGCGCGGCGGCGCAGCAGGCGCAAAGTTCGTTGTCTCGATGACGCGAACCCAGCACCAGCCAGCGCGCGCCCTCGGTGCGTCCCACCAAGGACGCATCCGTATGCCAAACACCGCCAGCCGGCGGGCAGCCCTCCATCGTCCCAGTACATCAACGCCTCGGCCATGGCCGCGATGTACGCAGCATCATCGACACTTGGAGACATGCCCACAGCGACGATGGAGAAGCAGCACGCCGCGGCTATCATCCCTGACGTGGTGAGCGCTACGACAGCAACGAGGACCGAAGCCCGAGCCCGGCCTGCCAGGCCCTCAGGCCTTCGCCTGACACATCCTCAACGTTGCGTTCCCCCTAAGGTATCGACCGCCTACCAACATCCCTAAATATTCTGGCAAAACAAATCCCAGGCTTTGGCTCGAAGACTATCGGCTTGCATGTCAGGCCGGTGGTGCGAGTAATGACAACTTCATTATTCGCAATCTCCCGCTGTTCTTGGCCGATTCGGTGCGAGCATGGCTGGAGCACCTACCGTCCAATACTATTCAGAGTTGGGCGGATCTAACGGAGATCTTCGTGGGTAACTTCCAGGGCACGTACAAATGCCCTGGAAACCCATGGGACCTCAAAAACTGCCGCCAGAAGGCCAATGAAACCCTTCGCGGGTACATTCGGCGCTTCTCTCGACAGTGCAACGAGCTCCCGAACGTCGCTGACACCAACGTGATAGGAGCCTTTCTGTCCGGGACGACCTACGAATCCCTGGTCCACAAGCTGGGACGCAGGGGCCCGTGGACTACCAAGGAACTCCTGGACATCACCACCAGTCACGCCTCTAGAGAGGAAACGGTCGGAGCCATCTTCGACCGCACCGACGGCAAGGCGAGGCGGGACGAGGCCGCCAACGAAGGCACCTCCGACCGTCCCGCCAAGAGAAAAAATAAGAAGCAACGACGCGACAACCCGCTCGTATCCACAGCCGACCGCAAAGGTAGCCGGAAGCCCGCGGAAGGCACTCCGAACCACTTCGAGAAAATGCTCGAGGGGCCATGCCCAAACCACGCCTTCCCGGCCAAGCATCTATACAAGGAGTGCGGCCTCATGCGCAAATACTTGGCCAGGGGACTTAACAAAGGGGAGCAGGGGAAGGAACCTGTTCCCGCCACAGAGGACACAGAGGAGAAAGACGACGCCTTCCCAATGCCGACCGGCGCCCTTATGATCTTCGGAGGATCAACGGCCTACGACTCCAGGCGTCGCCAGAAGGTCGCCCGTCGCGAGGTCTATATCGCCGGACCGGCCACGCCAGCCTTCCTTTGGTGGTTAGAATCCGCCATCACCTTCGACCGGACCGACCATCCGGATGCCATCCCACACCCAGGAAGGTACCCGCTTGTCGTCGATCCGATCGTTGGTCCAAAGCGGCTCACCAAAGTACTGATGGATGGGGGCAGCGGCCTCAACATCATGTACGCCAAAACGCTCGACGAAATGGGCGTCGACCGAACAAACCTCCGTCCCATCCGAGCACCATTCCATGGCATCATGCCTGGTAGGCAAGCCATACCGCTGGGGCATATCGACCTGCCCGTCACTTTTGGGGATCGGTCCGATTACCGGACCAAGATCCTCACCTTCGATGTAGTGGGGTTCCCGGGGACTTTCCACGCCATCCTGGGGCATCCATGCTACATGAAGTTCATGGCTGTCCCCAATTATACATACCTAAAGCTGAAAATGCCGGGCCCCCGCGGGGTCATCACCATCGGCACCTCTTTCCAGCGCGCTTACGAATGCGAGGTCGAATGCTGCGGACACGCATCCGCAGTCATCGCCTCTGAAGAGCTCGCCACCCTCAGGGAGAAGGTCGTCGAAGAGGCACCCGATGCAAAGAAATCAACCGGGTCGTTCGAATCGGCAGAAGGCTCCAGGGAGGTCCTCTTGGATCCTAGCAGCTCCGAGGGCAAAAAAGTCCGTATCGGGACCGCACTCTCCTCCAAGTAGGAAAGCGCACTCGTCGACTTCCTCCGCGCCAACAAAGACATCTTTGCGTGGAAACCCTCGGATATGCCGGTCATCCCGAGGGAGGTCGCCGAGCATACTCTCCAAATCCTCCCGGGCTCCAAGCCAGTGAAACAACGCCTGCGCCGCTTCGACGAGGAGAAACGCAGGGCCATTGGCGAGGAGATAGCCAAACTACTGGCCGCATGATTCATTAAGGAAGTATACCACCCAGAGTGGTTAGCAAATCCTGTTCTTGTCCGAAAAAAGAGCGGGAAATGGAGAATGTGTGTCGATTATACCGGCCTCAACAAAGCGTGCCCAAAGGATCCGTTTCCTTTGCCACGAATAGACCAAATAGTCGATTCCACCTCAGGGTGCGAAACCCTCTGCTTCCTTGACGCATACTCTGGCTACCATCAAATCGCGATGAAAGAATCCAACCAGCTCGCGACATCTTTTATCACTCCCTTCGGATCGTTTTGCTACACTTCAATGCCATTCGGTCTGAAGAATGCAGGGGCAACGTACTAGCGCTGCATGCTTAATTGCTTTGGAGACCTCATCGGGCGAACCGTTGAGGCCTATGTCGACGACATCGTAGTCAAATCCAAGCGAGCTGACTACCTTGTCGCCGACCTTGAACGAACCTTTGCGAAACTCCGGGCAAACGGCATCAAACTCAATCCCGAAAAATGTGTTTTCGGGGTCCCGAGGGGCATGCTTCTTGGCTTTATCGTCTCTGAGCGTGGCATCGAAGCCAACCCAGAGAAAATATCGGCCATCACAAGGATGGGCCCGATTCAAAACATAAAGGGGGTTCAGCGGATCATAGGGTGCCTTGCCGCTCTCAGCCGATTTATTTCATGCCTCGGCGAACGAGGACTCCCCCTTTATCGACTCCTGAAGAAATCTAACCACTTGAGTGGATGTACCGAGGCTCGAGAAAGCACTTGACATGGTTAAACAATTTTGACTAAACCTCCGGTCCTAGTTCCTCAGACGACCGGGAATCCTCCCTGCTCTATATATCGGCCACCACCCGGTGGTGATTTCGCTATAATAGTAGAACGAGAGGAAGAGGGGCACGCCTTCAAGGTGCAGCGCCCTATTTATTTCATCGTGAGGTGTTATCCGACTCCAAAACCCGCTACTCCTAGATCCGAAACTCCTCTACACCGTCCTCATCACCAAAAGGAAGCTACGCCACTACTTGAGTCACACCCGTGGCGGTGGTGACGTCGTTCCCCCCTCGGCGAGGTCGTTTCGTAGCCATGGCGACGCTGGGAAGAACCGCAAAGTGGGCACTCGAGTGATGGATCAGGGCATTTCTTATGTCCCCGAACGGCGATCAAATCTCAGGCACTAGCTGACTTCATCGTGGAGTGGACCGAGGTCCAGATGCCACCATGCAATTGTCGATCATCAAAGTCTTGGATAATGTACTTGACGGATCACGATGAAGAAGGCACCGGAGCAGACTAGTCTTTGTATCCCCCTCGGGGTCCACATGAGGTACATGGTTCGGCTTCATTTCCCTCATCAAACAATCTTGCAGAATCTGTAAGCGCTCATCAACGGCTCACGAATCGCCATCGAATTTGGGCATCCGAGCGCCTCGGCGTCGGGGGCGACTCTCCGCTAGTCGTCAACCAGGTCATGAAAGAGTCATGCTGCCACGACACCAAGATGGAGGCGTACTGTCAAGAGGTCCGACGTCTGGAGGACAAATTCGACGGCCTCGAACTCAATCACATCCCCAGGCGCCTCAACGAAGCGGCCGACACGCTCGCAAAAGCAGCATCCAGCCGAGAGCCAGTCCCAACAGGCGTCTTTGCCAGTGATCAACACAAACCCTCGGTACGCTATGCGGGGTCGGAACAAGCCGACGATGGCCCTTCTAGTCCGACCCCCAGGGCCGATCCGCCAACTTCTCTGCTCGACCCCGAGGTCATGGAGCTTAAAGAAGACCTAGCAGTGGAGTCCGATCCTCCCGATGACTGGAGAACACTTTACCTCGACTATCTCCTCCACGATGTACTACCGACCGACAAGACGGAAGCCCAACGGCTCGCACGACGCGCCAAGTCCTTCGTTCTTATAGAGGGCGAACTCTACAAACGAAGTCACATTGGAATTCTGCAACTCTGTATCCCTGACGAACAGGGAAAACTCCTGCTAGGCGACATCCACGGTGGAGTATGCGGTCATCATGCCGCACCAAGAACCTTGGTTGGAAACGCATTCCGACAAGGTTTCTATTGGCCCACCGCAGTAGCCGATCCCGAGCAAATTGTACGCACCTGTGAAGGGTGCCAGTACTACGCTCGGCAAACACACCTCCCGGCCCAGGCTCTCCAGATGATCCCCATCACGTGGCCCTTCGTGGTCTAGGGGCTCGACCTGGTTGGGCCACTCAAAAAAGCGCCCGGGGGCTTTACCCACCTGCTTGTCACCATAGACAAGTTTACAAAATGGATTGAAGCTCGACCAATATCCACAATCAAATCCGAGCAAGCCATGCTGTTCTTCCTCGACATCATCCATCGCTTTGGAGTACCGAACTCCATCATTACGGACAATGGCACGCAGTTCACCGGTAGAAAATTCGTTCGATTTTGTGATGAACAACACATCCGGATCGACTGGGTAGCTGTCGCACACCCCCGGATGAACGGGCAGGTCGAGCGCGCAAACGGCATGCTTCTTCAAGGCCTCAAACCCAAAATTTTCAACCGATTGAACAAATTCAGTGCACGCTGGCTAGCTGAGCTCCCAGCCGTGCTCTGGAGCCTAAGGACAACTCCTAGCCGGGCCACCGGCTACACACCTTTCTTCATGGTCTATGGTTCCGAGGCCATTCTCCCAACGGACCTCGACTACGGAGCACCAAGAATTAGAGCATACGATGAAAAGGGGGCCGAAGCATCTCACCAAGACGCCATGGATCAGCTAGATGAAGCCCGCGACATCGCCCTCCTCCGTTCGGCTAAGTATCAGCAAGCGCTGCGATGGTACCACAGCCGACGGGTGCGGGGTCGAGCCTTCAACGTCGGAGACCTCGTCCTCCATCTTGTGCAGAGCAACAAGGACCGCCACAAACTCTCCCCGCCCTAGGAAGGGCTACGTCGTCGCGGAAGTACTTCGCCCAGGCGCCTACCGGTTGAAAACCATCAACGGCGAGGTCTTCACCAACGCCTGGAACATCGAATAGCTACGTCGTTTCTATCCTTAAAATAAGCTTACACTTTTCCTTATCAGATTTTGTCATAACAAAACCCCGACCCTTAGTGACTTCCGACCCCTGCAAATGGCGAGGGGTCAGATCTCACTCGGGGGCTGGCATGTGTTCATAACATATGACATATGTGATATAAATATTGCGCTTGCAAAAAACTCCTGTGTTATACTTACAAACATTCTCTAGGTTTTCCGTTCACCTCATAAAACAAGTCCCAAGGGCTAAGATTTTGGGGACCGATTCTGAATACAACTGGTAGGACTGCGAGACACCCACGCCCCAGCGGCTGCAACCTCTTTGCTCACCAGTTCAATCAGAATTAGTTCGCCCACGTTCCTAGCTTCTTATGACTTAGACCATGAGAAGGGTCGGAAAGCGCCAAAATTTTTCCTGCAGAAGGGAGAAAGATAAAAAAATTGCTTGCCATAAGCAAAGGATGTAATTTTGTTCATTTTTTGCACAAACTCATCACTTACAAAGCGATTTCATTACAAAAAGGAACAATATACTTATAAATTCAGAGGACTGTTTACTCGGGGGCTTCCCCACAAGGTTATTTCACTACAGTCTCTGCTCAGCTCTACTACGAGTGCTACTACGGCCGCCGCGCCACGCTCTCCATCGGCGACGCCCAGGGCGTATACACGGGCCAGCTTTACTACTGTGGTCGCCGTGCCACGCTCTTCATCGGTGGCATCCCGATATCCCGCCGCCTCGCTGGATCCTCAAAGGCGCCACCATCTACGACGCCTCCGCCGGAGTGTCCGGGGACTACGCCATCGTCGTCAGCCGCAACCTCGACAGCGACGCCACCGCCATGGCGTCTAGAGACTACGCCATCATCCCCAGCCATAACCCTGACAACGGCGTATGAGCAGGAAATGCCTCCCACCTAAGGAGGAGCACAGCGGACGACGGCGCAGTCGACGATGTACGACGCCCACCGGCGCCTCTTCTCCTTCGACAACAGCGACTCCTCAGCAAGGGTAGCACGCACCATCTCATCTACATTGGATAACCTCCGGCTCAACATCACACACCAGACTCGTGAGCAAATTTGTGAGTTTCTCTCTCTCTAGCATTACTCTTCCTCACTCAGGAAGTGCCGCGACGCACGGACGCGTTCGGCGGAAAGGAAGAAGAAAGAGAGATAGCGGCTCAAAGGCAGAAGACGAGGTGGGATGAAAACTCCTCGCCCCCTCCCTATTTAAAGAGGAGATGCGGAAGCTAAGGAAAGGTGAAAGGACCACGGACGACCCAACGACAGGACCTTTCGGATCTCCTGGGCCGGCCGTTCAGCCCAGAAGACACAATGAACGAACATCCAAAGAAAGATATGCATCTCAGCTTTCTTACTTTATGCATTAAAATTCTTTCATGAGCTTCTGACCCCGTCAAACGGCGGGGACACGAACATTGCTCGGGGGATGCCGAGGATGTCAACCAGTCTAGACATCCCCCTCACCCGACCCCTCCGTACGCTTGAAACTAAGGGCACGGCATACGGGCACAAAGCTTTGAGTAAAACTGGACGAACTAGCAAACCCTACGCCCCGATAGCTATGGTGTTTCTGTTCACCAGAAAAATCATACTCAACGCCCCCGCGTCCCTAGTCTTGACGTCTGCCTTCTCAAAGAAGGGATCGGAGGGGTCCGCCTACAGAATCTCCCCCAAAGGAGAAGCTGTCAGGTTACCCAAGTTAATCAAACGGCTCGGATCGCCACCGAGACACGAAAACAAAGAATAGCAAATCTTATGCAGGTTATTCCAACCTCGTCACAAACGTCAGGGCCCGAGCCCATCTGGTAGGAGCTTTTTCGCCACTCATGCCACCAAGGCAAAGTTACCGACCCCGCCTTCATTTCAATTATATTATACGTTGGCAAAACATCCCAACGATTCGTGTCGCACCACGAAACGGATGTCGCCTCATTCAATATAGGCGACCACAGGCCGAGGTTCGAAGGTCGGCCCGCGAAGGGCTCGAGGCCGCCTCACGCCGAACAGAGCCAGGGAGAGATAACCGAGACAAGCCCCAGCGGCCCTGCCTGACCCCGCTCAGAAGCGAATAGGGACGTCTTGACCTTCTATCGTTCGATTCTAACCCCGAGCCAAACCCACAGAATCTCCATCGAGGAGAGGCCATCGGGCCCCCTGAGCTTATCGAACGACTTAGGCATCTGCCGGGAGGCAGGTTAAGAAGTTGTGGAGTGCCACTAGAGGGCCCTGCCGACCACATCAGCAAATGATGGACCCGGATTCCACACGAACGTACCCGTTAGTGAGCTCGTTGAGCGCGACACTCGAGCCGTCGAGGCAAGTGTCGTTCACTTAGCCCCTTTGATTGCGAAAACTGAGGATGGGGTGACACGCAAATAACAGCCAACCCCTATTAGACCCTAACAAGGTTTGGGGGCTTGAGCCAAACAATACAGGGACACAGGTTCGAAGGCCCCACCTTGCCGAGCCCATAGAGTCCCCAGTTGGGGATTTCTGTTGGAAGACAGGGCGGGGAATATCGCGATGACGTCCATGGACTTCGTCAACCCTGTCACCAAAACCACAATTCCGATCTCCAGCAACCCCCGACCCCAGCAAATGCAGGGGGTCGGACCTTGCTCGGGGGCTGGTTAAGGTACGTCTACCTCCTTTCTTTCTTTCAGAACAATCTCCTCGCATTATAACCAGCGGTATAATTTAGGGGAACAGATTGGTAAGACCGTAAAAAATCAAACAAAACAAAATTATGACGTAAAATCACGAAAAGCGTCCAGACCCGAGAAATACTGACACTTGTCCTCATATTACATATAAGTTATTCTCAAAATTGTTCGACTAATTACTTCCGCGGAGGGAGAACCATCTCTTTCAGATTGTCTGCCAGGTTTTTTGCAAGGGGAGCAACCATCTTCTCCATTTCCTCTAGCTCTTCACCCTCGTAAGTGGACGGGAAGCCTTCGCTCATCACCTTCAGGTTGATTTCCTTCCCATAATGAGCGTGGGCGACGGTGAAGGCCTGGGTAACCCCGGCGTGGAAGGCACTCTCCTCAAGCTGGCCCACCCGAGCCGTGATACCTGCGACACGAGCCGCGAGCGGGCTGGTCTCCACCGGCTCCGTCACATTCAGGGCATTAAGGACCACCCCGACCGCAGCCTGTAGAAGATCGTGCTCGTCGCTCTCAACCTAAAGGGTCCTTCGTGCATAGGCAGCCTCTTTTTCTAGCTTGATGGAGGCGTTTTCAGCACTCAACCTTCGGTTCACCGCGTCACCAAGCTCCGCCCGGAGAGAGCGGACCACCTCGACGTCCTCATCCACCGTCTGCTGGAGGGCCGTGGCCCTACTCTCGGCCTCCCGCCGGAGTTCCCGCTTCATCTCCAGCTCCTTCAGGACCTCGCCGGCCTTCTCATTAGCCACGGCATTCCTCTGCAGCAGCTCATCTCGCTCTTTTTGGAGTCTGGCAATCTCCTCTCCCTCCAGCTTAGACCTCACCGCCAGGTCCTCGAACATCCCGTGGGCCTCCTCCGCGTCCTGACGTGCCTGGGTCTCCCGCTCTTGGGCGGTAGCAAGCTGTGCGGCCATGTCTGCTCGCAGCCGGGCCTCCTCGGAGAGGCGATCCCACTCCACCCTCTGCTCGTGGAGGAATTGGGATTTATTCTGACTACGAGCAACAAGAACCTGAAGAGGAAGAAGACTGGTATTAGAAATGCGAAAACACAAAAACATACGAAGAAAGAAGAAAGCCCAGAAAATACCTGAGTGGCAGGGATAACGACCTCATGGAGGGCTCCTCTGGCCTGGTCCAGGGCGTTCAGCATGCTCGAGATCCCGATGTCAAGACCCTCCCGCTCCATGCTCTCGGAATGATCATCGAGCGAGAAAAGAGCCGACATCGGGTCCTGAGCGGCCATCCACTGGAGCGGCGGCTCCCCCCGCGCAGGGGAGCGGTTTCCTCCCGATAAAGGGGCTGGTGGTGTCTCCCTCCTGACCCTGTGCGGCACCACCGCCACACTCGAGGACCCTCCGGCTGGACCCTCCCCCGTCTGGGCTGCTTCGAGCGCCACGGGTGGATCCACCTAGGTCCCTGGTGGCGCGGACTGCACTGCGTCCTCAAGCACCGCCGCTGCCACGCCCGGCTGATCCTAGCTTGGCGCAGTCACGACCACCTCCACCGGCGGTATGTGGCCCTCGGCCGGCTGTTCCACGACCGCCACGAAGGAGGCCGCTCGCTCAGTAACCTCCGCGGGCGTGGGAGCCACCATGGGGGCCGTCAGGTCGGCCAACGTGGCCCCGACGTCGGCACCACTCCTGCCCAAAACAGGGGTGACTCTAGGCGACGCCGTCTGTCCTGCTTGAAGGGCGAGACTCTTCTTGGGCACCAGCCCCAGGGGGTGACCCATCCGCAAGAACCTGCACAAAGGTAATAACCATTAAGTCAAAATAAAATTGGAAAAAGGATGAAAACAGAGGAATCAACAGCTTACGTTGACGTCCTCGGCCGGCGGAAGCGTTTTGGGGATGGATCCCCAGATCCCTACCCTGACTCATCTGGGCGGGACCGTTTCATGCCTGCCCCCTACTCCGGGGCAGGGGGTTCATCTCGTCGGGCGTGGCACCGGAGCCGTCCCCTTCTGTCGTCTCACGGGGTGCAACACCGGAGCTGCTCCGCTCCATCGTCGCCTCGAGAATGGTGGCCGCAGGTCCCCCCCCCATCCACCGGTCCTCGGCCGGCACGCCGTGCAAAGTGGTGGACTCATCGGCCTCCACTGACCTCATCGATCTACTTCCCTCCGCGTGGAAAGGGAAGGGCCCCTGCACAGATGGGTGGCCACTCGTCAGCGTGTCCTCGTCCTCCAGGACGTCCCAATCCACACCGACGGCTACCTCGTCGTCGTCATCATCATCATCGTCATCGTCGTCGTCCTCACTGCTCACGTCCTCTCCCCGATCCCGTGCCTCCTGCTTCAGTCGTTTTGCCTTCTTCATCTCTTCCCTTGCTTTCTTGTCCCGCTCGGCCGCGAGTCGATTCGCTGCCGCCACGACCTTGTCCTTCGGCAGTGGAACTGGGCTATCCTTAAAGACCAGCACCCTTGGCTGGTCCCAACGTCATAAAGCAAGTGTTAAAAAATGGAGATCCAGGAAAAAAGAAAAGAGCACGGGAGAGGAGAACTTACGAATTCAAAGAATCCAGGCTCCGGCCGCATTGGGGGGTGTCCGGGCACCGGATACACAATGTCGAGGACCCTGCCTGCAGAATCCTTCGTCGGCTCCATCGCCTCCTTGATGCGCTGTGCCACTTCCGAGTAAGGGAGCGCCTCGTCAACAAGCACCGTCCCCTCGAGCGATATCCTGGGCATCATCCGATGCAGGGGAAGCACACGCGCCATCAGAGGTGCCACCCTCCTAGCGTGGTAGGCACCAATAATCCCTGTCCCCTTTACACCCCGACCCTTCAGGGCTTGGAGGGCGGAAAGAAGGTCGGAGATGTGTTTCTTGTCTTTGGTCTGGACGCCCCAGCCCCATGACTCCGGAACGTCCACAATAAGACGTCCAGTGTACTTCGGTAGGGTGGCACTCGTGTCATCCCTAACGTAAAACCACTGCGAGTGCCATCCCTTGTTGGATGTCGCCAGACGCATGTATGGGTAACCCTTCGACCGGGTATGGCGCAGATGAATGCCGCACACCCCATCGCGCGTTCACATCTTTCCCCCAATCTTCCTCTTTGATGAGACTAATGGTAAAGAAATACCACCACAGATCAAAATGGGGATCGATCCCAGAAACCCTCCTACACAGGGCAACAAATGCTGCCATGTCCTTGAATCCCATTGGGAGTTAGATGTTGCAGCTCTACCTCATAGTAATCCAACAGCCCCGAAGGAATCTATGCGCGGGTACCCCGAATCCCCGCTCATGGAAGATGGCAAAGAGACGACATACCCTTCAAAGGCACCGGCTCACCCTCGTTGCCAGGTAGCAACCACTCCTGGATGGCAGACAGTGGGCGGAGAAGGCCACGGTGGACGAGGCCCTCCAGATGTCGGGAGGTGATGCTTGATCTGCCCCACAACTCCATTAAAGCAGTAGGGGGGAAGGGCCGGCGCGAGCTTGACGGCGGCTGGAACACGAACGCAGGCCGGTCGACGGTGGTGATGCGGGCGCGAGAGGTCGGGATGATTTGGCGGATGTTTCGTAACGCAAAGGCGGGGAGCGAAATATGGAACCTTGGGGCGAACCCGTGGTTTTATAGGGGCGACGGACGCGAGAAGGGCAACCGTCCGCCTCGATCTCGAGCCTACCACACGCCGCCCGCACACACGTCATGGGACACACGCCGCATCCCTATCCTCTCACCCAAAAATCTCGGCGGACGGATCGCCTTCCCAGTGTAACCTGGACTCTCTACCCACTGGAAACGCAAGCCACAAAGGCTGTTTCTTTTCTCTTTGGCCCACCTAGGGCCCAGAAGCTCGCTGGCCGGCCCAACTAAGAAAGGATCCGCGGACGATCCGAAATCAAGGGCAGAAGCACCAGTTAGGTCAGCCCCGAATCAGTTCCCAGTGAACGGGATACCACGACCCACTCGGGAAAAATGTCCGATTGATTTAAAAATTAAGTCCTTCACCTTTACCTGAAGAAGGATCGATTTAACCCCTCGGGCGACTCTACTCAAATCACCCGGGGCTCGAGGGCTACACCCATCGGGTGCGCTCGCGCACACCCTCTGACAAAGTAACCTCAACGAAATCAAAAAACACCCTCCAGGCGGTTCTACTCGAATCACCTAGAGGCTCGGGGGCTACTGTCGGGGACCTAATACCGGGGTACCCCAGAAGGTGGAACCAATAACCACCGAATGTTAAAAACTTCTGGACGCATAAGAGCGTTGCTTCACCCCTCATGGGAATGACAGGAGCTTGGTTCCATCTCGCCCGACGCCTTTGGGGTGGGCTCGGTCTCGCCCGAGGGCCCAGGGCTAGTCTCCATCTCGCCCGACGCCTTTAGGGCAGGCTCGGTCTCGCCCGAGGGCTGAGGGATAGACTCCGCCTCGCCCGACCCCGGAGGAGCGGGCTCGGTCTCGCCCGAGGGCTGAGGGATAGACTCCGCCTCGCCCGACCCCGGAGGAGCAGGGTCGGTCTCGCCCAGGAGATAGGGATTGGTCTCCGCTTCGCCCGATGGCAAGTAACAAGCCTCACTCTGCTCCATATCTAAAGATTGGATTCATCTTACCTGACCACTTCTCGCTGTTCCTTCAAGATGATAGAGACAGGGCAAGACATGATGTTCAGGTCAACCGTGGCTCCAAGAGCCATACCCTACACCCTGGCAGGAAAAGTACTGCCAGGGGATGATGGGACGGGCGCTTTAGGCCCTTCCAGGCGCCGCAGAGCCCGAAAGGTGTCACAGGTGCGAGCTCTCCACCCTGTAGAGTTGTAGGCGCCGCCTTCAGCTCTGGGACACAGAACCCGATGAAGATATACGACAACCACTACGCTCCAAAAAAGGATTTGCTATCTCCACGAACGACGGATATTCCATCACCACGCGGTGGAGCCAAGGGAGCTCCGCCCGCTTCCCGACCCCTCAGGTCCACCAAGACATAAGACCTTGGCCACGATGCTACTCCAGACCCCGACCCCGTGTCCCTCCGACGAAGACTCATAGGAACCAGAAGGCGTGCGGAGCAAGGCTGGGGGAGGCTCAAAAGTCAAAACCACTGTACTGCGGCCCATACCCTGCGCAGGGTAGCATTCTGTAACCAACCTGACATTCTACAGGGACATCAACAGTATTGTAGGCGCTTATCTTCCTTCGCACTCATCAGAATGAAGGACCAGGCCGGGTAGACGTGAACCACAAGACTAAGTAGAGTACGCATCCTAAAGCCCTCACCCTTGTAAAGCCAGCCCCTTCATCTATAAAAGGGGATGCGCTTCCTCCATAAAGAGGAGGGAGAAAAGATCGAACGAGATGACTCTCAGATACGCGCAGTCAAGTTGTGTCGAACCTCTTGACATCCCTTCAACACTTCCATCAGAGACTTGGGACCAGTCCCTCTCTCGATCGTTTGTACCCCTTACTGCAAACCATTCACGGTGCTAATAACACGAGCAGCAACAAACTGGACATAGGGACTTTCAGCCCGAACCAGTATAAATCTTGTGTCCTTTAGCGCACCATCCGAGCCTAACATGCATTACTATAAATTTACTTGCCGGTGCTTGTACGAAACACCGACAGTAACATAAAACATGTTTAAATAACTTGTATTGCACTTAGGGCTTGGCTAACTTGGTTAAGATAACCGCCCAAAAAGTGTGTGAAGAAGCTTAACCAAGGTTTAAACTTGACAAGCAACTAGATTTACTTTCAAGTATTGCATTGCATATGCATGTGTGTTGCTTTTGTCGTTTCTTTTTGGTTAAGTTTGAGCATCCGCTGAGTTCATCCACATATAGGGGGAGCATTTGAAGCTCTAAATTGGTTATGACCCCTATTGTGTGGTCTCATGATGCTCTTGCCCCGCTTTATCGCTTATTTTCGCTAAAATTCATATAGCCTAAGGCAAAATATTTAAAAAATTTGAGGGATTGAGAGAGGTCACTCATTCTAGTTCCAATTGGTGTTTATTTGGCCCTTATTTGAGTTGGAACTTGGTTGGGAGAAAGCGCCATGATGGAAGATGAAGAAATAGCTGTTAAACTTGCACCGGACGCAGTGACCGGACTCTCGTACAGTGGCGTCCAGTCAGTTGTGAAGGACTGGACTCAGTGACAAATGTCACCGTCGCATTCGGTCGTGAGAAGAAGGGAGCGTCCGATCATTCGGCATAGTTGCACTAGACTCCTCCAGTGTCCGGTCAAGAGCATCGGACGCGTCTGGTCATCTCAAGAGGCTTTCTGGAGCTCTTTGTGTTGGACCGGACTCTACTATTGGGGTGTCCAGTCATTTCACCTGTCGCGTCCGGTCGCTGCAGTGGAAGCGCAAATGGTTTAAAATCCAAACTGACATGTGGGGCCCGCAGTCGCTCTCTCTTTCTCTCGCCCGCACTCGCCCATACGTCGCCGGCTGCTCTCAACATCGAAACCCTAACCACGCTCACCGGCCACCCGCGTTGTCACCACCGCCACGCCGCCACTCCGGTCCATCGCCGTCGTGCCACACCGCCCTGCATTTGCCGCGCCCTTGCCTAGCCAAGCTCGCCTCTGCCATTTCAAGGCTCGCTGGTGCCCCTGCGCTCATTCTCATCCCCGACAAGTTCCCCCTGAGCAGGTGATCATCCTCTCTCTTCCATAGCTCTGTATCGTGTTGGTTGCCCTGTAGTTGCTCAACAAAATTCCGCAAAGAAAGATACCTTGTTGTTGCTTACTCTCCTCTAGCATTCACCCTTGCAGTGACATGTTCGGCCCCCGTGACTTCTTCCCTTTGCTATTGATAGTCGGATCATCGCTCTTGTCAGGTATGGGTTGTGTTGCTTGATACAGTGCTTGGTTGTTGACAGTGTTAGTGAATCTAGGGCCAAGCCTACGGATAAGGATTGAGGCCAAGCCTCTAGAGTGTCAGCTGGTACAGTGATGACCTAGTCAGTGGGTTGTCTATTAGTGGTAGTAAGTCAGGGGGAGAAATTGTTTGTCAGTTTCTCAGTGGCAGTTTGTTCTTGAAAGCTGATCACCATGGTGCGTTGCAAGAATGCAGGTGGTGGTCCAAGTGACGATGAGAGGCGTCCTGCCCTTTCGTCAGGTTGAGACAAGGGGAAGGGCCAGATGTAGGAGCCTACAAAGAAGAAAAACCGCCAGCGTCTTGACCGAGATACACAGATGGCCATTGCCATTGTAGAGGCAGCCGCTAGTGCTGAGAGAGGTGGCAGAGGTGGTAGTCTCCGGATTGAGGATCCAGATCTAGCTTGGGCTAACAGAGCTATACAGATGACAACCGCCGGTGGTCCTCGAGGTAGTGTCATGATTGGAGGTGTCTGTGTCAATCTTGATGATCCGCCAAAGGACACCACAGTTGAGACAGAGGCTGAGCAGCAGGAGTCAGAGCAGCCTGAGCAGCCATAGGAGCAAAGGCTTCATCGGTCCTCTCGCTCTCGTACCATGGTGTCTCCTAGACCCAAGGGACCAAGACGCGGTGCTCGTGTACCACCCAGACCACGTGGTCCCCTTTCAGTGGTTCACCTTGACTTGAGAGCAGCCACAACTCGCTAAGTACAGGAGTTACGCTTTGTTGAGTTCGAGCAGTGGTTCCCACCTCAGCGGGACCCCAGAGCTTTAAAGGGCTTCTGCATAGTGCTGCTGGAGAACTTCCATAATGCCTATGTCAACAGTGGAGCAGTGATCAGATCTCAGCGAGTATGACCACTAGAGGCGATAGTTGCAGCTGGAGGAGAGCAGGTTCGACCCCTACTCACTTACCTGCCTGGCTTGGCAGACCTTCTTAGGCAGACCGGTGCTTACATTGAGTCTTGGGTCTAGGAGTTCTACGCCTCTCTTTGGATCAACCCAGATCATAGGTACATTCACTTCAGTTTCAAAGGCCATGATCATAGGCTGTACAACACCAAAGCCAGAGAGCCACTCAAACTTACATGTGCTAGCTGATGGGTCAGGGTTGAGGGAACAGGGCAGCTAGAGAGCCACGCCAGAGACCTGCTATTCCCGAGACTGTGGAGGAGCAGGATGAGGCTATCAGACGACATGTAGAGATAGAGATTGCAGAGTTGAAGGCTCAACAGGATGACGAGGCTCTGGACGACCTCCTGTCTGACAGCACAGACGAGGACTACCAGTCATTACCTCAGATGCCTCCACACACACACGACAGAGAGGCTAGCGGCTCTAGCTCAGCTCCACAACAGGCTTCGTAGACGGACCCCACTCTCTTAGCCATACTTGACCAGATGCAGCATGAGCAGAACCGCCAGGCAAAGGAGCAGCAGCATCAGGCAGCAGCACAGGCAACAGCCCAAGCACAGATGTAGCAGACCACATTCGGTTTCATGGAGCACATCCTTATGGCTACTGGTGCTCCTTCGTACAGACCTCAGCTACAGCAGACTGGTCCAGCAGCTACCGCCTCGGTCCTGACTCTAGCGTTACAGTCCAGCGGACTATAGAGTTAGGGACCGCTGCCAGCTCAGTTTGCCTCGCCCTCCGTGTAGTTATCTCAGTGGTTTGCTACTCCATGCACAGGGCAAGCTCAGGGGTTTATGCCGATCATTACTGGTTTCACTCCTACACCATCTGAGTCAAAGCTAGTCACTTCACAGAGCATGTCTGCTTCTTTTAGTGAGCTCACAGGACACCCTACTCCTTTAGAGCATCAGGTGCCTATGACTACTATAGCAGCTCCAGTGCCCATGACAGAGATGATCCCATCTTCAGTAGCGTCGACTGAGCAACCACCTGTTGTGAGGTAGCCTCCTTCTCCTTCTTTTGTATCAGAGGCACCAGTGATAGAACCAGAGGCTGTTGTGGCTCCTATTCCTCTAGAGTCAGCTACAGAGCCACAGGATCACGTGGCTACTGCTACTTCAGAGTCTCACCCGGCCGACCCAATTACAGAGACCGCTGAGCAGACCCAGACTGCTTCACCACCACCTACACAGTCAGTGGGGTAGCTTGAGTCTGCTTAGGGTCAGACTGCTCAGAGTTATGAGTCCCCAGAGTCCGACATCGACACTCTTGCTGCTCAGTTTGTGTAGACCCCACGGACCTCATAGCCCGACTCGTTTGCTCCAGCCCCACCACATGATCCTTAGTTTTTTGTGCTTGACGCCAAAGGGGAGAGAGAGAGTATGTTAGACTTAAGGGGAGCATCATGAGATGGATTCGTGGATTCATTCTTTTGGGTGCTCTTCATGCATATCATATTTACTTTCATGCATGTGTGATGGATAATGTGACATGTGTGCTCTCTCTCTGTTATTTATATATGTCATGTCACCGCTTATGCTCATTTGCTTTGCTTCCATGTTTTACTCTGATTAATATTAGCATAATGTTTTGTACTCAAGCTTATTTCATATTCTTTGAGTACTTATGTTGGCTTGGTTTGTATAAGCATGCCTAACCCCTTGTTCTTATTATCTCATGCTTATACAAACCAAGTATGTTGAAAACCTCACTCATCTCTTATACACATACTCGACGTTGTTGTCATCAATCACCAAAAAGGGGGAGATTGAAAGCATCTAGGTCCCTAGTGGGTTTCGTTGATTAATGACAACATAAGATTATTGTGACTAACGTGTGTTTTGTAGAAATAATTTGAGTTAGGTCACGATAATGGTGATTGTTTGGGCAATCAATGGTATTCAGGCCCCTGTTGATGGAAATCGTTTTGGTTTTCAAAGGATGGACAACAAGGCTAAGGACGGCTAGTTCTAAGTGTCGGTTGGCGTTGGAGAGACACTTGGATTAGTTTAGGGTTTTGTTTTTCCTTTGGCCATACTATTAAGGAGGGTATGAACTAGTAGCTTGACCTAGGTGAGTCTAATGTGTTAGGTGTGGTGCACACTTGTCAAACTTAGCACTAGGTAGCTCAGAGTTAGCCCAAAGATCATTTGAAGTCAACCCCATTCACAAAGTGCCTTGAATTTGGAGTGTGTGGAGGTGTGACAGAGGGACCGGACGCGTCCGGTCAGTGTAAGATAGCGCAAAGAGAACCCTACAGTTGATCAGATGCTGACATAGTGTCATCATCGGACATGACTGTGCCTAGGGTTTTGTCTCCTGTGAGGTCCGGACGCTGTGCCCGTGGCACCGAACACTGGAGGCCAGTGCATCCGATCCATTGTAGAGAGGTTCCAAAGAAAGGTTTTCTTGACCGGACGCGTCCGGTCAGTGTGGACCAGACCCTAGCAGAGTCCGGTCACACTAGCCGTTGCCTGTCAGAGCTAAGTGTATCTTCAACACCAAACGACACTTAGAACTAGTCCATCCTTAACCTTGTCGTCCATCCTTTGAAAACTGAAATGATTTCCATCGTAGGGGCATGACAACCATGATTGCCCAATCAATTGTCATTACCATGACCTAACTTAATTACATCTGCAAAACACACATTAGTCACAGTAATCTCGTATTGTCATTAATCACCGAAACCCAACTAGGGGCCTAGATGCTTTTAGGGTTAACGCACACAACTCAAACCGACCCCTACTAAAGCCCAACGGGGCTCGGGGGCTCAAGATACAAAACGCCTGGGTCTACGACCCCAAACTTGCCCCATCAGGATACGCTTCGACTGCACACCAAAAATGCCTAGGTCTGTGACCCCGAACTCGCCCCATTAGGATCCACAACTCCGACTCGCCCGATCCTACGACGCGCACCGATGCCAGGATCATCGAGCTCTGTCTCAACCGATCCCTAAACTAACTAACTACCTCAGCTGCATAGACTACACCAAGGCCAGGATCCACGACTCTGACTTGCCTGATCCCATGGCGCACATCGACACCAGGACCCGTGAGCTCCATCTCGTTCGATCCCTTGAGTAACTGCCGCGCCCGCTGACAAAACAAAAACCTCCCCCATTGGAAACACAAAACCCCCCCGGAGGATTCTGCCCGAATCACCCGGGGGCTACACCCGCGGGTGCGCTCGCGTGCACCCGCCGTCAAGACAAAAATCCCCTAGACAATTCTACCCAAATCGACCGGGGGCTCGGGGGCAACAGTCGGGTTCATAAACCCAGGGTCCCTTGTGGGCCGGTTTCCCAACAAAGGCTTGGCCCAAGCAGATAGCACGCGACTCATGGGTCGGCCTGAATATCTGAACGAATAGGCCAGAAGGGTGATCCAGTCACCAACCAGAAGACCTGGCTAAGGAGGAACAGCATCCATTTCTGACTCCGGGCCCACCTCTCCGACCGGAGCGTTCACTTCGAACTCCAACCCATCTCCGGACGGCCTCTCCGACCGGAAGGCCTGGCCGAAACACTACCTCTGACTCTGACCCCATGTCTCCAACCAGGGTACGCAAAAGCCCTGCTCACCGCTCCTCTCCAACTGGCGCAACCAGAGTCGACTGAGACCGACCGACCGGGGACGCCCGCCCGGAAAGGACCAGGGAGCGAACGGAGGAAGCAAGGCAAAGCGCACAAGTCAAACCACGATACCAGGGACCGTACCTTGTACACCTACAAAAACAGTACTCTGCAACCACCCTGGCATAAACAGTGTTGTAGGCGCCGACATTTTCCCTACAGTATTGTGGGCGCCATTAACTCCCATACGGTAAGGCTCCCCCCACATGCCTCTGGGTATCGACAGTGTTGTGGGCGTCGGCATTTACCATACCGAGTGAACATGGTAAAACCCCTCACATGCCTCTAGGCATCAACAGTATAGCAGGTACCGACATCTGCCATACCCGAACAAAACGACGTAGCCTCTCACGTGCATCCGACATCCAACAGTGTTGTGGGCGCCTACCATCATCCTGTACCTGTCGGCATGGGCAACAAGGTTTAGAAGCATACATACTCTCTCCCTCTCACTTGTAAGGCCATCCCCTTCATCTATAAAAGGGGATGCGCTCTCTCCCTAGAGACTCAGTTAATCCAGATTCATTAGATCGACGAAGTTCACTAGTTCACAACCACAGAAACGCCAGGTTCGAACCTCAAGCATACGCTTGAACACTTAGCTCACAGCGGAGCTCCTGTCGCTCTCGGCCCTTTCGACTGGAGTCCGACCGGACCTCTCGTACACCCCATCTTTCTCCCTCTCGTTTGTAACCCCACTGCAAACTTCGAGCACCTAGGCTCAGGAATAAAGTCACCGACCGACTTAAACTGGACGTAGGGCACGTTGCCTGAACCAGTATAAACCCTGTGTCATTGAGTGCAAGGCCACCTCCGATCACAACGTACGACAAAACTACAAATATTTACTTGGTCACTTTCTGCAGCGACAGATGGATTCGTGGATTCGTTCTTTTGAGTGCTCTTCATGCATATCATATTTACTTTCATGCATGTGTGATGGATAATGTGACATGTGTGCTCTCCCTGTTATTTATATATGTCATGTCACCGCTTATGCTCATTTGCTTTGCTTTCGTGTTTTACTTTGATTAATATGAGCATAATGTTTTGTACTCGAGCTTATTTCATTTTCTTTGAGTACTTATGTTGGCTTGGTTTGTATAAGCATGCCTAACCCCTTGTTCTTATTATCTCATGGTTATATAAACCAAGTATGTTAAAAACATCACTCATCTCTTATACACATACTAGAGGTTGTTGTCATCAATCACCAAAAAGAGGGAGATTGAAAGCATCTAGGCCCCTAGTAGGTTTCGATGATTAATGACAACGTAAGATTATTGTGACTAACGTGTGTTTTGCAAAAACAATTTGAGTTAGGTCACGATAATGGTGATTGTTTGGGCAATCAATGGTATTCAGGCCCCTGTTGATGGAAATCGTTTTGGTTTTCAAAGGATGGACAACAAGGCTAAGGACGGCTAGTTCTAAGTGTCGGTTGGCGTTGGAGAGACACTTGGATTAGTTTAGGGTTTTGTTTTTCCTTTGGCCATACTATTAAGGAGGGTATGAACTAGTAGCTTGACCTAGGTGAGTCTAATGTATTAGGTGTGGTGCACACTTGTCAAACTTAGCACTAGGTAGCTCAGAGTTAGCCCAAAGATCATTTGAAGTCAACCCCATTCACAAAGTGCCTTGAATTTGGAGTGTGTGGAGGTGTGACAGAGGGACCGGACGCGTCCGGTCAGTGTAAGATAGCGCAAAGAGAACCCTACAGTTGATCAGATGCTGACATAGTGTCATCATCGGACATGACTGTGCCTAGGGTTTTGTCTCCTGTGAGGTCCGGACGCTGTGCCCGTGGCACCGAACACTGGAGGCCAGTGCATCCGATCCATTGTAGAGAGGTTCCAAAGAAAGGTTTTCTTGACCGGACGCGTCCGGTCAGTGTGGACCAGACCCTAGCAGAGTCCGGTCACACTAGCCGTTGCCTGTCAGAGCTAAGTGTATCTTCAACACCAAACGACACTTAGAACTAGTCCATCCTTAACCTTGTCGTCCATCCTTTGAAAACTGAAATGATTTCCATCGTAGGGGCATGACAACCATGATTGCCCAATCAATTGTCATTACCATGACCTAACTTAATTACATCTGCAAAACACACATTAGTCACAGTAATCTCGTATTGTCATTAATCACCGAAACCCAACTAGGGGCCTAGATGCTTTTAGGGTTAACGCACACAACTCAAACCGACCCCTACTAAAGCCCAACGGGGCTCGGGGGCTCAAGATACAAAACGCCTGGGTCTACGACCCCAAACTTGCCCCATCAGGATACGCTTCGACTGCACACCAAAAATGCCTAGGTCTGTGACCCCGAACTCGCCCCATTAGGATCCACAACTCCGACTCGCCCGATCCTACGACGCGCACCGATGCCAGGATCATCGAGCTCTGTCTCAACCGATCCCTAAACTAACTAACTACCTCAGCTGCATAGACTACACCAAGGCCAGGATCCACGACTCTGACTTGCCTGATCCCATGGCGCACATCGACACCAGGACCCGTGAGCTCCATCTCGTTCGATCCCTTGAGTAACTGCCTCGCCCGCTGACAAAACAAAAACCTCCCCCATTGGAAACACAAAACCCCCCCGGAGGATTCTGCCCGAATCACCCGGGGGCTACACCCGCGGGTGCGCTCGCGTGCACCCGCCGTCAAGACAAAAATCCCCTAGACAATTCTACCCAAATCGACCGGGGGCTCGGGGGCAACAGTCGGGTTCATAAACCCAGGGTCCCTTGTGGGCCGGTTTCCCAACAAAGGCTTGGCCCAAGCAGATAGCACGCGACTCATGGGTCGGCCTGAATATCTGAACGAATAGGCCAGAAGGGTGATCCAGTCACCAACCAGAAGACCTGGCTAAGGAGGAACAGCATCCATTTCTGACTCCGGCCCACCTCTCCGACCGGAGCGTTCACTTCGAACTCCAACCCATCTCCGGACGGCCTCTCCGACCGGAAGGCCTGGCCGAAACACTACCTCTGACTCTGACCCCATGTCTCCAACCAGGGTACGCAAAAGCCCTGCTCACCGCTCCTCTCCAACTGGCGCAACCAGAGTCGACTGAGACCGACCGACCGGGGACGCCCGCCCGGAAAGGACCAGGGAGCGAACGGAGGAAGCAAGGCAAAGCGCACAAGTCAAACCACGATACCAGGGACCGTACCTTGTACACCTACAAAAACAGTACTCTGCAACCACCCTGGCATAAACAGTGTTGTAGGCGCCGACATTTTCCCTACAGTATTGTGGGCGCCATTAACTCCCATACGGTAAGGCTCCCCCCACATGCCTCTGGGTATCGACAGTGTTGTGGGCGTCGGCATTTACCATACCGAGTGAACATGGTAAAACCCCTCACATGCCTCTAGGCATCAACAGTATAGCAGGTACCGACATCTGCCATACCCGAACAAAACGACGTAGCCTCTCACGTGCATCCGACATCCAACAGTGTTGTGGGCGCCTACCATCATCCTGTACCTGTCGGCATGGGCAACAAGGTTTAGAAGCATACATACTCTCTCCCTCTCACTTGTAAGGCCATCCCCTTCATCTATAAAAGGGGATGCGCTCTCTCCCTAGAGACTCAGTTAATCCAGATTCATTAGATCGACGAAGTTCACTAGTTCACAACCACAGAAACGCCAGGTTCGAACCTCAAGCATACGCTTGAACACTTAGCTCACAGCGGAGCTCCTGTCGCTCTCGGCCCTTTCGACTGGAGTCCGACCGGACCTCTCGTACACCCCATCTTTCTCCCTCTCGTTTGTAACCCCACTGCAAACTTCGAGCACCTAGGCTCAGGAATAAAGTCACCGACCGACTTAAACTGGACGTAGGGCACGTTGCCTGAACCAGTATAAACCCTGTGTCATTGAGTGCAAGGCCACCTCCGATCACAACGTACGACAAAACTACAAATATTTACTTGGTCACTTTCTGCAGCGACAGATGGATTCGTGGATTCGTTCTTTTGAGTGCTCTTCATGCATATCATATTTACTTTCATGCATGTGTGATGGATAATGTGACATGTGTGCTCTCCCTGTTATTTATATATGTCATGTCACCGCTTATGCTCATTTGCTTTGCTTTCGTGTTTTACTTTGATTAATATGAGCATAATGTTTTGTACTCGAGCTTATTTCATTTTCTTTGAGTACTTATGTTGGCTTGGTTTGTATAAGCATGCCTAACCCCTTGTTCTTATTATCTCATGGTTATATAAACCAAGTATGTTAAAAACATCACTCATCTCTTATACACATACTAGAGGTTGTTGTCATCAATCACCAAAAAGAGGGAGATTGAAAGCATCTAGGCCCCTAGTAGGTTTCGATGATTAATGACAACGTAAGATTATTGTGACTAACGTGTGTTTTGCAAAAACAATTTGAGTTAGGTCACGATAATGGTGATTGTTTGGGCAATCAATGGTATTCATGCCCCTGTTGATGGAAATCGTTTCGGTTTTCAAAGGATAGACAACAAGGCTAAGGACGGCTAGTTCTAAGTGTCGGTTGGCGTTGGAGAGACACTTAGATTAGTTTAGGGTTTTGTTTTTCCTTTAGCCATACTATTAAGGAGGGTATGAACTAGTAGCTTGACCTAGGTGAGTCTAATGTATTAGGTGTGGTGCACACTTGTCAAACTTAGCACTAGGTAGCTCAGAGTTAGCCCAAAGATCATTTGAAGTCAACCCCATTCACAATGTGCCTTGAATTTGGAGTGTTTGGAGGTGTGACAGAGGGACCGAACGTTGGTCCCTGTGGGACCGGACGCGTCCGGTTAGTATAAGATAGCGCAAAGAGAACCCTACAATCGACTGGACGCTGACATAGTGTCATCACCGGACGCGACTGTGCCTAGGGTTTTGTCTCCCGTGAGGACCGAACGTTGTGCTCGTGGCACCAGACGCTGGAGTCTAGCGCATCCGATCCAATGCAGAGAGGTTCCAGAGAAGGGTTTTCTTGACCGGACGCATCCAGTCAGTGTGGACCAGACCCTGGCAGAGTCCGGTCACACTAGCCGTTGCCTGTCAGAGCTAATGTCATGTAGCCATTGGCTACTGACTGGACACGTCTGGTCACCCCGACAGGCGTGTCCGGTCATCACTGAAGTTGCTGAGTTGGACCTCAACGGGTATGTTTGAAAGTGGGGGCTATATATATATCTCCTACTTGTCCAACATACCTCTCTTGCTCATTTGTTCAAGGGAGGCAACCATTTGGAGTTCAAGTGAGAGCAAGTGTCTAGTGGGGTGATGGAGATTTGATAATCCAAGATTAAGGACCTCATTAGTGTCTAGGGAGTAGCAAGTGTGCATCCACCTTCCTCATTAGCCTTGTTTGGGTCAAGTGAGAGTTTGTGCTTGTTACTCTTGGTGATCAGCATCACCTAGATGACTTGGTGGTGATTGGGAGCTTGGTGATCATCCGACGGAGCTTGTGGATGACCCAACTCATCTTGTGAGTGGTTGTGGGCAATTCACTGTGCCGAAGTGGTGAAGAATCAGTCCATAGAGAGCACTTGATCCTTCTGTGGATCAAGGGGAGCGATACCCTTGCATGGGTGCTCCAACGAGGACTAGTGGGGAGTGCCGACTCTCCGATACCTCGGCAAAACGTCGCCATGTTCCTTCTCTCTCTTTACTTTGAGCATTTACTTTGAGCCATTCAATACTTGTCTTTACATTCCTAGAATTGCCATGCTAGAGTAGGATTGGAACCTAGGTTGCTAAACTCTTTGTGCGATAGAACAATAGAATGCACAATTAGGCACTAGGGGTGAAGTGGGCTAAGTATAGGACTCAATTATTGCAAGAATTTTTAGAGAAGCTCAATTCACCTCCTCTTAGGCATATTGATCCTTTCATCCCTCACTCTCTTCCTCTCTACTATGCAGTGGGCTCGACAGTGGGGAGACATAATGGTGGGAGGATGAGCAGGCTCGACAGCCACCGGATTTGCAAAGCATGGGCTCTCGATCTCGGGAGACAAGACAAGCGGGCTCGAGTGGCGGATATCCGAGGATGGTGGGTGACCTCTGCAACTGCGGATCCCCTAGGATGGCCAGTGGGCTAGCGACGAATCTCCATGGACGACCAACAGGCTTGGTAGCGGAGGATCTCTCTCTGGACTGTGGGCGGTCTCGGCAACGACGGATCTCTGGACTTGAACAGCCGGCTCAGCTCACAGGCTGATTTTTTGTTTGTTTTTTTCTTGGATTTACAGAGGCCGGCATGACCACCGCCTCTGTAATTACTGATTAATACATGCCCTTAAGCTGAGGTTGGTGTGCAGCTGATCTTTGGAAATTTGTTATGGTCGTCTCCGGAAAACTGCTCTACGGTAGTGACTAATGAGATTTATAAAGCATTACAGTTAACAAACTAATGACATTAATAAGACCAGAGAAAAAAAAAAACATGGCCTTAATATGCATAATAATTGTTAGACATGTGTCAAATATGTGTATAGTTTGGTTATGCTACGACTTGAGTTGTATTAGGGGCTAGGATAGAGTTGGAGTTGAACTCTATAAATATTAGGCAACCCCTATTGTAACCGTGAGACGACTTCGCGGCTGGTTTGGGTGGCGGCAAGGCCGAGCGAGTGCCCGGATGCCGGTGTAGCTGTTGTTTTATGAGGAGGAGCACCCGTAGTTATGCCCTGAGGACGTAGGCACATCGCTGAACCTCCTTAAAAACATCGTGTCTCGGATTCTCGGTGTTATTCTCGTTTGCGTATTTCCTTCTATGATAGTTATGTTTGCGCGTTCTTCGGTTAGTAGATCCGTTCAGATCTGAATCTAACCGGGCACTCTAACAATAATAATAAAATGCATTAGGAGTAGCCTAAGCATATCAGTCAACCTAATGAAGATGTATCAATGTCTCGATGACCCAGATCAAAACAACATAATTCCTTTTGTTTTGTTGACCTTGACTCTACTTTACGTACACTCTAGAGTTGCAGCTGCCAGTATGTAACTGCACTACGGATAAGTAACGTCGCAAGACACCAGTGTCTTCCACTATGTAGATTGAATAATCATTATTGGCCCGCAATGGAGGTAGGAAACCTTAGGAAGATAAATGGAAGACATATATAGTGGAAGACTCCGTACTTGTTAGTGCAAATCCCTGGCCTGCTCTAGTGGAAACATGAAAACATACTTAGCAATTTTCAAAAATAAATGTCACTACTACACAAATGATTATTAGCAACAAAGGACTTTCCTAGTAGAGATGGCTCAATCAAAATGCACCTCTAAATATGATTTCCAAGTCAGTCCACCTCTAGAAAATGGTTTATAGACACTACCGGAGACCGGCTCTTTGCCGAGTGTCAAGTGGTTTGCCGAGTGTTGTTTTTCGGGCACTCGGCAAAGACGTCTTTGCCGAGTGTTTTTTTGACGCTCGGCAAAGAAGCTCTTTGCCGAGTGTTTTTTTTTGACACTCGGCAAAGAAGCTTCTTTGCCGAGTGTTTTTTTTTGACACTCGGCAAAGAAAATTTCAATGCACATTTTGAAGCAGTAAATTAATTCAAATGAAAAAGTTTTCAACTACAAAGTTGTATAACTCATCAAGATGTACAATGTTTGTTTTGGTCTTTTCTTCATATGACAAAGTGAAAGTAAATTTGTTACAAATCTAACATATCTCTCTTGTAGTTTATGAAACTACAAGAGAGATATATAAGATTTGTGAATAATGTTAGAACGACCATGTCGGATGAACAGATGACTAAACAACCAAAATAAACTTTGTATATCTCGAAAAGTTATGAAACTTTGTAATTGACAACTTTTTAATTTGAAATCATCTTGTCATGCAAAACAGTGTTTGAATTTTAAAAATTTAAAATTTGAACTTTTCAAACGACCTCGGATGGAAAAACAACCAAAATAAACTCTGTAGATCTCGAAAAGTTATGAAACATTGTAGTTGGCAACTTTTTGATTTGAAATCATCTTGTCATGCTGCACTCGGCAAAGTCTTTGCCGAGGGCAAAGTAGCCTTTGCCGAGTGCATTAGGCACTCGGCAAATCGCCTGATTCCGGTAGTGAGAGGAGGCTGGGATTTACAGCTGCCTCTAAAAATGCTCTTACCTTTAGAGGTGGCTGGATCTAGAGCCGTCTCTAAAAATAGGTATAACACATTAAAATTCATAACTTTCTGTGCTGATCAAGATTGATTGATTGATTAACTTTTTTTTGGGAACAGGAGGGGCTTGAACCCCTATTGGAATTTTATTTAAAAAACGAGCAAAAAAGCGTAGAATTACAATCATGACACAAAGAAGGTCAAAAAGAAAATCATAAAATTTATACAAAAGCTTCTAGTCATAAATTTATCTGCAAATGAAGCTTTGCTTTTGCTCTGAGTATAATCAGAGCAAACTCTTTCTTGAATACTTGTCTGCATCTTTGCACCGAGTGGGGGATATTCTTGAAGATAATATCATTTCGCATGGTCCATATAGACCAACACATTGTGATCAGAACCTCCATGAAGAAAGGCAGCTGAAGTTGTAACTTGAAATTGATTGATTAACTTTGTTATATATAAGAGCTAGAACGAAAAGGTTTGGACGATGTTGCGTGCAAGCGCTATCAGTCCTTGCTCAAGTGCCATTCTGCCAACCAATCCGTGACCTGGCCGACGACGACCCGTCGTAGATGACCTGGCGGTACGTTGAACCACTGGGAAGCCACATATATGTATCCGGTACGAAAAAGGCACGGTCCAAGTCGTCCGCTCTCGAATGCATGAGTCAAGCACTCAAGCTTGCTAATTTAAGCACGCGGCCGCATCGGAGTCAAGCTTGCTGCTAGCAAATCGTGCTATCAGATGCTATTATGTAAGTGCACTACAGATAACTAACGTCGCAAGACATCAGGGTCTTCCACTAAGTAGATTGAATAATCATTATTGGCCCGCAATGGAGGTAGCTAGGAAACCCTATTGGAAGATAAATGGAAGACATATATAGTGGAAGACTCCTTACTTCTTACTGCAAATCCCTGGCCCGCTCTAGTGGAAACGTGAAAACATACTAACCAATTTTCAAAATAAATGTCACGACTACACAAATGATGTTTAGCAACAAAGAACTTTTCTAGTAAAGATGGCTCATTCAAAATGCACCTCTAAAAATGGTTTCCAAGCTAGTGCGCCTCTAGAAAATGGTTTTTAGAGATGGTTGAGATTTACAGCTGCCTCTAAAAATGCTCCTATATTTAGGACCTGTTTGGATCCACTCTTCTAGACTTTAGATCTCTAAAAACTTTAGAGCACATTAGCTTAGTTTTGAGATCTAAAGCTCACACAGATCTAATGTGACCACATGTTTAGAGTCTTTAGCTCTAAAGGTTAGAGCTCTAAAGTTTAGTGTGGGATCCCAACAGGCCCTTAGAGGTGGCTGCATCTGGAGCTGTCTCACAGTAAAATTCATAACTTTCTGTGCTGATCAAGATTGATTGATTGATTAAAAAGTACTGAACCTTGTTCTGAATAGGGACTGAACAATATGGAGAACAGTAGGCAAAGTGCTGAGGGAGCCTGAAATATTGCACGCACGAGGGAGTACCTTATTATTCTTTCATATTAGCATTTTGTAATCTTGTATTGAATATTTTGACTATTAAATAATCTAAAATAAAAAACATTTGAATACAAAGTTTTAGATCTTGTCAAGCACTGTAACTTTGATAAGAGGACATGTCTCCCATTCGAAATTGTTTGAACAAATTTAAAAAATGAATGGAGCTCCTTCTTCTACTTGATTGAATCAAGCACTACAAATTTAACTAAACTATAGGAGCTGTTTCGTTCTACATGTGCAAACTTTGAGTTTTCTTTTACAACAACAAACTTTGAGTTGTGGTGCTCACGTGTGTGTATTTATGGAGCTAGCGCACTCTCATCTTATTAGCACCACCTCTAAAAAACCAGGAATAGGAGAATCGCTAAGGCCAGTATCAGTGAGACTTTCATGTGAGTTTCATTTACATTAAATATATAGGTTGCCACATAGGCATTTTCGATGACATAGTAGTGTATTTAAGAAGAGAGAGAAGAAATGAGTTTCATGGAGATAAAACTCTCTTGGCATGATTATCAACTCTATATGAGTCATGAAATTAATTGCCTGTGAAACTATAGAATGAAACTTTGCATTGAGAGTGGATGTTTCATCCAAGTTTCATTTCATTCTATATGACTTGACAGTCTTGTAAACAACGCCATGAAACTATCCATTGAGACTACCCTAATGCTTATTTCAGCCACACAAAATGGTCAAACTTTGGACATGGTTCGTAATGGCAATAGACCTGCGCAATACGGTCTACGGCTATATGCTTTTGAACCGTTTTAGGGAACTTTTGTAGCTATATGCCTATATCGCTGATGCGTATATAACCTCTTTTATTTAGCTAGCGATGCAGACATGTCCTCTGTGGTGAAGCAAATCCTGATTGTACACATTTCATCAGTTTATTCATTTCAGTTATATATAACTATGTTCACTAGTTTGAAAATTGTTTTTTAGCAACACAGCAATTTTAGGCCACGGACAGGTGAATTTCTAGCCACCTCTATGGAAGCCACCATTAGGTCCCACTAACCAAGCTATCTCTACAAATACATTTTCAGATATATGGCTAGAAATTCGGCCTCCCCAAAGCCTTCAACAGAGATACCCCATCCCACACACCACACTCCATTGGTTATGCTTCCGCGTTTTCTTCGGTTAGTTGATCCGTTTAGATCTGCATCTAACCGTGCAATATCTAACAATAATAATAAATGCATTAGGAGTACCCTAATAACATCAGTTAACCTGATGAAGATATATCAATGTCTCGGTGGCCCAGATCAAAACAACATCATTCCTTTTGTTTTGTTGACCTTGACTCTACTTTACTTACATTGTAGAGTTGCAGCTGCCAATATGTAAGTGCACGATAACTAACGCCACAAAACACCAGAGTCTCCACTATGTAGATTGAATAATCATTATTGGCCCGCAATGGAGGTAGCTAGGAAACCCTATTGGAAGATAAATGGAAGACATATATAGTGGAAGACTCCTTACTTCTTAGTGCAAATCCCTGGCCCGCTCTAGTGGAAACGTGAAAACATACTAACCAATTTTCAAAATAAATGTCACGACTACACAAATGATGTTTAGCAACAAAGAACTTTTCTAGTAAAGATGGCTCATTCAAAATGCACCTCTAAAAATGGTTTCCAAGCCAGTGCGTCTCTAGAAAATGGTTTTCAAAATAACAGATAAGGAAGACGTACTCCTTATCTGTTATTGGCCCGTAGATGACCTGGCGGTACGAAAAAGGCACGAGTGCGTTCCTAATTTAAGGGCGCTGAGCCACGCTGCTAGCAAATCGTGCGCTCATCGGTAGTACTACTAGTATTTTTCTCGATCGAAATATAGCTCTTGGAGGCATACAGCATGTCGACCAGCAGCAACTACCATGCTTGGACGAGGTCGCCCGTTGTCCTTGGTGTAGTTTTGCTGCTGCTTCTTGTGGTCTGCAGCGACGACGGCAGCGGCGGCGGCCTCGTCTTCCTGCTGGCAACGGCTACCGAAGGCGAATCAGGAAGCACCGGAAACATCGGTGCAACAGTGTTTTTTTTTTCTCTCAACAGTGTTTTGCACGGCTTCTTGTGGTTTGGCTTGTTCCCTTGAGCTATTCGCCGTGCAACAGTGTTTCCCTCTCACAACAAATTAGCTGTACAATTCAGCAGAAGCCGCTTTAATATCAGCCAAACAGACTTAGATGACCCTGTTTGTTTCAGCTTTCTGAGAGCTTTTGGATCTTAGCTTTGTGACTTTTGAAAAACAATAAGCTCCTGAAAGCCAAAAGCCACAAGCTCCTCAAAGTGAGCTTCTGGACTGTGGCTCGTGGGAGTTTTTTGTTTTTTGGAAGGTCATAATGTTGAGGTCAAAAACTCCGGAAAGCTGAAACAAACATGGCCTTAACTTAGCTTGGGTCCCCTGATTTTATTTTCGCAAATGGGAATTAAGATCCTTTTGCATTTGGGCGCTCCTGGGGCAAGGAAAATTCCCACCCAACCAAATATCGGTTCATGTTTGAGACAACATAGGTCCATCCCTTTATTAATCTCTTCCGATCTGAACGTTCTTTCCGGCCAGCAATGCAGCCAAAAAAAAAGTCCGAGCCATTCTCACTATGGTCTTGTTCGCTTGTCTTATGAGCCATACTATTTCAGTGAATAAACAGTGTTTTTCTCTCACAACAAATCAATGAACAGTACTTTCAGCCATGGCTTTTCAGCAAAGCGAACAGGGCCTATAAAGAAATATTTATCTAAAAATATATTGTCACATTGGTGCTCTGTATCCCATCAACCTGGCTAGCCCAGACACAGCAAACTAATCACGCCCTAGTGCGTCCACAAGAAATGTAATTCTCATTTTTCGAGAGTTAAACAGTTTAAACTTTGACTAAAATTATATAAAAATATACTAACATTGATGATACAAAATAAGTATCATAAGAATAGTTATAGAATATATTTTTATAATAAATTTATTTAGAGACATAAATGCTAATACTATTTATTATAATTTGGGCAAACTTGAGTTACTTTAACTTACACGAATCTATTAATTATATTTTTTCTGGATGAATAGAGTATTTAATAACGTGAAGGAGAGAGGACAGTAAAAAGTGTTACTGGCGACGAGTTCAGCTCACACGTTTCCCGGTGAATTTACTATCTCTGGCTTGGTGACTGCCTATTCCCGCCTATGTTGTGGGGCGGCAATTTTTTTCATTTATTTATTTCCACTTAGCCATCCAATTGGTACCACGTTCCTCATAGCAAGTATAATAATAATTGTCTTATAGCCAAGCAAATACTGATATGGAGGAGGAAAGAGAGGAGAGCTTGGCTGTCATGCAAGTACCAAGCTGGGCACGAAAACATATACAGATGGTGGGCCATACATTAAGTGAATGCGAGGAGGATTAGGAAAGAGAAGGTGGGATATGGATAGAATTAATAATAAAAAAGTTTCTTGTAGACAAATAAGATACCACTATTCTCAGATATAACAGATTCACATATGAGCGCCATACCAATCACCAACTGAATCCAGCAATGGCTTCATATGTTCATAACACCATTGCATCTCACCACAAATATGATATGACAAGCAAATCTAGCATGTTTACACACCACCAAGACAACCAAATATTAGACCCTGTGATCAAATCCAATTGCTAAGCATGGCAATTACAAAGAAACATCAAATCCAACTGCTAAGCATGGTAATAAAAAAGAATTCATGTGACAGTATGGACAGGATTTCCTACTGCTTTCAAGATCCGGACCTATGGAATTCACAAGAGAACCGAACCATACAAGAGATCCGGACATCTCTACACATCGAAATCATCGAAATCACCGTGGATCTGGGGCTTACCGTAGACCAAGGAAGGACGAAGGCGCTGGCTCTAGGGCGGACGGTGCTGGCGGACCCAGTGGCGGCGCTGGGGCGGACGGTGGTGGCGCAGCAGGGGCTGGCGGAGAAGAAGCCGGAGGGGCCGGCGGCGTAGGAGACAACGCCGTCTTCATTCCAAGGCGGCTGCCTCCGCGTCGAATCCCTCCTTTGACTCGCCACCCGGAGCTACGAGCCGAATCCATGGCGCGCGGGGAAGGAGGTGGGAGGAATCGCGCGCAGGGGGGGAGGACGCGGGAGGATTGGATCTTGGCGCCAGGAGCACGGGATCTTCGCGGCGGGCGGGTGGATGAAACTATCCCTCTCAATGCAGGTGTCGTGGAGTTACCGAGACCTTGGAAACGGAGCTGGCGAGTGTCGTGGCCATGAAACGAATTTGTTCTCTCTCCTCACCATTTCATGCAAAAAGTGTTCCCATGCTGATGTGTCGCCCTAATTAATGTGCATGACACTCCCATGACATCCCCATTGAGACTGGCCTTACAACTTGACTAATAGCCTAACACTTGGCTCTATTATTGGACTTGCTCTTAGGCCAATCTGAATGATGTTTCATGAAAGTTTTATGGGCATTAAATATACTGACAGGCCGGGTTAGAAACTAATGCGAGTACTATAGTATATGTGACTGGGCTTACGCATGCATTATATTAATAAAGAGTTAGTTAGAGAGTACATGTTTCAATGACAACAGTACAATTGTCTCTCGTGTCGTTGGGTCTTCTCTGCAATCAACTTCACTTTGGGCCCGTTCGGATGTTATTGTTCTGGACCGCCCCTACAAACAGGTATTATAGGGACGGCTGGTACTACAACCACCCCTATAAATCGATTTTATAGAGGCGGCTGGTGTTTCGGTCAATACACGGTGACGACGCAAAACATGAGAACACTGCACGCTTCACGGTCCACGCATAATAATTAGCTAGTTAATAAATATAGTCAGTGTTTTTCTTGTTTATTCTCCCTCCGCATTTATCTCAACGACATCTATTTCATTTAGGATTATTCTTCCTTTTTATTTCTCATCTCATCTCCTTTGTTTTTATTATTACCATGATTCTTTTTTGTCTAGGTTTAGATTGACCGGTGAAGCTTAGACACCAAGGTCTAACTAAATTTTGTTCCTATTTGCTTTATAATATTTAGTATTTTGTTTTTTAGCCTTCTTTTGTATTGTAAAATAAACATTTATTTGGTTATTGTCTACGTGTATATGATATAATCTGTTTCTTATGAACTTGTCTGAAGACTATGAATATGCTGTAGTATGCAAGATTTCTGCATACATGCAATTTTCAGGGAGCCTCATGAATCATGTTCTTTGCATGCTTTTCTGTGATTGTTTTCAGATTTGGATTCTTTCAATTTGCAATGGCAACCAAAAAGGTACTAGTGAGATGAGTAACTGATTTGTTGGTATAATGCCTGGAAGCTTCGATCCTTTTGAATTGTGAACCTTTGTTGCAGATATACACGGATGCTTACAGAAAACGCCTAGGATGTCTGATTGTCTCTGACTGTATTTTCATCTACGTAGTAGTCTATCTGGTTGCTTCAGTTCTCTACTGAAGTTCAGATTTGATTGTCTCTGAACAACTCTTTTTCTGGTTCAGTTATGCTTGCAGGTCGATAGCAACACAAAGATCAAGCACATATATTCAGCAAGGTTTCAGCTGTCACTTCTCGGAACCTTCCTTTTTATTTGTTTCTGTGTCGTCAAGTATCCGTCTTTGTATCTCAACAGTTCTCGGAAATGAAAGAACTTGACAGTACTATGCTCTGCAAATGTTGAAGTTTGTAAAATGCCTTCAAATTCTTATTAAATATTTAGTCAGGTGGATTATAAGTTTGATTGTTGTTGTCTCTTTCTTTTGCCCAAGTTAATATTTATATTAAATTGGTTGATATTTTGTATGTGTGTTTGACTGTTGTTCTCTCTTTCTATTGCCTAAGTTAATATTTATATTAAATTGGTTGATAATTTTAATGATGGATTGTATATATTCTTGTGAATTGGACTTGTAATGGTAGTTTATATAATGTTCTTCTCTTGTGGTCAGATTTGAATTATATATATATAAATGTATATATATATATATATATGTATATATATATATATGTATATATATATATATGTATATATATATATGTTCCGGTTCAATTTGAATTGTAAATTTGAAATTTTTTGACGGAAAAATATACTGTAGGGGCTGTTCTAGACTGAACCGCCCATACAAACAGGTATTATAGGGGCGGCTGGTACTACAGCCGCCCCTATAAATTGATTTTGTAGAGGCGGCTAGTGTTCCGGTCAATCACTGCAATGATTTATAAAACATGGGAACACTGCTGCGCTTCACGGTCCACGCATAATAATTAGCTAGTTAATAAATATAGTCAGTGTTTTTCTTGTTTATTCTCCCTCCGCATTTATCTCAACGACATCTATTTCATTTAGGATTATTCTTCCTTTTTATCTTCTCATCTCATCTCCTTTGTTTTTATTATTACCGTGATTCTTTTTTGTCTAAGTTTAGATTGACCGGTGAAGCTTAGACACCAAGGTCTAACTAAATTTTGTTCCTATTTGCTTTATAATATTTAGTATTTTGTTTTTTAGCCTTCTTTTGTATTGTAAAATAAACATTTATTTGGTTATTGTCTACGTGTATATGATATAATATGTTTCTTATGAACTTCTCTGAAGACTATGAATATGCTGTAGTATGCAAGATTTCTGCATACATGCAATTTTCAGGGAGCCTCATGAATCATGTTCTTTGCATGCTTTTTTGTGATTGTTTTCAGATTTGGATTCTTTCAATTTGCAATGGCAACCAAAAAGGTACTAGTGAGATGAGTAATTGATTTGTTGGTACAATGCCTGGAAGCCTAATCCTTTTGAATTGTGAACCTTTGACTGCAGATATACATGGATGCTTACAGAAAATGCCTAGGATGTCTGACTGTCTCTGACTGTATTTTCATCTACGTAGTAGTCTATCTGGTTGCTTCAGTTCTCTACTGAAGTTTAGATTTGATTGTCTTTCAACAACTCTTTTCTCGATTCATTTATGCTTGCGTGTCGATAGCAACACAAAGATCAAGCACATATATTCAGCAAGGTTTCAGCTGTCACTTCTCGGAACCTTCCTTTTATTTGTTTCTGTGTCGTCAAGTATCCGTCTTCGTATCTCAACAGTTCTCGGAAATGAAAGAACTTGATAGTACTTTGCTCTGCAAATGTTGAAGTTTGTAAAATGCCTTCAAATTCTTATTAAATATTTAGTCAGGTGGATTATAAGTTTGATTGTTGTTGTCTCTTTCTTTTGCCTAAGTTAATATTTATATTAAATTGGTTGATAATTTGTATGTGTGTTTGACTGTTGTTGTCTCTTTCTATTGCCTAAGTTAATATTTATATTAAATTGGTTGATAATTTTAATGATGGATTGTATATATTCTTGTGAATTGAACTTGTAATGGTAGTTTATATAATGTTCTTGTCTTGTGGTCAGATTTGAAATATATATATATATATATATATATATATATATATATATATATATATATCTTCCGATTGAATTTGAATTGTAAATTTGAAATTTTTTGACAGAAAAATATACTGTAGGGACTGTTCTAGACTGAACCACCCCTACAAACAGGCATTATAGGGGCGGTTGATACTACAGCCGCCCCTATAAATCGATTTTGTAGAGGCGGCTGGTGTTCCGGTCAATACATGGTGACGACGCAAAACATGGGAACATTGCACGCTTCACGGTCCACGCATAATAATTAGCTAGTTAATAAATATAGTCAGTGTTTTTCTTGTTTATTCTCCCTCCCCATTTATCTCAACGACATCTATTTCATTTAGGATTGTTCTTCCTTTTTATCTTCTCATCTCATCTCTTTGTTTTTATTATTAGCGTGATTCTTTTTTGTCTAGGTTTAGATTGACCGGTGAAGCTTAGACACCAAGGTCTAACTAAATTTTGTTCCTATTTGCTTTATAATATTTAGTATTTTGTTTTTTAGCCTTCTTTTGTATTGTAAAATAAACATTTATTTGGTTATTGTCTACGTGTATATGATATAATCTGTTTCTTATGAACTTGTCTGAAGACTATGAATATGCTGTAGTATGCAAGATTTCTGCATACATGCAATTTTCGAGGAGCCTCATGAATCATGTTCTTTGCATGCTTTTACGTGATTGTTTTCAGATTTGGATTCTTTCAATTTGCAATGGCAACCAAAAAGGTACTAGTGAGATGAGTAACTGATTTGTTGGTATAATGCCTGGAAGCCTGATCCTTTTGAATTGTGAACCTTGATTTGCAGATATACACGGATGCTTACTGTAAAACGCCTAGGATGTCGATTGTCTCTCGATTGTATTTTCATCTACGTAGTAGTCTATCTGGTTGCTTCAGTTCTCTACTGAAGTTCAGATTTGATTGTCTCTGAACAACTCTTTTTCTGGTTCAGTTATGCTTGCAGGTCGATAGCAACACAAAGATCAAGCACATATATTCAGCAAGGTTTCAATTTGTCACTTCTCGGAACCTCCTTTTTTTTATTTGTTTCGTGTCGTCAAGTATCCGTCTTTGTATCTCAACAGGTTCTCGGAAATGAAAGAACTTGACAAGTACTATGCTCTGCAAATGTTGAAGTTTGTAAAATGCCTTCAAATTCTTATTAAATATTTAGTCAGGTGGATTATAAGTTTGATTGTTGTTGTCTCTTTCTTTTGCCCAAGTTAATATTTATATTAAATTGGTTGATATTTTGTATGTGTGTTTGACTGTTGTTCTCTCTTTCTATTGCCTAAGTTAATATTTATATTAAATTGGTTGATAATTTTAATGATGGATTGTATATATTCTTGTGAATTGGACTTGTAATGGTAGTTTATATAATGTTCTTCTCTTGTGGTCGATTTGAATTATATATATATAAATGTATATATATATATATATATATATATATATATATATATATATATATATGTATATATATATATGTTCAGTTCAATTTGAATTGTAAATTTGAAATTTTTTTGACGGAAAAATATCTTGTAGGGGCTGTTCTAGGTGAACCGCCCATACAAAGCAGTATTATAGGGTAATTTGGTACTACTGCCGCCGCCCTATAAATTGATTTTGTAGAGGCGGCTAGTGTTCCGGTCAATACTGCAGCTGACGATAAAACATGGGAACACTGCACGCTTCACGGTCCACGCATAATAATTAGCTAGTTAATAAATATAGTCAGTGTTTTTCTTGTTTATTCTCCCTCCGCATTTATCTCAACGACATCTATTTCATTTAGGATTATTCTTCCTTTTTATCTTCTCATCTCATCTCCTTTGTTTTTATTATTACCGTGATTCTTTTTTGTCTAAGTTTAGATTGACCGGTGAAGCTTAGACACCAAGGTCTAACTAAATTTTGTTCCTATTTGCTTTATAATATTTAGTATTTTGTTTTTTAGCCTTCTTTTGTATTGTAAAATAAACATTTATTTGGTTATTGTCTACGTGTATATGATATAATATGTTTCTTATGAACTTCTCTGAAGACTATGAATATGCTGTAGTATGCAAGATTTTCTGCATACATGCAATTTTCAGGAGCCTCATGAATCATGTTCTTTGCATGCTTTTTTGTGATTGTTTTCAGATTTGGATTCTTTCAATTTGCAATGGCAACCAAAAAGGTACTAGTGAGATGAGTAATTGATTTGTTGGTACAATGCACGGAAGCCTAATCCTTTTGAATTGTGAACCTTGATTTGCAGATATACATGGATGCTTCTGAGAAAATGCCTAGGATGTCCATTTGTCTCTCTGATCGTATTTTCATCTACGTAGTAGTCTATCTGGTTGCTTCAGTTCTCTACTGAAGTTTAGATTTGATTGTCTTTCAACAACTCTTTTTCTGATTCAGTTATGCTTGCAGGTCGATAGCAACACAAAGATCAAGCACATATATTCAAACAAGGTTTCAAATTTGTCACTTCTCGGAACCTTCCTTTTATTTGTTTCTGTGTCGTCAAGTATCCGTCTTCGTATCTCAACAGTTCTCGGAAATGAAAGAACTTGATAGTACTTTGCTCTGCAAATGTTGAAGTTTGTAAAATGCCTTCAAATTCTTATTAAATATTTAGTCAGGTGGATTATAAGTTTGATTGTTGTTGTCTCTTTCTTTTGCCTAAGTTAATATTTATATTAAATTGGTTGATAATTTGTATGTGTTTGATTGTTGTTGTCTCTTTCTATTGCCTAAGTTAATATTTATATTAAATTGGTTGATAATTTTAATGATGGATTGTATATATTCTTGTGAATTGAACTTGTAATGGTAGTTTATATAATGTTCTTGTCTTGTGGTCAGATTTGAATTATATATATATATATATATATATATATATATATATATATATATATCTTCGATTGAATTTGAATTGTAAATTTGAAATTTTTTGACAGAAAAATATACTGTAGGGACTGTTCTAGACTGAACCACCCCTACAAACAGGCATTATAGGGGCGGTTGATACTCTGACCGCCCTATAAATCGATTTTGTAGAGTAATTTGGTGTTCCGGTCAATACATGGTGACGACGCAAAACATGGGAACATTGCACGCTTCACGGTCCACGCATAATAATTAGCTAGTTAATAAATATAGTCAGTGTTTTTCTTGTTTATTCTCCCTCCGCATTTATCTCAACGACATCTATTTCATTTAGGATTATTCTTCCTTTTTATCTTCTCATCTCATCTCCTTTGTTTTTATTATTAGCGTGATTCTTTTTTGTCTAGGTTTAGATTGACCGGTGAAGCTTAGACACCAAGGTCTAACTAAATTTTGTTCCTATTTGCTTTATAATATTTAGTATTTTGTTTTTTAGCCTTCTTTTGTATTGTAAAATAAACATTTATTTGGTTATTGTCTACGTGTATATGATATAATCTGTTTCTTATGAACTTGTCTGAAGACTATGAATATGCTGTAGTATGCAAGATTTCTGCATACATGCAATTTTCAGGGAGCCTCATGAATCATGTTCTTTGCATGCTTTTCTGTGATTGTTTTCAGATTTGGATTCTTTCAATTTGCAATGGCAACCAAAAAGGTACTAGTGAGATGAGTAACTGATTTGTTGGTATAATGCCTGGAAGCCTGATCCTTTTGAATTGTGAACCTTTGACTGCAGATATACACGGATGCTTACAGAAAACGCCTAGGATGTCTGATTGTCTCTGACTGTATTTTCATCTACGTAGTAGTCTATCTGGTTGCTTCAGTTCTCTCTGAAGTTCAGATTTGATTGTCTCTGAACAACTCTTTTTTCGGTTCGATTATGCTTGCGTGTCGATAGCAACACAAAGATCAAGCACATATATTCAGCAAGGTTTCAAATTGTCACTTCGGAACCTTCCTTTTTATTTGTTTCTGTGTCGTCAAGTATCCGTCTTTGTATCTCAACAGTTCTCGGAAATGAAAGAACTTGACAGTACTATGCTCTGCAAATGTTGAAGTTTGTAAAATGCCTTCAAATTCTTATTAAATATTTAGTCAGGTGGATTATAAGTTTGATTGTTGTTGTCTCTTTCTTTTGCCCAAGTTAATATTTATATTAAATTGGTTGATATTTTGTATGTGTGTTTGACTGTTGTTCTCTCTTTCTATTGCCTAAGTTAATATTTATATTAAATTGGTTGATAATTTTAATGATGGATTGTATATATTCTTGTGAATTGGACTTGTAATGGTAGTTTATATAATGTTCTTCTCTTGTGGTCAGATTTGAATTATATATATATAAATGTATATATATATATATATATGTATATATATATATATGTATATATATATATATGTATATATATATATGTTCCGGTTCAATTTGAATTGTAAATTTGAAATTTTTTGACGGAAAAATATACTGTAGGGGCTGTTCTAGACTGAACCGCCCATACAAACAGGTATTATAGGGGCGGCTGGTACTACAGCCGCCCCTATAAATTGATTTTGTAGAGGCGGCTAGTGTTCCGGTCAATACACGGCGACGACGCAAAACATGGGAACACTGCACGCTTCACGGTCCACGCATAATAATTAGCTAGTTAATAAATATAGTCAGTGTTTTTCTTGTTTATTCTCCCTCCGCATTTATCTCAACGACATCTATTTCATTTAGGATTATTCTTCCTTTTTATCTTCTCATCTCATCTCCTTTGTTTTTATTATTACCGTGATTCTTTTTTGTCTAAGTTTAGATTGACCGGTGAAGCTTAGACACCAAGGTCTAACTAAATTTTGTTCCTATTTGCTTTATAATATTTAGTATTTTGTTTTTTAGCCTTCTTTTGTATTGTAAAATAAACATTTATTTGGTTATTGTCTACGTGTATATGATATAATATGTTTCTTATGAACTTCTCTGAAGACTATGAATATGCTGTAGTATGCAAGATTTCTGCATACATGCAATTTTCAGGGAGCCTCATGAATCATGTTCTTTGCATGCTTTTTTGTGATTGTTTTCAGATTTGGATTCTTTCAATTTGCAATGGCAACCAAAAAGGTACTAGTGAGATGAGTAATTGATTTGTTGGTACAATGCCTGGAAGCCTAATCCTTTTGAATTGTGAACCTTTGACTGCAGATATACATGGATGCTTACAGAAAATGCCTAGGATGTCTGACTGTCTCTGACTGTATTTTCATCTACGTAGTAGTCTATCTGGTTGCTTCAGTTCTCTACTGAAGTTTAGATTTGATTGTCTTTCAACAACTCTTTTTCTGATTCAGTTATGCTTGCAGGTCGATAGCAACACAAAGATCAAGCACATATATTCAGCAAGGTTTCAGCTGTCACTTGTCGGAACCTTCCTTTTATTTGTTTATGTGTCGTCAAGTATCCGTCTCCGTATCTCAACAGTTCTCAGAAATGAAAGAACTTGACAGTACTTTGCTCTGCAAATGTTGAAGTTTGTAAAATGCCTTCAAATTCTTATTAAATATTTAGTCAGGTGGATTATAAGTTTGACTGTTGTTGTCTCTTTTTTTTGCCTAAGTTAATATTTATATTAAATTGGTTGATAATTTGTATGTGTGTTTGACTGTTGTTGTCTCTTTCTATTGCCTAAGTTAATATTTATATTAAATTGGTTGATAATTTTAATGATGGATTGTATATATTCTTGTGAATTGGACTTGTAATGGTAGTTTATATAATGTTCTTGTCTTGTGGTCAGATTTGAATTATATATATATATATATATATATATGTATATATATATATATGTATATATATATATATATATGTTGCGGTTGAATTTAAATTGTAAATTTAAATTTTTTTAACGGAAAAATATACTGTAGGGGTTGTTCTAGACTAAACTGCCCCTACAAACAAGTATTATAGGGGCGGCTGGTACTACAGCCGCCCCTATAAATCGATTTTGTAGAGGCGGCTGGTGTTCCGGTCAATACACGGCGACGACGCAAAACATGGGAACACTGCACGCTTCACGGTCCATGCATAATAATTAGCTAGTTAATAAATATAGTCACTGTTTTTCTTGTTTATTCTCCCTCCGCATTTATCTCAACGACATCTATTTCATTTAGGATTATTCTTCCTTTTTATCTTCTCATCTCATCTCCTTTGTTTTTATTATTACCGTGATTCTTTTTTGTCTAGGTTTAGATTGACCGGTGAAGCTTAGACACCAAGGTGTAACTAAATTTTATTCCAATTTGCTTTATAATATTTAGTATTTTGTTTTTTAGCCTTCTTTTGTATTGTAAAATAAACATTTATTTGGTTATTGTCTACGTTCTCTTTGTATATATATTTCATCATGTATGATTGTTATCGGCTTAAATAGCGCCCCTGTGCTTAAATTCTGGCTCCGCCCCTGGTCGTACGTAGGAGCAAATAAACAGCGAGGCGACGACTGTTCTGTAAATGTAAATATAAATAATGTAAATTAATTAAATATAGTCTCCTCATTCGTGGTCAAATTATTGCGTACAGTAATAAAGTTGGCACACTTTCAAGAGACATAGTAGCACACTACACCACCCGGATGATTGTATTTGTTTCGTGCGATGGCTTGTAGATTACTCCTATGTACTTGCCACATGGATTTATTTTCCTGAATCTTTAATTGTTGGCTGTATTTTCTATATCGATATTGATTATTTTGGTCATATCTGAATCTGATTTGATGATGCAAGAGCTAGAACGAAAGAGGTTCATGTTGCACAAGCGCTATCAGTGCTCAAGTGCCATTCTCCCAACCGTTCTCCACTTGTTCCACTTTTCCGGTGATATCCGGCCGACGAGCTGTTGACCCGTAGATGACCCGGTGAAACCATGCATACGATGCTATTGATGGCTGGCGAAGGGACCAACATATCACACACAATCTTTATACGGCACGCGCGCATGTGTTACTGTCGAGTTCCAACATGTACACGAACATGCGTCAACGTACGTATGGTTGGACGAGGCAATTAACATCGGCGTGCGTCGGTGTCTGTTCACGGCAAGTTGAGGGCGGCGGTGAGAGGCTAGGGTTTCAGGATATGGGTGGGAGGGAAACCTTGAGTTTGGCCTTATTTTTATGGGTCGGATCGACCCGACCCATTTCCATCCATAAGCATATTATCGGGCACACAAAAAAGCGCGGTCAAAGTCGTCCACTCTCGTCTGCATGAGTAGAGGCATTGCTAATTTAAGGGCGCGGAGCCATGCTGCTAGCAAATCGTGCGCTCATCTGTAGTACTACTAGTATTTTTCTCGATCGAAATATAGCTCTTGGAGGCGTACAGCATGTCGACCAGCAGCAACTACCATGCTTGGACGAGGTCGCCCGTTGTCCTCGGTGTAGTTTTGCTGCTGCTTCTTGTGGTCTGCAGCGACGACGGCAGCGGCAGCGGCGGCGGCCTCGTCTTCCTGCTGGCAACAGCTACCGAAGGCGAATCAGGAAGCACCGGAAGCAGCGGAAGCAGCGGCCATAGTAAGTGTCCACGGCCACCCAAATCAGGGCAACATCCATTACCCATGCACACATGGTGCTGGTGCGGGTATAACTATTTGCATTAGTTCGTTGTTGCATTTTTGTAGGAAAATATTTTCACTATAGTAAATCAAAAGCCCGGCCCTCACCCCTCATCGACTTCATTCTTTGGCTACCTATAGGAGTTACTAGGTAGCCCCCATGGAAATTTCATAATTATATAATTCTTTCAATGGCAAACCTTAAAGCATTAAATTAAACTAATAATGAGTTAGACTAGACGATTATATGTTTATTTCAACGATGACAACTGTGTCTGCTGCTATATATCTTTATTAAACTCGAAGGACTGTCTCTTAATCCATGTATAGTACATGGCGGATTAACAAAATATACTAAGAAATATAAATTGTAACGTGCATTAAGGAAACAAGAGGTATTTAATAAGAAACTATATATATAGTTAGAAAACGAATATTTTTAACTTGCTTATTGCACATCCACAGAAAAAGGAATGTGTAGTATTATATATGAGTAGTTTAATTAAGAAGATTTTTGCGCCATCTTTTGTTAACGCAGATCGTCCCCCGGGAACCGGTCCTCCGACACCCCACTCTGACGCTATCAGCCGTAACCGCCCGTCGGAGAGCAGGTACCGCTCGGACCGCCGTAATGACCAGCCCATCATGCTCGGAGAGCCGTAACCGGCCTGGCATCACTGATTGATGGGTCCTACGAGAAGCGAGCGGGCGACCCGCCGACGACAGCCCATCATGCTCCATCCGTCTACAGTTAACAGTTTTCTACCACGTGTCCTTTCTGGTGTCAGTGGGAAAATGGTTACATTTTTTTTTTCTCTAAATAAATGACCATTACTCACTCCTCAGGTGTCCGTTTTTAAATAAGTTTGCACTGCTAGCTGTGTTCCTTGCCTCAAGATCTACAAAACTAGGTTCCATATTTGATACTGTATGTTTTAAACTGATATATATATATATATATATATATATATATATATATGCATAGAATTGAATATATATTATTTATTTGTCACTTACGTACAAGCTGTATATGTAGCAGCTTATGTAGCCTTTTATAGATAATTAACAAATTGTGATGTGTGCTTCATATAACATTAATTATCATGTATGGACATTGATATGACAGTTCCTACTTCAATAACTTTTGCTGGCACCCCTAATATCACAATACACGTGTAAAAATGCCCTAGAGAATTGGCGTCTGTGACATCAAGATCTCACAGACGTGTATTACGAGTCTCAGATGACTGCCATCAGAGACACGTCTTAAACAAAATGTGCCTTTGACGAAGGGTCATCAGTGACGCGCGCGGATATCTAAAACATGTCTCAGGAGGGTCTTACCAGGGACGGATTTTAGCTATCCGCGTCTCTGATGAGGAATTACAAAAACAAAACAAAAGAAGAATAACCTCAGTGCCAAGGCTAGGAAACCAAATATTAGTAGTAAACAAATATATTACACATGCAGATTTGGACACACCAGATTCATTGACGGTAGCTACAGGTACATATCTATCACATACATACATATATCAATACATATATGAATGACCACTATACACATCAATAAACAAAATATGAACATGATCTGTATGGCAAAATTTTCCGTCCATTTCTCATACTCGGCTGCATTCTATCACAAAGTAGGAAAATTACCCCATTAGTTCCAACTGATCACATACATGCGCAACTACACACAGTACTGATATACATATGCACCAATATAATAAATTTTTAACTAACTCCTGATTATGGTCTATGAAGGTTCAGGTGATTTTTTTTTTTTGAGGAAACAAGGTTCAAGTGAATTTCAATGTTCATATGCAGTGAAATACACAAAGAAATATGGCAAATCACACCATGGCTAACCATACAAGGAAGGAGCATGCAACAATGCAAATAAAATTAAAAGACGACGTACTTGTATGCAAATATATGACACACAAATACTTGCTGAGACATGTGAATATACATGCAGAATCAATGTAGGATCATAGCTCCATAGTAATCTGTCTCTCTTGTGTGTCCATTTTCAGGCTTTAACCCATTCCTGTTTGACCTGTTGCAAAATTCCAACAAAAATGTTGAAGACAAGTTAAACAATAAACATATGCTAAGGTCGTATGGTCCAGGAAAGAAAATCAATATATGAATGTACAGCTAAGAAAAATAATGGTACCTCTCCAAAAAATGATGGAAATAATGATAATAGTTGGGGAAACATGTATGGCTTTCCTTAATTCTTCACACACATAGAAACTAAAGGAATTAAAGGGTCTATATATTTGGTTCAGCCGTGGGCTATGAAAAAGCTGCCGTGAGCCGTGAAAAAGCTGTCGTGAGATATTTGATATAGAAAAGCTACTGTGAGTCATGCGCAGTGAAAAGATGCTGGTTGTTTGGTTAAAATAACTATGAAACCTATGTTAGGTTTAGTTCCACATCGAAAAATGATGGTAGGGAGCACAACATATAAGGCAGGGGCAGCCCTTACCTATCATGCCAGTCTTTTGGGTTGAGTTAGGCCTGAGGTCTTGGTATGTTATAGGCTCTCATGGGCCTGGGCCTAGGGACGCTGACGCGTGATTATAGTGAGATGGACTAGATCTGCTGCACACTATAACAACCTACACCATCCCTTTCTCCCTTGAAACAACTACGGAAAACATTTCTCAGTTTCCACCTATTTGGAAAAGCCGAAAGCAGGATCCAAGATGCCGTAAAAATTGTACAACGTGAAAGCAGCTACTTCTGAAGCAGCTTCTAATTCTGCCCATTTGGTTGGCTTTCTACTTTTTGGCAACAGAATCTACTACTACAAAATTGATTTTAGGAGACAGGCCATTTTAAAAAGCTGGTGTTAGCTATGAGATGTAGAAAGGCTACTGTAAGTTATGTGATGTGAAAAAGACACTGGCTGTTTGGTCAGAATAACTATACAACCTATGTAAGGTTTAGTCCCACATCAAAAATTAATGTTGGGGGAGCACAACAAATAAGGCAAGGGCAGCCCTCACCTATCAGGTTAGTCTTTTGGGTTGAGTTTGGCTCGAGGTCTTGGTATGTGGTGGGCTCCAGTGGACTGGGACTTCAGAGTGTCGGCTCATGGGTATAGTGTGGTAGGTCGGATCTGCTACGCACTCTAACAAGTGGTATCAGAGCCCATGGTTGGAAAACCTAAAAAAATCTCAGGAGTCACATGTTGACGGGGGAGCCTGTTAACGTCTCGGAGGTGACATGGGTTGTGTGTGGTATGGAGCATTAGACTAGGGGCCTGAAAATGTCTTCTGGAGATCACACGGGGTGTTTGAAGAGTTGGGCCCGATGTGTGGCAGGGCAGATTGTTAGGTTTAGTCCCACATCGAAAATTGATGGTGGGGAGCACAACATTTAAGGCGGGGCAACCTTCGCCTATCAGTTGGCTAGTCTTTTGGATTGAGTTAAGCCCGAGGTCTTGGTATGTTGTGGACTCCAGTGGACTGGGGCTTGGGGGCGCTGGCTCATGGGTATAGCGAGTTGGGCTAGATCTGTTGCGCACTCAAACAACCTACCCCATCCCTTTCTCCCATGAAACAACTGTAATATATTTCTCTATTTCCACCTATATGAAGCTGTAAGCCAAAATTAGGGTCCACGTCTCCAAGGTGCCGTGAAAATTGTACAACATGAAAGCATCTGCTTCTGGCAATGCAGCTTTTGATTCTACCCATTTGGTTGGCTTTCGGCTTGTTGGCAGTAGAAGCACTTTTTAGAAGCTAAACCAAACACAACCTAAGACTAGATAGAAACTGGAACTGAACCATCGGCGACCATCATTTAGAGTTTCCTATCCACTACACATAAAACATTTTCTCAACGCCATTTTTGCTATTGGTTGAAAACCCCCCGCTTGTGATAAGTTATTACTAGCTCGAGGTAGAGAGGCGGGTACTGAAGCATAAAGAGGTTGTTCTTCGCGCTTACTGCTCTAATGGCGATGCAATAGTGTTCCAGTTAGTTGTTGAGTTTGGTGTTCTCGTCGTACTTCTGGATGTTTTGGGGGTATCGGAAGTCAACCAACGTCGTTGCACCATGAACATGTTGTTTGATGGCCCTGGGTTCGATCCGATCAGGTGTCGATCTATGACTATATCCATGTCTTTATTGATGGAGGTGTTCGTTGTTGTAGTTGTCTTGGCAATAATAGTTGTCCCTACCACGATCGTCATCTTCACCATGGGCCCTATGATGGTTGTGAGCCTCATTGTTCTGGTGGTAGCCCATTGAGATCATCGTGTGGATTGTGCCTCTTGTGGATCGTGTAGCCCCTGAGCCTGCGGTCGACTGGCGAATCAGTCTGAGGCTGAGCACCTTGGTACTCTTTCTTGGGGCCGTGGACTCTTGTGTCCTTGCCGGTCGGGGCGTTTGCCCATTTCCGTTCCGACCGCGAGCTGTGCGGTCCGTCGGGTTCCCGAGTCGGGATCTGGTGGCCCGAGCCCCTGCGCCACTAGGGGCTGGTCGAGGTCAGTCGCATGTTTTCCTATGTCACCCTGTCTGTGGTTTCCGCAACCGGAGGGGTTGAGCTGACACCAATCTCCTTGATGGCTCGAGTGGTGGGCTCGGTGAGCTCGCTAGTGGGCATGTCCGAGGGGAATCTAGGTTCGTTGTTCGTGATGGGGTCAGCATATCCCTCATGTGGCATTCCACTGCTCCTTAACCCGCCTCCTGATAGATGCTCGAGCCATTCCGGAGACCGGCTCAGGTGGCCCGATGGCCTCCCCTCAATGGGATTCTGTGGGCATGGCTCGAGGTTAGGATCGAACAAGAAATTCGAGATGACCCTATCCACTTCTGAGCGGGTCGGGCAAGGGCCGCTAGGGCTCATCTGCATTTTCTCCCCTGGCTCTGTTTGATGCGAGGCGGCCTTGAGTCCTTCATAGACCGGCCTTCGAACCTCGGTCGGTCGTGGCTCATTTCGAATGAGTCGACTACCGCTTCGTGACGCGACGCGAAGCGTTTTGATGTAATGATTGCATATGCAATGATTGGATGCATGAGATGAATGTATGGATGAATGAATGAATGTATGTGTGCCTGAGATGAATGAATGAATGAATCTTCATGTATTAGAAGAAAAATAGATGGTTGGTAAAATTACCTCGGTTGGGTTTTCAGGCATCGCCCCGTCCGCGGTTTCCGCAACCGTAGGGGTTGAGCTGATGCTGCTTAACTCGATGGCTCGAGTGACGGGCTCGGGGTGCTATTATCGGGTATGCTCGAGTGGAATCCAGATTCGTCGTTCGTGATGGGGTCGGCATGGCCTTCGCGTGGCATTCCACTGCTCCCTACCCATCTCTCTGCAGACACTCGAGCCATTCGACCGACACGGGTAGACCGCTGGCCTCTCCTTGGCGGAGACTTTGTCGGTGGGCCCCTCCAAACCCTGCCTAGGAAGGAGGAGGGTCGTTCACGCGGGGTCGTGCCCTGTTTCGGTAGTGGTGGGCCCCGCCCAGGCCACGTTCCGTCAGCCAGGCCATGTCGGAGGCAACCCGTGATCTGGTGTGGCCTCAGCTCGGTGAGCCAAGAAAGGCTCGGTTCGAACTTCGCGATGAGGCAGAGGTGAAGCTTTGGGACCTGCTTGGGGAGAGAGGGCTGTCGATGGGGTCTAACCTCGCCCTTACCACGACGAGGCTCTAGGAGGCCATGGAGAGGTTGAGCTCATCCATCAGGCCATGACCGTTGACCTACCGCATGTTGCAGAGGTATGTTTTCTGCATTCCTGGTGTTGTCTTTAATTCCTTGGCATTTAAACAGTCGTCTTAGCATGCCTGCTTCTTGTCTCGTAGGGCTTGGAGGCGATGTTGATCCCAAGTCCCGGTTTCTTCAGGAGGAGCACGGTCAGATGGAGCGGTATGTGGCGGCGTTGCGGCAGGTCGACGAGCTCAGGCACGAGCTAAAAGTTGCCCGCCGCGAGTCCCAAGACCGGGTGGTAGAGGCGACGGGAGCCCCGAGAGGCAGAGCGGCGTGTAGTCAAGCAGGCGACTGCTGCCGAGGAGAAGCTTGACGCGGCACAGGTCCACTTGACAGAGACTGAGGCGGCGCTTGAAAAGTGCCTGGAGGCTCTGGAGGCAGAGCGGAAGACCCGAGCGGACGACAAGCAGTGGGTGCGGTCATCGGAGCAGGAGGTCATCGTGCTCCGGGGGCAGCTGCTTGGTGCGGAGGAGTCGAACGCTCGGCTACGCGAGAGGGTGACCCGGCAAGAGGAACTTCTGTCCAGCCTTTCGAGATGATTCATGTTGAGATGGTCGACAAGACCAAAGAGGAGGTCGAAAATCGTGCTTATGTGCAATGGATTGCACACGATCAGCAAGTTCTTTCTCAAGGATGGACTTTAGGTTGTAACTAGGATATAGGTCAACTTCTTTCCCGAAGAGAACTTTTTGTGGCCCACATTCACACCCTGGTCGTCGTTTTGATCCTTGAACCCTATTGTCTGGGATGCACCACAGCGACAGCGCCAGGTCGCGGTACATGCGCCGGAGCTCGGCCGCCGTCAGCCACTTTAATTCTCCAGCTACTGCCGCGTCCGCCTCTGCTGGCTCCATATCCCCCACCCGTGCCTCGCAGCATCACTGCCTCACTGCCTGGCTTCCATGAGGCGCGGCACCAGTAGATCTCTCTCTTAAATTCTCGCGGCATCTGCGGTCGAGACAAGTGGGAGATCCCGTGTCAAGGTCATGGACACGCCCGCATGCCCTGGAGGCCACGCCCCTGACCGGCGCCCGCCCATTGGAGGCTACGTCCCCCTGGCTTGGAGCTGGTTGCGACCCGGACAGGTGGCCGCCCGCCCCGGACGTGTGCCCCGGCCTGGAGAGTAGAGCCCGTTCGACCCTCTCCCGTCTCCACGCACCGCCCGATCTAGGGATCATGGGACGAGCAGTAACACTCGGTAAAGGAGATGAGGGTTTTGGTCTTCTGGCTTGTTTCACCCACAGGGGCATTTTGGTCACTTTCAGATTGTTCTGACACGGATGACCCACATTTTCAATGAAGATCTCTAACAAAAGGGATGGTAGTGTCGTATAGTGCACAGAAATTCGAACACAGTGTCATACAAAAAAATTTGAGCTTTGAAAGAGCCGTAGAAGGAATACTGAGTTTCACAGTACCATACATGTAATTCTCTCTCTGGTAAAGCGTTGGGTTGTAGTTGCGGAGCCAGTCACCATGCTTCTACTTGCCGTTCATGAGGTCCCATGAGTTGTCGGGCTTCATGTAAGCCCCGTAGAAGTTATTGATGAAGTAGTTCTTGAGGTCGGACTATGCCGGAGGTGTTGAAGCCAGGCACAGCCAAGTCGCCGACTGCAACGACAAAGTGGTTGTTCTCTATGCCTACATGCTGCCCTCATGGTGAGGCGATAGTTCTTCTGTTTGGTGTTCCCTCGTATTTACGGAAGTTGTGGGGGCCTCGGAAGTTAGCTGGTGTGGGCTGCCATGGACGCGATATTGAAGGTCCTTATTTTGACCTAATTGGGTGTTTAGTTTTGACTATCTGCTGGGCTTCATCGGTGGCGGTGTTCATTATTGGGGGCGGTGCGAGGCGGAAGAGCAAGGTTGAACCGTTTAAGGCAAGTGCATCGGTAGCGATGGGTGCTAGTGTTAGAGTGCTTGAGTGAAACCGGCCTAGCTTCGCTATACCCACAGTCGGCGCCCCTCGGGCCTAGGTCCACCAACCCTGTGTGATCTCTAAAAAGGCGTTCTCTAGGCCCCGAGTCCAATGTTCCTCCTCCATCACCATGTGACCCCCGAGATTTTCTAGTTTTTTCGACCTTGGGCTCCAATACCACTTGTTAGAGTGCGTGGCATGAAACCAGCCCAGCTCGCTATACCCACGAGCCGGCGCCCCTCGGGCCCAAGTCCACGGAGCCCATAACATACCAAGGCCTTGGGCCTAACTTAACTCAAAAAACTAGCACGATAGGTGAGGGTTGCCCCTGCCTTATATGTTGTGTCCCTCATCATCAATTACCGATGTGGGACTAAACTTAACAGCCAGCACTGTTGCTAGGTGTCAGCAGCAGGGGCCAACACCTGAAGGGGTAAAGCTCCCAATCTCAGATAAGCAGAAGTTTGCATACAATGATCCTTAAAAATAGAAGATGGTCATGAGGTTTGATTTCAGGCTTGATTTCCACCTTGTGCATTTCTTCTTTATCTGCATGCAGAAACTTTTGTTGTGGCGTATTAGATTCAGAGCAGAAACTTTTGTAGATGGGTCAACCATGTGCATACAGTTCAGATTTCAGTCTACTTTTATATGTATTCAGTTACAAGTATATCTTTGGTTCTGACTTGTATTTCTTAATTTGTTCCTAATGCGTATGGTCTGTTCTGTTCATGTCCTAATTTAATAATTTATACGTCCTTTGTCAACGATGTTGGTTATGAGGAGAGAAGTGTTAATAAGCTGAGGAATAAATTATCATCATTGTTAACAGGGACAAGTTTTACAAAATCATGGAGTTTAAGTATTCAGTTTACTGCCATTGGTGCATTGGTCAGCGTCTTCCACTGCCATTTGACAAAATTGTTGCCACTCAAAGTAGACAATTGTCAGGTCCTTTCGTTGTGCACGTGAAGTAACTGTTGCCATTCAAAGTAGACAATTATCAGGTCCTTTCATTGTGCAAGTGAAACAGATTTCTGAATGGTTTGTTCAGTTAAGCAGCGAACATCAATCTTTATTATCTCGTTTCTTTTTTAGCTGAAAGCCTACACATTGGTTGGGCCTTACATGGACTATGTCCCGCACGGGCACATTCATGGTCTTATAAAATTACGTTGGATTTACTCCCTTGCCTTGAGCCCTTGACAGTGCATACAGCGTGTTTGTACATTGGTTGTTCACGTAGCTGTCAGATTATTTATGTTTTAGCAAAATCAAATTTGCCTTTCCTTTTATTGGTTAATTATGTGCTTGTATCAACTAGCAACACAATGGTATATAAATCACATTCATAATTGATCATGACTATATGCGAGCATTGAACAACTAACAGATATGAGGTGTCTATTTAGTTGTCTGTGTATCAGATTTCAAAAACTTGATTTCAAAAAACTTACAGACGACTATGTATGTACTGTACATGCTGTTAGATATATATGAAATATGTGTACAGTTTGGTTACGCTACGACTTGAGTTGTATTAGGGGCTAGGATAGAGTTAGAGTCAAACTCTGTATCCTAGGGGGCATAAACATGAGGCAACCCCTATAATAATCATGAGACAACTTGTCGGCTGGTTTGGGTGGCGGCGTGGCTGTGGGATCGTCTGAATGCCGGTGTAGTCATGCCACGAGGATTAGGCACATCGCTAAACCTCGTTAAATAGTTCTCGTTTGTGTATTTTCTTCTATGGTGGTTATACTTCCGCGTACGTCGGTTAGTAGATCCGTTTGGGTCTGGAACTAACTGTGCACTCTACCATATAAGGCGGTGCAGCCCTCTGTCATGCTAGTCTTCGGGGTTGAGTTAGGCCCAAGGCCTTTGTATGTTGTGGGCTCCGGTGGACCTAGGTCTAAAGGGTGCTGGCTCGTGGGTATAGCAAGCCGGGCTGGTATCCCCTACGCACTCTAACAAGTGGTATCAGAGCCATTGATCGAAAAATTTGGAAAATCTCAAGGGTCACATGGTGACGGGGAGCCCGTTAATGTCTTGGAGGTCACAGGGTTGTGTGTGATATAGAGCGTTGGACTCGAGGCCTGGAGAACGTCTTCCGGAGATCACATGGGTTGTGTGATGTGAAGAGTTGGGCCCGATGTGTGACGGGAGAGATTGATAGGTTTAGTCTCACATCGGTAATTGATGGTGGGAGAGCACAACATATCAGGCGGGGCAGCCCTCACCTATCAGGCTAGTCTATTGCATTGAGTTAGGCCCAAGGGCTTGATATGTTTTGAGCTCCGGTAGACCCGGGCATGAAGGGTGTCAGCTCGTGGGTATAGCGAGCTAGGCCGGGTTCCGCTGTGCACTCTAACACATGCCCTAAGAAAACAAATCAACATTGTATGATTCCAAAAATACTTATCATATACGAACTAATCATAGATCAGTTGGTTGGGTTTCTTGTGGTGGAATATGCCCACCTGGGTTCAAGTCCCCGACTTGGCACGTGTGCTTGCATGTTCCTGGATTTATTTCAGGATTTAACGGCGCTATGCTTTGAGTGGTAGATGACATCCCTGTCGACAGCGAGGCGTCTGTGGTGACTTGTGCTCGTATTTTTCTGGATTTAAGCGCTATGCTTTGAGTTGTAGGTGACGGCCCCGTCGACAGCGATGCGTCTGTGGTGACTTTGTGAGTTTCGAGATCTGCTGGCTTAGTCCTTCGAAGATGCTCATAGGGATAGGGTTTGCGTACGTGTGTTCATATGGGTGAGTGTGCGTGCGTGTTGTGGGCGTCATCGTTGTACCGTGTAATTCTAAAAAAAATTCTTATCATATTCATTGTAAGATAAGCTTTTTATTTCTATTCTATGCTAAGCATCTCCAATCAACGACATTTTTTTGTTTAACACATTATCAACTCTTTTATTTGATCATATTTCTATTTAAACACCATGTTGACCTTTCTCCATATTGACTATAATCAGGGCCGGCCCTGTGTTTTTAGGGGCCCAGGGTGAAACCAAAATTTAGGGGCCCCTTATATACACATGAACTAAGCACTTATACGTATAGATCGGAGTTGTCTTTCCACTGTTTGCTGTTTAAGGTTATATCCTTTATACTAAGTACGTTATATATTGATCATTGTCTATTGATATTACCCTTATTTGTAGCTATATGTGAGATTTGACTTTTTGGGCTCACATATGGTGTGTATCTGGTTTTGTTCTTGAAAACCGGTTGCTACAAAGTGGTTTCAGAGCAATGCTGACTGTAAAACACAAGCCAAGTAGAAATTGGTCGTTCTATTGTTTAGAAGTTGCTACAAAAACCCTTGCTCTATGAACCTTGATATTTTCTTCTCTACTATATCTCTACACTTGCTATTTATCTCTACCTTGGTGCTTATTTTAAAGTCCTTGTTCTCATCTCCACTCCTTGGTTTGATATGCTTTTAGAACTGCTCCTCACCACATTCTTGCGTATTCTGAAGATGAGTCTTATGATTGTTACCCCTAGTAAAATGAGGACAATAGTATCACAAGTTTAGTCAATGATTGAATTGTGCACCTTTAGTGCTTTGTTGAATTGTCATTATGATTTTGCTTATTTTCAATCTTTGTAATGATTGCAATGATCTTGTTGGGTGTTCCCACAATTTTATTTAGTTTATAGGCCTAAGGTATAAGGATTAATGAAATAAATAGTCAGGTTTTGGTTTCTCCTATTTCCTCTATCTTGTCTTTCGGAGCAACATGTCTTTATCGGCTTATATATCTATTCTTGGATGACCAAAAATCATGAGAAAAATTCTAGACAATTGTAGACTTCGATATCTTTCTATGACCATAAGAACCGCCCTCATATATGTTTTGGTTATGGAGTTATGAAAATCACAAGACGATGCAACTGCGCTGTCTAAAATCTGGAGTAGTTTCTGTTCTGCACTGTTTTCGACTGCCTGAACTGCAGAATTTGGAAAAGTGTTCTATAAGGAATTGTGGAGAATTTGATAATCTTTCCAACGGTATAAGCTACAACTTCATTGGATTAATTGAATGAGAGTTACAGTTGTTTTACTACGCTGTTATTTTTCTGCTCGTGAGGAATTCCAGATTTCTTGTTCTGGCCCTACACGAGAGTATCATTGGGATGTCAGAACATCCTGATACTAGTTAACTCATCTGGAAGGAGGTGCAAGCTATACTTTGGTGTCCCCTACTTTATCTTTTCTTAAGGGGGTAGCCAAGTTGAAGGATTTGCAAGATGAAGTATCATACGTTCTAGTTTGCGCAGCGGAAGCATGGTGGGCCCATAACCCGCAGGTCCCAGGATCTAAACCTTTGGAGGGGATCAATAAGATAGATGATAACGCCTATGCAAACTATCCAACTAAGAAGGGTCAGAATACTCAAGGTGCCATAAGAAGTTCAGTTATGCTCTCTAGCTCTCACTTGGAAGAATCGGTTAATCTGATAAGAAAGGTGTTACCCAGAGGATGTATATCACTTAAGGGCTTCATCATCCAAAGTAAGTATCATTTGCTCGGTTGATAAGTTATTGGATCATCTACGAGGAATTGATGCATTCATCAATGTGGCCCTGCAACTTGAGCTATCCTCAGCTGGGAGTCCAATCTTCAACATACCTAGGACAAGTAGGTGTTGATGACATAGGAATGAGATATTTAATAACTATAGATGGTTCTATGGAGTCTCAGGAAATCCCAATGATATACTAAGCATGACAAGAAGGTTTTGGATTCAAGAAAGTTAATGATGTGATTGGAATCCACTCGAGAATGTAAGAGAGAACTTAGAGTTTTCAATGAGGTTTGGTTAGAGGTTCAAGGGAGGTTTATCCAAGATCATCAAGATATTGGTAGAGCTACCGGAGAAGCTTTTAAGTTAGTTTGGATCAAGAAACCTCATGTAAGTGTTTGAAGGAGTAAAAAAGAGAGAGGTTGTAGTAAAACCTATGTATTAGCTTTGTCAGATCAGGACAAAAGCTTTATATCCACTAGGATGCACCCTGTCAAGGTGTGGGATGTGTCCTTATGCAAGAAGAAAAAGTAGAGGCTTGTGCAAGAAAACATGAGATAGAACATCTAACGTATGATCTGGAGTTATCCATTGTGGAGCATGAGGTATTATCAACTTGGGCATGATAAGTGACATCTATGAGGATCATAAGAATCAAAGGAACATCTTCACAAAGTTGGTTTTGAGTATATTACATCATTGTTGGATTGAAGTAATCAAGGTTTTATGACTTGCAAAAGTGCACTTTGGTTTCTTGGTATTTTGTTAGTCACTCCTTTGAGGGGGGTTCATGCTCATTGATGGGGAAACCTTAGCGGCCCTAACTTGTTAGACGAACCTTTGAAAGGCTTTATAGTGAACCCTGCCGACCTTCCTAGGTAGTGGGTCAAGAGGCTGATCACCTCAGGTGAAAGGGTAAATCACGACTCATAGTGAAAGTGTACAATATCTGCAGAGTGTAAAACTGTTATAACAGCCATGCTCATGGTTACGAGCGGCCTTGGAATCCTTACGAAATAGATGATGAACACTGATGATACTGATGATAAAGATGCTCACTAGTGATTATTGTTTATACTATTCATTATTCATGTTTACCTAATCATTTGTTTATATGGGCTTGTGATAAACTTGTTGTTACTCCTATGCTAAAATTGTGACAATTAAAAGCTAATCGCAGTTGAACCAGTGTCAGCCTTTTGAGCCTCATGAACCCCATGTTATATTAGTTGAGTACGACATGTATTTACGCTTGCTTTATTTTTCAATTATTTGGATAAAAATCCCGGATGGGTACCAGATTGCTAGAGTTTGGAGGAATTAGACTTGTGGTCAACCAGTCAGTTGTCTCTATGGAATTGGAGTCTTCACCCGAAGATCGGAGTTATCTTTCCGCTATTTGTTGTTTAAGGTTATATCCTTTATACTAAGTACGTTATATATTGAGCATTGTCTATTGATATTACCCTTATTTGTAGCTAGATGTGGGATTTTACTACCTGGGCTCACATATGGTGTGTATCTGATTTTGTTCTTGGAAACCGGGTGCTACACATGGAGAGACCCTAACCCTAATAGACTCAATCTACTCGAAAACTTAATAAAACGATGGATCCCCACTCCCTCCTTCCTCCGGCGAGATGCCGGAGGGGGAATGTAGATCAGCGGTGGTGGAAGTAGGGGCGGCGTCCGCGGCGGCAGCTTTCGGGCGAGTCGCTAGGCGATCCGCTCATTATCTTTCTTGTAACCATGGTGGCAGAGTATTAAGATAACCCTTCTAAAGGTTCAGGGGTTCAATTCTCACCTCCAATCAACTTGTCTCGTTTACTAATAGTTTTACTACTAAGAAACAGTAGGGAACCATTATTTACCTAGGAACTACCTCCCTAGAGAAAGTTGCTGACATGATAGATGTTGGTCCTGCATATATAAAAAGGTACTTTCGGGCGGAATTGTGTACATAGGAAAAATTGTACATGGAAATAAGTTTCTATAGTGAGGGATTTGAGTTCTAGGGAAATATATATTATCATGGCAAAGGTATTAACAATCGAATTCAAATACATAATTTATATTTTAATGAAAATTCAAAACTATTTTTAAATGCTGCTTATCTTAGAGTAAAAGGCCTTTCAAAAGAAAATTAGACAAAGGCCATCATGCAACACTAATTTGTGAACAGTTGAAACCACAATCCTTTCACTCATCCGCGTAGCGCAGCAAATGTTTCTTTGATTGTGATAACCTCAGTATAAACATCATGCGTTGATGGTCTTTCCTTTGGTGTCTCCACAGAGCATGAGAGACCGAGTTTAACAAGATGCAGGATGCAGCTTTCCACTCCAGCTGTTGCATTATTTCCTTGCTCCAAATTGTTGTACACATCACCATCATCTTCAAAACCTTGAACGATACAAGGATCTAGAATCTCACCAATCTTTTGAGGAAATGCATTCTCCACAAATCTGTGAAGGTTCAAACCATTTGTAAACATCTCATCTGTTGGACACTTCCCTGTCAGCAGTTCTAAGATAATAATTCCATAGCTGTAGACATCACCTTCTGCTGAGAGTTTGCTTCCCAAGCCGTATTCTGTAATTAATGTGTGTGTAACTGATCAAACAATTTTATTTCTTAATATTGGAAAAACTTAAAAAGCATTATTGAATAGTGGAAAGTTTTTGAAGGATAAGTTTTCACCTGGTGCAATGTATCCAATTGATCCTCTTGGTCCCAATAAGCTTGTCGAACTTTGATGACTATAGCTTTGAAGAAATTTAGCTAACCCGAAGTCAGCAAGGCGTGCACACATGACATCATCAAGAAGGACATTGCTGGGCTTTAAGTCACAATGGATCACAGGGGGCACACAATGGTTGTGTAGATAATCCAAAGCGGAAGCTACATCCATTGCTATTGTTATTCTGGTGCTCAAACTCAATGGGCTTCTCAACCCATACCTGTTCAAATTAGGATAGAGCCAGCTCTCTAGGCTTCCATTAAGCATATATTCAAGAATAAGAGCTTTGAATGGATGTCCTGATGGATCAAATGTTGAGCATGCAGTAATCACCCTTACAAGATTGCGATGACGAGTGTTCCTCAGCGCTTCACACTCAGCAACGAAGCTCTTTGGTGCGCCAAGTTGATCGAGTTTGAAAACCTTGATAGCAACTATATCTTCTTCGAGCCCTGGTCTACCTTTGTAGACTGATGCAGATTTTCCAGAACCAATCAAGTTGGCCAAAGAGAAATCATTTGTTGCCATGACTAAATCAGCATATGAGAACTTCCTCAACTCCTTGCAAGGTGGACGAGATTCTTGTTTAACTTTCTTTCTCTTCTTCGAGAGAACGACGACAAAGCACGAGAAGATGGCCAAGGAAAGAGCAGTAAATCCTGCTATCTTCAGAATACCGTAGGCTTTTCTCTTTTTTTATCTCACTTCACTGCAAAGTGGAAGCTGTGGCAAGTGGATACTGCTGGCACACAACAAAGCACACAACAACTTGTTACCTTCAATGAACACAACCTCTCCTATGTTCTGAAATATCCCACCAGTCGGTACCGGTCCTTCGAGGTTGTTGAACGACAAATTGAGAAGCATCATAGAGCTGAAAAGCTCAAAGAACTCAGGAACTTCACCAGACAAGTAATTTCGAGAAAGATCCATCTCACTGATGCCTCTCAAACTAATGAAAGATTCAGGGATTTTCCCATGTAGAAGGTTCCCTTCCATGTGGAGGGACCCCAAGTGCATGCAGGATCCTAGAGCGGAGGGGATTGTTCCACTCAGTTGGTTATTGGAAATATTCAGCACGTCGAGGTTTATCAAGCCGCCAATCTCCAATGGTATTTCTCCAGATAGTTCATTGTGAGACAAGTCCAGACCTTCCGAAAGCAAGGAAAGGGTGAAGAGCTCCTTCGGTATGCTACCAGTGAAGCCATTACAGGAGAGGTTAAGAGTTTCCAGATTTTTGCAGTATCCTAAAGCTCTTGGGATCAAGCCACTGAAATTATTTTCTTGTAAATAGAGCTCACTCAGTTTGTTGAGGTTACCAATGGATGATGGAACCTGTCCAGAGAGTTTGTTTTGGGATAAGCTAAGGACAAACAAGTTTGGAAGGTTTCCAATGGAGTCAGGGAGGTTTCCAGCAAGTAAATTATTTTCCATGTAAAGAATGGTAAGGTTTGTAAGGTGCTCTATCTCTGGTGGTATGGTTCCAGATATCTGATTTTCTGTTAACAATAATACTTGTAAACTTCTTGGAAGGTTCCCAGTGGAAACAGGTAATTCTCCTTTAAGGATGTTCCTGTCTAGGATTAATAGAACCAACTGGCTGCAATTTGCCAATGAGGACAAGAATGACCAGTCTCCGGCTTCTAGCTGATTCATCCCAAGATTCAGTTCAGTTAAGCTGGACAGGTTCCCAAAAGAAGGAATAGTACCTTGGAATGAATTGTCACGGAGGTCCAACACCTGAATATTTGTTGCATTGCCTAGTGAAGCAGGGATCTGACCTTGGAAATGATTTCCTTGCAGAATCAGTGTTTGGATGTTTGGAAGGGTAAAACCTATGTCATATGGAATTTGGCCACTGAGTCTGTTGGTGCCGACGGCGAGGTATGTAAGTGTTGTTTTGTGGTAAAGAGAGGCTGGAACAGTCCCGGACAGGTTGTTGAAAGTCAGGTCCAATTGTTCCAGGTTTGGAATCATGCCTAAACTCGATGGAATGGCTCCTTGGAAGTTGTTTTGTGAAAGCAAGAGACAAGTAAGATTTGAAAAATTTCCTAGAGAGGAAGGTATGCTACCTGAGAGATTGTTATTGGATAGGATCAGGGTATCTAGTGGTGACAAGATATGCACTAGTGGTGGCACAGACCCAACAAAGTTATTGCCTCCAAGGCCTAGGACTTCAATCGATGAGCTGTTAAAAAGAGCGGAAGGAATCTCCCCACTGAGATGGTTGTTTGTTAGATCTAGGAATTCAAGCGATGAACTGTTTGCAAGGAAAGCTGGGATGCCTCCTGTCAGCGTGTTGTTGGCGACAAGTAGAGCTGAAAGGCTGGAGAGTGTACCCAGCCCATCTGGGATTCTGCCATGTAGCTTGTTGTTGCTCAGGATGATCTCCTGCAGTTGTGAAGTTTTATTGCTCACAAGACTTGAGGGGATCTCACCTTCAAGGAGATTGGTTGAAAGATCGATGAACTGGAGGCGGGAGGAGGATAGAGTGCTTGGTATCATGCCCATGAGATGGTTGTAGCTGAGGTTCAAATAGAAGAGGCGATTCAGGCTGCCGAGCTCTGGCGGGATGTGCCCGTTCAGCTGGTTGTTTGGAAGGTGGATAGTCCTAAGGAAAGTGAGGCTGCCAACACATGGCGGTATCTGGCCACTGAGGTTGGCCGAATCGAAATCCAGGATGGTGACACGAGATGCGTGCCTCTTGCCGCAGGTGACACCAGTCCAGCTGCAGTACTGCACTGACGAGTCATTGCTCCATGAAGCCATGGCTCCGGCGGTGTCGGAGTCGGAGAGGTGGAGCTTGAGGCAAAGCAGGGCCTGGAGATCAGTATCATCGGATGTCGTGCTGTGAAGTGTAGCAGGAGCTGAAGAAGATGCAGTTGAGAATGAGAGGAAGCAGGATGTGCATGCAAATGCAAGCAAGATGGTGACCACAAGCACAGGGAAACCAGGGATGGTGGCCATCTACACGGCGGCGTTGCTGCTGCTGCTGGTGTTTCTACTTTGGATTGCAAACTTTGAGTTGTGGTGCTTGTGAAGCTAACGTGTGTGCGTATTTATTACAGAGCTAGCACACTCCCACCTTAGGAGTTAGCACGATAAAAGTTCCAGGAACGGGAGAATGAGTAGTGCTTATTTTTCAGTCACACAAAGTGGTCAAACTTGGACATGGTTTGTAACACGTCAATAGACCTGCGCACTACCGACACTACGGCCATGTATATTCAGTTGCACTATGTACACTGCTGCGAGAAGATATTTCTTTACATGCAAACCGGCCACCACTTCAAGAAGACAAAAAAAAAGGAGAGAGTGGTTTCTAAGATTTTAAACCGATAATGTCAGTCTCACATGATACGTCTCCACTACAAAACTATACACTCACTCGTGGGTGAGTATATGATACTAGCCCTAACACGCGCGCTTTAATGCACAGGCATATATGTAGTGCTGTAAACAAGAAAACATGGTTTTTAACAGAGCAGTGTTTTTTAGCAGTAAATAAACAGTGTGTTAAACACTACTGAACCGTGTTGTGAATAGGGACTGAACAGTATCGAGAACTTTAGGCAAAGTGTTAAGGGAGCCGGAAATCTTGCACGCACGAGGGAGTATATCTTATTATTCTTTCATATTAGGATTTAGTAATCTTGTATTGAATATTATGACCATTAAATAATCTGAAATGAAAAAGGTTTGAACTACACACTTTTAATAGATCTTGTCAAGCACTATAACTTTGATAAGAGGACATGTCTCCCATTCGAAATTGTTTGAAAAAATTTAACAAATGACTGGAGCTACTCGTTCTACTTGATTGAATAAAGTACTACAAATTTAAGTAAACTATAACAGCTGTTTCGCTCTACTTGTGCAAACTTTGAGTTTTCTTTTACAACAATAAACTTTGAGTTGTGGTGCTAACGTGTGTGTATTTATGGAGCTAGCGCACTCTCACCTTGTTAGCACGACCTCTAAAAATTTTCAGGAACGGGAGAATGGCTAATGCTTATTTCAGTCATACAAAGTGGTCAAAGTTGGACATGGTTCGTAACGGCAATGGACCTGCCCACTACGGTCTACGGCTATGGCCCAAAATATACTTTTGAACCGTTTTAGGGAACTTTTGTAGATATATGCCTACATCGATGATGCATATTTTTCGATAATGGAAGATTGTATTAATTTTCAAGAACAATACATCGATGTGATACAAAGTCTTAAAAAAGTCTTCTGGCCTCTGCTTGATTAATATCTATGATGCATTTATAACCTCTTTTAGCTAGCGATGCAAAAATGTTCTCTATGGTGAAGTAAATCCTGATTGTACATCAGTATATTCATTTCAGTTATATATAACTATGTTCACTACTTCATAATTGTTTTTTAGCAACACAACCATTTTAGGGCATGGACGGGTGAATTTCTAGCCGCCTCTACGGAAGCCTCCATCCACTGACGAAGCTGTCTCTAGAAATACAATTTCAGATGTGGCTGGAAATTCGGCCTCCCCAAAGCCTCCCACAGAGATACCCCATCCCACACACCAGGCGCTACCACCCCTCTCTCTTCCGTTCTTTCTCTGTGTCACATCTCTCTCTCTCTTCCTCCTCAAAGATCCACACCACACCCCTCATATCCATGCTAGTGACCAAGCTGGCTGGGAAGGTCGCCTTTGGACGATAGGGCGGCATATTAGCAATTGGTGTGACGAATCGAGCAATCACACTACTACAAAAATGATTTTGCAAGACACTGTCCAAACTTTAGCCGAGGCGGTCACAAAATCCAACCGCCTCGTAAAATACCTTGCGATTAACGGAGTCAGTCGTTTTATTTACCAAGGCACAAAAAATGACCACCTCCAAAAATCGATTTACGGAGGCGGTCAGAAAATGCCCGCCTCCGAAAATGGATTTACGGAGGCGGTCGTTTTAAGACAACCGCCTCAAAAAATGGTCTATTTTCGGAGACAGTCGTCTTAAGGCGCCTGGCTCCATAAATCGATTTACCGAGGCTGTCCTTCTAAGAGGTCTGCCTCCAAAAATGGAGGCCATTTTTGGAGGCGGACCTCTTATGAGGCCTACCTCTGTTAAACGTGTCTGAGGCCCAGCCAAAGCCCAAATCGGGCTTCTACCGGGCTCATATAAATAAAGGACTTAGGGTTTCTCAACTGCACTCTCTCTCTATCAGCTCTCTCTCCCTGGCGCGGCGCTCCTCTATCTTCCTGGCACCGCGCCCCTGCTTCTCCTCCCTAGCTCGGTGCCCCAGCATCTCCGCTGGCGCGGTGCCCCTCTCTTCTCTCCTCCCTCTCGGACTCCCTCTCCTTCTCACGAAAATGGACTCCCTCTCTTCTTCTTACTGACGAGCGGTGGCAGCGGGGGCTCGCACCGGTGGCTGGATCCGCGCGTGTGCGGCGGCGGTGCATGTGGTGGGGAGGCCCTGGCCAGCGGCGGAGAGCCGACGGCGGCCCATGCGGCCGGGAGGTGGAGGTGGAGGTTGGGTCACTGCTCCTGTGCGGCTGTAGGGCTCACATGCGATGGCATCTTCGAGCAGGCTCCATGACGGGCCAGATCCGGCAAGGAGGCGCCGAGTCCGGTGGAGGGAGCAGGATCCGGTGGAGGGCGGTCGGATCCATGGCGAGCGCGCCTCCTGGCAGCGGATCCTAGGCTAGCGTGCCACCCGGCGGCGAAAGGCGGGCTCGTCCTCCGGTGATGGTTCTAGGGTGGGCGCGTCCTCCGACGGTGGATCCAGCGACGACGACGACGACACGTAGATCCTACGGCAGCGACGGCAGCGGGTGGATGGGCTCGGCGGGCTTGTCCACGGGGTTTTCTTTTTTGTTTGTTTTTTCTAATTCATTTTCGTAGACGGGCAAAGCGACCGCTTCCGTAGGTCTGCATTAATGCAGACCTTTTGACGGAGGTGGTTGCTTTGTCCACCTCGAAAAACCGAAAATGACCACCTCCGTTAAGTTTTCTGTAGTAGTGTCAGCGCAGCGCTTTCGAGCAGACAACAAGCAGCATGAGCGATGTGGGGATCGGAGGTTGCTTCTAGGTGGTGCAGCCTTCCTCTCCCCACTCTAGCGGCAAGGTGGATCGAGCGATGTTGTGCGATAGATTGGGCACCGCCACTGTACTCAAGGTAGAATCGGCAACCTCTGTCTCTTCCTACCTCGGACCCTCTCTCCCTTGAAAGCATCTAGGCCCCTAGTGGGTTTCGGTGATTAATGACAATGTAAGATTATTGTGACTAACGTGTGTTTTGCAGAAACAATTTGAATTAGGTCACGATAATGGTGATTGTTTGGGCAATCAATGGTATTCATGCCCCTGTTGATGGAAATCGTTTCGGTTTTCAAAGGATGGACAACAAGGCTAAGGACGGCTAGTTCTAAGTGTCGTTTGGCGTTGGAGAGACACTTAGATTAGTTTAGGGCTTTGTTTTTCCTTTGGCCATACTATTAAGGAGGGTATGAACTAGTAGCTTGACCTAGGTGAGTCTAATGTGTTAGGTGTGGAGCACACTTGTCAAACTTAGCACTAGGAAGCTCAGAGTTAGCCCAAAGATCATTTGAAGTCAATCCCATTCACAAAGTGCCTTGAATTTGGAGTGTTTGGAGGTGTGACAGAGGGACCGGACGCGTCTGGTCAGTGTAAGACAGCGCAGAGAGAACCCTATAGTCGTCCGGACTCTGACACAGTGTCATCACCAGAAGCGACTGTGCTTAGGGTTTTGTGTGCCGTGAGGACCGGACGCTGTGCCCGTGGCACCGGACGCTTGAGGTCAGCGCGTCTGATCCAATGCAGAGAGGTTCCAGAGAAGGGTTTTCTTCACCAGACGCATCCGGTCAGTGTGGACAGGACCCTAGTAGAGTCCGGTCACACTAGCCGTTGCCTATTAGAGCTGACGTCACATAGCCGTTGGCTACTGACATGACACGTCTGGTCACCCCGACAGGCGCGTCCGGTCATCACTGAAGTTGCTGAGTTGGACCTCAATGGGTATGTTTGAAAGTGGGGGCTATATATACATCTCCTACTCGTCCAACATACCTCTCTTGCTCATTTGTTCAGTTGAGGCAACCATTTGGAGTTCAAGTGAGAGCAAGTGCCTAGTGGGGTGATTGAGATTTGATAATCCAAGATTATGGACCTCATTAGTGTCTAGAGAGTAGCAAGTGTGCATCCACCTTCCTCATTAGCCTTGTTTGGGTTAAGTGAGAGTTTGTGCATGTTACTCTTGGTGATTGGCATCACCTAGATGGCTTGGTGGTGATTGGCAGCTTGGTGATCATCTGGCGGAGCTTGTGGATGACCCAACTCATCTTGTGAGTGGTTGTGGGCGATTCACCATGCCAGAGTGGTGAAGAATCAGCCCATAGAGAGCACTTGATCCTTGCGCAGATCAAGGGGGAGCGATACCCTTGCGCAGTGCTCCAACGAGGACTAGTGGGGAGTGCCGACTCTCCGATACCTCGGCAAAATGTCGCCGTGTTCCTTCCCTCTCTTTACTTTGAGCAATTCAATACTTGTCTTTACATTCCTAGAATTGCCATGCTATAGTAGGATTGGAACCTAGGTTGCTAAACTCTTTGTGCGATAGGACAATAGGATACACAATTAGGCACTAGGGGTGAAGAGGGCTAAGTATAGGACTTAATTATTGCAAGAATTTTTAGAGAAGCCCAATTCCCCCCCTCTTGGGCATCTTGATCCTTTCAATTGGTATCAGAGTTGAGTGCTCTTTGATTTAGTCTTAACCGCCTAGAGCAAGATGTCTCATGGGGTTGGACCCCCTCCCTACTTTGAGGGAGATGATTTTCCTTATTGGAAAATTCATATGGAGGCGTACCTAGAGGCTATAGACATTGGAGTGCCTAGAACCGCCACACAAGGCTTCCCAAAACCTAAGGATCCCACCAACCTTGTTGGTGATGAGGCCAACTACGAAAAGTGGAATGCAAAGGCCAAAAACACCCTCTTTAGAGGCCTTTGCAAGGATGTCTCCAACCGTATCTAGAACCACAAAGACTCCCATGCACTATTGAAAGGTCCTTGTTGGTTTTGGTAATTGAGTGACAACCTAGGTGGACTAATTGTGTTTATGTGAGATACACAGGTGATTAGTCCACAAGTACATGTGTATGAGCAACATATGCCATGGAGGTGAAAATGGCTTGGAGATGTTGCAAAGCTCACACACGTGATGATGAAGGAGCTTATTGCACATGAGACATGACATTGAGTCATGTGATCAAGGTGGAGAAGATCAAGACAAGACTTGGCTTGATGGACCGGTTGCAAGCGTGAAGGGCAAGTCGAAGGCTTTGGAGTGATGGACCGCGTGGCGGTGAAGCTTGAGCAAGACTTGGCGCCGATGGACGATGGCAACGGTGAAGGGCAAGTGAAGTCAAGATCGATGAACCAATATGATCATGTGATGATATGAAGTGGATCATATCATTGTTGATAGTGTTGGTGCATGTGTTGCATCGACATTGGAGGAGATGGAATGGAATGCGCAAGGCAAAGGTATAACCTAGGGCATTTCATTTCACCGGTCATAGGTGTGTAGAGAAGTTTATGACCGGATTTAGGATAGATGGCCGTACTATCAAGAGGGGCAAACTTGTTTGCATATCGGTCATCTAGTGCCACTCGAGTGATCTAACTTTGCATTGTCGCTAGGATCGAGTGGCGTGGCAAGTTGAGTGGCTAACATCCTTTGGGAAATGATTGTGAAAATGCTAACACACATACACATGGTGGTGTACACTTGGTGGTGTTGGCACATTTACAAAGGAGGTGGTGTTTGCAGGGGTGAGATGGGTTTGGGTCCCTCTCTCCCTTTCGCCGAGCTTGCGAGGCGGGATTCGACGCTTTCGGGAAAATAGAATGCCTATTTTCTATTGCGCCGGATGCAAGTTCTTGTGGTTAACACATTGGAGCAAGGGTGATGAAGTTAGAAGTGAAAACGAGTTAGTCACGAAGATGCTGGCGTCGGTCAACTGACCGGACGCTGGATCTGAATGCACCGGACGCCGGCTGGCGAGTGCGTCCGGTCGACGTGACAACTGACGCAGAAGCTGGAGTGTGACCGGACGCTGGCTGCATCCGATCAAGTGTGACCGGACGCGTCCGGTCGAGGTCGTACCTTCTTTCGAAACGACCGGACGCTGGGTTACTACGTCCGGTCGAGTTCTCGCTGGAGCGTCCGATCGATGATGACCGTTGAGATCCGATGAACAGCGTTTGAAGGAGGGACACGTGGCGTGCATCGCATACGACGGACGCCGAGGTCCAGCGTCCGGCCGATCGGACCGAGGCGTCCGGTCGTCCCGACCGTTGCCCAGTGAAGGGGTAACGGCTAGTTTAGCCCTTGGGGCTATAAATAGAAGTGGCCCTCGGCCATGGCTGGTGCTGAGCACCTCAAGGGACTTAGTGTCCATGCTTGTGAGTGCTTGGGAGCCCTCCATCACACATATACTTGATAGTGATCATTCGATTGTGTGAGTGAGCGATTCTAGTGCGATTGCATCGTGAGGTTGCATCGAGTGGCACTAGGTGATCGAGTTGCGAGCCGGTGGTGCTTGTTACTCTTGGAGGTTGCCACCTCCTAGACGGCTTGGTGGTGGTCTCCGTCGAAGCGCGCAAGAAGCTTGTGCGGCCTCCGGAGAAGTGCTTGTGAGGGGCATTGTGCTGCGCGCCTGGAGAGAGCATGAAGAGCAACTCTAGTAAAGCGTGTCATTGAGCTACCCTCACTCAAGGGGTAGGTTCTTGTGGTGCCCGACGTGCGGGCTTAGCGGGTGATGCTAATTAGCCGCCGAACCACCAAGTGAGCGGTCGACACAACGGGGACTAGCGTGTTGGCAAACACGTGAACCTCGGGAGAAAAATCATCGTGTCAACCTTGTTCTTCCCGTTGGTTTGCATCCCCATTACACAAGCTTGCAATTACTTATATATATATCTTAAGCTTGTGTAGTTGCTCTTGTAATTAGATAGCTTGTGTAGCTAGCTAATTACCTTCTTGCTTGTGTAGCATAGAAGTAGCTTCCTTGCGTGGCTAATTTGGTTTTAGTAACCTTGTTAGTCACATTGCTTAGTTTGTGTAGCTAAGTATTTGCGCTCTCTAATTAGGCGTTGGTTGCCTTGTTATTGAGCATTGCTAGTGAGCTTAGTTAGCTTTGTGCATTTGCTTACTAGCATGTGTAGGAGCTCCCTTGTTACTTAAAGTACTAGTGGCATAGGTTTGTGTGACCTTGCTCCTAGAATTGTTTAGGAGAGCTCTAGCTAGCCCGGCACCTTAGTTGCTTTATTAGTATCTTTGCAAGGTGCTAGTGAACATATATAGAGGGGTGTAGTCTTGGCTAGACCGATTGTTTTAATTCCGCATTTATATCGGTTAGCCGACGCGATTAATTTTAGAAAAGACTATTCACCCCCCCCCCTCTAGTCCGCCATCTCGACCCTTCAACTATGGTTGGACATTTGTGCGCTCCATGAGGGAACTAAGAGTGAGCGTGAGGAACTCTATTATCTTGTTATCAAAAAGCTCAATTCATTTGAAATGCTTCCTAATGAATGTGCTAATAAGATGTTCATGCTTGAATGTGCTTGTAGAGGAAGTCAATGGGCTTGGACTTACACAATTGCAACCATCCGATGTTGTAAGAAAGATATTGAGTGTTCTTCCCATTGACAAGTATGGGCATATTGTGACCGTGCTTCATCAAGGTGATCTTTCCACATCTACACCAACACAAATATTAGGAAAGATCAATGCACATGAGATGTACATGCACATCACTCCACAAGATGGCTCTTCCTCTTCCACCAAGAAGAAATATTTGGCTTTCAAGGCTAGCCAAGAGAAGAAGGGCAAAGCAAAAGTGGCTCTTGAAAGCTCAACTGAAGATGAAGATGACACCAACATTTCTCTCATGGTGAGGAAGACCACCAAGATGCTCAAAAAGCTAAACAAGAATGGTGTCAAGTTCGATAACAAGAAGAAGAAATTCTTCACAAGTGGCAAGAGGAAGCCCATCTCCGAAATGGATTGCTACAATTGTGGTGATCTTGGTCATCTAGCTCATCAATGTCCAAAGCCCAAGAAAGACAAGTAGAAGAAGAAGTACAAGGACAATAAAGATGACTCAAGTGATGGTGAGAAGAAGAAAGAAAAGCCATACAAGAAGAGAGATGGCAAGAAGAAGCAACACCACAAGAAGAAGAATGGCAAAGCTTATATTGTTGGTGATTGGCTCACGGATATTGAATCACCAAGTGGCTCATCCGATGAAGATAGTGATGATGAGAAGGAGAAGGTGGCCACTCTTGTCATTGGGACTTCACTACCTCCACCACCACCACCGCCATCATCCTCTACACACCTATGCCTCATGGCCAAGGGTGAACAAAAAGTACAAAGTGATGATGATAGTAGTGGTAATTAAAGTGGTAGTGATAGTGATGATGAATTCAAAGCACTTTCCTATGATGAACTAGTTGCCTTGCTTAACAAGTACTCTAAAATCATAAGAAAGACAAGAGCTAAAAATGAAAAGCTTGAACTTGAGAATGAATCTCTTTTAGCTAAGTATGACATAGCCCAAAAAGCTAGTGATGAGCTTAGAGATGAAAACAAGGTTGTGTAATCCACCCTCAAGGAGCTCAAAGCTAACTTAAAAAAGGTTAAAGAAAAACATGATAAACTTGAGGGGATACACAAAGAGCTCAACACTAGATATAGCTTGCTAAAAGAAGAATATACCACTCTCAAGGTCAATCATGATAACCTTGTCATTTCAAATGAGTTCTTATCAAATGAACCTCATGAAGCTACTAACCATGTTGTTAAGATTGATATAGCTACATCATGTGATGATTTGATTGATGAGAACATTGAGCAAGGATCTAGTAGCAAAGGCAAGCAAGTGGTTATGGCCGATCATTATGATGATTGTGTCAAGATCAAGAATGAGATTGAGAAGCTTAGAGAGTTAAACAAGAAACTCAAGATTAAGAAGGCTCATCTCACCACCGGCTTGTACAAGTTCACAAAAGGGAATAATCTTCAAAGTGAGCTACTCATGAACACCGTGATCAAGAATCACAAGTGTGGTATTGGCTTCAAGGCAAACAAAGAGAAGAAAGCCAAAGCTCAATATCAAGCTCAACATCAACATAAGCCAAAGCCCAAGCCAAAGAGATGTATTGAGTGTGGACAAGAAGGTCACTTTGCTCATGATTGCAAAACTCCATCACCACAACCCTTGCCCAAGCATGATAGACCCTTTGCCTTCAATGCTCATTATGTGTTTAGAAAGGACACAAAAGGAAGACCTCAAGTTGTGTTTCTAGGTCCACCTAACAAGAATAGGCCTAGGCAAATTTGGGTAGCAAAGTCACTAGTTGAGAAAGTGGTTGGCCCCCGTCAAGTGTGGGTGCGTAAGAATCAAGCTTGATCTCTTATGTGTGTAGGTGAACTACAAGACCGGTGAAAGTCATTGGGTTATTGATAGTGGTTGCACACAACATATGACCGGTGATCCTCGTATGTTCTCCTCACTAGATGAAGATGTGGATGATCAAGAAAGGATTACATTTGGTGACAATTCAAAGGGCAAAGTACAAGGGTTGGGCAAAGTTGCAATATCAAATAATCACTCAATCTCAAATGTGCTACTTGTTGCTTCATTGAGTTTCAACTTGCTATCCGTTGGTCAATTATGTGATCTTGACTTTCAATGCTTATTCACCGAGAAAGAAGTGGTTGTATCAAAGAAGGATGATGATCAAGTCATATTCAAAGACTTTAGATACAACAACTTATATCTAGTGAACTTCACCTCCGATGATGCTAACTTGAAGACATGCCTATTCACCAAATAATCTATTGGGTGGCTATGACATAGCAGGCTTGCTCATGTTGGAATGAGTACACTGAATAAAATATTGAAGAAGGACATGGTCAGAGGTTTGAAAGATGTTGTGTTTGAGAAAGACAAGCTTTATAGTGCATGTTAAGCCGGCAAGCAAGTTGCCAACACTCATCCATGCAAGGCTTCTATGTCAACATCAAGAGTGCTAGAGCTTCTCCATATGGATTTATTTGTACCTACAACTTATGCAAGTTTGGGAGGCAACCTCTATTGACTAGTGATTGTTGATGATTATTAAGGATATACTTGGGTGTTCTTCCTTCATGACAAGACCGAAGTGGCCGCATCATTCAAGAAGTTTGCCAAAAGAGCACAAAATGAGTTTGATGTGAAGATCAAGAAGATAAGGAGTGACAGTGGCAAAGAATTTGACAACACAAACATAGAAGGCTATTGTGATAAAGTTGGGATCAAGCATGAGGTCTCCGCAACTTACACTTCTCAACAAAATGGTGTAGTTGAGAGAAAGAACCGGACATTGATTACCCTAGCAAGAACTAGGCTTGATGAGTACAACACACCGGAGAATTTGTGGGCCGAAGCAATCAACACCGCTTGCTATGCGTCCAACCGCCTATTCATTCAATGGTTCCTGGAGAAGACCCCTTATGAGTTGCTCAATGGGAAGAAGCCGGATGTCTCATTTTTTTAGGTGTTTGGTTGCAAATGCTACATCTAAAAGAAGCAACAACACCTAGGCAAGTTTCAAAGATGATGTGACATTGGTTTTCTTGTTGGTTACTCATTGAAGTCCAAAGCATATCGTGTATTCAACCATGCCATCGGCTTGGTAGAAGAAACATATGATGTGGAATTCGATGAATCTAATGGCTCCCAAGGAGCACATGAGAATCTTGATGATGTAGGTGAAGAACCATTGAGGGAGGCTATGAAGAACATGCCGGTTGGAGCCATCAAGCCAAAAGATGATGAAGATGAGGTGCAAGTGATTGATATGCCTTCTTCATCAAATGTGCCACAAGATGATGATAAAGATGTGAGAGAAACAAATGAAGATACATATGTCTCTCATGATCAAGCGGTGACACAAGCTCAAGATGTTGATGCACCACAACCTCCTCCTCAAGTGGTTGAAAGAAGAACAACTCCACTACTTCAATCACATCCACAAGATCTCATCATAGGGAATCCTTCAAGGAGTGTAATGACTCGCTCTCAAAAACTTGTTTCTTTTATTGAACATCACTTCTTTGTCTCTTGTGTTGAGCCTACTAGCATAGATGATGCTCTCAAGGATCTGGATTGGGTAAATGCCATGCACGAAGAATTGAACAACTTCACCCGCAATCAAGTTTGGACACTTGAAGAGCGACCACAAGATGCAAGAGTCATTGGAACAAAGTGGGTGTTCCGCAACAAGAAAGATGATCAAGGCATTGTAGTAAGGAACAATGCAAGACTAGTGGCAAAGGGGTTCTCTCAAGTTGAAGGCTTGTATTTTGGAGAGACCTTTGCACCGGTTGCAAAACTTGAAGCCATCCGTATCCTCCTTGCATATGCATCCCATCATGATATGAAACTATATCAAATGAATGTGAAAAGTGCATTTTAAATGGTTTCATAAATGAACTAGTCTATGTTGATCAACCTCCCAGGTTTGAAGACCCTAGATATCCTAATCATGTTTATAGGTTGTCCAAGGCGCTATATGGGCTCAAACATGCCCCAAGAGCTTGGTATGAGTGCCTTCGGGATTTCCTTATTGAGAAGGCCTTCACCATTGGGAAGGTTGATACCACACTATTCACCAAGAAGTTTGATGGTGAAATCGTCATTTGTCAAGTATATGTTGATGATATCATATTTAGCTCAACAAATGAAGACTATTGCAAAGAATTTAGTGAATTGATGTCGAAGGAGTTCGAGATGTCTATGATAGGAGAGCTTACATTCTTCCTTAGTTTTCAAGTCAAGCAAATGAGAGAAGGGACATTCATCTCTCAAGAAAAGTATACCAAGGACCTTCACAAAAAGTTCAATATGGATGAATGTAAGCCAATCAAGACACCAATGTCAACCAATGGACATCTTGACCTAGATGTGGGAGGTAAATCGGTTGATCAAACTCTCTACCGTTCTATGATTGGTAGATTGTTATACTTGACCGCATCTAGGCTCGACATCATGTTTAGTGTGTATGTGTGCTAGATTCCAAGCTAAATATAAGGAGGCTCACTTAGTTGCCGTCAAAAGAATCCTTAGGTACATAAAGCACACACCAATCATTGGCCTTTGGTATCCCAAAGGAGCTAATTTTCAACTCATTAGCTATACCAATTCAGATTATGCGGGTTGCAAGGTTGATAGAAAAAGCACATCCGGAGGGTGCCATATGCTTGGTAGATCACTAGTGTCTTGGTACTCCAAAAAGCAAAATAGTGTTGCCTTATCCACCACTGAGGCGGAGTACATCGCCGCCGGTGCTTGTTGTGCACAAATCCTTTACATGAAGCAAACCCTTCTAGACTATGGTGTAGTTCTAGAAAAGGTACCACTTTTGTGTGACAACGAGAGCGCCGTAAAACTTGCTAATAACCTAGTTCAACACTCTTGCACCAAGCACATAGATATCCATCATCACTTCCTTAGAGATCATGTTGCTAAGGATGATATATCACTAGAAGGTGTAAGGACGGAAGATCAATTGGCGGATATCTTCACAAAACCTCTAGATGAAACATGGTTTTGTAAGTTGAGGAACGAGCTCAATGTACTTGATCTATGTAATTTCACTAAAAGATGAGCTTGTGTTGTCCCTTGCATTGCATTGTAACATAAAACATGTTTAAATAACTTGTATTGCACTTAGGTCTTGGCTAACTTGGTTAAGATAACCGCCCAAAAAGTGTGTGAAGAAGCTTAACCAAGGTTTAAACTTGACAAGCAACTAGATTTACTTTCAAGTATTGCATTGCATATGCATGTGTGTTGCTTTGTCGTTTCTTTTTGGTTAAGTTTGAGCATCCGCTGAGTTCATCCACATATAGGGGGAGCATTTGAAGCTCTAAATTGGTTATGACCCCTATTGTGTGGTCTCATGATGCTCCTCGCCCCGCTTTATCGCTTATTTTCGCTAAAATTCATATAGCCTAAGGCAAAATATTTAAAAAATTTGAGGGATTGAGAGAGGTCACTCATTCCAGTTCCAATTGGTGTTTATTTAGCCCTTATTTGAGTTGGAACTTGGTTGGGAGAAAGCTCCACGATGGAAGATGAAGAAATAGCTGTTAAACTTGCACCGGACGCAGTGACCGGACTCTCATATAGTGGCGTCCAGTCAGTTGTGAAGGACCGGACTCAGTGACAAATGTCACCGTCGCATCCGGTCGTGAGAAGAAGGGAGCGTCCAATCATTCGGCATAGTTGCACTAGACTCCTCTAGTGTCCGGTCAAGAGCATCGGACGCGTCTGGTCATCTCAAGAGGCTTTCTGGAGCTCTTTGTGTTGGACCGGACTCTACTATTGGGGTGTCTAGTCATTTCACCTAACGCGTCCGGTCGCTGCAGTGGAAGCGCAAATGGTTTAAAATCTAAACTGACATGTGGGGCCCGCAGTCGCTCTCTCTTTCTCTTGCCTACGCTCGCCCGTATGTCGCCGGCTGCTCTCAACATCCAAACCCTAACCACGCTCACCGGCCACCCGCGCTGTCACCACCGCCACGCTGCCACTCCGGTCCGTCGCCGCCGTGCCGCACCGCCCTGCATTTGTCGTGCCCTTGCCTAGCCAAGCTCGCCTCTGCCAGTTCAAGGCTCGCTGGTGCCCCTGCGCTCATTCTCATCCCCGACAAGTCCCCCCTAAGCAGGTGATCATCCTCTCTCTTCCATAGCTCTGTATCGTGTTGGTTGCCCTATAGTTGCTCAACAAAATTCCACATATAAAGATACCTTGCTGTTGCTTACTCTCCTCTAGCATTCACCCTTGCAGTGACATGTTCGGCCCCCGTGACTTCTTCCCTTTGCTATTGATAGTCGGATCGTCGCTCTTGTCAGGTACGGGTCGTGTTGCTTGATACAGTGCTTGGCTGTTGATAGTATTAGTGAATCCAGGGCCAAGCCTATGGATAAGGATTGAGGCCAAGCCTCTAGAGTGTCAGCTGGTACAGTGATGACCTAGTCAGTGGGTTGTCTATTAGTGGCAGTAAGTCAGGGGGAGAAATTGTTTGTCAGTTTCTTAGTGGCAGTTTGTTCTTGAAAGCTGATCACCATGGTGCGTTGCAAGAATGCAGGTGGTGGTCCAAGTGACGATGAGAGGCGTCCTGCCCTTTCGTTAGGCAGAGACAAGGGGAAGGGCCAGATGTAGGAGCCTACAAAGAAGAAAAACTGCCAGCGGCTTGACAGAGATACACAGATGGCCATTCCATTGCAGAGGCAGCCGCTAGTGCTGAGAGAGGTGGTAGTCTCTGGATTGAGGATCCAGATCTAGCTCGGGCTAACAGAGCTATACAGATGACAGCCGTCGGTGCTCCTCAAGGTAGTGTCATGATTGGAGGTGTCTATGTCAATCTTGATGATCTGCCAAAGGACACCACAGTTGAGACAGAGGCTGAGCAGCAGGAGTCAGAGCAGCTTGAGCAGCCACAGGAGCAAAGGCTTCATCGGTCCTCTCGCTCTCGTACCATGGTGTATCCTAGACCCAAGGGACCGAGACACGGTGCTCGTGTACCACCTAGACCATGTGGTCCCCTGCCAGTGGTTCACCTTGACTTGAGAGCAGCCACAGCTCGCTAAGTATAGGAGTTACGCTTTGTTGAGTTCGAGTAGTGGTTCCCACCTCAGCGGGACCCTAGAGCTTTAAAGGGATTCTGCATAGTGCTGCTGGAGAACTTCCATAATGCCTATGTCAACAGTGGAGCAGTGATCAGATCTCAGTGAGTATGACCACTAGAGGCGATAGTTGCAGCTAGAGGAGAGCAGGTTCGACCCCTACTCACTTACCTGCCTGGCTTGGCAGACCTTCTTAGGCAGACTGGTGCTTACATTGAGTCTTGGGTCTGGGAGTTCTACGCCTCTCTTTGGATCAACCCAGATCATAGGTACATTCACTTCAGTTTCAAAGGCCATGATCACAGGCTGTACAACACCAGAGCCAAAGAGCCACTCAGACTTACATGTGCTAGCTGATGGGTCAGGGTCGAGGGAACAGGGCAGCTAGAGAGCCACGCCAGAGACCTGCTATTCCCGAGACTATGGAGGAGCAGGATGAGGCTATCAGACGACATGTAGAGACAGAGATTGCAGAGTTGAAGCCTCAACAGGATGACGAGGCTCTGGACGACCTCCTGTCTGACAGCACAGACGAGGACTACTAGTCGTTACCTCAGATGCCTCCACACACACACACGACAGAGAGGCTAGCGGCTCTAGCTCAGCTCCACAACAAGCTCCGTAGACGAACCCCACTCTCTTAGCCATACTTGACCGGATGCAGCATGAGCAGAACCGCCAGGCAGAGGAGCAGCAGCATCAGGCAGCAGCGCAAGCACAGATGCAGCAGACCACGTTCGGTTTCATGGAGCACATCCTTATGGCTACTGGTGCTCCTTCGTACAGACCTCAGCTGCAGCAGACTGGTCCAGCAGCTACCGCCTCGGTCCTGACTCTAGCGTTACAGTCCAGCGGACTACAGAGTTAGGGACCGCTGCCAGCTCAGTTTGCCTCGCCCTCCGTGCAGTTCTCTCAGTGGTTTGCTACTCCAAGCATAGGGCAAGCTCAGGGGTTTATGCCGATCATTACTGGTTTCACTCCTACACCATCTGAGTCAGAGCTAGTCACTTCACAGAGCATGTCTGCTTCTTTTAGTGAGCTCACAAGCCACCCTACTCCTTCAGAGCATCAGGTGCCTATGACTACTATAGCAGCTCTAGTGCCCCATGACAGAGACGATCCCGTCTTCAGTAGCGTCGACTGAGCAACCACCTGTTGTGAGACAGCCACCTTCTCCTTCTTTTGTATCAGAGGCACCAGTGATAGAGTCGGAGGCTATTGTGGCTCCTATTCCTCCAGAGTCAGCTATAGAGCCATAGGATCACGTGGCTACTGCTGCTTCAGAGTCTCACCCGGCCGACCCAGTTATAGAGACCGCTGAGCAGACCCAGACTGCTTCACCACCACCTACACAGTCAGTGGGGTAGCTTGAGTTTGCTCAGGGTCAGACTGCTCAGAGTTCTGAGTCCCCAGAGTCCGACATCGACACTCTTGCTGCTCAGTTTGAGTACACCCCACGGACCTCATAGCCCGACTCGTTTGCTCCAGCCCCACCGTAGGATCCTTAGTTTTTTGTGCTTGACGCCAAAGGGGAGAGAGAGTATGTTAGACTTAGGGGGAGCGTCGTGAGATGGATTCATGGATTCATTCTTTTGGGTGCTCTTCATGCATATCATATTTACTTTCATGCATGTGTGATGGATAATGTGACATGTGTGCTCTCTCTCTGTTATTTATATATGTCATGTCACCGCTTATGCTCATTTGCTTTGCTTCCATGTTTTACTCTGATTAATATTAGCATAATGTTTTGTACTCGAGCTTATTTCATATTCTTTGAGTACTTATGTTGGCTTGGTTTGTATAAGCATGCCTAACCCCTTGTTCTTATTATCTCATGCTTATACAAACCAAGTATGTTGAAAACCTCACTCATCTCTTATACACATACTCGAGGTTGTTGTCATCAATCACCAAAAAGGGGGAGATTGAAAGCATCTAGGTCCCTAGTGGGTTTCGTTGATTAATGACAACGTAAGATTATTGTGACTAACGTGTGTTTTGCAGAAATAATTTGAGTTAGGTCACGATAATGGTGATTGTTTGGGCAATCAATGGTATTCAGGCCCCTATTGATGGAAATCATTTTGGTTTTCAAAGGATGGACAACAAGGCTAAGGACGGCTAGTTCTAAGTGTCGGTTGGCGTTGGAGAGACACTTGGATTAGTTTAGGGTTTTGTTTTTCCTTTGGCCATACTATTAAGGAGGGTATGAACTAGTAGCTTGACCTAGGTGAGTCTAATGTGTTAGGTGTGGTGCACACTTGTCAAACTTAGCACTAGGTAGCTCAGAGTTAGCCCAAAGATCATTTGAAGTCAACCCCATTCACAAAGTGCCTTGAATTTGGAGTGTTTGGAGGTGTGACAGAGGGACCGGACGCGTCCGGTCAGTGTAAGATAGCGCAAAGAGAACCCTACAGTTAATCGAATGCTGACATAGTGTCATCATCGGACGCGACTGTGCCTAGGGTTTTGTCTCCTATGAGGACCGGACGTTGTGCCCGTGGCACCGGACGCTGGAGGCCAGTGCATCTGATCCATTGCAGAGAGGTTCCAGAGAAAGGTTTTCTTGACCGGACGCGTCCGGTCAGTGTGGACCGGACCCTGGCAGAGTCCGGTCACACTAGCCGTTGCCTGTCAGAGCTAACGTCACATAGCCGTTGGCTACTGACCAGACACGTCTGGTCACCGTGATAGGCGTGTCCGGTCATCACAGAAGTTGCTGAGTTGGACCTCAACGGGTATGTTTGAAAGTAGGGGTTATATATATAACTCCTACTCGTCCAACATACCTCTCTTGCTCATTTGTTCAGGTGAGGCAACCATTTGGAGTTCAAGTGAGAGCAAGTGACTTGTGGGATTATTGAGATTTGATAATCCAAGATTAAGGACCTCATTAGTGTCTAGGGAGTAGCAAGTGTGCATCCACCTTCCTCATTAGCCTTGTTTGGGTCAAGTAAGAGTTTGTGTTTGTTACTCTTGGTGATCGGCATCACCTAGACGGCTTGTTGGTGATTGGGAGCTTGGTGATCATCCGACAGAGTTTGTGGATGACCCAACTCATCTTATGAGTTGTTGTGGGCGATTCACCGTGCCGAAGTGGTGAAGAATCAGTCCATAGAGAGCACTTGATCCTTGCGCAGATCAAGGGGGAGCGATACCCTTCCGTGGGTGCTCCAACGAGGACTAGTCGGCAAAACGTCGCCATGTTCCTTCTCTCTCTTTACTTTGAGCATTTTCTTTGAGCAATTCAATACTTGTCTTTACATTCCTAGAATTGCCATGCTAGAGTAGGATTGGAACCTAGGTTAGTAAACTCTTTGTACGATAGAACAATAGAATGCACAATTAGGCACTAGGGGTGAAGTGGGCTAAGTATAGGACTCAATTATTGCAAGAATTTTTAGAGAAGCCCAATTCACCTCCTCTTAGGCATCTTGATCCTTTCATCCCTCACTCTCTTCCTCTCTACTATGCAGTGGGCTCGATAATGGGGAGACGTAATGGTGGGAGGATGAGCAGGCTCGACAGCCACCGGATTTGCAAAGCATGGGCTCTCGATCTCAGGAGACAAGACAAGCGGGCTCGAGTGGCGGATATCCGAGGATGGTGGGTGACCTCTGCAACTGTGGATCCCCTAGGATGGCCAGTGGGCTAGCGACGAATCTCCATGGACGACCAACAGGCTTGGTAGCGGAGGATCTCTCTCTGGACTGTGGGTGGTCTCGGCAACGACGGATCTCTGGACTTGAACAGCCGGCTCAGCTCACAGGCTGATTTTTTGTTTGTTTTTTTCTTCGATTTACAGAGGCCGGCATGACCACCGCCTCTGTAATTAATGATTAATACATGCCCTTAAGCTGAGGCTGGTGTGCAGCTGATCTTTGGAAATTTGCTATGGCCGTCTCCGAAAAACTGCTCTACGGTAGTGACTAATGAGATTTATAAAGCATTACAGTTAACAAACTAATGACATTAATAAGACCAGAGCAAAAAAAACATGGCCTTAATATGCATAATAATTGTTAGACATGTGTTAAATATGTGTATAGTTTGGTTATGCTACGACTTGAGTTGTATTAGGGGCTAGGATAGAGTTGGAGTCGAACTCTATAAATATTAGGCAACCCCTGTTGTAACCGTGAGACGACTTCGCGGCTGGTTTGGGTGGCGGCAAGGCCGAGCGAGTGCCCAGATGCCGGTGTAGCTGTTGTTTTATGAGGAGGAGCACCCATAGTTATGCCCTGAGGACGTAGGCACATCGCTGAACCTCCTTAAAAGCATCGTGTCTCGGATTCTCGGTGTTATTCTCGTTTGCGTATTTCCTTCTATGGTAGTTATGTTTCCGTGTTCTTCGGTTAGTAGATCCGTTCAGATCTGAATCTAACCGGGCACTCTAACAATAATAATAAAATGCATTAGGAGTAGCCTAAGCATATCAGTCAACCTAATGAAGATGTATCAATGTCTCGATGACCTAGATCAAAACAACATCATTCCTTCTGTTTTGTTGACCTTGACTCTACTTTACGTACACTCTAGAGTTGCAGCTGCCAGTATGTAACTGCACTACGGATAAGTAACGTCGCAAGACACCAGTGTCTTCCACTATGTAGATTGAATAATCATTATTGGCCTGCAATGGAGGTAGCTAGGAAACCTTAGGAAGATAAATGGAAGATAAATGGAAGACATATATAGTGGAAGACTCCGTACTTGTTAGTGCAAATCCCTGGCCTACTCTAGTGGAAACATGAAAACATACTTAGCAATTTTCAAAAATAAATGTCACTACTACACAAATGATTATTAGCAACAAAGGACTTTCCTAGTAGAGACGGCTCAATCAAAATGCACCTCTAAATATGATTTCCAAGTCAGTCCACCTCTAGAAAATGGTTTATAGACACTACCGGAGACCGGCTCTTTGCCGAGTGTCAAGTGGTTTGCCGAGTGTTGTTTTTCGGGCACTCGGCAAAGACGCCTTTGCCATGTGTTTTTTTTTTACGCTCGGCAAAGAAGCTCTTTGCCGAGTGTTTTTTTTTGACACTCGGCAAAGAGCTTCTTTGCCGAGTGTCAAAAAAAACACTCGGCAAAGAAGCTCTTTGCCGAGTGTTTTTTTTGACCCTCGGCAAAGAAAATTTCAAAGCACATTTTGAAGCAGTAAATTAATTCAAATGAAAAAGTTTTCAACTACAAAGTTGTATAACTCATCAAGATGTACAATGTTTGTTTTGGTCTTTTCGTCATATGACAAAGTGAAAGTAAATTTGTTCACAAATCTAGTGTTTTTCTTGTTTATTCTCCCTCCGCATTTATCTCAACGACATCTATTTCATTTAGGATTATTCTTCCTTTTTATTTCTCATCTCATCTCCTTTGTTTTTATTATTACCGTGATTCTTTTTTGTCTAGGTTTAGATTGACCGGTGAAGCTTAGACACCAAGGTCTAACTAAATTTTGTTCCTATTTGCTTTATAATATTTAGTATTTTGTTTTTTAGCCTTCTTTTGTATTGTAAAATACACATTTATTTGGTTATTGTCTACGTGTATATGATATAATCTGTTTCTTATGAACTTCTCTGAAGACTATGAATATGCTGTAGTATGCAAGATTTCTGCATACATGCAATTTTCAGGGAGCCTCATGAATCATGTTCTTTGAATGCTTTTCTGTGATTGTTTTCAGATTTGGATTCTTTCAATTTGCAATGGCAACCAAAAAGGTACTAGTGAGATGAGTAACTGATTTGTTGGTATAATGCCGGGAAGCCTGATCCTTTTGAATTGTGAACCTTTGACTGTAGATATACATGGATGCTTACAGAAAACGCCTAGGATGTCTGACTGTCTCTGACTGTATTTTCATCTACGTAGTAGTCTATCTGGTTGCTTCAGTTCTCTACTGAAGTTCAGATTTGATTGTCTTTGAACAACTCTTTTTCTGGTTCAGTTATGCATGCAGGTCGATAGCAACACAAAGATCAAGCACATATATTCAGCAAGGTTTTAGCTGTCACTTCTCGGAACCTTCCTTTTATTTGTTTCTGTGTCGTCAAGTATCTGTCTCCGTATCTCAACAGTTCTCGGAAATGAAAGAACTTGATAGTACTTTGCTCTGCAAATGTTGAAGTTTGTAAAATGCCTTCAAATTCTTATTAAATATTTAGTCAGGTGGATTATAAGTTTGACTGTTGTTGTCTCTTTCTGTTGCCTAAGTTAATATTTATATTAAATTTGTTGATAATTTGTATGTGTTTGACTCTTGTTGTCTCTTTCTATTGCCTATGTTAATATTTATATTAAATTGGTTGATAATTTTAATGATGGATTGTATATATTCTTGTGAATTAGACTTGTAATGGTAGTTTATATAATGTTCTTGTCTTGTGGTTAGATTTGAATTATATATATATATGTATATATATATATATATGTTCCGGTTGAATTTGAATTATAAATTTAAATTTTTTTGACGGAAAAATATACTGTAGGGGCTGTTCTAGACTGAACCACCCCTACAAACAGGTATTATAGGGGCGGCTGGTACTACAGCCGCCCCTATAAATCAATTTTGTAGAGGCGGCTGGTGTTCCGGTCAATACACGGCGACGACGCAAAACATGGGAACACTGCACGCTTCACGGTCCACGCATAATAATTAGCTAGTTAATAAATATAGTCAGTGTTTTTCTTGTTTATTCTCCCTCCGCATTTATCTCAACGACATCTATTTCATTTAGGATTATTCTTCCTTTTTATCTTCTCATCTCATCTCCTTTGTTTTTATTATTACCGTGATTCCTTTTTGTCTAGGTTTAGATTGACCGGTGAAGCTTAGACACCAAGGTCTAACTAAATTTTGTTCCAATTTGCTTTATAATATTTAGTATTTTGTTTTTTTAGCCTTCTTTTGTATTGTAAAATAAACATTTATTTGGTTATTGTCTACGTTCTCTTTGTATATATATTTCATCATGTATGATTGTTATCGGCTTAAATAGCACCCCCCTGTGCTTAAATTCAGCTCAGCTCCCTACTGGTCGTGACGTAGGAGCAAATAAAAATGAATGACGACTGTTTACGTAAATGTAAATATAAATAATGTAAATTAATTAAATATAGTCTCCTCATTCGTGGTCAAATTATTGCATACAGTAATAAAGTTGCCACGCTTTCAAAGAGACATAGTAGCACACTACCACTAGTAAAAAAAGGGCTTCTATTCCTGGCTGCCAACCCCTTTATTCCCGGTTACGCAGCCGGGAATAGGAGTTCGGGAATAAAGGGTTAGTAGCCGGGAATAGAAGTGGACCTTTAGTCCTGGTTGGTGGTACCGATTGGTGATACCAATCGGGACTAATAAGGTAGCCACGCTAGCGCCTGGGCTGGCCCCTTTATTCCCGGTTGGTATTACCAACCGGGATTAAAGGGTCTTTTTTTTCTTTTCCTGCTTATTTCAATTGATGATTCTTTTTTGTTTTAATTTGGTTTTCGAATACGTATTATTCACTGTAAAGTAATATATGTATATGCTCACGTACTGTAAAGTTTTCGCTCGATCAATGCACACAAGCAACACAAGTAAAAGTAAACTAAAACATAATATTACATTTCATCGTCACATGTGAAGTTTGCATTAATTGTACATTTCATCATCACATGTTCTTTGGATCAATATGAAATTTGGCTTTCATCATCACATATTTGGGTCATAGTAAAACTCGCCGCCGGGAGTTAAGACCTGATCATTCAGAAATCCACCTATTGTCTCTTGGATTGCTTTGAGATGGTATGTGTCCAGGGTTTTTTCCTTCAACCAACGAGTCTTCAATTTGAGATATGAGATAAAGAAAAAGTATATTAGTATGTATATATATATATGTATCAAGAATAACGATAAATAAATTATATCTATCACGAATATATATATATATAAATATGTATGAAGAATATATATATATATATATATGTACACTTACCCTTTTTCCTCTAGACTAGTTCTTTTTTAGCACACTCTCATGAACTCGCAAACATAGTATCCACAGAGATTGGTCCCCTAGGGCTGCAGCAAAACCCACTTTATGAGAAAAAGATTCGTCATCATCCGAGCATAGGGAAATTGAACTAAGGTAGGTATATAGTACTTACTTTGTACATCACTACTTTCAGTGGCACTTTGCGTTTCATATGGTGTTCCTGACAGACATTTTCCCAACAGCTACCAAATATCATAAAAAATATTTGGACCATTAATTTGCATGCAGAGAGACTGGAATAGTGTTGCTAGTGAGACTACAATTACCTCTGAATAATATCTATCATCTCTTGGAACTCTTTTTGCTCTTTTCTCATCGAGTCCTAGATGCCTAGATGACCTTTCTCTAGATCGAGTTCGATCAATATCCAGTGTTCACTGCCATGTCCATTAACACTCATTAATTAGCTAATAGGTACAGTGAACATATATATGGATACACGATCGTCGACATTATGAACACTTACCTGAAGTGGTAGGGGAAGAGTATACATTTCTTGTCACGTTGCTTCTCTAAGAACATCTTGATATTGGCCTCCGTTTCTGCTTTCCATATTGGATAGGGTTTAGGGTTTTTGAATACGATATGTGGATCAATGAAACCAATATCAGTACACCCTCTCTTTTTGCACTCTCCCATCTCAAACCTGGATCATATATATAGAGTGAGGATAATAAACACAGACATGTACGTGCGTAGTGACTTATTATTAATTAGTAGAAAGAATCACTTACAGACAATAGCAGCTGATGAGATTCTTGTCGAGAGAGTTCCGGTGGACTAGTTGGTGTAATTCAGCAAACTCAATGTACATAACGTCATCGCCATGGAACCAATGGTCGTCTTTGATTCTGACAGAAATATAGAACTATTTTTGGTGACACGCGTCGAGGTACAAGGTGTTTAGCTTGAACAATTGTGTACCCAGTTCATTGATGGTCTTAGGATTCCATAGACTCCTGCCATGCTCATATTTCTGCCATTCATCCGCTACCGACGCACTTTCGAAGAGGAAATCGCCAAGGTCGATACCTCTCATAGCATAAAAGTTAGCAAGTTCTGTCATATCCACTTCTTTATCAGCAGGTATTTCCATCATATTCAGCATATCTATGTTTGAACCATATTCATTAGCAATAACTAGAGGAGGGACTGATTGCAATTCTTGTTCTTCGAGTTGTGCAACAGTTTTCCCTGCTTTAGCAGCTTTCTTGATTATCTTGCTAAGAGTGCGGTCAAAGTCTGATGGTGGCAAGGGCTTACAAGCTTGCCGCCTCTTTTTCTGCTCAGCTTCCACCATCCGCCTTAGTTTAGCTGGAGGTAGGTGGAAGTGCTTCTGCTCTTGCTGCTTCCTCTTCCCTATGCTTGAGAAGAATGCTTCGATGGTTTTTTTAACCGCATCATCTAACTCCTCTTTACTCATTTCACCAGGCAATTTCTGTGGAATTGGCCTTGGTTTCACGGGGACCTTCTTGGTCATCTTCGCCGGCGGGGCAGATGGCTTATTTGTTTGCAGCCGTCTTCCCTGGTTCATGGGAGGAGGTGGGGGAACAGGCGTTGGAGACCTTCGAGGCGGCATTGGGGAACGCCTTGGAGGTGGGGGAACAGGCGTTGGAGACCTTTGAGGCGGCGTTGGGGAATGCCTTGGAGGTGGGGGAACAGGCGTTGGAGACCTTCGAGGCGGCGTTGGGGAACGCCTTGGAGGCGGTGGCGGCGGCGGTAGAGACCGTCTTGGAGATGGTGGGGATGCAGCCGTGTCTTCTACACCATCGTAACCGCCGCCCAGAGCACTATGCTTGTCTGGTGATTGTACTATTGGACTTAGGTTGGGGGAGGCCTTGCTGTGTGCGTACAGAAGACAATGAGTCAATTGTTATTTAAGAGGCAATATAAAACTAATAAAAAAATTGTTTCGTTCACTTTCATCCGTACCTATTGTGCGGCAACGGCTTCCTGGGAATATTGATGTAGCGCTTGCGCCATGCAATGAATGACTTCTCTGCTTCTCCCATGGTCTTCTCCCCATCACCTCCATGAATGTCAAGAGGCACATCGCTAAAACCTTCAATAGCTTTATCCATCGAGACGGTAGCATATCCAGCTGGTAGTACTGCCCCATGGATTCTTGGTGTCTTGGTACGGTCGATAGGGTTTACAACACCAATAGCCACCTTCACTGTGCCATTATCTTTTGGAATGTGCAGCTCACATGATGTAAAAGGTTCAGTGACGTCATCCACGGGGAAGCGCAGCTCTGCATCTTTTATGGCATCAGGCAGCTCCGTAGAAGCACAACTGCTTCTCAACTGATCGGGGGGGGGGGCTAATGTTGATTCCTGGAGCTATTGTAATCCCATGGGTACTCAATTGTATTTGCACTTGCCTTGCGACTTCCTCTTGCATTTTTGCTTGCATTTCTTTTTCTTGCCTTTGTGATTCAAGCACCGCTTCCCGTGACTCAATAACATATTACTGCAAGATGCGGATCCTCTCTGCCTCCTCATCCTTCCGTCTCTGGAGGCTTCTGTACGAATTGATCCATTCAAGGAAACCTTGCACCCACGGAACAGCCCCTTTGCCTCTAGTTCGTCCACAATGCTCAGCGGTCTCGATGGAATATGTCAGTTCATCTTTCTCTCTGTTGGGCCAGAATAGTCCACTATCTCTAGCTTTTAGAATTTGAATCAACCTTTCTGTTGCTCTTTCGAGTTTTGTGCCATGGACGAGCTTCCCAGTGATTGGGTCCAATCCTCCCCCATGACCTAAAAACCAACGCTTTGTGCGTTCAGGCCACGGTGCTGATTCAGGTATGACCCCCTTGGCAATAAGGTCTGCTTCTATTTTTTGCCACTTGGGAACAAAAGTCACGTAGCCACCTGATCCCATGTTATGGTGGAACTGCTTTTGTTTGGAATTCTCTTGGTTCCTTCTCGCCCGTTCCGCACTCTCTTCTGATGTCTTGTACTGTACAAATTCCTCCCAGTAGGGCCTTGCCTTCGTGATTGGGCCCTTATCGTTCCAATTTGGAGTCTTGTTCTTCTTGACGTATGATTTGTACAGCTACTTCTTCCAAGATTGGAATTGGGTGGCCATCTTCTTCATTGTCCAGTGCCTAACTCGCTCCGTCAACCTTTTGTGGGTGATGTCTTCATGATAATCATCTGTTTGGAGTGTGAAATGTGCAAGAACATCTTGCCAAATCAGCTCCTTGTCCTTATCAGAGACATAACTAATATGAGGAGCATTGTTATTTTTTTTCCATTCACGAGCATTGATCGAGAGCTTGTCCCTTACAAGGTCCCCACAGTGGTACATGAATTTCTGTGCATATTCTCCTAGTGATTCGCCTGTAGCCACATTGAATTCTGAGATGATGTAGCGGCCTTCCAACGGCTTTTTGGCCCCTCAAACATTCTTTGTGTTCAACGTCATCGTCGTCGATCCAGACGGCTATGTACGCATAGAAACACAAAAAGTATTATAAAACAAAGGTCGATCCAGTGGGCTACATGTATGCATAATAAATAAATGAGAGCTAGATATTGAGAAATATATACCTCGCCGGAATTATCTTCATGATCGAGATTCAAGTATTGACTCCCGTCGTCTTCCTGCTGGTCATTATCAACATCGGCACAATGTTCAGTGCCAGCGTTGATAATATCCATCATTTCCGCCTCCAGGTCATCGTCTCTCGGGTCGGCCATAGAGAGCCTAAACAATTATAAAACAATAATTATGCAATTAGGGTTTCATAGACATTTCATACACATTTCGAGGCGGTGGTGCCTGCGCGGGGCGGCCGGCCAGCGTCGGTGGCAGGGGAGGGTTTAGGGTTTAGGGTTTAGGGTGGTTTAGGGCTTAGGGTATAGGCCACATGGTATCAGAATATAACACAATTGATTTTTATCTTCTTTCTTTCTTTGGCCAGTATGCCATCTTTGATTGTATCGAAACTTTTACTTTGAAAGCCTACCATAAAGCATACTAAGCAATTCTACGTCTTTGTAAATGAAATCATCTTCAAGGATGGTAAACAATTAACAAGGTAGGCAATGCATCAAGTAGGTAACATTTGAATTAATCAACTTAATGCAATAGGTAACATAGGTGATAAACTTTTTAAAGTAAACAAGGTAATGGTTTAATGCATAAACTAGGGCTTGCCTTCATTGACGATCTCGGGTTCCAGATCAGTACCACAATTATCGAATCCCGAGACAACCGGAGATTCTTCCACAACTTGCTCAACTAGAATCGGTTCACTCTCGGATTCTACACGAAATAATAACATATGCTTCAACATGATGATAATGTAAACATGATGCTTTCATGGTGCATGAAATATGACCAAAACAAGATCAAACCCTAAACCTAACACTTAGGGTTTGCTTTTATCCATTTTTGAATTAATTTGGAAATAAGCTCAAAACGAACTTGTTCCAAATGACCTCAAAATTTTATGTAAGCTTCCTCATGACAAATTAGTGTACCAAAACAAATTTCATAATTTTTGGAGTTATACAGTGGCCTACAAAAATCATAGAAATTACATTTATCAATTAATTGACTGAATTTTTGAACATTAAAAATTTATTCAAATTTCAAGTTTCATATTTTTAAACCATAATAGAACATGTACAAAAGCTACACACAAATTTTCAGAATTTTTGGAGCTGTAATTATTTTCCTATGAATTTCCAAAGTTGCTGCACTATTCAAAATCCAGAAAATAAGAAATCTCCCTGTTCTCTCTCACTGACGACCCGGCCTCGCATGTCAGCGACCCAAACAGAGCGCACGGCGGTGCTACCAACTCTGGCCGACCAAACTCGTCGGTGGCGAGGCTCCGGCGAGGCGGACCGCACCAGCATGACCAACACCACCCCGCGAACTTACCCCGACACCCAGAACAGCAGCAGACGCACTGGAGGAAGCTCTACATCAGCCATGGCGGCCACGGTGGCGTGGGCACGGCGGCGAGACACACTCCGACGTGACTGGGCTATGACTAGGAAAACGATCGAGCTTATGAGCAACAGGATGTCATGGGGAAGGCGCGGCGTCGGGGGCGTCGGGACGATGCCCTCTAGTGAGGAAGAAGGCGCAGCGTCGGGGGCGGCCGGGGGCTCCTTGGTGAGGGGCGCGGCGTCGGGGCTACTCCGGCGAGGTGGGCGAGCCTCGGGCTGCCCTCCGGTGAGGAAGGCAGCGTCGGGGCTGGCCGGGGATGCAAATTGGCGGCAGCGGAGCTCTGGGGACACGCTGAAGACGAAGACGATCGAAGAGAGAAGGGAGGTGGTGGTTTATAGGAGAGGGACCTTTAGTCCCGGCTCCATCCACCGCCCGGGACTAAAGCACCTTTAGTCCCGACTCCTGCCACCAGCCGGGACTAAAGGTGGGACCTTTAGTCCCGGCTCCATCCACCGCCCGGGACTAAAGCACCTTTAGTCCCGGCTCCTGCCACCAGCCGGGAATAAAGGGGGACCTTTAGTCCCGGCTGTTGGAAGGAGCCGGGACTAAACGATTTTTTGGCGGACCGCCAAATGCAGCCCACCTTTAGTCCCAGCTGGTGGCAGGAGCCGGGACTAAAGGTGGGCTACATTTTCATTTCCTGCCAACTTTTGAGCAGATCAGTTTATTTTATATATGTTTTGTATTTAAATGTTTAAGTCTTATTATTTGCGCAGTAAATTCAATACTGGGCATAATTTTTTTAGAAAAAGTAATAAACTTTATTTTCATTTACTGCACACAAAAAAATATGTGACCTAAACTATTGTGTTTTTATTATAAATGTTGAACATAATGCAACTAATACTCACTATTTTCGTTAATGCAAAAATGTAGACTTTAATTGAAATTATTAAATTTATTGGTTTTCGATAGGAAATTAGTTTTCACGTAATTGTAACGTAAATCTTTAGGTTCTTCATTAATCATTGTATAATTAATCGGTGAGTTCGGGCGCAAATTTAATTAAAGTTAAAAAGTACCAAACCATCTCAGAAAAATCTCAAACTTGGTGGTGGCTACACACACGGCATTCGTAGTCTTGAGAAAAAGTTTGAGACCAATCCGGCACGGGAAAACAAATGGACTTCAAAGTTCCAGAGAACCTAGGTGTATAGATAGGGTTCGACGAAAGGTTCTATATACCTCTGTGAAGCACATCGACTCTGGCTATGTCGAAATGGCTTGAAATTTTTTTGTCAGTCATTTACACCCAAAATATGGCCCCACACAAGATCTTAGATTTTTCTGATAATTATTTTTATTATTACATTTTTCTTTGTGCCGCGTGAGACGAAATACGGGGAATTACATATTGAAAACAATATAATTTTGCATCAACCTCCACAAATATTTGTCTCCTAGGGCACAATAGACCATTTGGCAAAGTTTGGCACCATTCTGGATCATTTAGGGGGTGGACCCAGTTCAATGTATAATTAATCGGTGAGTTCGAGCGGAAATTCAATTAAGGTGAAAAAAGTACCAAACCACCTCAGAAAAATCTCAAACTTGGTGGTGGCTATACATAAGGCATTTGAAGTCTTGAGAAAAAGTTTCAGCCCAATCCGGCACTAGAAAGCACATGGACCTCAGAATCTCAGAGAACCTAGGTGTATAGATAGGGTTCGACGAAAGGTTCTATATACCTCTGTGAAGCACGTCGACTCCGCCTATGTCGAAATGGCTTAAAAAATGTTTGCCAGTCATTTACACCCAAAATTATGGCCTCACACAAGATCTTAGGTTTTTCTAATAATTATTTTTATTATTACATTTTTCTTTGTGCCGCGTGAGACTAAATACGGCGAATTACATATTCAAAACAATATAATTTTGCATCAACCTCCACAAATATTTGTCTCCTAGGGCACAAGAGACCATTTGGCAAAGTTTGGCACCATTCCGGATCTTTTCGGGGGTGGACTCAGTTCAACGTATAATTAATCGGTGAATTCGCGCGGATATTCAATTAAAGTGCAAAAAGCACCAAACCAGCTCAGAAAAATCTCAAACTTGGTGGTGGCTTCACACAGGGCATTTGCAGTCTTGAGAAAAAGTTTGAGACCAATCCGGCACTGGAAAGCATATGGACCTCAGAATCCCAGAGAACTTAGCTGTATAGATAGGGTTCGACGAAAGGTTCTACATATCTCTGTGAAGCACGTCGACTCCGCCTATGTCGAAATGGCTTGAAATTTTTTTGGCAGTCATTTACCCCCAAAATATGGGCCCACACAAGATGTTATGTTTTCTGATAATTATTTTTATTATTACATTTTTCTTTGTGCCGCGTGAGACGAAATACGGTGAATTATAGATTGAAAACACTAGAATTTTGCGTCGAAATACGGTAAAATAAAACTTAAAAACTTATGTGTGAAAATTATAATTTTCCCCTAAAATCTAAAACTATTTTTTCAACAAAAGACTCTAAAAATCAAAGTATACTTAAGAAAAGAATATAAATGAAACTAATAAACTAAAACTATTTGTTTTTTTAATAACTACTGGCGAAAGCTTTATTCCCGGTTAGATGTTATAACCAGGAACAAAGAGCAATATTTATTCCCGTCTGAAGCCTCCAACCGGGACTAAACATTTAGTCCCGGTTAGTGGCTCTAGCCGGGACTAAATGTCGATCTTTAGTCCCGGTTATAGCCTCTAACCGGGACTAAAGGTTTGCCTACCGAGCCAGTAGCGTTGGGCAGCGACCTTTACTCCCGGCTCGAGGGTATAGCCGGGATTAAATCTCCTTCACTCCCGGGTTCAAAAAATGCCGGGAATAACTCTGAAAATGGTGCCGAGACAAAAGGTCTGTTTTCTAGTAGTGTACACCACCCGGATGATTGTATTTGTTTCGTGCGATGGCTTGTAGATTACTCCTATGTACTTGCCACATGGATTTATTTTCCTGAATCTTTAATTGTTGGCTGTATTTTCTATATCGATATTGATTATTTTGGTCATATCTGAATCTGATTTGATGATGCAAGAGCTAGAACGAAAGAGGTTCATGTTGCACAAGCGCTATCAGTGCTCAAGTGCCATTCTCCCAACCGTTCTCCACTTGTTCCACTTTTCCGGTGATATCCGGCCGACGAGCTGTTGACCCGTAGATGACCCGGTGAAACCATGCATACGATGCTATTGATGGCTGGCGAAGGGACCAACATATCACACACAATCTTTATACGGCACGCGCGCATGTGTTACTGTCGAGTTCCAACATGTACACGAACATGCGTCAACGTACGTATGGTTGGACGAGGCAATTAACATCGGCGTGCGTCGGTGTCTGTTCACGGCAAGTTGAGGGCGGCGGTGAGAGGCTAGGGTTTCAGGATATGGGTGGGAGGGAAACCTTGAGTTTGGCCTTATTTTTATGGGTCGGATCGACCCGACCCATTTCCATCCATAAGCATATTATCGGGCACACAAAAAAGCGCGGTCAAAGTCGTCCACTCTCGTCTGCATGAGTAGAGGCATTGCTAATTTAAGGGCGCGGAGCCATGCTGCTAGCAAATCGTGCGCTCATCTGTAGTACTACTAGTATTTTTCTCGATCGAAATATAGCTCTTGGAGGCGTACAGCATGTCGACCAGCAGCAACTACCATGCTTGGACGAGGTCGCCCGTTGTCCTCGGTGTAGTTTTGCTGCTGCTTCTTGTGGTCTGCAGCGACGACGGCAGCGGCGGCGGCCTCGTCTTCCTGCTGGCAACAGCTACCGAAGGCGAATCAGGAAGCACCGGAAGCAGCGGAAGCAGCGGCCATAGTAAGTGTCCACGGCCACCCAAATCAGGGCAACATCCATTACCCATGCACACATGGTGCTGGTGCGGGTATAACTATTTGCATTAGTTCGTTGTTGCATTTTTGTAGGAAAATATTTTCACTATAGTAAATCAAAAGCCCGGCCCTCACCCCTCATCGACTTCATTCTTTGGCTACCTATAGGAGTTACTAGGTAGCCCCCATGGAAATTTCATAATTATATAATTCTTTCAATGGCAAACCTTAAAGCATTAAATTAAACTAATAATGAGTTAGACTAGACGATTATATGTTTATTTCAACGATGACAACTGTGTCTGCTGCTATATATCTTTATTAAACTCGAAGGACTGTCTCTTAATCCATGTATAGTACATGGCGGATTAACAAAATATACTAAGAAATATAAATTGTAACGTGCATTAAGGAAACAAGAGGTATTTAATAAGAAACTATATATATAGTTAGAAAACGAATATTTTTAACTTGCTTATTGCACATCCACAGAAAAAGGAATGTGTAGTATTATATATGAGTAGTTTAATTAAGAAGATTTTTGCGCCATCTTTTGTTAACGCAGATCGTCCCCCGGGAACCGGTCCTCCGACACCCCACTCTGACGCTATCAGCCGTAACCGCCCGTCGGAGAGCAGGTACCGCTCGGACCGCCGTAATGACCAGCCCATCATGCTCGGAGAGCCGTAACCGGCCTGGCATCACTGATTGATGGGTCCTACGAGAAGCGAGCGGGCGACCCGCCGACGACAGCCCATCATGCTCCAACCGTCTACAGTTAACAGTTTTCTACCACGTGTCCTTTCTGGTGTCAGTGGGAAAATGGTTACATTTTTTTTCTCTAAATAAATGACCATTACTCACTCCTCAGGTGTCCGTTCTTAAATAAGTTTGCACTGCTAGCTGTGTTCCTTGCCTCAAGATCTACAAAGGTTGTGTTTAGTTGTAGGAATTTGGAATTTGGGGCTACTGTAGCATGTTCGTTTTTATTTGGCAAATAATGTTCAAATATGGATTAATTAGACTCAAAAGTTTGTCTCGTAATTTCTCACCAAACTGTGTAATTAGTTTTTTTTCATCTACATTTAATGCTCCATGCATGGGCCGCAAACATTCGATGTGACAGGTACTGTAGCACTTTTTGGGATTTTGGCTTCAAACTAAACACGCGCAAAGCTAGTTTCCATATTTGATACTGTATGTTTTAAACTGATATATATATATATATATATATATATATATAGAATTGAATATATATTATTTATTTGTCACTTACGTACAAGCTGTATATGTAGCAGCTTATGTTGCCTTTTATAGATAATTAACAAATTGTGATGTGTGCTTCATATAACATTAATTATCATGTATGGACATTGATATGACAGTTCCTAGTTCAATAACTTTTGCTGGCGCCCCTAATGTCACAATACACGTGTAAAAATGCCCTAGAGAATGGGCGTCTGTGACATCAAGATCTCACATACGTGTATTACGTGTCTCTGATGACTCCCATCAGAGACATGTCTTAAACAAAATGTTCCTTTGAAGAAGGGTCATCAGAGACGCGCGCGGATTGATAAAACATGTCTCAGGAGGGTCTTACCAGGGACGCATTTTAGCTATCCGCGTCTTTGATGAGGAATTACAAAAACAAAACAAAAGAAGAATAACCTCAGTGCCAAGGCTAGGAAACCAAATATTAGTAGTAAACAAATATATTACACATGCAGATTTGGACACACCAGATTCATTGACGGTAGCTACAGGTACATATCTATCACATACATACATATATCAATATATATATATATATGAATGACCACTATACACATCAATAAACAAAATATGAACATGATCTGTATGGCAAAATTTTCTGTCCATTTCTCATACTGGGCTGCATTCTAAAACGAAGTAGGAAAATTACCCCATTAGTTCCAACTGATCACATACATGCGCAACTACACACAGTACTGGTATACATATGCACCAATATAATAAATTTTTAGCTAACTCCTGATTATGGTCTATGAAGGTTCAGGTGATTTTTTTTTGAGGAAACAATGTTCAAGTGAATTTCAATGTTCATATGCAGTGAAATACACAAAGAAATATGGCAAATCACACCATGGCTAACCATACAAGGAAAGAGCATGCAACAATGCAAATAAAATTAAAAGACGATGTACTTGTATGCAAATATATGACACACAAATACTTGCTGAGACATGTGAATATACATCATGACGCATATCTTGTACTAAATACTATAATAAGTCGGTATTAGTATAGAATGGTAACAGGCGCTAAGTGGCTTATCAACTAGGCAGTTATTAGTAACTGGCTATTTAATAGGCTGTTACTGATAACTGCAACCCACTGATCGGCTTTAACTCTCCTTGGACTATAAAAGGAGGGTGTGGTTGATCGGGGAAAGGTTAGATGTTGTTAGTTGTTCTGGACGCTCACATTCTTGACTAAGCTCATCTATTAACACACACAGAAACAAAGAACGTAGGGTATTACCTCTTCCGAGGGCCTAAACCTGTCTAAATCTTTGTGTCTCTTCGTGACTGTTTACACCAAAAATTGATAAGCTTATCTTAGAAAGGAAGAGATCGGCCGATGATGTCAAAAGCAAGAAAGTCTCCTAGTTAAGGGATATTTACGAGACAGCAAGGAAATGTTATTTTATTTGGAGAAACACGAACGCCAGGTGCATATCACAATGAAAGAAACAAGGACACGTATCAAAACAAGGAAGCTTCATCAGTAAGGATTCTGCATAAGGGAAATTAGTGTCCATGTATCTTGATATTTCTTTTTGTTATCTAGTCATGTTCATTTAGGACTCTTATCAGCCCAGGGTATAAATATAGACCCCCGGCTATTGTACCGAACATACACACATCAATCAAAATCAGTATTTACTTTTTCATCTTTACACCAACCCTTAGAAGAAAGAGTAATGTAGATCTCGACGAGTTCTTCAACAAGCAGGGCTGCCATCGGTTAAGTTCGACCTCCAGCTTGTCTATAAGTACCGTCACGACTTAAGGGGTGTTTGGTTGCCCCTCCTAAATTTTAGTCGTTGTCCCATCGGATGTTTGGACACATGCATGGAGTATTAAATATAGACTAATTATATAGTTTGCGACTAATTTACGAAACGAATCTTTTGAGCCTAATTAGCCTATGATTTGATAATGTTTTGCTACAGTAAATATATGCTAATGACGGATTAATTAGGCTTAAAAAATTCATCTCGTGGAGTACTGACGGATTATGTAATTTATTTTTTTATAGTAGTAGATTCTGTTGCCGGATCCTCCCGACAGACCTCCTAAATTTTAGTAGCCGGATCCAAACACCCCTTTATATTGTTGTTTGTAAGGCTGCATCAGCTTATTGACCTCTTGGAAGTCGTAGTATAAGTTAGTTATCGATCCTTATCTAGTTCAAGTACGGCTGCCATCGGTTAAGCTTGACTTCTCGAATTAGATTAAGGTCAAGTTACTGGCTCTACCTAAGGGTGACATCCTTTGGTAGATTCATTAAGTTACCGATCTTGCTGATGTTCTTTTTGTTATTAGTTTTAGCAATATCAACCTGTCCGATCGAGATCGATCTAGATCGGTCTCACATCCTTTTAGTCCATCGTTTATTTTGCTATATTGTGATGATTTTTACTTTAAACGATGAATTATGTTTTATCGGCCATTCTACTTCGATCTTGATCGTGCATAGTACGCGACCAAGGCATGTCTGATCTTGAGTAGGTTTACTAGCTAGTTGAATCTGGTCTATAGCTCGCTATTATGGCTGTAACAATCCGTTCGATCTCCACTGTTAGCACTTAAAATCAGAGTATGCTAGTTGATAGATTTGCTTTCGGCCAGGCATGACCTTAGTTGTTTGCTATGCCTGCATCAGCTAAATAGCCGATTGCCTGCACTTTAACACTTATAGTATGTTTTCATGATTCAGTTAAATGTGAATAGATCTGTTTACTTTAAAGGTTTAATCTGTTATCTTTATTATGACTGCCATCGATTCGGTCGAACCCCACTGTTAAAGATAATAGGCTAGATTTGATGAGTTTATAAATCTGTTCACATTAAATAGTTGATTGTTCACATGTTATGCCTCTACCTTCTCTGCATCGACTGTTTTAGCCGATTGCCTATGCTCTCACACATATAGCATGCTTTTATGAATCTATCAACATATAGATGGTTTCATATATTCTTTCGCTTTAGTTTGTTATCACTATCATAGCTGCATTGATCCAGTCGAATCTCACTGTTGATGGTAACATATTAGATTTAGAGCGTTTATAGATTCATTTGTACTAGACAGTCGATTGCTCACATGCTATAATCCTCTTTCTACCTGAATCGGCTATTTTAGCTGATTACAAGAGCTTATTATGCTTATCTATTTCTCAGTCATCTGTTGTTTATGTTCGTTATTTATACTTATGAATTAGCCAATTTCATGATTGTTTTTATCTATTAAATTATCGATCATGCTCATTAATATTATCGGCTTGATACTTTATATCGATCATGCTCTGTTTAGCCGGTAATGTTTATTTCTATCGCTTTATTGTCATATATCGACTCCGTAGTCGATGGCCATATCAATCGGCTGTTTAGCCACATATCGGAACTGTCTGATGCAACACTGGCATGTTCCACCCTAAATTACTGATAAGGTTTCTCTCCTTGTTAATTGTAGGTCAAATTGACTGGCACACCTTCAGGATTTTTAGGATCGACTGGTCCTGTGTTGAAGCCAAGCAAGATCTATGGGTTGACCTCACTCAGATCATCCAGCTTGCAGCGTGTCAGGCGCATTTGCCATGTTTTTTTGCGCCAACACGCATTCTGGCACGCCTGGTGGGACCATAATCGTTTGATCAGAAGTCAGAGATATGGATTCCAAGCATTAAAAAGTGCTTAACTCTACTTGGATGCATGCTGCTAGAATTCACATCATCATGTTTCAAGAAGGAGCGTTCAATGCGATTACAGTATGAAGATCCAGCAGGTAATCCCGAGTGTGTCAGTGCATCTGCTAGTCCCAAGGAGTTAGTACATCTGCTGGAGACATGCATGATACATGCTACGTGTGCAAGACTGATTCCAAGGAGTTGGATTTGTTGACGAAGCATGTAACACCCTAGGTGTTAGGCTTACATAATTTGACTTGCATTGCATGAGCATAAGCATCAAGCATTCATATATAAGCTTTTACATGTGAAACATATGATTGAAACATATGAAACATGCTTTGTTATTTCATGTTTCCTTTGTGTATGCTTATGATCATGAGTGAATAAGTGTACGTGGTTGACATTAGTCACTAAAACACCTTATCTACACTTAGGATGACTAATGGAACATTGTTCATATAGACCACTTTGTCTAATTAAGCCCCTAAGTGAAGATATGCATGTTGACCTAGGGAGTTTTATGTGTAACCAATGTATGAAATGCTTGTGTGACCCTAGGGATACATTAAACATGTTTATAATGTCATTATGAACAACTTTAGTAGTCATGACTAGGGCTAGTTTGGTAACTAAGTCATAGTTCTAATGTAAGTCATCATTTGAAAGTAGTCTGTTTGACCTAGTTTGAACTATGTAATAGAGACTTTGCATGGATGTGTTCACTAAAGCAAAGTTGTAGTATTTGATTAGAGGAACAACTTTTATTTTTAGGTCATGAGCTAATTTAGTGCCTAGCTTGGTCTTTTTGAGCTCACAAAAATCCACATTTCACTGTTTTTCAACACTTAGAATTTTTCTAAGTCACAGCTGATTTCCAGTTTGACAGGCTCGACTTTGTGCTGATTTTTCTCTCTAACCATTGAGAATTAGGCTTTGATTTATAAAGAAGTTTTGTAGCTAGTACATAGCTCTACAATTTTAGTTTTAACATCGTTCATTGATTCGCCGTGGATCGAGAGATTTAGAGTCTTCAAATTGCTGTGTCAATCGTTGATTTAGGCACTGATGAACGTCGCACCGTCGTGGCTGACCGTGGACACAAGCTGGCCGCCACGTGGCCGTCACTGGCTGATGTTGGGCCCTCACCGTGGCGTACTGGCGCCCGTTATCTGTGAAGCCGTGCGTCCTCTCTCGCACTAACGTACTCACTTCCTCACTCTCCAGCGCTCTCTCTCGCTCTCGCCGCGGAAAAGCCAAGCACCGCTGAGCAACCCGTAGCTCTGCCATCACCTAGCACACCCTACACCGTGCCATTACCACTTCCATCTAGCCCACAGCTTCGCCGCATTCCCCTCTACCTCCCCGATGTGGTTGCAGCACCGGACGAGTTACGATGAGGGCGAAATCGCCGTTTCCGTCCTCGCCGGAGATCTTGGCTCCCATGGCTGCCTCCATGGCGAGCTCGTCACTGCTGAGCTTGCATGTGCATTCCTTCGCTGTTGTCATGTTAGGGATTGCCCAGGATGTGCTCTCACCGCCGCGCCACCGCGCACGCGGGCAGAGCTCGTCGGAGCACCTTGCCTCACCTAGGTAGCTTCTTTAGATTTGCGTCGTCATAGTGGAGCTCGCGCACCTCTCACCGAGCCTTGCCGTGGCCAGAGATGGCCGGTGACGGGGTGGCTCCTGTTCATCCGCGCCTCCACCCCTAGGTCAATCGATGCGGTTTGATGTGTTGATTACGTTGGTGTGTTTGGTTTCACTGGAGACCTCGCCGTCGGTGACATATCGCCGCCCGGCCGTTGTGCTCTGTTTTTGGTCGCTGATAGGTGGACCCCGCTGACCAGTGGTACCTCTCCGTCAGCGACGGCTAGTTAGGGTTTTTGGTTATTCTTTCATATATTTTTGTACCAACTTTGAAAAATCATAAGTTGAGTTGTAGATGTCCATTTTTGGTGAACCAAATTTTTGTTGTGTTCCTTAGAAAGTGTACTATTTTATAAAAATATGATATATACCGTTTCTAGTATTTTTATTGGTGATTAAAATGTATTAAATAAGTGCTTTTTGAATGTTAGTAAACTTGTAAATTAGATATCTTGAGCTAGAAAAGTGATAAAATTGTGATTCCAATTTTGTTAGTCTTGTGTTGACATGCTCTAGCTAGAAAAAAATATTAAACTTGCAGTATACTTGATTGAGATATGATATTTCTATTTATCTATTAATAAATGACATTTTCTGAGGAAAATTATAGGGATAAAAATATGTAACATATTGCTATGCAAATTTTTGTATAGTAGTATGGCGCTAGTATGAAGCTAGAAAAATTATATAATCTGTTGTTTGACACTTTTCTATAGGGTTTACTCAGCTTATTCGGTTGGCTGGTTCATATCGTTACTGGTTCGTTTATATGAGAGAGAAGTGCTGCTGGCTGGTTCATGTGAACAGTGTTCATGTGTGGGGGCTGGCCAGCCCAGTCAGCCCAGCCGATCGAGCTGACTATTTTCACTAAAATAGGCCTTGCTAGCTTGTCATTTTTGTAGAGGATGTAATACATGGCCAAATGTTATGAAATTTTTATAGTAGTCTATTGTGAGCACTAGGAAGATACTATAATTTTATGAGAATTTATTGTGCACATTGTTGTATGTTTGTTATTTCTCTAATTATTTAATTAAATTAATAAAAGCATTTAAGTAATTAAATTATGATTGATCATGATGTTTTCTATGGTTCTTATGATGCATAGTAACTATTGATATCAATAGTAAGGCTTAGAAGCAATTGATTGTATGCCACTAACTAATTATCACTTTATAATTCAAATAAAGGGCCGCAGGTATAGTTTCGGTTGTGTGTATGATTTAATATTGATAGTGGACCTTTCTGTAAAACTTGTTAATAATAAAATTGTTGATAACTTATTAATCCACCTTGTGTTAAATTTTCATGGTCATAGGCCTTAGGGTTTAAGAGTTTTGGTTGTTAGAAGTTTGCTGTCCTAATTGTTCACTTTCTAGACATAATTTTTTGACTGAATTGTTTGACCTAAATAACAATTGAATCACCTTAAGAGGATTAAAATAAAGTTGTAGATAATTTCATAAGATTTCCATAATGTCTAGAACCATATAATTTTGATGTGTATAACTCCAGTTATGGTTAAAACAAATAGCTGCTGTTTTGTAGTTCGGTAATTGACTTGCAGAAGTATTTGCTTAGGTAATAGAGAAGAGATATGCACCTAGTCCATAAAATAGGATGCACTTGTTATTACTTTAACACCATACCATTGAAAATACTTACAAGGATACATTCATCACTTTTTATCATAGTATACGTGTTGTCATACATGCATTCACAATTTCTTATTCATAGGATTGACCGAGGAGATAACGTTGTTGGAATTCAACGAAGAAGGGGAAGGAGATCAGTAGGAGAATCCTCAAGCCACAGCTCTCGAAGAAGAGGAGCAAACTCCAGAAGAGCTCCTAGAGTGCCCAGATCACCGCCCCACCTATTTTCTCAAAGGCAAGCCCCGGAGCATTCTAAGTCTCCCATGTTTTACAAAATATTACTCGAGTCCTTTATGTTTGATGCATTAGGTTATAATAGTTGGTTGGAAACACTTGATGCATGGAACTACCTTGTTTAGATACATATACCTTTAACCCTGTGTAGTCCAGGATCAAATATATGCTTAGCCAAGCATAGACCGGTAGCAGTCAGGTGATTTCCTGTCACCTGTGAGATATAGGTGGATAGCAAAGCACGGTTGGCTATATTTGCTATCGTGGAAAAGAACCATGGGGTAATATAAATGGAGGCCGGGCGGAGTCTATGTGCGGGTTGACTCATGTGATTCTGCATGTGCCGATTAAGGACTGTACCATTCTTGGCACTTCTGACAAGATTGAACGCATGCCTATCACTTAGCTGGCCGGATAACTCGTTCCGACCGCGAAGCTGAGTAGCTCAACTCAAGCCAGGCCCCGCTCTATAAGAGTGAGCAGTCTGGATGGTAGTAAGGATGTGTGGGGAGCCAGGCCCCGCTCTATAAGAGTGAGCAGTCTGGATGCCCAAGGGTAGAGTAGTCCTGATTGTCTTGGCAGCTGGTTGTCCCTGATTGTGCGGCGTTGGGCGAACCCGTGAAATATGTACTTGAGTTGTACCAATGGTGACCGTTAATCTGGTCTACCTAGGTTTGTGTTAGGAATAAATTCCTAGCTAGTTGAAATCGATTTGAATCACTCTCTCCCAGATAGTGAGAAACTTGGCTAGTCCCAACATCGTAGTAATTGTATTATGGAATGTGATGGTTCAAATAAATATGGAATTACTACACCTGCTATGGTACTATTGTATGCTCTTAAAATGATATACCACATGTTTGGCATAGGATAGTTGCTAATCTAGAGATGAATAGCTATAATTAACTTAATGACCGAAGTATAATTGTATAATTGAGTTAATCACTTTTTATACAAAATGTTGTTATGCTACCTCCACTTATAAAGCCTTGCATAATCCTTGGAGTCAATTTATTTCTGGTTTATGATGGGTAAGTCTAGCTGAGTACCTTCTCGTACTCAGGGTTTTATTTCCATTGTTGCAGATGGTACCATCTATCACGGATATTGCAAGAATTGCTTCTATCCCGCCATGGATGAGGAGTGAGCCTTGGGCAGGCATCTTTAATAATCCTTCTATATGCTTTTGTGGATGGTGATTATGTGTTGGCACTGTATTTGAACTATGTGACAAATGTTAGTTTCGAACTTAATTTGCTTCCTCTACTATCTATCAAACTTGGTTTGTAATAACTCTATTTTGTACTCTGATGAATGATCTGTATTTGTGAACTTTATGTAATGTGTGACATGTATGTTGAATCATGTATGATCTTAGCTGTATATGGATCGTTTATCGAGACCCGTTGTGGTACTCGACGGACTACTGGGTTTATATGGGCTCAAGTATGATAGTGCGACCGCTTGCGGACCGCCATTGTACTTGTGCTCCTATAAATTGGCCGGTTCTGCGATAGCTGGTATCAGAGCAAGATTCAACATTAATTGCCACATGTGTATTTAAAACAAAGGTTTTTGTTTTCTAAAACTAGTTTATAGCAACTAATAGCTATATAAATAAGTATTTGAAACCTAGAGTTGAAATCTAAAGTGTGCGAGTGATCACTTTCTTATGCCCAGTTAAGGACTCTTAGGTGGCTAATTAAGTACTAACTTGGGGGTTTTCATTTTCGTCGTCCATACGGCGTGCTATTATATGGATGCCATTCACTTGAGTGGTAATGTATGGATCAAATGCCTCTACGCCAAGGTAAGAAGATAAGTTGATGAGTGGCATAACCACAAGATGTGAGCGTGCGGTCGGGGAGAGCTAGCTTGGTACGACTATGTATGCATGCTTGCATGTGTGTATGGTGCGTATTTTATTGTGGGTAATAAACTGTCATCGGGTAGCTTTGATACGGAAGTATATGTATGGGTATACATATATGAAAGTATTTAGTTGCAACATAGAGCCCAGATTTACATTCTACATATATAATTGTAGGGTTGGGCTGAAATGAATCTCTTGTGTAGGTACACTAACAACGAAACGAGTAGTTCGACTAGCTATGCTATATATGAGAGAACATATGCATGCCACCGTGTATGCCATTAGATAAAATTTTCCTAATTTTGTAAGGACGTACGGAACATGCATGCATCATGATAATAATTTTTCAATACTTGCATTGTTCCTCCCCTTATAGATTTTGTACTTGGTTATGTTACTCTTATCCATTATGACTTCGTCTCACAAGAATTGCATATGTTGTTGGTACAGATGGCAACACCGGCTAGAAGTGAGAGTTTCCTGATGATGTTTGGAACTCCTGCTCTACTTTGGAGAGTCTTGCACTATGTGGGGTACTATGAACTGCCCCTCTATCATTGGAATGAAGAGTACCTGGAGGGACAACCATGGTATGAAGTGCAACTAACCATACCAGCTCGTACTCAAGCACCCTTCTGGCAGGAGTGGAAGGCAGAATCTGAAGGAAGAACTCCTTAGGAGGCTGCCCAAGTAGTAGCCTTCGAGGTACTAAGTCAGATCTATCAACAGCACAGGGATGAACTTACCGGCAGTGCCGTTGGTGTTTTTCCTCGAGTGGATCCATCCACAGTATATATGGGCACAATGCAACCGCAATGCATTGATCCGAGATCAGGATGAGCGGGCAACTAGTTCTAGTCCCACTATGAGTGCCATGTTAGTAGTGATGAAGATGCTCTATACTCGTCAGGACACCATGGATTTTTGGCAGGAGTCATATACCACTTGCATGGATAAGCTCATGAGAGCTGAAGCCGCACAACGTAAGCTCAAGAAGCGTGTGCGCAAGCACAAGAAGGCAGTAAGTGAGGCTCGATGGGAAACCGATCAAGCCTATGTAGCTTTAGGGAATCTCCACACTCAAATGGAGCAAGTGGATCAACAGAGAGCTGTAGCCCAAGAAGCAAGAGCAGATGATTAAGCAGTGTTAGCAGGACTATGAGAGCAGCTGGAGGCCGCCCGTGCCGAGGTGTCCACAGCTATGCGCCAGCGAAACCTGGCAAACAACCATGCCACTACAGCAGAAGCAAAACGAGATAGGACTTGCGCCATGAGCGTCATGTAGGACCATGCTGAGAGGGACTTGCGCCAGTAGCTTGCACAGGCCCAGCATGTAGTGATGGATCTTCAACATGAGGTGCATTATCTGAACAACCAACTGCACCCGATCCTTGATGACAAAGATTTAGATATGTTAGTAGAAGATGATGGTTGGGATGAGGAAGAAGTGGAGCCAGAGAACGAGGATGATCCTATCTCCGACCTCAACAAGGATCATAATGAAGATTAGATTCGCCTAGTGACTAGTGGAAATGCTAGATGTATCCTCGCTATTTATGTAATGGACTTGTAGTTGAAGTTTGGTAATTTCGGTAGAACTTTCATGCAATATTTGTACTTTGCATGTTATTTCATGTTGTGTGAACGTTAATGAAATTCCAGTTTTGTCTTACTGGTGATTATGACTTGTATGTTAACGCGCTGCGAGCCCGATAAGTGATCAAATTGGAGATGTCATGTTGTGAGAATGAATTATTGTGCCTCTGTTTTATTGTATGAATTTAAGATTCTCTCCAGTAATTTTAGTTTGGCATGATTATACAATTCATCTGCAATCTCTTGACATCATCCAATAATCACTTATTGTTGCAACTTTGCAGATGACTCGCACTCATGCCGGAGCAAGCAGCAGCCAAGAGGGCAATGACGGTGACTTACCACCACCGCCACCACCGTCTGCTAATGAGTTCTTTGCCCAGTTCTTGGGAAGCCAGAGGACTATGGAGGAAACCCTGCACCTCATTACGCAGAACATGGCTCGTGCCAACCAACAGCAATAGGGCCTGAGCCATACCAGTACAGCACCTTCAAGGATTTTCTGGATACCAAGCCTCCTATCTTCAAGGTGGCCGAGGAACTGCTCTAGGCGGATGAGTGGCTCAACACTATTGAGCAAAAGTTTCGTCTGCTGAGCGTCACCGAACACCAAAAGGCAGAGTATGCGTCCCATCAGCTGTAGGGACCGGCTGGGATTTGGTGGATCCATTTCCTGTCCTCTCTACCTACCAATGCATAGGTCACATGGGAGCAGTTGAAGTTAGCCTTTAGGGAACATCACATTCCCCCAGGGCTGATGCACATGAAGGCAGCTGAGTTTATGTGACTCACACAAGAGACCAAGAACCTTACTGAGTACATGCATGCTTTCAACAATCTATCTTGTTATGCCACATGTTTTGTTAACACTAAAGAAAAGAAGATAGAAAGCTTCAAGAGAGGTCTTGGCACTAAGTTGATGAAGACTATGGCCAACGCCAAGTGCACTACTTACAATGAGTTCATCAGTGATGCATTGACTCAGGAGAACCACAATAATCTACATGCGGTAGCAAAAGGCCGCAAGAGGGCAGCTGAGGCAAGTGCCTCAGGATCTTCATAGTCCAGAGCTCTAGTGGCAGCTAGGCCATAGTTCCGACCACCAGTGCCCAAATTCAGACCTCCTCCACCAAAATCTCAAAACAGTAGACCTTAGAAGGTGTTCCGTAAGGCGTTCACCATTGCCTTACCCAAGGGGAATGGAGGGCAAGGAAGCTCAACAGGACCCAAGAGCAATCAACCCTACTTCAACTATAATTAGTTGGGCCATTGGTCCAAAGAGTGCCCCCATCCTAAGAAGAACATCAATCAGAACCAGAACAATCAAAGATAGGAAAATCCAAAAGCACATCTTGGGTACGTGCACTACACCGCTATTGAAGAGGTGCCAGCAGGAGAAGTTGTCACTGCTGGTATGTTTCCTGTTAACAAGCATCCCGCCATTGTTTTATTTGATTCGGGAGCTTCTCATTCATTTATGAGCCAAGCATTTGCATCTAGACATGATCAGAAAGTAATTGAGGTAAGCAAGGGTGGTTATAGTATAAGTTCAGCTGGGGCTACTATCTCAACAAATATGATGGTTAGAAATGTGCTCATCTCTATACAAGAGAGGGAGTATACAACAGATCTGATAGTATTGCTCGGATTATCCATAAGTGCAATCTTAGGCATGAATTGGATGAGAGATCATGGTGTTCTCATTGACACTAGCACTCATACAATTATGTTGAGAGAACCAAAGGGAGGTAATGCTTTCCTAGTACCACTTTCCCGCAACTTTGAACTCCAGAACTTGTCTTGTGCTATCCAAGCCACTACCCTTTGTGATATCCTAGTGGTTTGTGAGTTTCCTGATATATTCCCAGACGAGTTACCAGGTTTACCACTTGATAGGGATGTCGAATTTAAGATTGAGTTAGTGCCAAGTACGGCACCTATCTCAAGAAGACCCTATAGGATGCCACCAAATGAGCTAGCTTAACTTAAAATTCATTTACAAGAACTGTTGGACAAAGGTCTCATTCAACCTAGTTCCTCTCCATGGGGATGTCCAGCATTGTTTGTAAAGAAGGACAAGTCCTTGAGAATGTGTGTGGATTATAGGCTACTTAATGTTGTGACCATCAAAAACAAGTATCCCTTGCCTCATATCTATATCTTGTTTGATCAATTGACAAAAGCAAAGGTATTCTCCAAGATTGACTTGAGGTCGGGCTATCATCAGGTAAAGATCAAGCCAGAGGACATACCTAAAACTGCTTTCTCCACTAGGTACGGCTTGTATGAGTATTTGGTCATGTCTTTCGAACTAACGAATGCTCCTGCCTACTTCATGTACTTGATGAATTCGATATTCATGCCCGAGCTTGACAAGTTTGTGGTTGTGTTTATCGATGATATCTTGATTTATTCAGAGAATGAGGCAGATCATGCAGAGCATCTGAGAATTATTCTGTCTAGATTGAGGGAACATAAGTTATATGCCAAGTTTAGCAAATGTGAATTTTGGTTGAGTAAAGTACCTTTCTTGGGTCACATCTTATCAAGAGATGGAATTTCTGTAGACCTATCTAAAGTACAAAGAGGTCATGGATTAGAAGGCCCCGACTTTGGTTCATGAAGTTCGGAGTTTTCTAGGGTTGGCAGGTTATTATCGTCATTTCATTTCAGATTTCTCCAAGATAACTAAACCCATGACTAGACTACTTTAGAAAGATGAGAAGTTCAATTGGACACCAGAGTGTGAAGCAGCTTTTCACACCCTAAGGACTCTATTAACTACAACTCCTATTTTAGCACAGCCCGACATTGAAAAGCCTTTTGATGTGTTCTGTGATGCATCGGGTATAGGTTTGGGGTGTGTGCTCATGCAAGAAGGAAGAGTTATTGCCTATGCTTCTCAGCAGTTGAGAAAGCATGAAGTCAATTACCCTACACATGATTTAGAACTTGCAACAATTGTTCATGCATTAAAGATATGGAGACATTATTTATTGGGCAACGTATGTCACATATACACTAACCACAAAAGTCTCAAGTACATCTTCACTCAACCTGAGCTGAACATGAGACAACGAAGATGGTTAGAGTTGATTAAGGACTACAATTTAGAAGTGCACTACCATCTAGGGGAAGCCAATGTTGTAGCAGATGCACTTAGTCAGAAATCTCATTGCAACACTGTGGAAGCATTGTTGGAAGATGGATTTAATTTGTTACATCCTATTGTACTGCACAATATCACTATCAGTTGTTCACTTGAGAACAAAATCATAGAACTGCAAAAGACAGATGTAGGTATATTTCACATCAAGAGAAAGATGCAAGAGCATGAAACAAAGCATTTCAGATTAGATGAAACAGGTGTGCTATGGTTTCAGGACCGACTTGTGGTACCGAAAGACCGTGAGCTTGGAAATCAAATTTTAGATGAAGCACATTCGTCCAAGATGTCTATCCATCCAGGTAGTAGCAAAATGTATTAAGATTTGAAAACCCATTTTTGGTGGACTAAGATGAAGAAAGATATCACCACCTATGTCGCCAGGTGTGATAACTGCAGTAGAGTAAAGGCTGTTCATTTGAAATCTGCCGGATTACTTTGGCCATTGCCTATTCCAGGCTGGAAATGGGAAGAAATTAGTATGTACTTTATCACAGGCCTTCCAATGACACAGCAAGGTCACGATTCAATATGGGTCATTGTAGATCATCTCACCAAGTCAGCACATTTTATACTGGTGAACACAAGGTATCTAGCTAGGAGGTACGCTGAGTTGTATGTTTCTCAGATTGTGAGACTATATGGAATACCCAGGACTATAATCTTAGATCAAGGACCACAGTTTATAGCTCATTTCTGAAAACACTTGCACCATGCTTTGGGGACTAAACTAATTAGAAGTTCAGCATACCATTCATAAACTTTCGGATAGACTGAGCGAGTGAACCAAATCTAAGAAGATTTGCTGAGAGCTTGTGTTATATCTTCCAAGGGTTCATGAGAGAAATGGTTTCCTTTAGCTGAGTTCTCCTACAACAAGTGTTATCAAGCTAGCATCAATATGGCCCCTTTTGAAGCCTTGTACGGTAGAAAATGTAGAACTCCATTGAATTCGATTAAGCCTGATGAAAGAAGATACTTTGGCATTGACTTTGTCACTAAAGCTGAAGATCAAGTGCGCATTATCCAATACCATATGAAAGCAGCTCAATCAAGACAAAAGAGATATGCTGATAAAAGAAGAAGACCACTGACTTTTGAAGTGGGAGACTATGTATACTTAAAAGTGTCACCCATGAAAGGAGTACAAAGATTTCGAGTGAAAAGAAAGCTTGCGCCTAGATATGTAGGGCCATATAAGATTACTGAATGGAAATGGAAGGTCGCTTATAAGTTACAACTTCCACCAGAGATGAGTGCAATATTCGATGTCTTCCATGTTTCTCAGTTAAAGAGATGACTTTGTATACGTGAGGAAGCCATTGCATCCACCAACATTGAGCTCCAATCGGATTTGACCTCTGAAGAAAAACCAATTTGAGTGTTAGAGGAGATGGAAAGAGTAACACGGAGTAAGGTCATTAAGTTCTGCAAGGTGATATGGAATAATCACAGTGAACAAGATGCCACATGGGAACGAGAGGATTATTTACATGAGGTTTATCCCACCTTTTTCCAAGAATGGTAGGTCTTGCAAAACCCAGGAAGAGATTTTTATAAGGGGGAGGGGCTGTAACACCCTAGGTGTTAGGCTTGCATAATTTGACTTGCATTGCATGAGCATAAGCATCAAGCAATCGTATATAAGCTTTTACATGTGAAACATATGATTGAAACATATGAAACATGCCTTGTTATTTCATGTTTCCTTTGTGTATGCTTATGATCATGAGTGAATAAGTGTAAGTGGTTGATGTTAGTCACTAAAACACCTTATCTACACTTAGGATGACTAATGAAACATTGTTCATGTAGACCACTTTGTCTAATTAAGCTCCTAAGTGAAGATATGCATGTTGACCTAGGGAGTTTTATTTGTAACCAATGTATAAAATGCTTGTGTGACCGTAGGGATACATTCAACATGTTTAAAATGTCATTATGAACAACTTTGGTATTCATGACTAGGGCTAGTTTGGTAACTAAGTCATAGTTATAATGTAAGCCATCATTTGAAAGTAGTATGTTTGACCTAGTTTGAACTATGTAATAGAGACTTTGCATGGATGTGTTCACTAAAGCAAAGTTGTAGTATTTGAGTAGAGCAACAACTTTTATTTTTGGGTCATGAGCTAATTCAGTGCCTAGCTTGGTCTTTTTAAGCTCAAAAAAATCCACATTTCACTGTTTTTCAACACTTAGAAATTTTTCTAAGTCATAGCTGATTTCCAGTTTGACAGGCTCGACTTTGTGCTGAGTTTTCTCTCTAACCATTGAGAACTAGGCTTTGATTTCTAAAGAAGTTTTGTAGCTGGTACATAGCTATACAATTTTGGTTTTAACACCGTTCACTAATTCGTCGTGGATCGAGAGATTTAGCGTCTTCAAATCGCTCTATCTGTCGCTCATTTAGGCACTAATGAACGTCGCACGTCGGGCCGTCATGGCCGACCGCGGATAGAAGCTGGCCCCTGTGTGGCCACCGCTGGCCAACACCGGGCCCTCGTCGCGGGGCGCTGGCGCCCATTATCTACGTAGCCGTGCGGCCTCTCTCACATTCACACACTCACTTCCTCACTCTCCAGCACTATCTCTCGCTCTCGCCGCGGAAAAGCCAAGCGCCGCCGAGCAACCCGTTGCTCCATCATCGCCTAGCGCCCGTTGCACCGCGCTATTGCCGCCTCCATCTAGCCCATAGCTTCGCCGCATTCCCCTCTACCTCCTTGACGTGGTTGCAGCATCGAACGAGCTATGGTGAGGGCGAAATCGCTGTTTCCGTCCTCACCGGAAATCTCGGCTCCCATGGCCGCCTCCACAGTGAGGTTGGCGCTGCTGAGCTTGCATGTGCATTCCTTCACTGTTGTCACATTAGGGCTTGGTTAGGATGTAGTCTAGCCAGTAGCATGATGTTACTGAGATTTGTTGTCTTGTTGGCATGGAACACGACGCACAGCGCCGCCGCGCTCTCACCGTCGCGCCACCGTGCACGCGGGCAGAACTCGTCGAAGCACATCGCCTCACCTAGGTAGCTTCGTTAGATTCGCGTCATCACCACAGAGCTTGCACGCCTGTCACCGAGCCTTGCCATGGCTGGAGATGGCCGACGCACTACAGCGCAGCGCCGCTGTGCCGCCATGGCCGGCGACGGGGTGGCTCCTGTTCATCCACGCCTCCACCCCCTAGGTCAATCGATGCGGTTTGATGTATAGATCACGTTGGTGCATTTGGTTTCACCGGAAACCTCGCCGTCGGTGAGATATCACTAGCCGGCCGCCGTGCTCTATTTTTGGTCACAAACGGGTGGACCCCGCTGACCAGTGGGACCTCTCTGTCAGCGATGGCTAGTTAGGGTTTTTGGTTATTCTTTCACAGATTTTTGTACCAACTTTGAAAAATCATAGGTTGAGTTGTAGATGCCCATTTTTGGTTAACCAAATTTTGTTAAGTTCCTTAGAAAGTGTAGTATTTTATAAAAAATATGAGATGTATTGTTTCTAGTATTTTCATTGGTGATTAAAATGTATTTCAATTAGTGCTTTTTGAATGTTAGTAAACTTGTAAATTAGATATCTTGAGCTAGAAAAGTGATAAAATTATGATTCCAATTTTGTTAGTCTTGTGTTGACATGCTCTAGCTAGAAAAAATATTAAGCTCATAGTAAACTTGATTGAGATATGATCTTTCTATTTATCTATTAATAAATGGTATTTTCTGAGAAAAATTATAGGGATAAAAATATGTAACATATTGCTATGCAAATTTTTGTACAGTAGTATGGCACTAGTATGAAGCTAGAAAAATTATATAATCTGTTGTTTGACACCTTTCTATAGGGTTTACTATTTTCACTAAAATAGGCCTTGCTAGCTTGACATTTTTGTAGAGGATGTTATACATGTCCAAATGGTATGAAATTTTTATAGTAGTCTATTGTGAGCACTAGGAAGCTACTGTAATGTTATGAGAATTTATTGTGCACATTTGTTGTATATTTGTTATTTCCCCTAATTATTTAATTAAATTAATAAAGGCATTTAAGTAATTAAATTGTGATTGACCATGATGTTTTCTATGGTTCTTATGATGCATAGTAACTGTTGATGTCAATAGTAAGTCTTAGAAGCAATTGATTGTATGCAACTAACTAATTATCACTTTATAATTCAAATAAAGTGCTGCATGTATAGTTTCGGTTATGTGGATGATTTCATGTTATTAATGGACTTTTCTATAAAACTTGTTAATAACAAAGTTGTAGGTAACTTATTAATCCACCTTGTGTTAAAGTTTCATGGTCATAGGCCTTAGGGTTTAAGAGCTTTGGCTGTTAGCATTTTGCTGTCCTAATTATTTACTTTCTAGATAGATTTGTTTGACTAAATTGTTTGACCTAGACAACTATTGAATCACCTTAAGAGGATTAAAATAAAGTTGTAGACAATTTCACAAGCTTTTTAGAATGTTCACAACCATATGATTTCAATGTGTATAACTCCAGTTATGGTAAAAACAATTAGCTGTTGTTTTGTAGTTCGGTAATTGACTTGCAGAAGTATTTGCTTAGGGAATAGAGAAGAGATATGTACCTAGTCAGTAAAATAGGATGCACTTGTTATTACTTTAACACCATACCATCGAAATTACTTATAAGGATGCATTCATCACTTTTTATCATAGTATACGTGTCGTCATACATGCATTCACAATATCTTATTCCTTGATAATGCATATAGGATCGACCGAGGAGATAACGTTGCTGGAATTCAACGAAGAAGAGGAAGGGCATCAGTAGGAGAATCCTCAAGCCACAGCTCCTGAAGAAGAGGAGCAAACTCCAGAAGAGCTCCCTGAGTGCCCAGATCATGGCCCCACCTCTTTTCTCAAAGGCAAGCCCTGGAGCATTCTAAGTCTCCCATGTTTTATAAAATATTACTCGAGTCCTTTATGTTTGATGTATTAGGTTATAAGAGTTGGTTGGAAACACTTGATGCATGGAACTACCTTGTCCAGATACATATACCTTTAACCCTGTGTAGGTCCAGGATCGAATATATGCTTAGTCGTGCTTGGACCGATAGCAGTCAGGTGATTTCCTATCACCTGCGAGATATAGGTGGATTCCAAAGCACGGTTGGCTACATTTGCTATCATGAAAAAGAAGCATGGGGTAATATAAATGGAGGTCGGGTGGAGTCTATGTGTGGGTTGACTCATATGATTCTGTCTGTGCCGATTAAGGACTGTACCATTGTTGGTGCTTCTGACAAGATTGAATGCATGCCTATCACTTAGCTGGCCGGATAACTCGTTCCGACCATGAAGCCGAGTAGCTCAACTCAAGCCAGGCCCTGCTCTATAAGAGTGTGCACTCTAGATGGTAGTAAGGATGTGTAGGGAGCCAGTCGTCAGACCAAGGGCAGGGTAGTCCTAATCATCCTAGCAGCTGGCTGTCCCTGATTGTGCGGCGCTGGGCGAACCCATGAAATGTGTACTTGAGTTGTTCCAAAGGTGACCTAAGGTGACTGTTGATCTGGTATGTCTGGGTTTGTGTTAGGAATAAATTTCTAGCTGGTTGAAATCCATTCCAATCGTCGTCTCTCCCGAATAGTGAGAAACTTGGCTAGTCCCAACATCGTAGTAATTGTATTATGGAATGTGATGGTTCGGATAAACTTGGAATTACTACACCAGCTATGGTTACTATTGTATGCTCTTAAAATGATATACCATATGTTTGGCATAGGATAGTTGCTAATCTAGAGATGAATAGCTATAATTAACTTGATGACCGAAGTATAACTGTATAATTGAGTTAATCGCTTTTTATGCAAAATGTTGTCAAGCTACCTCCACTTATAAAGTCTTGCATAATCCTTGGAGTCAATTTATTTCTGGTTTATGATGGGTAAGTCTAGCTGAGTACCTTCTCGTACTCAGGGTTTTATTCCCGTTGTTGCAGATGGTACCGTCTATCACGGATATTGCAAGAATTGCTTCTATCCGGCCATGGATGATGAGTGAGCCTTGGGCAGGCATCTTTAATAATCCTTCTATATGCTTTTGTGGATGGTGATCATGTGTTGGCACTGCATTTGAACTATGTGACAAATGTTAGTTTTGAACTTAATTTGCTTCTGCTACTATCTATCAAACTTGGTTTGTAATAACTCTATTTTGTACTCTAATGAAGGATCTGTATTTGTGAACTTTATGTAACGTGTGACATGTATATTGAATCATATACGATCTTGGTTGTATGTGGATCGTTTATCGAGACCCATTGTGGTACTCGACGGACTACAGAGTTTATATGGGCTCAAGTATGACAGTGCGACCGCTTGTGGGCCGCCATTGTACTTGTGCTCTTATAAATTGGTCAGTTCTGTGACAAAATAGACCGACAATCGTACAACAGATGAGTAGCCGGTAGTCATGTCGCCTTGTAGAGAACTGGTAAATCAAATTGAATGCTGTAAACATACAGGAATCGGCTATTGGAGAGCGGAATCAACTTTTCAAGAAAGAGATCGGCTCGATACAATATTTTTAGTTCAAAATGCAAGCTGATGCCAACGGATCAAGGCATCAATGCAAGCCGATGGAGCTTTTTGTTCATTTTGGATTCGAGAGAATACATCACTAGACTCCAGTTCATCACATATGACTTGCTTGATGAATGAAGACACTTGTACTCATGATGAGAGAAAGCAAATAAGGGACATGCCAGATGAACAACACATAACAGGAGTCATGTCTTTACATAACTCATGGATGGAGGAGTCTTGGCAAATATATATGATTTCTTTTTGCAGTTGGAAATATAAAAATTCAGATGGAAATTAATTGTTTGATCAAAAAGCTATGTGTCAGATATCGATATCAACCCTGCAAGGCCAAACGAAGTAAGGGGGATTAGGAAAGCGAATTGGACTTATGCTCTCTCATCGGTTACTTCTTCACTGCTGTCCGTTTTTCCTTTACTTCCAACATTTCCAAGACTAGATATATAGCCGATGGGATTAAAGTTGTCCAATGAAATTTTGAGCCAATGAAATTATTTTATCAAGAGCGACTGATAAATTTCCATCGGATTGGGCTATATGGCTTATTCATGTTTGACGGCATATGTGCGAGAACAAGACTACAAGATGGGTGGATGGTTATATTAGTATTTGGCATAGATACTCAGAAGGATATTATGCTTTGCCCAAGTTAACTAGAAGGATCTGAGTCTAGCCCATTTTCCAAAGAAACATGCTGTCTGGTATACGACATCAAGTCAACTATAGTACATTGATCGTCGGACAGGCTATCTGAGATATCGGCTGGGAGAATAGTAAGCCGTAATCTTAATTTGAGTTGCAGTGTAGGCCAATGATATATAAGCATATTATATTCCATCGACTGAAATAAAATGTAGTATCCTTCTGAATTTAATACAATCACATATGGTACGAAGATGCGGGGAAACAAAGCTGGAAGCCATAAGAAACCAAAGACATTACCATCAGCACACATTAGATGAGAGAAGATCGTCAGCTGGTGATTACTATTGATGATAGAAGGAGATTGTCAGCCGAACGTTATTGTGAGCACACGAAAAATCGGCTTCAAGTATTGATAAGTGCTTAGAGTATATTTAAATATCATGGTGGCCAGAATATTTTATTAGCATCTTATCTAATGAATATATTGTGTATCAATTTGGCATGGTGTTATTAGCTGGTCACATGCAGATAACTATGGCTAATGGAAAGAAAGAAGCTAATGTTCATGCCCATCATCTCTACATAGCCAATTATAATTATAGACTCGAAGGTAGCTCCTAATCGGCTCAAGTAGGTGAATGGTCAGGAGTTCTAGAGGATTGAATCCAAGCAAGTCATCAAGGATATCAGCTCATGAAGGTCGATTGCAAGATACAGAGGAAGATCAATTTTGGAGTTATCAAGAACTAAAGGAAGATAATTTTGAAGCATGAGTTCTCACAGTCCAAACTGGAGGGCCTGATTGCACGCCTAGTATGAAAAGCATCGGTTTATGACAACCAACTTTCAAGATAGAAGATAATTTCTAGTGGAAACCAAAGCATCAGGGCTGAAGGCCGATTATGTTTTGCTTCTAATATGGTTGCTATTGTCAAGATACCAGATTAAGAAGTCAAGCTAAGTATTAGGCTATGCTTAAGGAACTTCAACTTCTTTAGGAAGTAAAGGCCGATACTATTGAGGTATTTGAAGATTTACAATTAGTAATTAATCAATTGATCGGCTTATATAAATGAAAAGATGATACTTTGGAGGAGTATTTTGACATTATCAATCCAGCAGCAATGTGCTTCGTCATTATTCAAAAGGAAAAATTATTTATTATTCGGAGGTGGATTTGGCAATGTTACGGAGAGACATGTTCATAAATTCTGATTAAAATTACAACATTGATACTAAAAGACGATAAGATATGTCTATCAGTTACATGTTATCCAGGTAGATTTGACACCAAGTTAATTATGGAGAAGATTGACATGAGAAAGGAGGCACGCAGGATCAAGACATAGCTCACTTCAGATAGAATATGCATTGGTAATAGATGCCTTCTTTGTTCTCAGCTTGGCTTCTAGAATTATGATCTGATTAAGCCGATAGCCTGATAACGCATCGACGGCTTCAAGCAGTTGTTTTCCTAAGGGACATGAGTGACCAAGAAAAAAGTAGAAGCTGTTTTGGGAAGCATATACATGTCCGGTAAAATTTGGAAGCAAGAAGAAGTCAGGTCGATTAGCAGCAATGAATCTCGGCAAATAGCAATTAGCATGGCTAGCTAATGATAGCGATGGATGTCTTGACTGTAGCTTACGAGGATAAACCAGTCGATGGATGCAACCAGAGCACCCAGCAAGGTGAATCGATCGGCTTTACCACCATCCATTTGAAAGTCACGTATGTAATCCATGGTGAGAAGGAAAGAAAAGAAATCAAGTAATGATTATTTATTGGATCGGACTTGGTGTTGGACTCGTTCATGCAGTGCGGCTTGAGTACAAACAAAGCATATATTGATTCTTTATTAGTTCAAGCCAACATAGAGTAGGTATGAGTGAACAAGCTTGGAAGCTAACGTGGACTGTGAAGCGTATCAGACATCAGGAGACAGAGTCTGACTAAATACGTCCACATACCCGATGTCGGTTAAGAGAAAATAGCAGAAGGCCGCTATCGATTTGCTTATATATTTGAATTAAGAGCGAATCGGTATGTGACAAGGATACTCATCGGTTTCTGAGTGTGAAGATCAAGGCATCAAGCCGATGGGGCCCTTTATGTAATGATCAGGCATCAAGCCGATGGGTTTGTTGAAACCAGATTAAGTTTCCTTCCATCGGCTATTGTGAAGCAGCAGCACAGTTACAACCAGTGAACACCCCATCTGCTACAAGTTGCTATAGATAAATACTTTCCCTATGGTGTCTATATACTTACATGGAAGGCAAAATCTGCTACACCATACTCCTACCTAAGGCGAGATTAGTTTAATTCAAAGGAAGGACTACACATACATGGAAGGCGGCGTTGGAAAATAGGGAAAATCCCAACGTATTAGTTCATGACACCACCTCCAACGCCCAGTTTGAGGAAGGCTGAGGAAGTTAGGAGCAGTTGACCCATGTGCGTAGATATCAAGAGAAGAGTATCAGAGCTGTGATCCTAATTTGGGGAAACAAAAGCCGATGATAAAGCATATTACATCGGCTAGAGATATCGATTCGATTATCTCAATATGTCAGATACAAGGTAGGATGAAAATGAATGAGTCCCATACAAGGCAAAAGCGGTCATGGTGGATGACTTTTTCTCTAGCATTGTGGCCAAGCCTGACGTCACCAACGATACGAGCAGCTCGTCATGGAACCAACACCGAGAAGATCCTTGAGATGAATACACTCAGCATCTCGATCTCTTGCATGAACTACGCATCGGGGGGCCTACCGCTGCACACGCACCTGCACACCGCCGAGCTCATCTTCATGTTCTATGGCATGCTCAATGTCGGTTTCATCACCATGATGTTCTTTGGGGCTACCCATGAGCTGCTCAATGGCATGTTCACCTATGCGCTCTAGATCCCCAACAAGGAGATCAACAAAGGCCAAACTTGCGCCCAAGAAGGACTGAACATAACAAAGGCCATTGCATATTCGTCAGCAGTAGAGACAGCTATAGGAGTGCGATGTAAGCGCATCGGCAATACCTACGCATGGTCTAGCGTTGGAATCACCATCAGTGACCAACATCACCCGTTATGCTATTGGCATTGTCACCACTGTTGTTGTCTTGCTAGTTGCAATCATCCTCAATTGCGTTGGCAGCGGCTACTGATATTGGCCATCACAATCTTGATCTTCCCTTCGAATTCGTAATTCGGCAATTGACACAGAGAAGACTAGAGACAGATCGAGCAGAAAGCCAATAAAGACCAATCACTTCTCTTGAGATAGAATCAGCTATTACTTGATGACCTTACCCTTCAAGCAGACCGAGTCTGTAGCTGATCGGCAAGAGCATAAAGCCAGTAAGATATCAATTTCTGGTATAGTAGTGGAACTTCAAAATAATCAGGTGAAATCAATTAAAGATCAACATAGCCGATGACCATCTCTGGAACCAATGGGATTGTCAAAGTCATTTTCTTCCATGGGTTATTATCATCAGCTATTCGACCAAGCATATTTTTCAAGATAAAGGGAAAGTCATCATGAGAGATTGCGTCAGAGATACAAAAGGAAGTTAGCAACCTGATAGCCGATAGGAGACCATCGGCTAGGTGTTATTGTCTATAGGAAATTAGCTAACAATAAGTGGTTAGATACTGCTCGAGGCCACCATACGTCAGGATTTGTTTGTTTGTTCAGGCCAGCGCCACTTCTGGCTTCTTCAGCGACAACCATGGATGCCACGAGCTGGCAGAGGTCATCGAGCAGGCTACAAAGCACACTGAGGTGACCAGGCTTATAATGGAGGTACATACATGCGGATGTGAGGTATATATTCTTTATTCCTTGTTTTTCCTATCACTTGTGAACAAACTATCATAGGGAAAGTATGCTATCTAAGTAGTTGATGAATGAGATATGGTATGATGAGAGGAACCTTGCTTGTTTTACAAAGTACTTAGGAAATTTTATTACAAAAATTCAAAATCAATAGCTTGTCTCCTCGATGATGTTGAATTTCCTACCAAGGCCATATGTTATTATTAAAAACCTTCCACATAAGCTGCTTGTTTTGTGTTGAGTTTTGTCAAGACTCATTGCCCCTTGTTGAGAGATTTATCATGCTCCCAAGATCACGGTCACATACACGCTACATATGTGTGCTGCTTCTACACTGGAAGTACGCAAAAACATGCTTTTCATCCACCTCAAAATGTTTTGCTCCTACACTACGAGAAGACAAAAAATATGTTTGCTAGGTTTTATCAGAATAAATACTCCAAGTTCTTGATAATATTTCTCTCAAAAGTTGTTGTAAAAAGAGACATGGGTTATGCAAAAATATAAAAAGATGGACCAAAAGAGGTCCAAAGTAAAAAAGAAAAAAGAAAAAAGAAAAAGAGATGAGAATAAAGATAACCCATGTTCTCGCAAAAATATTCCACAAGAGAGAAATATATTTTAGAAAACATAGTAGAATTAGGTTAGCCACTAAATATTCCACACACATACACATCTTGATCAAAGAGTATGACACTTCTCTCCTTGGATCCAGGGTTTGACTTTAGGATACGCAAGGTAAGTATGCTACATACTTTGCCCCTACCCGAACTCCACATAAGCTTTTTAGAAGTTGGGTAAATAGAGGCGAAACAATATCTTGGTGAGGAACTATGCACATTGAGCAATCTAAGAGAATCATTTGGGGAGCAAAGCTATGTTTTAATTTAAAAAATCTTTCAAAAACCCCAAATTTTCTGAGCAGGAGAAGTGAGGATGACTGGATTCTAATATGTTCCATTTTTCAAGCACCCAAGATGGCGTGATAGACACTTCAAAGTTCACATGTATAGGTGAGGCTTGGAATAAGATAATATTGCTACCAATGAATTCTTCATCTCCTTACCAGTGATTTGATAGCCGATTATAGTTATAAACTCGGGGACCTGTTCTTAATCGGCTAAAGCAGTTAAACAGTCAACCCTAGTAAGTTATCAAAGCCAAGTATTGCAATCAGATGTCGCTGACTCGGGAAAGAAGATTATTGGATCAAAATAGTTCGAAGCGTGACAATTCATACTCCGAACTAGGGGGCCTATGTTTACACCAAAATTTGGTAAGCTTTTCCTGGAAAGGAAGAGATCGACCGATGATGTCAAAAGCAAGAAAGTCTCCTAGTTAAGGGATATTTACGAGCCGACATGGAAATATTATTTTATTTAGAGAAACATGACGTCCAGATGCATATAACGATGAAACAAACAAGGACACATATCAAAATAAGGAAGCTTCATCAGCAAGGATTCTACATAAGGGAAATTAGAGTCCATGTATCTTGATATTTCTTTTTGTTATCTAGTCGTGTTCGTTTAGGACTCTTATCAGCCCAGGGTATAAATATAGACCCCCGGCTATTGTACCGAACATACACACATCAATCAAAATCAGTCTTTACTTTTTCGGCTTCACGCCAACCCTTAGGAGTACGAGTAATGAAGATCTCGGTGAGTTCTTCAACAAGTAGGGCTACCATCGGTTAAGTTCGACCTCCAGCTTGTCTATAAGTACCATCATGACTTATATTGTTGCTTGTAAGGCTGCATCAGCTGATTGACCTCTTTCAAGTCATAGTATAAGTTAGTTATCAATCCTTATCAAGTTCAAGTATGGCTACCATCGGTTAAGCTTGACTTCTCGAATTAGATTAAGGTCAAGTTACCGGCTCTACCTAAGGGTGGCATCCTTTGGTAGATTCATTAAGTTACCAATCTTATTGATGTTCTTATTGTCATTAGTTTCAGCAATATCAACCTGCCCAATCGAGATCGATCTAGATTGGCCTCATATCCTTTTAGTCCATCATTTATTTTGCTATATTATGATAATTTTTACTTTAAACGATGGATTATGTTTTATCGGCTGTTCTAGTTTGATCTTGATCATGCATAGTACGTGGCCAAGTCATGTTTGACTTGAGTAGGTTTACTAGCTAGTTGAATCTGGTCTATATCTCACTATTATGGCTGTAATGATCAGTTCGATCCCCACTGTTAGCACTTTAAATCAGAGTATGCTAGTTGTTAGATTTGTTTTTGGCCAGGCATGACCTTGGCTGTTTGCTATGCCTGCATCGGCTAAAGAGCTGATTGCCTTCACTTTAACGCTCATAGTGTGTTTTCATGATTCTGTTAAATGTGAATAGATCTATTTACTTTAAAGGTTTAATCTGTTATCTTTATTATGGCTGTCATCGAGCCGGTCGAACCCCACTGTTAAAAATAATAGGCTAGATTTGATGAGTTTATAAATTTATTCATATTAAATAGTTGATTGTTCACATGTTATGCCTCTACCTTCTCTGCATCAGCTGTTTTAGCTGATTGCCTATGCTCTCACACATATAGCATGCTTTCATGAATCTGTCGACATATAGATGGTTTCATAGATTCTTTGGCTTTAGTTTGTTACCATTATCAAAGCTGTCTTGATCCGGTCAAACCTCACTGTTGATGGTAATAGATTAGATTCAGAACGTTTGTAGATTCATTTATATTAGACAGTCGATTGCTCACATGCTATAATCCTCTTTCTACATAAATTGGCTGTTTTAGTCGATTACTTGAGCTTATTATGCTTATCTGTTTCTCAGTCATTTGCTGTTGATGTTTGTTATTTATACTTATGAATTAGCCCATTTCATGATTGTTTTCACCAGTTAAATTACCGATCATGCTCATTAATATTATCGGCTCGATACTTTATATCGATCATGCTCTGTTTAACCAGTAATGTTTATTTCTAACGTTTTATTGTCAGATATCGACTCTGTAGTCGATGGCAATATCAATCGACTGTTTAGCCACATATCGGAATTGTCTAGTGCAACACTAGCATGTTTCACCCTAAATTTCTGATAAGCTTTCTCTCCTTGTCAATTGTAGGTCAAATTGACTGGCACGCCTTTGGGAATTTCAAGATCGACTGGTCCTGTGTTGAAGCCAAGCAAGATCTACTGGTTGACCTCGCTCAGATCGTCTGGCTTGCAGCGTGTCAGGCGCATTCGCCATGTTTTTTGTGCCGACAGTGACAATACACACACAAACACTCTCTTGGCATGATTATAAACTCTATGAGCCATGAAATTAACTGCCTATATGAAACTATAGAATGAAACTTTACATTAAGATTGGGTGTTTCATCCAAGTTTCAGTTCATTCTATATGACTTGACAGTCTTGTAAACAACGCCACAAAACTATCCATGGAGATTGTCTTAATGCTTATTTCAGTCACACAAAGTGGTCAAACTTTGGACAAGGTTTGTAACGGCAATGGACCAGCACAATATGGTCTACGGCTATATGCTTTTGAACCATTTTAAGGAACTTTTGTAGCTATAAGCCTATATCGTTGATGCATATATAACCTCTTTTATTTAGCTAGCGATGCAGACATGTCTGTAAGGAAAATGTACCATCCGCCCATTTAGTTTGGATTTTGGTGTTTGATGATCAACATGACCGAATTGGACTAATATGGTTGCAAGTATTTGTTTTATAGTCCAATAGGATGCAAAAGTGACTTGGATGGTGGCGACGTGGTGATCCGATGATCAACACCTCAAGCAAAATATTTAGAGTAGAGTTGAAGACATTCAAGATCAAGCTTAAGTCCAAGCACAAAGATGGAACCATGCCCGGACGTGATGCTCACGAAGAAACAAGGAAGAAGGTGCTTTAGGCTGGGGGGCGTCAGACCAGTCCGACGGTTCAACGATCCAGAAAGCCACAACACCCAGGCAGCCATAACACCCTAAATTTTGAAACTTTCAAATTTACTAAAATTTGTTAGAAATTTAAAGTAGATCTATGGCGAAATGTTAGTGGAGAAAAATAATAGTTTATATATTAAAAAGTTATTTTGTTGCATTCATGCCTCCTGCATTTTTTATTGGGTGAAAAAGAATTATTTAAATTTGAGTTAGGTTCGAATCATTTTTGCTCTATTTTATAAAACAAGCAAAGTATTTAATTTTGTATGAAAACGAGTCAAAGTTGTTTTTCAAAACCTCAGAAATGTTTGCAAAAAAATTTACAAATTTTGTTTGGTTCCAAAAGCTTTTGTTTTGGCTTCCAAAACGAATTTACAAAATTCTAAACAAAGAAAATAGAGAAGCAAAAAAAAAAAGAAAAGAAAAGGGCCGCCCTGGGCCCATCCCTCCCACATCAGGCCACCTCTCCCCATGCCATCACGCTCGCCCTCCGCCTCTCTTCCCCCTGCGCAGCCCACGCTCGCCTGTGCCCACGCGCGCCCCCCGCTCCCTGCCGCTACCAAGTGGGCCCAGCTTCAGTGCCACCAACAGGTGGGGACCACCTATCGGGGTCTTCCCCTACCTCCAGCAACACTACCGACTTCACCGGGCAGCCGTGTGACTGCGCCCCGCGTGTGACCTAGCCCTGCCGAGCCCTGCTCCAGCCTCGCCCGTGTCCACCAAGCCCCATGCAGACTGTTCCACCCCTCCCACCTGCTCGCACACGCATTACGATCTGCGCCACCATTGCTTGCGCACCCAAGCTCGGGCAGCCGCTCGTATGACCCCTCTGAGCCTTATAAAATTATGCCCTCGACACTGTAGCTGTGTCACACACCTACCCCGTGTCCTCCCTTGCCCCATCTCCCTCTCTAACTACCGTTTTCGAGCTCACCGAAGGTCTCCGCCACCGCCACCCGCCTCCACCCTCCTCGGTGCCTCTCTAGTCACCGAGAACCTCTCCGTCAAGTTCACGGTTAGCCCCCGAGAGCAACGCGCTTGGTTGTGTTTGCTCTAGCATTCTCTAGCGCGAGCTAGGCCAACGCCGATGAGCCTCCGCTGCTGTCCATGGCGCTCCGCTGCCCAAACCCGCTGCCTCGGCGACCAAGCTCCCTGAGCCGTCCGTTGCTCAATCAATGGCACAGATTAGAAGGGGCGCTGAACTGGTATGCACCACGTCCATGATGCAGTGGACCCGGTCCACCACAGGCCACACAAATGCACCCATGGGTACCGTGGTGCATCGCACCAGTGGCATAGCGCCATGTGTTGCGACGTCGGCGCCATGCCAGCCGCCGCGCCAACAGCCTTTCCACTTCTGCGCTTGACCCCTTCCCTTTTTCCAAAACCAAGCCGCGATCAAAAGGCACTGTTTAATGAGCCTTGGAAATCTTCCAAGCTAGCCTCTGGACTTTAGGATAAATAAGACCTGATCCTTTTCCTTGTTTCTTTTCTATTTTATTTATTTTAAATACGAAAATGTGTTCAATCTATTTATAGTTTTGCCCCTAAACTTCAGAAGCCCATAACTTGCAAATAGTAGCTTCGTTTTAGGTGGTTCTTTCTCTCACGAGTTCATATCGACATGTACTATGCGTTAGTTAACTTTATATTATGTTTTTCCAATGTTTGGTGTACTGTTATTATTATGTTTTGTGGGCCATGTTTGATGTTTGTTAGCAAAATGTGCTGAGTACGAGAACTTCCAGGATCAGGAGTTCGATATCCCGGACCAAACCCAGCTCGAAGGCCAGTGTCCTTGACCATACTTCCCCCTAATTGTATTTAGTTTTGAGTTAGTTTAGCTAGATCTTTAGTTGCATGCAGAGTCTTAATTTGAATCCTATGCTAGGGTTTACTAGTTTTGTCATATCATTCTTGTAACCTGGTTGGTTGGGTAGAAGTCAATGCTTAGCTTGCAATCTTGGGTTGGGAAGGCTATAAATTAATATTGATTAATGATCTATGCAACATGTGGGTTGGTAATCTTTTTAGCAACATGGTGACTAGGGAATCTGAGAAGGATGGACGGTTTGGTATGATGGTTAATTTGTTTTGATATGTATATGACGTTCTTTGGGTTGGTGCTCGTACCTGCTCTAGATTCTAAGGACTGGTTCTCAAAGCCTGTAACCTAGCTTAATAGCACAACCATGTGGTCTAGATGGGCTGGACCTGGCTAATTAGTTAATCTCTCCAAATTATGTTACATCGGGTCAGTTTGTGTGGCTCAAGAGGGGACTTCTGCAGTGGTGCTGATACCCATTGTTAGCGGTGAAACCTTAGAGAAGGTGTGAAACATGCTTGGAGGGTTTTTGTAAAGGCCTTGTAGTGTGACCCTGCTAAGCACCTAGGAAGTGTGAAGCGTGATGGGGAAACATGACTCATGGTGAAAGTGTGCAACCTCTGCAGAGTGTAAAACTGTTACATCAGTCATGCTCACGGTCAAGAGCAGGCTTAGACTTCTTCGGGATTAGATGGCTCTCTGGTTTGAGGGTGGTTGGTTCCCTTGGTAAGGGAATGGGTGGTTTAGTTGGTAACTTGGATGGAATCCAGGTGTTGGTTAGCTCAGATGGGATTCGAGTGCCGGGTTGGTTCTCTGAGGAGAAGGCATAATCTCACTTAGTAAATAGGTGCCAAGGTTTTAAGGTAATAGATGTGTCGCTTAGGCGCTGGTATCAAACAAGGTTAGCCCGCCCTTTGTTATATGCCTCATGTCATACTTTTCCTACACTTGCGGAGTACATTTCGATGTACTCACCCTTCCTCTTTGTTCCCCAGCTACCCCACCTAGACGCTGGAGATGACAAGGAGTACATAGAAGATGGTGCTTTTGACCCTGATGATGTGTACTAGGCTGGTGTTGCCCCTGGTCAACCTTCCTGTGAAGATGGCAAACATTTCCACTAGAAGCTTAGCAGTTTTTCTTTTAGACCCATGGGTCATTTTGTAATAATGTTATCGATATGTATTTAACTATGATTTTGATACTATAATGATGTCATCATATGTATGAAAATTGATCCTAGCATACATATGATTTGCATTCAATTTTTGTCCTATAAAATTGGGTGTGACAACAGCGTCCACTACTACAGGATTGATTAATGGAGGTGGGCATTGCAACCGCAACGTCCACTACTACAGGATTGATTAATGGAGGTGGGCATTGCAACCGCCTCCAATCAAAGGTCTCTGTTAATGTGGATTAACGAAGGCGGGCATCTTAAGGTGCCCGCTTCCGTTAATCCCATTAACCGAGGCGGGTGTCTTAACATGCCCGCCTCCGTTAATGTTCTCTAGAAAAACCAAAAACCAAAAAACTTGCGACTTTAGAGAGTCAAACCCACGACCTAGTGCTCAACACTACTACGTCTCTACCACTGCACCACACACTCATTCATGTCTATATATAATATGCTATATTTTTATATCAGTATTTCACAATCTTATATTGGATATTTTAGTAACTAAATGGACTCAAATGAAAAAACTTTTAAGTACAAAGAATTAAATCTTGTCAAGTACTTGTAGCACCCGGTTTTAAGAACAAAACCATATACACACCATATGAGCCCAGAAGTCAAATCTCACATATAGCTATAAATAAGGGTAATATCAAAAGACAATGCTCAAAATATAATGTACTTAATATAAAGGATATAACCTTAGACAGCAAACAGCGGAAAGACAACTCCGAGCTTCGGGTGAAGACTCCAATTCCACAGGGACAACTGACTAGTTGACCACAAGCCTAATTCCTCCAAACTCTAGCAATCTGGTACCCATCTGGGATTTTTATCCAAATAATTGAAAAATAAAGCAAGTGTAAGTACATGTCGTACTCAACAAATATATCATGGCGTTCATGAGGTTCAAAAGGCTGACATTGGTTTAACTATGATTAACTTTTAATGAGTCATCTTTTAGCAATTGGGTGGCAACAAGTTTATTCACAAGCCCATATAAACACATGATCAGGTAAACATGAATAATGAATAGAATAAACAGTAATCATTAGTGAGCATTTTCATCATCAGTATTATCAGTGTTCATCATCTATTCCGTAAGGGTCCAAGGCTGCTCGTGACCTTGAGCACAGCTGATGTACCAGTTTTATACTCTCTAGAGGTTGTACACTTTCACTGTGAGTCATGATTTACCCTTTCGCTTGAGGTGATCAGCCTCTTGACCCACTACCAAGGAAGGTCGTCAAGGTTCACTATGAAGCCTTTCAAAGGTTCGTCTAACAAGTTAGGGCCATTAGATTCAAAGGTTCCTCTAACAAGTTCATCTAATAGATGTAGAACCCCCCTTCCCGATGGCACAATGACGCACAACCTATACACAAGGGGACAGAGGCCACACTATACCCGATTCAGCAAGACATTCTTATGCCAATAAAGATAACCTCTAACAAGCTAGAAAAGGTCCTCATACTAAGCTAAAGCCAGAGCCATGTAGCCCTCACAGTTGTACTATAAGTCCTGAATGTTCGCTTACAGATAAGTCCTTAGGGAGAGCAATCTAGAGTACCATAAAAACAACCCAATGCTCTAGCCCCCTGGTTTCATGTTGCTAAAAAGTTACAAGATCATATCTTTAGTTGAGCACTAGCATCATACTACCCAATGCAATACCCCATAGGTATTAAGGTACAAGGTAACAAAGTACTAGGGAATTCTTAGTGGTAGTCAAGGTAGATACATGTAGCATGAATTAAATGATTAAAGGTGTATAGGACAACAAGGAAGATCCCATGATATACTTTCCTTAAAAATCCAGATCCTCAACTGGTCCTAGCCTTCAAAGAACTTCTTTCTTCTTGATCACCAACTTCTTTTATATTACCAACGCAAAGCTCACCGACTGGACATGATCATAAATCACCACACAAACATCCATGCAATCATACATGAAGCAAACAATAGATCTAAATTAGAGCAGTACACCAATCAATGAAAAAGAATTTGAAATCAAATCTGTGCGTAACTTTGATCACACAGACGCGAAGAGCACGCTAATCGGAGCTACGATGAAAAAGATACAACTATCGAAAGATCTACTCATAATAGAAAATATAAAATGATAAGCTTCATGTGTTTTAACTGTATAAAAGCTTATATAAATTGAATTAAGTCAAATTTAGATTTGAATTATAAAACTAAAGTAAAACAAATCATATTTTATTTATAAAACCCAGTTGCATAATTATTATTCAAACTAGAGTTTAAACCATGAAATTTCAGAAATAGTGACATGATAAACATTGTTAGTAACGCGTAGATCTTGTTGTAATGAATCTAACGCAACTTGAACAAGTCAAATCAGAGCTAAAAACTAGAAGATATGAGTTAAACAAGATTTCCTTTAATAAAATAATAGATTCAATCTAACCTTGAATTTTAAAAGTTGAAAACATGTCTAATAGTAGTATGAACATGTAGATTATGAAATTATGAACCTAACGCAAGTTGAACAGATCAAATCGGAGTTAAAACGGAGATTTTATGGCATATGGAAGATAGTGGCAGTTTTGTAAATAAGTGGAACTTGATTTTCAAATAAAAATAAATAAAATCTGAGTCTTGAATCTGGCCGAGGACCTAGAGCAGGATAAAGAAGAAAGACAGGGGCTACATTGGAAGAAACTAAGGATGGCGGGTTTATACATAAAGAGATGGGGGAGTTTTCTGCAAAAGACCATGGCGAAGGGGTATCGGCTGATCTCCATCGTTGGATTAGAATTAAGCGACCGGGATTGGTTCAGAAGAGAAAAGTAAATGGCGGCGAGCTGATCCATGGTGGTGCCATTGATGGCACCCCACCGGGGTTGGGTGAAGTAGTGACTCAGGCCACCGTTTGGCTTGGGAGGAGGTCAGGGAGCAAGAGGAGCTCAAGACAAACTCATTGGAGGGAACTAGGGTGGCTGCGATGGCACGGTGGTGAATTGTACTATGCCGGCGCCATGGTTGGAGCAGCGGCGCTCACATAATACGACCTATAAACCACCACTGAGTGAATCAAAGGCACGGGGAGAGAATGGAGATCAAAGCGAGCTCGGCTAGATATTTTACACGGCGAGGCGGATGGCTCATCGGTGGCTAGGGTTATACGGCGGCTCAGTCGATTCGGCGAGGACGCAGCGGTTCAGAAGGTTACGCGGGGTAGCGGCATGGTGTGGGGCTCCAATTTTATGAGGCGAGGCGGCGTGGCACGCAAGACAACAGACAGGAAACGGCATGAGCATGGACTCACCGATGACGGAGTCCGTCTTGGGTACGAGCGGAAGGAGAGGGATGACCCTGACAAGGCGGACCCACACATCGGTGACCGAAAGAGAGAGATAGGAGCGGCACGGTGCTGGGCCATTACTTGGGCTGCTCGAGCTGGAAACCAGAGAAGGAGAAACGCCTGGGCCGGCTCAGGATTGGGCCGTTGGAACGGGAGCGGGCGACGCTGGCCGCTGCGGGAAAAAGGAAACAGGACATGTGGGGAAGAGAAAGAACTAGGCCGAATGCAAGAGAGGAGGAGCTGGGCTACGCGCGGAGGAAACAGAAGTAGGCCGGGGAAGAGAGAGCAGCTGAGCTGGGCCGAAAGAGGGAGGAGGAGTGCGTTTCGATTTTTCCCATTTTCAATCCAAATTTCAAACATGACCCAAATCAAATTCAAATGGGGTTTCAAACACACTTTTCAATGCAAAGAATAATGGGAAAATTTGGTAAGTGTTCAAAAATAAATTTTCACAACTTTTAAATGCTCTTATTTTCTGATTTTTTTTTATTTTAGAGCCATTTTTAATTTATTTTGAAAAGAAATTCAAACCACTTAAAAACATTTTGAATTTTAATCAAAACCACTCAACCAAATAAATCAAATGCACCGGCATGTATGCACATCCATGTTGCTACTCTTATGATGAATTTTAATTAAATGAAAAATTATTATTTCTCTATGTTTTCATGAGCACAAAAATTCAAAATTATCTCAATTTACATCTAATTCAAAAGGAGCAAATTTTAGGGTGTTACAGTACTACAAATTTGGTATAGGATGTATCTCCATCAGAGATAGTTTAAAATTTTCAAAAAATTTAGTCTCAAAACATGTGAATTTCAAACACATATTGGAGACTCTAGATGACTTTAAATCAAAAACTTGTCAATATCAAACATGTAGATCAGGTCGGCCACTAGATCTTTCGTATTAACTGTGTAAACATTTGAGACCGTTTAGGAATTCTAAATTTTAAATTTCAAAATCTATAAACTATGAACACATATTTGGGACTCTAAACATCTTCAAATTAAAAACTTTTCAACTACAAAGTTGTAGATTCTATTGAGAACTATAACTTTTGTATAGACCATGTCAATATTCGAGATTGTTTGATAATTTTAAAATTCAAATTTCAAAATTTGTACACTTACAACAATATTTTGTGACCCTAAATAGTTTCAATTCAAAAACATTTCAACTACAAAGATGTAGATCTGGTCGAGAGCTACAATTTTGATATAAAGTTTGTCTTCATCAGAGTTCATATAAAAAAGTTATGAATTATTTTTTGTTGCAATCATTAATCGATTTATGGAGGCGAACGCTTAGAATGACTGCCTCCGAAAATAATTGATTAATGGAGGTGGACGTATTAAGTTGCCCGCCTCGGTTAATCCATTAACGAAGGCAGTTGTCATAAGACTCTGCCTCTATTAATTGTGGAATAACCGAGGTGGGCATGCGACCCACCTCCGTTAATGATTAACCGAGGCGGTCGCTCGGCCGATGGCCCTGCCACCGATTAATGGAGGCGGGCACCCAACCTGCCCGCCTCGGTTAATAAAAGCCCACCACCTCGCAAAATCAATCCTATAGTATTGGTCAGAACAGAGCAGAGGGAGGCGTCGGACCAGGCGAGTTCACTGTTCACATGAGGAAGGGGACAGAGAAGAGCATCGGACCCTGTTTACACGGCAGCGTTGGACTACCTCACCTATAGTCTGACAGGTTCGAGAGAGCACCCGAGAGCGCAGTTGGGCGTCGGATCGCATCCGTGGCTGGTCATCGGACCAGTCCAACAGAGGGCCCACATGTCAGAGGCAGCAGCACGCCAACGATCAAGTGCAACGGTAAATGTAACACCCAAAATTTTGCATCTTTTCGAAATAGCTTAAAATGATTTATTTATGCAATTTTTGTGAGCATTCAAACTTAGGAAGTAATAATTTTTATGAAATTAAAAGCAATTATAATGATAGATACATGTTTATGCATACATGCTGCTGTATAGTATTTTTGTATTGATTGGTTTGATTCAAATTCAAAAATAGGATTCAAAACTTATTTGAAAATGGTTTGCAAAGAAAAGAAAGAAATGAAAAAGGGAAACCACCCTCCTCTCTCTTTCGGGCTAGGTGGCTGCTCAGCCTAGCCTATCCTCTCTCTCATAGTCCACTCCCTCCTCTCAACCGCATGGCCCAGCAACGCCGGCCCAGCAGCCACATGGGCGCGCGCTCCCCCGCTCTCTATCTCTGCCCAACAGGTGGGCCCCACGTGTCGGTCTCTCCCCTCACCTTCCTTCTGCCTCCTTTCTCCTTTCCTTTCCTTTCCTAGAAGCTGGCGCCTTCCAAGGTTGGCCGACCTTGATCCGAGCATGGATCCAGCCCTTCCATGCATGCCAATGCCTCCAGGCTATAAAAGCCGAACGCCCTCACCCCTCCGTCTCCATCCCAAGCTCTCACAATTGTTGTCGAGTCCTAGAGCACCGCTGCTATGAGCTCCAACCCAAGAACACCACCGCCATAGTCGCTCCATGCCTCTGCCGCTTCGCCGTCGCCCTAAGCCATTCGCCGCGCTACGCATCATGGTAAGGAAGCCGTAGGTACCAAATGTGCCCTCCTTCTCGCTCCCTATCCCTCTGTTCACGCTCGCTGGAGCATCGTCGGACCCCCCGAGCCGCAATATCACGAACGCCACCATCTCCGTCTCATCTCGATCTCAGCCGGTACCATAGACAAGTTCACCATCTCCACCTCTTGCTCCCAGTGCCATCCCTGACCTAAACCAAGGCCTCTAGGGCCGTATTCCCGTTCACTGGCAAGGTCTCCCCGCCGCTAGCCATGGTGCTGCACTATTCTAGCCATTCCCTCCCTTTCTCTCCCTCCTCGATCTAATCTAGATCGTCCAATCTAGATCCAACGGCTTAGAGTTAACCGTACCCCTTCGCCAGACTATTTTGCATAAGAGCCCCTCGGGTTCAAAAATATACAACCCGTAGTCCTTAGCGCCAACCCAGAATACATTTTCTCTTTCTAAAATCATAAAGCAGCCCTACTGAGATGTGAAATATGTTTTCCTATTTTAAAAGCATAAACTACTTTGGTTTAATTACAGATTTGCCACCCAACCTTGTTTAGGCCATATCTTTTCCGTTCTAACTCTGATTCGATCCATTCGAGTTGCGTTAGGTTCATAGTGAAGTAATCTACTTGTTAATACACTTGTTGAACATGTTTTAAACTTTTGAAATTTGAGATTAGTTTTAATCTATTATTTTACTAAAGGAAATCTTGTTTAAATCATATCTTGTCCGTTCTAGCTTCCGTTTGAAGTGAATTTCATGTCTGTGTGATCGTAGCGACATGTAGATTAGTTTAATAAAATTTTCAACTTGTTTTCCACAAATTGGTGTACTGTTCTAATCATAGCTCTTTTGTTTGCCTTGTATGATTGGCTCCGAATGATTGTGTGTTGCTGTATGATGATGTTGATGGTCGACTATAGACGGTGAGGAGTATAATGTTGAGCAAGACCAGTACTTTGATGAGCAGGACCAGCAGGAGCACTTTGAGCAAGGCAAGTATAGCATGGGATCTTCCTTGTTGTCCTATTCACCTTAATCACTTTTAATCATATCCATGTGTCTACCTTGTTATCACTAAGGATTTCCTATTATTTGTACTTGTACCTTGATACCTATGGGATTATGCATTGGGTAGTATGATTCTAGTGCTCAAATTCAATACCATGATCTTGTAACTTGATTAATGGATTATGCAATAAGCAATAAAAGAGGACTTTTTAGCAACAAGGAACTAGGGGGCTGGAGCATAGTTTTTGTGATGCTCTAGATTTCTCTCCTTAAGGACTTATTTGTAAGTGATCATCCGGGACTTACAATACAACCATGAGGGCTACATGTCTCTGGCTTTAGTCAACTATGATGACCTTTTCTACCTTATTAGAGGTTACCTTTATGGCGTAAGAGGGGTGTGTTTTGGGTTGGGTATAGTGTGTCCTCTGTCCATTTGTGTATAGGCTGCGCGTCATTGTTCCACTCGGAAGGGGAGCTCTACATTCGTAGGGCACAGAAACCTAGTGGCTCTAACTTGTTCGACAAACCTTTGAAAGACTTCATAGTGTACCCTGCCTGGTCACCTTGGAAGTATTTTGGGAATAATTAACCCGGGCATATGGGCAACACGACTCACGGGTAAAGATGTACAACCTCTGTAGAGTGTAAAACTATTATAACAGCCGTGCTCACGGTTACGAGCGGCCTTGGACCCTTATGGAATAGATGATAACTGATAATTACTTGTTTAAGCTATCTATTATTCATGTTTACCTAATCATGTGTTTATATGGGATTATGAGAAACTTGTTGCTATTCAAATGCATAAAATTGTGACCCAATAAAAGCTAATTGCAGTCAAACCAGTGTCTACCCTTTTGAGCCTCATGAACCCCATGTTATAATTGTTAAGTACGAGATGTACTTACACTTGTTTATTTTCATTACTTGGATACAAATCCCGGATGGGTAATAGATAGTAACAATGGATATGATGATTTTCCTAAGGATTACAAGTCTTGTGATGAAGCAGTCAATCGTCCCTGTGGCTATGGAGGCACCATCGCAGTTATCTTATTATTTCCGCTTGTGAGACTTTGATATTTTATTGTAATGGACTAATACTCATTATGTAATAAAGCACCGTATTTGGTATTCTCTTATAATTTGTCCCTATATATGTGTGATTGATTCCTGGGCACACATATAGTTTTATATCTAGTTTTGTCTTTAAAATTGGGTATGACAAATTGGTATCAGAGCGGTGTTGACTGTAGGACGCAAGCCTAGATAGAAATGGTCGCTTAAAGATGCTTTCATTTCATTCTTTCAATCTTTACCTTGTTATTTGCTAACATATGCTTTTCACAACTTTATTCTCTTAAGAAATTATTTGTCTCTATTCTAATTCTGTCTTTGCTCCTGTAGATGCCTCTCACACGCTCAGCTGCTCGCCAGCAAGGTGTGAACCCTGCCCCGGTGTATGCACCCATGGAGCCCCATGATGATCCCGAAGTGGAGGACACCCAGAGAGAGTTGTTGCCCCTGGACATGGCGCCCTAGCACCACTGTAGGATGCCCCCGTAGATAATGAGGAGCCACCCATGGGATGGGATCAGCAAGACTATGTCAAGCTAGGAGATGCTGCGTCCTACGCCCAGTCTTGACTTGTAGGGTTGCTACAGGCCTACTATCAGGATTGGGATGTAGCTGTGGAGTACTGCTGCAGTGTGAACAAGCACCCCCCTAGAGGATACATATTGGAAGGCTACAGTGACTATCTTTATCTAGAGCGATGAAATGAAAGGTTTTTGAGTGCAGACTATCTACAAGTCCATGGCTAGACATGCCACCTAGGAAGGAAGCATGGATGATGCAGCTACTGAAGCTTACATGGGGCTACGTGCTCGGTGTTGGAGATCCATGAAGAAGGATCAATTTTGGTATCTTCCTTTCCATCATTGTTAGCTTGGATGGGCTATGATGGAACCTAAGGATCTAGACTCAACCACTATGGAGATGATACACTTTGCTTATGACTTGATGGAGCAGAAGGAACACCTTGAGTAGGAGGTGACAAGATTGAATAAGACTCGCAAGAGGCACAAGGCATAGATAGATGAGTATAGAGAGCACCTCAAGATGCCCAAGGTCTATGACAAGCTTCCCCGTAATCGTGCACCATAGGAGTTGAAGTCCCTTAATGTAATAAAATGCTAGTAGAGCGAGTTGAGTCTTGTCGTGTGGTGTGAACTTTGGTATGCTTAGTTGATTTATCCTTATGCTTATGAGTGAGTTGGATTTTTCTAATGAGTGCTAGAACATCGTGGGCCTGTCCACAAGTTCCATAGCTAAGAATATTTAAGTTTAAGTTTATGAATAAATAGTTGGGTTGGTTTATCCTATCTTGTCGCGTGCTGTTTTCTGGAGAAGTCTGTGTTCTTTTAGTTATATCTCAATATTGTTCGAGAAAAGTTTATGATATTTTTATGAGGAAACTAGAGCTCTTCACCTTTCAAATGCCACTGGAATCACCTTTTTATCTACTCTGGTTTGGGAGATATAGTCATCACAAGTTGAAGTTTCTGCACGGTCTGGAATCTAGAACAGTTGTGGTTGTGTTCTATTTTTGATTAACCTAATGACCGAATCAGAGAACAAGGTTTAAATAAAAGTTGTAGCTTATTTCATAAGATTTCTAACAATATAAATAGAGCCTTATTTGGAAATATATATGGCCTGAGTTAAAACTGCTTTACCGAGCTACTGTTATTGCTACTCGTCCAGAAAATATTCAGAGTTCCCTATTCTTTTATATCAGTGATCTTTTGTTGGATGCCTCTAAGATTCACTTATGTGTTTTGGAAAAATAGATGGCTAGTAGGAGGAACACCAGGAGTGTTGGTGCACCTAAGTCCACCCCCAATCCACCACCACCACCACCTATGATAGTGGAACAACTTATGGTGATGCAAGCATGGCTGATGCAGACGATGATGCAACATATTCAGAATCAACCTATAGGAGGACCACTGCCTATTCATGTTAGGGACAAGCGGGGTGAATTTATGAAAGGTCATCCTCCGGTGTTCACACATGCTATGGATCCATTGGAGGCGGATGACTGGCTACAAGCAATAGAGAAACAACTGAACATAGCAAATGCAATGATATGGAAAAGGTGTTGTATGCATCAGGACAACTTTAGGGAGCAGCCCAAGACTGGTGTGAGTCATCCAGTATGGATGTCCCAATGATGCTCCTACTATCACTTAGTAGGAATTCAGGGAGAACTTCAGATCCTATCACATTCCTGATGGATTGATAGAGCTCAAGCAAGAAGAATTCTGGGCCTTGAAGCAAGGGTCAATGTCTATGGGGGAGTATCATAACAAGTTTGCTCAGTTGTCATGTTATGCTCTGAATGAGGTGGCAGATGATGTAGATAAGTAGCATTATTTTCTCAAGGGCTTGTATGATGGTCTTAAACTTTAGCTCATGTCTAATACCTATCCCAACTTCTAGGCACTTGTGAACCGTGAAATTGTGGTTGATAATAAGCGCAAGGAGGTGGAAGCCAAGAAAAGGAGGCTTCAAGGACAGGCATCTGGAAGCAAAACTTGTTAGTGTACCAACCCACAACAAAGTTTCCAGCAGAGGTACTAGGGGCCATCTAGTCAGTGGAACCGGGGTCAGTACCAGCAGCGCAATCAGTTCTAGCAGCGTCCACAGAACTAGCAGCAAAGTGGCCCACAAACACCATGCCAAGTGAACCCCAACACCACTCCTATGAAGACCAGTGCCCCTAACACCCTCATCAAGTGTTTTTGTTGTGGAAAAGAAGGACATCTGTCTTATAATTGCCCTGAGAAGCCGAATCAACAAACTCCCTAGAGGCAAAATAGCAACTAGAAGCCACCACATTATGGGAAGGTGAACCATGTGTCTGTAGAGACTACATAGGAGACGCCCGAGGTCATGCTTAGTACGTTCAGTGTCAACTCTATCCCTGTCATAGTTCTTTTTGATTCAGGTGCCTTGCATTCTTTCATTTCACAAGCTTTTGTTAGAATGCATAGCATACCTTTATGTGCCATGAAAAATCCCATACTAGTAAATTCACCGGTTGGGACCATGTCAACTTCTTATGTGTGCCCCTCAACTAGTCTTTCTTTAAGGGGGGTAGACTTCCAAGTGAGCCCTATTGTGTTGAGAACGGCTGGTATTGATCTCATTCTGGATATGGACTAGATGAAACAACATCGGGCAGTGATTCAGTGTCAGGAGAAAGTGGTTGTTTTGATAGCATCCAAGGGATATAGAATCAATGTGGATGTGGCAGTGCAAGCATAGCAAATTACTACAGTGAATCAGCTAGCAGATGACACCTAGAAGGAAGACTTAGTTGTGGATAAGTTCCTAGATGTGTTCCCCAATGACTTACCATGTATGCCACCCGATCGTGACATTGAATTCATTATTGAGCTTTTACCTGGAACTGCACCTATAGCTATAGAATGGGGTAAATGAATTAGAAGAACTTTAGAAACAAATAAAGGAGTTGCAGAAAAAAGGTTTCATTCGTCCTAGTTCTTCGCCATGGGGTGCATTGGTTATCTTTGTTGACAAGAAGGATGGTGGCCAGAGGATGTGTGTTGATTATCGATCACTCATTGAGGATACAATCAAGAACAAGTATCCATTGCCTAGAATTGATGATTTATTTGATTAGTTGAGAGGTGCGTATGTGTTCTCCATGATTGATCTTCATTCTGGTTATCATCAACTGAAGATTTGTGCGATAGATATTCCCAAGACAACATTTACTACAAGGTATGGGTTGTATGAGTATACAGTGATGTCGTTTGGCTTGACTGATGCTCCTGCATACTTTATGTACTTGATGAACAAGGTGTTTATGGAGTTTCTAGACAAATTTGTTGTGGTATTTATCGATGATATCTTGATTTACTCCAAGAATGAGGAAGAGCATGCTGAACATCTAAGGTTGGTCTTGCAGAAGCTCAGAGAGCATAAGCTGTATGCTAAGAGGAGTAAGTGTGAGTTCTGGTTGAAGGAAGTTTATTTTCTAGGTCATGTTGTCTCTAATGGTGGAATAGCAGTGGATCTAGGTAAGGTAGCTGATGTGCTGAACTGGAAGCCGCCTACAGATGTGAGCAAGATCCATAGCTTTCTTGGATTAGCTGGGTACTATCGGGCGTTCATTGAAGGATTCTCTAAGCTTGCAAAGCCTATGACTGTGTTGCTAGAGAAGAATGCCAAGTTTGTGTGGTCTGAGAAGTGTCAAGCTAGCTTTGATGAGTTGAAGAAGTGTTTGACTACAGCTCCAGTGTTGATATTGCCAGATTTGAGTAAAAATTTCTCTATTTATTATGATGCATCCCAACAAGGTCTTGGTTGTGTGCTTATGTAAGAAGGAAGAGTTGTTGCTTATGCATCTAGACAATTGAGAAAGCATGAGCTGAATTATCCTACTCATGATCTAGAGTTAGCAGCTGTGGTGCATGCTTTGAAAATATGGAGACACTATCTTGTTGGTCGTAAGAGTGATATCTACATGGATCATAAGAGTTTGAAATACATCTTCACTCAGTCAAATCTAAACTTAAGATAGCGTCAATGGTTGGAGTTGATAAAGGAATATGACAAGGAAATACATTATCATCCCAGAAAGGCAAATGTTGTAACAGATGCACTTAGTAGGAAGAGTTATGCTAATGGGGTGCAGTTGGTGTCTATGCCTAAAGAGTTGTGTGCTGAATTTGAGCATCTCAACTTGGGCTTTGCCACTAATACAATGGAGTTGGTGATAGAGCCTACCTTGGAGCAGGATATACACAAAGGTTAGTTGGAGGATGAGAAATTGAAGGAGATAGCAGAGAATATTGTGTTGGGTAAGGCACCAGGTTTTAGTATGGATGACAATGGTACTTTATGGTTTGGGAAGAGGCTATGCATGCCAAAGATCAAGGCTATCAGAGATGCAATACTGCGTGAAGCTCATGAGTTAGCTTATTCTATACATCTTGGAAGCACTAAGATGTATTTGGATCTTAAAGAGAAATATTGGTGTTATGGATTAAGGAGAGATGTAGCAAAATATGTGGCATTGTGTGATACTTGTCAGAGGGCCAAAGTTGAGCATCAACGACTTGTAGGATTGCTACAACCTATGAGGATACCTATGTGGAAGTGGGAAGAAGTTGGTATAGATTTCATAGTTGGTTTACCACGCACTCAGAGAGGTTATGACTCGATATGGGTAATAGTGGATCGTTTAACTAAAGTTGCTCATTTTTTGTCAGTCAAGACTGCTTATACAAGTGCCAAGTTGGCTAAATTGTAGATGGAGAGGATAGTGTGTCTTCATGGAGTTCCCAAGAAGATCGTGTCTGATAGAGGTAGTCAATTTATGTCTCACTTTTGGTAGAAAGTACAGGAGTCTTCGGGTACAAAGTTGAATTTTAGCTCAGCCTATCATCCCCAAACTGATGGATAGACAAAAGAACTAACTAGATATTGGAGGACATGTTGAGAGCCTGTGCATTGCAATATGGTATAAGTTGGGACAAGAGTTTGCCTTATGCTAAATTTTCATACAACAACAGCCACCAGAAGACTCTCAAGATGGCACCATTTGAAGCATTGTATGGACATAAATGTAGAACACCTTTGTTCTAAAATCATACTGGTGAGAGTCAAGTGTTTAGTTTGGATGTTCTTAGGGATGCAGAGGAACAAGTGCGGATGATTAGAGATAATTTGAAAATAGCATAGTCTCGTCAGAACAGTTATGAGGATACTAGAAGGAGAGACTTGGTCTTTCAAGTGGGAGATTATGTGTATCTTAAAGTGTCACCGATGAAAGGCATAAAGAGGTTTAGTGTGAAGGAAAAATTAGCACCATAGTATATTGGTCCGTTTAAGATTGTTGAGAGAAGAGGTGAAGTGGCTTATCAGTTGAAACTTCCAAAAAGCTTGCCATGTGTGCATGATGTTTTTCATGTGTCTCAACTTAAGAAGTGCTTGCGAGTGCCTGAGGAGGAAATACCTTTGGAGGAGCTTAATGTGAAGGAGAACCTTACTTATATGGAGTACCCAATCAAGGTATTAGAGACAGCAGAAAAGGTCACTAGAAGCCAGGTCATAAAGATGTGCAAGGTGCAATGGAAACATTACTTGGAAGAAGAGGCTACATGGGAAAGAAAGGAAGACCTGAGAAAGGAGTATCCATAGCTGTTTGAGTAAGCATCATCCAAATCTTGAGGATGAGATTCATTTTAAGGGGGGTAGATTTGTAACACCCAAAATTTTGCATCTTTTCGAAATAGCTTAAAATGATTTATTTATGCAATTTTTGTGAGCATTCAAACTTACGAAGTAATAATTTTTATGAAATTAAAAGCAATTATAAGGATAGATACATGTTTATGCATCCATGCTGCTGCATAGTATTTTTGTACTGATTGGTTTGATTCAAATTCAAAAATAGGATTAAAAACTTATTTGAAAATGGTTCGCAAAGAAAAGAAAAAGAAATGAAAACAGGGAAACCCTCCCTCTCCTCTTTTTTGTATCGGGTGGCTACTAAGCTCGGTCTGTCCTTCTCTCTCTCATAGCCCACTCCCTCCTCTCACCCGCATGGACCAGCAGCGCTGGCCCAGCAGCCACGTGGGCGCTCGCTCCCCACTCTCTCTCTCTCTAACCGATAGGTGGGCCTCTCATGTCAGTCTCTCCCCTCACCTTCCTTCTTCCTCCTCTCTCCTTTCCTTTCCTGGAAGCTGGTGCCTTCCAAGGTTGGCTGAGCTTGATCTGAGCATGGATCCACCTCTTCCGTGCATGCCGATGCCTCTGGGCTATAAAAGCCAGATGTCCTCACCCCTCTGCCTCCATCCCAAGCTCTCACAGCTATTGCCGAGTCCTAGAGCACTGCCCTCACAAGCTCCAACCCTAGAACACTGCCACCATAATCATTCCATGCCTCTGCCGCTTCATTGTTGCCCTGAGCCATTCGCCGCACTCCGCGTCGTGGTAAGGAAGCCATAGGTACCGGCTGTGCCCTCCTTCTCGCTCCCTATCCCTCTATTCACGCTCGTCGGACCATCGCCGGACCCCCCCGAGCCACAAGATCGTGCACGCCGCCGTCTTCGTCTCATCCCGATCTTGACCGGTACCATAGACAAGTTCGCCATCTCCTCCTCTTGCTCCCAATGCCATCCCTGACCTAAACCATGGTCTCTTGGGCCATATTCCCATTCACCGGCAAGGTCTACCCGCTGCCAGCCATGGCGCTGCACTGTTCCAGCCATTCCCTCCCTCTCTCTCCCTCCCCGATCTAATCTTGATCGTCCAATCCAAATCTAACAGCTTAGAGTTAACAGTACACCTTCACCAGGCTATTTTTCATAAGAGCCCCTCGGGTTCATAAATATAGAACTCGCAGTCCTTAGCGCCAACCCAGAATATGTTTTCTCTTTCTAAAAACGTAAAGCAGCACTGCTGAGATGTGAAATATGTTTTCCTGTTTTAAAAGCGTAAACTAGTTTGGTTTAATTACATATTTTCCACCCAACCTTGTTTAAGCCATATCTTTTCCGTTCTAACTTCGATTCGATCCATTCGAGTTGCATTAGGTTCATAGCGAAGTAATCTACTTGTTAAACATCTTTTCAACTTTTGAAATTCGAGATTAGTTTTAATCTATTATTTTACTAAATGAAATCTTGTTTAAATCATAGCTTCTCCGTTCTAGCTCCGTTTTTAGTGAATTTCACGTCTGTGTGATCGTAGCGACACATAGATTAGTTTTATAAACTTTGCAACTTGTTTTTCCACTAATTGGTGTAATGTTCTAATCATAGCTCTTTTGTTTGCTTTGTATGATTGGCTCTGAATGATTGTGTGTTGCTGTATGATGATGTTTATGATCGAGGATAGACGGTGAGCAGTATAACATTGAGCAAGACTAGTACTTTGATGAGCAGGACTAGTAGGAGCACTTTGAGCAAGGCAAGTATAGCATGGGATATTCCTTGTTGTCCTACTCACCTTAATCACTTTTAATCATATGCATGTGACTACCTTGTTATCACTAAGGATTTCCTATTATTTGGACTTGTACCTTGATACCTTTGGGATTATGCATTGGGTAGTATGATTCTAGTGCTCAAATTCAATACCATGATCTTGTAACTTGATTAATGGATTATGCAATAAGTAATAAAAGAGGACTTTTTAGCAACAAGGAACTAGGGGGCGGGAGCATAGTTTTTGTGATGCTCTAGATTCCTCTCATTAAGGACTTATCTATAAGCGATCATCCGAGACTTACAGTACAACCGTGAGGGCTACATGACTCTAGCTTTAGTCAAGTATGAGGACCTTTTCTAGCTTGTTAGAGGTTACCTTTATGGCACAAGAGGGGTGTGTCCTGGGTTGGGTATAGTGTGGCCTCTGTCCGTTTGTGTATAGGTTGCACGTCATTGTGCCACTCGAAAGGGGAGCTCTACATTCATAGGGCACAGAAACCTAGCGGCCCTAACTTGTTAGATGAACCTTTGAAAGACTTCATAGTGTACCCTACTTGCTCACCTTGGAAGTGTTGTGGGTGTAATTAACCCGAGCATATGTGCAACATGACTCACGGGTTACAAGCGGTTATAACAGCCGTGCTCACCGTTACAAGCGGCCTTGGACCCTTATGGAATAGATGATCACCGATAATTACTTGTTTATGCTATCTATTATTAATGTTTACCTAATCCTGTGTTTATCTAGGACTATGAGAAACTTGTTGCTATTCAAATGCATAAAATTGCGACCCAATAAAAGCTAATTACAGTTAAACCAACGTCTACCCTTTTGAGCATCATGAACCCCATGTTATAATTATTAAGTATGAGATGTACTTACACTTGTTTATTTTCATTACTTGGATAAAAATCGCAGATGGGTAACAGATGGTAACGATGGATATGATGATTTTCCTGAAGATTACTAGTCTTGCGATCAACCAGTCGACCGTCCCTATGGCTATGGAGGCGCCATAGCAGTTATCTTACTATTTCCGCTTGTGAGACTTTGATATTTTATTGTAATGGATTAATACTCGTTATGTAATAAAGCACCGTATTTGGTATTCTCTTATAATTTGTCCCTATATGTGTGTGATTGATTCGTGGGTAGACATATGGTTTTATATCCAGTTTTGTCTTTAAAATTGGGTATGACAAATTGGTATCAGAGCGGTGTTGACTGTAGGACGCAAGCCTTGATAGAAATGGTTGCTTAAGGATGCTTTCACTTCATGCTTTCAATCTTTACCTTGTTATTTACTAACATATGCTTTTCACAACTTTATTCTATTAAGAAATTATTTGTCTCTACTCTAATTCCATCTTTGCTCCTATAGATGCCTCTCACATGCTCAACTGCTCGCCAGCAAGGTGTGAACCCTGCCCCGGTGTATGTACCCATGGAGCCCCGTGATGATCCCAAAGTGGAGGACACCCCGGAGAGAGTTGTTGCCCCTAGACATGTCACCCTAGCACCACCGCAGGATGCCCCCCGCAGATGATGTGGAGCCACCCATGGGATGGGATGTGGTAGAACCACCCAAAATAATGCACTTACGAAGGTGCTTGTCTTCCACTAGACACTAAGCACCCCGAGAGTGAGCTACATTGGGCGGATTCCGTCGAGCACACCCCAAGGGAGAGCCCGAATCATCCACATTTTTCTCGTAGGATCGAATAATGTGAATGAGTTTACAATACTTAGTCCATTTCATACGATCCGAGTTGTTAAAAATATATTATTACAATACCAAGTTCAGAGTGCGGAAATTTAACAACGGAATGAAAGGAAACGTCTAGCGATAATATACAAGGATCCGTCTGTGCCCACCAGAAGAATCCTTTAAACAACGGCTACTCCTCAAGCAGTACCTGCAACAGGGGTAAATAAACCCTGAGTACACAATGTACTCGCAAGACTTATCAGACTAGTGGGAATAATTTCCTGACTCCAAGGAATATGACAAGCTTTATGGTTTGTTGTGTTCCTTTTTGCAGAAAGCGATGCTAAAAGTGAATCCTTATGTATGTTAATTATTAGCATTCATGATTAGTTCATTATCTAACCATTCTATGTAAGCACCTATTCTACTTTCAAGCAAGAGTTGAGCAAACAGTTCCATTTCACCACCTTTTCTCTTTTAGTTCTTACTACGGTGCTAGACTATATACAAGCCGTACCGGATCGCCCGATGATTCATGAATTAATGTGCCCAGCTGGGTACCCCGAAACACACGCCCCGCTTGTACCCCAAGTACAAACAGGACCAACCCATCACTCTCCTATCACAGGGTCCAGGTCCCCGTCCAAACTTGGACTCCAAGCCCCCCGCTCCTAAGTCCTAGACTCAATGCAGTACTTAGACCTCCACCATCCCCGCCTCCAATCAGTCGGTCTAGAAAGAGCTAGAACCCACGACAAGAGAGCAACAAGCCATCTCTGGGCCCATACACAAGTATGTGCTCGGGATAATAAGTCTATGACTTGCCTAGAACCCAATGCAAATGCCAGTCCTTAATCGACACAGATAGGGAAACAGTGTAACCAAGCTATGCCCCATTGGCCGTAGGACACAACCTCTTACACCCACCAATACCCCAAACCCTATCCCTGCCCGGTCTCCATTTTTCTTTGCACCATTTTTATCAGGAGTGATAATAATAATCACCTATTGTGAGTAACGGCAGGTTCCTCACGCTACCGAAATCCTAAGCATAGCAACTACTCGACCTATGCTAGTAGGACTCATAGGTAGGTATTTCTATGCATGTAGTTCCCATAAAATGCATGTAATGTAAATGCACAACACATAGATATATTCAGTGATCATTTAAAATAAGGGTTATGCACTGGGGCTTGCCTTAGGTAGGTGGGGTGTGAACAAAGTCAGCAACTGATGGCTCCGGGACTCCCTCCTGAATGAGAATCTCCTCCTTGTACTCCTCAATGATCTCCTCGTACTCCTGTTCACCCGTAGGCACGAACTCTACCAACTCGTTATCTACATGCATAAAATGATGATGCAACACTTAGTAATACGACAACAACAACTCTTAAAATAAAATACATCTATCAAGCTACTAAACTAGCTCTACCAACTAAGACGCTAAGTTACCTATCATTACCACTAAATAGGTATGAAATGTTGCATGTATTTTCTTAGCAACTAAAGGCGTCCATATTCTTAATATCGATTTACTCTATATAGGATAATACAAGGAGTACTAGCTACTCTATTTATCAACCAATTATATGGCTACAAAAATTACAGTGAGCACATAATAATACAATGAACCTACTATAAAATTTTCAGGGTCAAAACTATTACCAATTTGCCACAAAAATTCCTACAATTCTTAATCTAAATAATGCTAAGTTTTTCTAAATGAATTAATGAATCTATCATTATCATAGATAACTGTAAACTAACTACACCAACAGATAGATCACATTTTTGTGAACCTAACAAATTTTGTTTCACTATTTTTGGACACCTACAACATTTACTATAATTTTCCAAAGATCAGCTCAAAACTAAATTGAATAAACCTTTACTAATACCTAGATAAAAAAAGGAAAAACTGAAATCTATCCACACGACCCTCGAGCGTGCGATGCGGCCCACATACGCGCAGCGTGCGCGCACGCGTGACCTACCGGCGTGGCCCACGTGGCTTGACCCACGCGCGATAGTGGCCCACGGCAAGGAGACCCACGCGCTCATCGGCGTTTATGCCAAAGAGCCCTCGAATTTCAACTAAATTGACCCGCAGTCCTTTCTACTATTTCACTCCTTCTCTGACGCTCTCACTTAACCCCCGACTCACTTCGAATTTCGATTTCAAAGTCCTTGGCTGGATCTTATTAGAGGCCGCGGCATCTCCGGCCAAACGTCGACGAGCATGGACCTCCTTGGTAGCAACCATCCTCACCATGACATTCTTCATCAAAAGCGCAGTCGATAGAGGTATAAAACACCACGATTGGTGCCACGCAGAGGCATGGCCATGCACCACGACGGGGTTTGGCCGCAGTGACACTGACGCCGACAAAAACATCTAGCCTGGCTATACCAGCACTACCTAGCCTCCATACCTAGAGTACTGATAACATTCTAGAGGTCATAGATATACCAGTTCTACTCCCAAATGAACCAGCCATGGAAACAACATCTACACCGTGTTCGCCGGTGATGGCCACATGCTCTGGTGAGCCTAGGCCTTAACCATTTCAACCAATTACCCTAGGAGCAGGAGGGCCTCACCCGAGATGTGTAGGATGGCCTAGACAAAGTCGTGAGGCTCGGCAAGGTGGTTGGGCACGTCTGCGGGGTTGCTCTGGTTCACGACAAGCGTGGTGACAGAGTCCATGGTGGCTCGCTGCACCCTCGGTGAAACTGTTCCACAAGAGAGGCAACCGAGTCAAGAAGACGCTAAAGCACCGCTCAATTGAGACAAAGGAGCAAAGAACGACACCCTAGCCGAGCACCCACTCCAACGGCCATGGCGGACCACCGCAAGGAAAATGTCCGTAGTACCTCACTGGAGGATGAAAGCTCATCGGGTCGACTCCGATCGTGAGCTAACCTCCAAAGCTAGTTGGGTTCACAGTGAATTGGATGGAGGTGGACGGTGCGAGGCCAATTTGGTGGACGTCGCCGTTCGGTCTTATGGTGGTCGACGATGGGGAAACTTCAAATTGACGCTCGACACCGTATGGCTGAAGTAGTGGACAAGCTTGGCATGTAGCTAGGCTCCCTTCCAAGCTTCTGGTGTGCGCAATTACTTGGATTGGACCAGGCTCTGCGAGCTGGCCTTAGCGTGGCTTGGTCGGGCCAGCGTGACGCCATTCAAGATGGCAGTGATTGGGGGGCACGGCGTGGCCCTTGTCACTACATAGAAGAGGACAACAGTACGACGGATGATGGCTACACATGCGCATATGAGGCCAGCACGACACATGCGACCATAGCGCCTTGACTCGCAAGACAATGGCGACCAGGCCATGTGCCATGCTGCGGGCGCGCACAACAACGGTAGTGGCGACGCGACGCAAGCGGTGGGTGCACGTGATGTGATGACGTGACGCAGAGGAACGTGCGCTTGCTAGCAATGATGGCTGTAGCCATGCAACGCCCCGACATCCACGTGGAACGACGATGGCGCCTGGCAGAGCAGAGCTGGCACAGCACGACGCGGGTAGCCCTAGGGCACCAGCAGCGATGCCAGCGGCAACGTGCACCATGATGGAGAGGAGGGCCCGCTGCCAGCCAGGGCTGCTGGCCACAGCAGCCAGCCGAGCATGGCTAGACACGCGCGCTCGCACGTCCAGTGCGCCGACAACGGCACAGGGGCACGGTGACTGAGTCAAAGCAAGCAACACGACCCAAACGTGCCATGCATGCTTTTTAAAGCGTCCCAAAAATCCAATTTGATGACTTGATTGCTAAACCAACTGTTCCATACTCGAGAGGGCATGTTAAGCTACTAAAACAAGCCTTAATACCCCATCACTCTTTAACCCAATTTTTCCTACAAAAATCCCAATCCTATCACTTAATGCATCAACAAATAAAGATACTCAAAGTAACCATTTTCAAAATATAGGAGACTTAGAATGCTCCGGGACTTGCCTTTTAGAAAAGATGAAGGTTGGTGATCGGGGCACTCAAGGACTTCTTCGTTGGCTCCTTCTTCTGGGGCTGGCACCTCCGTCTCCTAAGCTTGCTGCTGCTCCTCTGGAAGTCCTTGCTCAAATTCCAGAACCATGACTCCCTCTGGAACACCTATTGCATGCATATGCATAGCATAAGAGTCATGCATGCACAAGAGATGGAAGGTGATGATGAAATATACAGCCATGTATAGATGGACACATGAAAGACACGATGATGAAAGATTAACATCTATTTTACTGAGTAGGTGCAAATCTCTTTTAGAAAACAAGAACTACGTACTCACCAAGCTCTAACAACCTAAGATAAAGTTGTTCGTCTTCAGTAAGAGGTCTAGCACCTGCAACTAACAATTTATCTTAATTAGCCTAGCATCTAAATCATCACATCAACTCATATAAAGCAAACAAGTCATTCAGTGCACTCAACAGGTTTTAGGCTGCAAACAGCAGCTACAAGTTTGATCCATAACTGGAGTTATACAGGTCCAAATCACCAATGTCTCATTCAAACTTAAACTATATCAAATAGACTGATCTAACAAAACTCTCTGTGGATTCCAGAGAGCAGACAGTTGGGAGTGCTGTCTTCCAACTAATATAACTCTCAAACTACAAGGACAAATGCACTGAAATTTTGACACAAGCTAGATAAACAAGTTCCCTACAACTTTGTTATTGACCAAATTCGCAGCAAACATCATCTTCACAAGTTAATTTGCTTAACTTTAAAATCTGTCTAGAAAGTCACTATAAGTGAATTATACTGAAAATAATATTTTATTACATACAAGAATAGCACTATGAGCACTACCAATGCTACCAATAGTTAACATACATCCAATGAACACTAGAAAACATAGTGGCCATTCCTAAATAAATTATTTTCATGCCTTTATTAATTTATTTATATAATTAGGTTAAATAATAAACACATATATAAAGTGTACAAAAAATTCCACAACAATTACAGTAGCTTATATATGTCCCTAATAGACTACTGTATAAATTTTACATCATTTGAATAAATATAACATCCTACACAAAAATGACAAGCCAGCAGGGCTTAAAATAGCATAAATAGGAAACCCTAGTGAAAAGTGTCAAGCAATAGATTTCATATTTTTCTTGGGTTCATTAAAACATAATGACACTATACAAAAAGTTTCATGCTCAAAGGATACATATTTTTACCATGAAAAATAGCATAATAATCTAGCATTTATTTAAGATAAATAGCAAACTCCTATTTCTAGCAAGATCACAGAGCAACAAATATTTTTCCCATGTAGTACATAATAATACAAGACTAACAAACTTGGAATCACATTTTTAGCACTTTCCTAGCTCAAGTTATAGATTTAACAAACTTGAAATCATTTAAAAGCATTTGTCAAACTCTATTTAATTCCCTTAGAAAAATACAAGAAATAGTGTATTACATATTTTTATCAAATACTACACTTTATGAGGAACCCAACAAAATTTGGTTCACACAAATAGGATGCTCCTAGCCCTAGATATATTTTTCCAAAATTAGCATACAAATTAGGAAAGAAATACACTAAATCAAGCACTGCAGTCCCAGACATTCGGGACCCACACATCAGTGGACCCCACTGGTTAGTCACACCAGAGTAGGGGATGGTGGTCGAACGACGGTAGTTCACCGACGGCGCAACCTTTGGCGACACCGACCCCACCATGGTGATCTACATCCTCTCCCGCATCTATACGTGTAGGTAGTTAGCACTGAGGTGAACGGGAAGTGGCTCGTCGCCGGCCATGGCGGCGCGGCATGTCTGTGTGCCCGCCGTCTCTGGCCATGGCGGGTCCCGGCGAAAGATGCTACAGCACCATGGTGCTTAGGCTAGTCTATTCGTGCTAACCTAGGGTTAGGTGATGAGCTCGGGAGGCCTGGCCGCTGAAATGCCCGCGCGGCGGCGGAGCTTACTCCGGCAAAGCTCACACGCCGGAGATGTGCAAACAGTAGCGGTTAGTTTAGATAGGGTTAGAGCATCTACGAGGCACGTGGAACACAATGCAGAGGAAAGGGGGCATGGAGGAGCGGTGGTCAGCTGGGGCCACGGCGAGCTCACGCTCCGACGAGGTGACATGCATGGTGACGGCGATGGGATTATCCAAAGGCCCTCACCTAGGCTCGAATGGAATTGCAAAGAGGTCAAGGGAGTAGAGCAGGGCTAGGTAAGTCTATGGGTGCCAGAAATTGCACGGTGGCTGGCCAACGAAGGAGCTATGCGACGGCGATGCTTGCTCGGTAGCAATGGTCCAGCGCGGTGCTGTGCTTCTGAGCGAACTGGCGAGGCGAAATGGACATGGGCGAAGCAAGTAAGTGTGCCAGCGGGCGCATGGCATCTTCGTGGCAGTGATGGCCAGATGAGCAGGGGCAGCGCCGTCGTACAGCCACCACTTGTCAAGCTCGGCCAAATGCCAGTCGGCCACACGGCCTGACGGAGATGACCATCAGGCCCACGATCAACTGCCTAACGACATGTTTTCATCCCCTCCAACCTCCAAATCTGTGGTGAGTTAGTAAAATCTCCCTAAAGCAAAGTTGTAGATCTACGATAGGGCTACAACATTGCTTTAGCAAGTATCAGCTAATTCTCAAAGAATCATGAGTTACATCAAGCCAAAGTCAGCTTCATCAAACTATAAATGCAGCTACGACTTAGAAAATTTTCTAAGTGCTAAACCAGCACCCAAATCTGACTTGTGGGCCATGATTGGGACTATTCCACACATTTTCATGACTTGACCTCTAAACAAAGTTTGTTCCATATATAATTTTCTACAACTTTGCTTTAGGTTGCTCAGACATGCAAACACTCTATGTCACTATTCTAGTTTAGTCAAACAAAAACACTAAAGAGGAGCACCTAGTCTTACTAAACCCTAGAAGCATAATTAGGCAAAGTCATTAACATGAACATTGTTCCAATAGACATCCTAAGTGTAGCTAAGGTATTTTAGTTACCAACATCAATCACTTGCACTCAATCACACAAGATCATAAGCATACACATAGGAAAAATACAATATACAAGTCATGTTTCACATGTTTCAAGTGCATGTTTCATATGTAAAAGTTCATATAAGAATGCTTAATGCTTATGCTCATGCAAATGCAAGTGCAATTATGTCAGCCTAACACCTAGGGTGTTATAGCCCTCCCCCCTTATAAAAATCTCACCCCGAGATTTGAAAAGTGTACCATTTTGAATAAAAGGTAGGGTATACATCCTTCAGATAATCTTCCCGTTCCCATGTTGCATCGCTCTCACTACCCTGATTACTCCACATAACATTGTAAAACTTGACCACACGGTTTCAGGTTACTCTCTCTCTTGTATCAATAACCCGCACCGGTCTTTCTTCATAGGATAGATCTGATTTCAACTTGATATTTCCAAGTGAAACTTTTTCTTCAGGAACGCGGAGACATTTCTTCAATTGAGAGACATGAAAAACATTGAAGATTGCTCTCATCTTGTAAGGTAACTCTTTCTTATAGGCTACATTCCAACTCTTCTCTATGATTGGATATGGGCCTACATATCTAGGTGCAAGCTTCCTCTTTACTCTGAACCATTGCACACCTTTCATCGGTGATACCTTTAGATAAACTTGATCACCCACTTCAAACTCAATGGGTTTCCTTCTTTTATCCACATAGCTTTTCTGCCTAGCTTGAGCGACTTCCATATGTTTCTGGATAGTACGGACTTGTTGTTCAGCCTCTTCGACGAAATCAATGCCATAGTATCTCCATTCTCCAGATTCAACCCAGTTCAAAGGAGTTCTACACTTACGGCCATACAACGCTTCGAATGGAGCCATCTTGATACTTTCTTGATAACTATTATTATAGGAAAATTCAGCCAAGGGTAACCACTTATCCCATGAACCTTTGGATTATATGACACAAGCTCTTAACATGTCTTCCAATATTTGATTCACCCACTCTGTCTGTCTGGAGGTTTGTGGATGATAAGCAGAACTTTTGACTAAGTTGGTGCCTAACATCTTGTGCAAATGTTCCTAAAAACGAGCGGTGAACTGAGGTCCTCTGTCAGATACAATGGTTCTAGGAACACAATGGAGATGTACTATCTGATTAAAATATAACTCAGCATAGTCACTTGGTCGATAGTCAGTTCTAACTAGTATGAAATGAGCAGATTTCATTAAACGATCCACTATTACCCATATAGAATTAATATTCTTTTGGGTAGGGGGAAGTCCAACAATGAAATCCATACTAATCTCTTCCCATTTCCATCCTGGTATAGACAATGGTTGAAGAAGTCCAGCAGGCTTCAAGTGAATTGCTTTGACTCTACAACAATTGTCACACCTTGCAACATAAGCCACGATTTCTTTCTTCATCTTGGTCCACCAAAAGCGAGATTTGAAATCTTGATATATTTTGCTACTTCCCGGGTGGATAGATAACTTCGATGAGTGAGCTTCTTCTAAGATTTGGTTTCTAAGCTCTTTGTACTTCGGTACTATAAGTCTGTCCTTAAACCATAGAACACCCTTCTCATCTACACGAAAGTGTTTTGTTTCTTGTTCCTTCATCTTCCTTTTGATGTGGAACACACCCACATCAGATTTCTGAAGCTCAATGATTTTACTTTCTAGAGAGCAACCAAGGGGGATACTGTGCAACACAGCAGGATGTAACAGATGTGCCAGATGATAATCTGCTTCCAAGAGAGAATTGCAATGAGATTTTCTACTCAAAGCATCAGCAACAACATTTGCTTTACTCAGATGATAATAGACTTCTAAGTTATAATCTTTGATCAACTCTAGCCATCTTCTCTGTCTCATGTTCAATTCTAGTTGAGTGAAGATATACTTGAGACTTTTATGATTGGTATATATATGACACACGTTACCGAGCAGGTAATGTCTCCAAATCTTCAAAGCATGAACAACAACAGCTAACTCAAGATCATGAGTTGGATAATTGGCTTCATGCTTCCTTAGCTAACACGAGGCATAAGCAATAACCCGGCCTTCCTGCATAAGGACACATCCTAAACCAGTACCTGATGCATCACAAAACACATTAAAAGGTTTCTCGATATCAGGTTGTGCCAAAACAGGAGCTGAGGTAAAAAAGGTCCGCAAAGTGCAAAAAGCAGTCTCACACTCTGGTGTACAAACAAACTTCACATCTTTTTGAAGCAACCTGGTCATGGGCTTGGCTATCTTAGAGAAATCCGGGATGAAGCAACGATAATAGCCAGCCAAACCAAGGAAACTTCTAACATCATGCACTGAAGTTGGTGCTTTCCAATCCATGACTTCTTGCACCTTAGACGGATCAACCGAAATTCCTTCATCGGACAACACATGACCCAAGAAAGGTACTTTCTTTAGCCAAAACTCACATTTACTAAACTTGGCGTAAAGCTTATGTTCTCGTAGCCTGGATAAAACAAGTCTCAGATGCTCAGCATGTTCTTCCGCATTCATGGAAAAGATCAAGATGTCATCAATGAAGACAACTACAAATTTGTCCAATTCCTCCATGAATACTGAATTCATTAGATAGACAAAGTATGCAGGAGCGTTGGTCAGACCGAAAGACATAATAAGATACTCATACAACCCATATCTGGTGGAGAAAGCGGTCTTAGGCACATCCTCCAGTCTAATTTTTATCTAATGATAACCAGATCTCAAATCAATTTTGGAGAATACCTTTGCCTTAGACAACTGATCAAACAAAATATCAATGCGGGGCAATGGGTACTTGTTCTTGATTGTCACAGCATTGAGTGGACGATAATCCACACACATGCGCAATGACTTGTCCTTCTTCTTCATAAATATAGCAGGACAACTCTAGGGAGAAGCACTAGGTCGGATAAGACCTTTCTCTAACAGATCTTGTAACTAAACTTTAAGCTCTGCTAACTCATTGGGTGGCATCCTATAAGGCCTTCTAGAAATAGGTGCACTGCCTAGCACTAACTCGATCTTGAATTCTATATCACGATCCGGTGGTAGACCAGGTAAATCATCAGGAAATATATCTGGAAACTCAAACTATCGGGACATCCTTGATTCTTGGGGTCTGGATAGCATTAGCAGTGTTGTGGAGGTCTAGCTCTCTAGGAAGTGGGACTAGGAAAGCCTCATTGCTGATAGGATCCCTCAACATAATGACCCTAGTGGAAGTATCGATGAGCACTCCATGACCGATCATCCACTTCATCCCCAATATTACATCTATACCTAATCCTGGCAAAACTACCAGATCGGCCATATACACTCGTCCCTGTAATTCGATACTCACAGCCGGTACTATTTGATTGGTAGAAATATTACTTCCAGCTGCACTAATGCAATAACTACCCATGGATAGTGTAATTACCTTCTGATTGTATTTTGATGCAAAAGCTGGACTCATAAATGAATGCGAAGCACCAGAATCAAATAGTACAACTACCGGATGTTGATTCACAATAAACTTACCCGCAGTAACCACCTCTCCTGAGGGCATCTCAGTCATGTTGGTGTAGTTAATGTGACCTTGACGAGCACCAGAACTCCCCTACTTCTGATTATTCTTTTGAGGATAAGGACAATGTTTGGACCAATGACCTGTCCTGCCACAATTCCAATAGGGCTTGTTAGCTGGTGGAACAAAAGAATTCCCTAGTCCTATGGTGCCCTTAGGAAGAGGAACAGTAAATGCCTTCTTGAACCCAGTCTTTGCTTGATTCTTCTTTTGAGGCGGCCGGTACCTAACGGCTATAGCCGGGGGGCAAAATTGAGTCTTAGCCACAAGAGCTTTAGCCTGAGATGCACTTGCCTCAAAGGCCCTCTTGCGATTTTTGGAAACTGCATAGACATTATTGTTATTCTCTTGAGTAAGAGCATCACTTATGAACTCATTGAAAGTGACACTCTTGTTATTCCCCATGGACTTCATGAATGTCAGCATCGATCACTCCTTCACCATCTTCATCCTCGACAAGATCGAGTTCCTCCTCTTCTTCTTCATCGGCTTCAGGTACTACAACGACATTGGCATCTAAGTCCATGCCATCATCATCGGCGAAGATCACCTATGGTCCTCCCACCATGGGGTACACTGGAATAGGATGAGGAATCAGATTGATCTGATTGTTGAGGCAGTGAACACCAATATGCAATTCTTCAATTTGGCGAAGGAGTTCATTCTCTCTAACTTTAGCTCAAATTGTTGTCATGATCCTAGCATTGTTCCTCGTTTGTGCCAGATGGATTGCATCATCTTGCTCATGAGTCAACTGCATGATCTGATCATGGTTAGCATCTCTTTCCCTGACAGCACGTACAAACTGCTACCTGTGGTTTTCCAAAGTACTCATAAGACCACCTATATCATTTTGAGCTGTCCTAAGCTCATTACCATTCTTACACGCACGCTTCTTCCACTTGTGTTGTTCATTCAGTGCTTGCTGAAGGGCTGTTAAGGCACTAACATAAGTGCCCTGGTGATCCTGGAACATCTTTAGAACAGCCATCATAGCACTCATGGCTGGCCCCGAGCTCTGTGCCCTTTCTGCCTCAGTCATTACCAAGGAATCATCCTCAAAATTCAGCCACACTGCCTCAGACGGGGCTACTTGAGGGATGGACTCAGCTGGTCCGTTGATCAACTCATCACCAAACTCCTGACAAATATCAACTAGCACTTCTAAAGCTGCCACCTGTGCCCCTTCCCAAGGGGTTTGTCCATCAGCTTCGACGCTCCAACCAAGCAACTGGGGTCTGTTTGCGTGAGGCAGGACAACCACCTCAATGTCATACCACAGCAACCCTCCTTCAACCTCCCCTTGCTTCCAAGTATAGCGAGGTGGCTCCGCATATCCCACTGAATGTAGCACCCTCCACAACAGGGTTGGAGTGCCAAACACATGCAGGAATGTGCTGCTCCTGGCGGTAGTGCTGGTGCAGCCATCTGTAGCAACATAGCCATTTGGTGTGAGAGGATTATCTTACAGGATGAGAAATATATAATGGAATAATTAAAGATAAGGGAGGGAGTGATGCAAAAATATAATGGCATGAGTGAACATGATGCATGCATGTTCCGTACGTCCTCACAAATCTTAGGAAAATTAAAATTCTAGCGACATACACGGTGGCATACATACGTTCTCTCATATATGTATCTAGTCGAGCTACACGTTGCGTTGTTAGTATACGTGTAGACAAATTCATTGCAACCCATCCCAACAAAAGAGAAATAAGCACACAATGAAAGTAGTAAACTAAGATACTCTCCATATATACATCCCCGGATATATATACTTCGGTATCCAAAGCTACCCGATAGATATACCCACAATTAAGTACCTTCATATGTACATGTGTGCAACATATAAATATTCCAGTAACCACAACTAACTCTCCCCTAGACCGACAGTTGGACGGTCATGCTCTCACAACTCACACTTACCTGGGCGTAGAGGCAATTGATCCATACATTACCACCCAAGCGGATGGCATCCATACAATACCACGCCGTATGGACGATGAAATAAAATGCAAGCAATTACCCCCCAAAGTCATTACTTAAATAAGCCACCTAAAAGTCCTTATTTGGGCATAGAGGATATGACCACTGGCACACTTAAGTAAAATTTCAGATTTGAACACACCTATATATAAGTAGCTGTAAGTTGTCAAAACTGATTTTGCAAACAAAAACCATTGTTTTAAATACACATATGACATGTTTAATGTTGAATCTAGCTCTGATACGAGCTGTAATAGAACCGACCAATTTATAAGAGCACAAGTACGAAAGCAATCACCGGAGTGATCAAACCGTCATACTTGAACCCATATAAACCTGGTAGTCAACTGAAACCACGAAGGATTTCAAACCAACTTGCATACAACCAAGATCGTAGTAATTCAACATAACAAGCCACATGTTACATTCATTTCACAAGTACCTCATACATTGGAGTTCACATAGTTATTACAAAATGAGTTCACAAATAGCGGAAGCAAAGTAGTTTGAGACCATCACACACACTTAGTTCAAATACAAGCTAGTTCCATAGTCGTATCCAGCAAAAGCAACATGATAAGATAGCAAAGATGATCATGCCCCATGATCTAGTCTTCATTCCCCGTAGGGTGGAGACAATAGTTGCAATAGCCATTATAGAGCACGTCATCTACAACAAGGGGGAATAAACCCTGAGTACGAGAATGTACTCAGCTAGACTTACCCGTCGTAAACCAAAAATAAATGACACCAAAGAGTATGCAGGGCTTTATCGGTGGATCTTGCTTGACAACCATTCTGCATAAAATCTTTAATGATACAAGAACATAACTTAATTTATTAATTAAGCAGCAAGTTATCAATATTAACCTGTCATCTAGATTAGCACCTATACTAGAGCAAGCAATTGATTAACTCCAAACATTAGTAACCAGATCCGGTACAATGTTGTATCATCATCATCATCATTATAACCATCAAGTTTGATTAAGTGTATCTACGTTGCTGCTGCTCTGTCAAGTTCTCACTATCTGGGAGAGATGGCGATTCAAATCGATTTCTATCTAGCTGGAGGGGTATTCCTAACACAAACCCAGGTCTACCAACCATGGTAGCCTTAGATCACCTTTGGTACAACTCAGGAATCGTGGTTTTGAGCAGCGTCACATTCTCAAGGACGACACTCTGCCAGGAAGTGCAGGAATTTTAAGCACCTGACCCCTTGGACTCACGCCAATGTCCCCAAGCACATCCTTACTGCCTACAGAATGCGCACTTTCACTTCCTGGCCCTCCGGCCTGAGTTGAGCTACTCGGCTTTGCGGTCGGAACGAGTTACGCAGCCAACTATGTGATAGGCATGCTGTTCAACATGACATGAGGACGTACAGCGAATCGGTCCTTAAACGACTCAAACGGGGATAGATACACACCCAAGACCTCCTTGCCTTGTTGCTTCTCTATCGACATCCCGCCCGGTCTCAATTCGTTATTAACACATGGTTATTTTCCATGATAGCAAATATAGCCAACCATGATCAGACATCATCCTAGGTTGTAGGTGATAGAAAATCACCTGGCTTTACCGGTCTAAGCATGGCTAAGCTTTGATTCGCTCCTAGACCTAAATAGGATTCAGGGTACTTTTACTGGACAAGGAATAGATATATATGCAACAAGTGTTTGCATCCAATTCTTATCACTTAATGCATCAACAAATAAAGATACTCAAAGTAACCATTTTCAAAACATAGGAGACTTAGAATGCTCTGGGGCTTGCCTTTTAGAAAAGATGAAGGTTGGTGATTGGGGCACTCAAGGACTTCTTCTTTGTTGGCTCCTTCTTCTAGGGCCGGCACCTCCATCTCCTGAGCTTGCTGCTACTCCTCCAGAAGTCCTTGCTCGAATTCCAGAAGCGTGACTCCCTTTGGAGCACCTATTGCATGTATTTGCATAGCATAAGAGTCATGCATGCATAAGAGATGGAAAGTCATGATGAAATGTACAACCATGTATAGATGGATGCATGAAAGACACGATGATGCAAGATTAACATCTATTTTACTGAGTAGGTGCATATCTCTTTTAGAAAACAAGAACTACACACCCACTAAGCTCTTACAACCTAAGATAAAGTTGTTCATCTTCAGTAAGAGGTCTAGCACCTGCAACTAACAATTTATCTTAATTAGCCTAGCATCTAAATCATCACATCAACTCATATAAAGCAAACAAGTCATTCATTGCACTCAATAGTTTTTAGGCTGCAAACAGCAGCTACAAGTCTAATCCATAACTGGAGTTATACAGGTCCACATACCATGATTTAAGACTTTTTGGAAAGCTTATAAAATTGTCTACAAATTTTTTTTAATCACCAAAGTCTCATTCAAATTTAAACTATGCCAAACAGACTGATCTTACAAAACTGTCTGTGGATTCCAAAGAGCAGGCAGTTGGGAGTGATGTCTTCCAACTGATATAACTCTCAAACTACTAGGCCAAATGCCCTGAAATTATGACACAAGCTAGACAAACAAGTTCCCTACAACTTTGTTATTGACCAAATTCGCAGAAAACATCATCTTCACCACTTAATTTGCTTAACTCTAAAATCTGTCTAGAAAGTCACTATAAGTGAATTATACTGAAAATAATATTTTATTACATACAAGAATAGCACTATGAGCACTACCAATGCTAACAACAGTGAACATACATCCAATGAACACTAGAAAACATAGTGGTCATTCCTAAATAAATTATTTTCATGCCTTTATTAATTGATTTAGATAATTAGGTTAAATAATAAACACGTATCCAAAGTGTACAGAAAATTCAACAACAATTATAGTAGCTTATAAAGGTCCCCAATAGAATACTGTATAAATTTCACATCATTTGAACAAATATAACATCCTACACAAAAATGACAAGCCAGCAGGGCTTAAAATAGCATAAATAGGAAACCCTAGTGAAAAGTGTCAAGTAATAGATTTCATATTTTTCTTGGGTTCCCTAAAACACAATAACACTGTACAAAAAGATTCTTGCTCAAAGGATACATATTTTTACCATGAAAAATAGCATAAGAATCCAGCATTTATTTAAGATAAATAGCAAACTCCTATTTCCAGCAAGATCACAGTGCAACCAATATTTTTCCCATGTAGTACATAACAATACAAGACTAACAAACTTGGAATCTCATTTTTAGCACTTTCCTAGCTGAAGTTATAGATTTAACAAAATTGAAACCATTTAAAAGCATTTGTCAAACTCTATTTAATTATCTTAAAAATGCAGGAAATAGTGTGTTACATATTTTTATCAAATACTACACTTTATGTGGAACCCAACAAAATTTGGTTCACACAAATAGGATGCTCCTAGCCATAGATATATTTTTCCAAATTTAGCATACAAATTAGGAAAGAAATACACTAAATCAAGCACTGCAGTCATAGACATTTGGGACCCACATATCAGTGGACCCCACTGGTCAGTCACACCAGAGCAGGGGACGGCGGTCGAACAATGGTAGTTCACCAACAGTGCAACCTCCGATGAAACTGACCCTGCCATGGTGATCTACATCCTCTCCCGCATCTTTACATGTAGGTAGTTAGCACTAAGGTGAACTGGAGGTGGCTCGTCGCAAGGTGCTACGGCACCACGGTGCTTAGGCTAGTCTATTCGTGCCAACCTAGGGTTAGGTGATGAGGTCGACAGGCCTGGCTACGGAAATGCCCGCGGGGCGGTGGAGCTTACTCTGGCGAAGCTCACACGCCGGAGATTTTCGAACGGTAGCGGTTAGTTTAGATAGGGTTAGAGCATCTACAAGGCATGTGGAACACAATGCGGAGGAAAGGGGGCATGGAGGAGTGCTGGTCAGCTCGGGCCATGGTGAGCTCGTGCTTCGGCGAAGTGACAGGCATGGAGACGGCGACGGGATTAGCCAAAGGCCCTCAAATAGGCTCGAATGGAAAAGCAAAGAGGTCAAGGGAGTAGAGCAGGGACAGGTGAGCCTATGGGTGGAAGCAATTGTGCGGCGGTTGGCCGGTAGAGGAGCTGTACAACAGCGATGCTTGCTCGGTAGCAATGGTGTAGCGCGGCGCTGTGCTTCTGAGCGAACTGGCGAGGTGAAATGGACACGGGTGAAGCAAGCAAGCGAGCCAGTGGGCACGTGGCGTCTTCGTGGCAGCGACGGCCTGATGAGTGGGGGCATCGCTGGCGTATGCCGCCACTTGTCAAGATCGGCCTAACGCCGGTCGGCCACATGGCCTGACGGAGATGGCCATCAGGCCCGCGATCAACCACCTGACGATGTGTTTTCATCCCCTCCAAACTCCAAATCTATGGTGAGTTAGTAAAATCTCCCTGAAGCAAAGTTGTAGATCTATGATAGGGCTACAATATTGCTTTAGCAAGTATCAACTAGTTCTCAAAGAATCACGAGTTACATCAAGCCAAAGTCAGCTTCATCAAACTGTAAATGTAGCTACGACTTGGAAAATTTTCTAAGTGCTAAACCAGCACCCAAATCTGAATTGTGGGCCATGTTTGGGACTGTTCCACACATTTTCATGACTTGACCTCTAAACAAAGTTTGTTCCATATATAATTTGCTACAACTTTACTTTAGGTTCTCAGACATGCAAACACTCTATGTCACTATTCTAGTGCAGTCAAACAAAAACACTCAAGAGGAGCACCTAGTCAAACTAAACCCTAGAAGCATAATTAGGCAAAGTCATTAACATGAACATTGTTCCAATAGACATCCTAAGTGTAGCTAAGGTATTTTAGTTACCAACATCAATCACTTGCACTCAATCACACATTATCAAAAGCATACACATAGGAAAAACACAATATACAAGTCATTTTTCACATGTTTCAAGTGCATGTTTCATATGTAAAAGTTCATATAAGAATGCTTAATGCTTATGCTCATGTAAATGCAAGTGCAATTATGCAAGCCTAACACCTAGGGTGTTACACTTACGAAGGCTCTTGTCTTCCACTAGACACCAAGCACCCCGAGAGCGAGCTACATCTGGTGGATTTCGTCGAGCACACCCCAAGGGAGAGCCCGAATCATCCATATTTTTCCCGCAGGATCCAACAATGAGAACAAGTTTACAATACTTAGTCCATTTCATACAATCCAAGTTCTTAAAAATACATTATTACAATATCAAGTTCATAGTGCGAAAATTTAACAGCGGAATGAAAGGAAACATCTAGCGATAATATGCAAGGATCTGTCTGTGCCCACCAGAAGAATCCTCACACAACGGCTACTCCTCAAGCAGTACTTGCAATAGGGGTAAATAAACCCTGAGTACACAATGTACTCGCAAGACTTATCCAACTAGTGGGAATAATTTCTCGACTCCAAGGAATATGACAAGCTTTATGGTTTGCTAGGTTCCTTTTTGCAGAAAGCGATGCTAAAAGTGAATCTTTATGTTTGTTAATTATTAGCATTCATGATTAGTTCATTATCTAACCATTCTATATAAGCACCTATTCTACTTTCAAGCAAGAGTTGAGCAAACAGTTCCATTTCACCACCTTTTCTCTTTTAGTTCTTACTACGGTGTTAGACTGTAGACAAGCCGTACTGGATCACCCGGCAATTCCTGAATCAATGTGCCTAGCTAGGTACCCTGAAACACACACCCCACTTGTACCCCAAGTACAAACAGGACCAACCCATCACTCTCCTATCACGGGGTTTAGGTCCCCATTCAAACATGGACTCCAAGCCCCCGCTCTTAAGTCCTAGACTCAATGCGGTGCTTAGACCTCCACCATCCCCACCTCCAATTAGTCGGTTCGGAAAGAACTGGAACCCATGACAAGAGAGCAACAAGCCTTCTCTGCGCCCATGCATAAGTATGTGCTTGGGATAATAAGTCTACGACTTGCCTAGAACCCAATGCAACGGCCGGTCCTTAACCGTCACAGATAGGGAAATAGTGTAACCAAGCTATGCCCCGTTGGCCATAGGATACAACCTCTTACACCAACCAATACCCAAACCCTATCCCTACCCGGTCTCCATTTTTCCTTTCACCATTTTTATCAGGAGTGATAATAATAATCACCTATTGTGAGTAACGATAGGTTCCTCATGTTACCGAAATCCTGAGCATAGCAACTACTCGACCTATGCTAGTAGGACTCATAGGTAGGTATTTATATGCATGTAGTTTCCATAAAATGCCTATAACATAAATGCACAACACATAGATATATTCAGTGATCATTTAAAATAAGGGTTATGCACCGGGGCTTGCCTTAGGCAGGTGAGGTGTCAACAAAGCCAGCAACTGATGGCTCTAGGTCTCCCTCCTAAACGAGAATCTCCTCCTCATACTGCTCAATTATCTCCTCATACTCCTGTTCACCCGTAGGCACGAACTCTACCAACTCGTTATCTACATGCATGAAATGATGATGCAACACTTAGTAATATGACAACAACAACTCTTAAAATAAAATACATCTATCAAGCTACGAAACTAGCTCTACCGACTAAGACGCTAAGTTACCTATCATTACCACTAAAGAGGTATGAAAAGTTGCATGTATTTTCTTAGCAACTAAAGGCATCCATATTCTTAATATCGATTTACTCTATATAGGATAATACAAGGAGTACTAGCTACTCTATTTATCAATATACTCTATGGCTACAAAAATTGCAGTGAGCACATAATAATACAATGAACCTACTGTAAAATTTTTAGGGTCAAAGCTATTACCAATTTGCCACAAAAATTCCTACAATTCTTAATCTAAATAATGCTAAGCTTTCCTAAATGAATTAATGAATCTATCATTATCATAGATAACTATAAACTAACTACACCAACAGATATTTCACATTTTTGTGAACCTAACAAATTTTGTTTCACTATTTTTGAACACCTACAACATTTACTATAATTTTCCAAAGATCAGCTCAAAACTAAATTGAATAAACCTCTACTAATCCCTAGAAAAAAAGGAAAAACCAAAATCTATCCATGCGGCTCATGAGCGAGCGACGCGGCCCACACACGCGTAGCGCGCGCACGCGCGATCCATCGACGTGGCCCACGCGGCTCGGCCCACTCTCGATAGTGGCCCATGGCGGGGAGACCCATGTGCACCGGCGCTTATGCAAAAGAGCCCTCGAATTTCAACTAAACTGACCCGTAGTCCTTTCTACTATTTCACTCCCTCTCTGATGCTCTCACTTAACCCCCCGACTCACTTCGAATTCCCATTTCAAAGTCCTTGGTCGGATCTTATTAGAGGCCACGGCATCTCCGGCCAAACGCCGACGAGCACGGACGTCCTCGACAGCAGCCATCCCAACGTGACATTCTTCATTTAAAGCGCAGTCGATAGAAGTATAAACACCGCGATTGGTGGCGCGCAGAGGCATGGCCATGCACCACGGTAGGGTTTGGACGCAATGACACTGACGCCGGCAAAAACATCTAGCCCAGCGCTACCATCACTACCTAGCCTCCATACCTAGAGTACTGATAACATTATTGAGGTCATAGATATACCAGTTCTACTCCTAGGCCTTAACCGTTTCAACCATCTACCCTAGGAGCAGGACGGCCTCACCAGAGATGTGTAGGATGGCCTGGACGAAGTTGTGAGGTTTGGCAAGGTGGTTGGCCACGTGCGTGGGGTTGCTCTGGTTCATGGCAAGTGCGGCGATGGCGTCCACGGTGGCTTGTTGCACCCTCGGTGAAACTGTTTCACAGGAGAGGCAACCAAGTCAAGGAGATGCTAAAGCACCGCTCAATTGAGACAAAGGAGCAAAGAACGACGCCCTAGCTGAGCACCCACTCTGACGACCATGGTGGACCGCCGCGAGGAAAATGCCTCGTAGTACCTCACTAGAGGATGAAAGCTCATCGGGTCGACTCCGATCGCGAGCTAACCTCCAGAGCTAGTTGGGTTCATAGTGAATTGGATGGAGGTGGATGGTGTGAGGCTAATTTGGTGGATGTCGTTGTTCGGTCTTAAGGTGGTTGACAGCGGGGAAACTTCAAATTGACGCTCGACACCGTATGGCTACAGCAGTGGGTAGGCTTGGTGCGTAGCTAGGCTCCCTTCCAAGCTTCTAGCATGTGCAATTACTTGGATTGGACCAGGCTCTGTGAGCTGGCCTTGGCGTGGCTCGGCCAGGCCGGCGCGATGCCATTTAAGGTGGCGGTGATTGGGGGGCGTGGCATGGCGCTTTCCACTACATAGAAGAGGACAACCATACGATAGATGATGGCTACATGTGCATATATGAGGCTGGCATGACACATGCGACCATAGTGCCTTAACTCGCAAGACAACGTTGACCAGGCCATGTGCCGTGCAGCGGGCCCATGTAGCAATTGCAGCGGCGACGTGACGCAAGCGGTGGGTGCACGTGATGTGACAACACGACGTAGAGGAACATGCGCTTGTTGGCGATGATAGCTGTGGTCATGCGACGCCCCAGCATCCACACGGAATGATGACGGTGCCTGGCAGAGCAGAGCCGGCGCAGCGCGACGCGGGCAGCCCCAGGGCACCAACAGCGATGCCTGCGGCAGCGTGCATCACGACGGAGAGGAGGGCCCACTGCCAGCCAGGTCTACCGGCCACCACAGCCATCCAAGCACGGCCAGACGTGCGCTCTCACGAGGCCAACGTGCCAACGATGGCACAGGGGCACGGTGACCGAGTCAAAGCGAGGAACACGACCCAAACGTGCCATGCATGCTTTTTAAAGCATCCCAAAAATCCAATTCGATGACTTGATTGCTAAACCAACTATTCCATACTCGATAGGGCATGTTAGGCTACTAAAACAAGCCTTATTACCCCATCACTCCTTAACCTGATTTTTCCTACAAAATCCCAATCCAAGCTTTGTCAAACCCCTTTTCAGACTGACGAAAGCGACTAAGTCTCGATCGGATTCGCGTCAAATTTGATTTCTAAGCTATTCGGTATGCGAGCTAGTGAATTCATTTCTTGACCTCAGGTATTTCATCATCACCTACACGGTCTGTACTTCCAACTTTACTAAAGCTCCGTATTTACGTTCTATAGTGCTTTCGTTCATTAAAAATTCACGAACATCCGTACTTGATAATTTTATACGTTATGAACGACCTTTCATTAAGCATTTCCGTTGGTCGTTTTAGGTTACGTAAATTGATTCACACACTATATTACATACATTTACACATAAATATGATGCTCGTATGATGCTCGTAGTCTTTAAGCAAAAGATTTACAGTGTAACACCAAGGGTGTTACATGGGATCAGTAGGACTACGTCAAGCTAGGAGATGCTGTGTCCTACTCCCACTCCTGACTTGTAGGGTTGCTATAGGCCTACTATCAGGATTGGGATGTAGCTGTGGAGTACTACTGCAGTGTGAACAAGCACCCCCTGGATGATACATATTAGAAGGCTACGATGACTATCTTTGTCTAGAGCAATGAAATGAAAGGTTTTCGAGTGGAGACTATCTACAAGTCCATGGCTGGACATGCCACCGAGGAAGGAAGCATGGATGATTCGGCTACTCAAGCTTACATGGGGCTGCGTGCTCTCCGTTGGAGATCCATGAAGAAGGATCAATTTCGGTATCTTCCTTTCCATCATCATGAGCTTGGATGGGCTATGATGGAATCTAAGGATCTGGACCCAACCACTATGGAGATAATACACTTTGCTTATGACTTGATGTAGCAGAAGGAGCACCTTGAGCAGGAGGTGACAAGATTGAATAAGACTCGCAAGAGGCATGAGGCATAGATAGATGAGTATAGAGAGCGCCTCAAGATGCCCAAGGTCTATGAGAAGCTTCCCCGTAATCGTGCACCATAGGAGTTGAAGTCCCTTAATGTAATAAAATGCTAGTAGAGCGAGTTGAGTCGAGTTGAGTCTTGTCGTGTGGTGTGAACTTTGGTATGCTTAGTTGATTTATCCTTATGCTTATGAATGAGTTGGATTTTTGTAATGAGTGCTGGAACTTTGTGGGCCTCTCCACGAGTTCCATAGCTAAGAATATTTAAGTTTAAGTATATGAATAAATAGTTGGGTTGGTTTATCCGGTCGCTTGCTGTTTTCTGGAGTTGTCTGTGTTCTTTTAGTTATATCTCAATATTGGTTCAAGCAAAGTTTATGAATTTTATATGAGGATAACTATACTTATGCACCTTTCAAAAGCCACTAGAATCACCTTTTTATCTGCTCTGGTTTGGGAGATATAGTCATCACAAGTTGAAGTTTCTACGCAGTCTGGAATCTGGAACAGTTATGGTTGTGTTCTGTTTTTGATTAACCTAATGACCGAATTAGAGATCATGGTTTAAATAAAAGTTGTAGTTTATTTCATAAGATTTCTAACAATCTAAACAGTGCCTTATTTGGATATATATATATGGCTTGAGTTATGACTGCTTTACCGAGCTACTGTTATTGCTACTCGTCCAGAAAATATTCAGAGTTACCTATTCCTTTTATATCAGTGATCTTTTGTTGGATGCCTCTAAGATTCACTTATGTGTTTTGGAAAAAACAGATGGCCAGTAGGAGGAACACCAGGAGTGCTGGTGCACCTGAGCCCAACACCAATCCACCACCACCACCACCAATGACAGTGGAACATCTTATTATTTCCACTTGTAAGACTTTGATATTTTATTGTAATGGATTAATACTCGTTATGTAATAAAGCACCGTATTTGGTATTCTCTTATAATTTGTCCCTATATGTGTGTGAATAATTCCTAGGCACACATATGGTTTTATATCCAGTTTTGTCTTTAAAATTGGGTATGACAGTAACTGACCCAGAGCCGTTGCGAAGGTATCGGACCGTACGGAACTGATATGACGGTAGCCAGTTTTGTCCTTTTTGACTGCAATGGCTACATCTCCAATTGGGGCTATAAATAGGACCCCAAACCGGCCAAATGAGGTGTGGAGAAGCTGAGAAAAATACCATGTGAGATGATACTCCATTCTAGTGCTCTCCATATGCATAGGACTTAAAGATCACAAGGTGATTAGCGTAGGTGCTTTGTGAAGCTCTTAGGTTAGTTAGACCATGCTCATATGCACTTGCTCTAGGTGTTAGGCCTAGTGGTTAGTGAGGTTTGCATACCTCTTACCACTCAGTGCTTGCGTGCACCATTGTTGTACAACGGAGGGGCTTGTACTCTCGTGAGACCACACCAACTGCATTTGTGGTGTGGCCGCCACCGTGTACCGGAGGGAACAAGGCCCGCGACATTTTGGTCGAAAACTTGATGGTGAAGACAGTGGGGAGCGGTCCAAGAGAGGCTTGCCGGAAGGTACATCGGAGACCCACTTACGCATGGGGAAGGCCCAAGGCTATCCATAGAGTTACCTGACCGAGAGCTTGGCCCTTGTGAGGGCTTCCTTGTGACGGGCTCCAACGAGGACTAGGGAAACTTGCGTGCTTCTCGATACCTCAATAAAAATACCGGAGTCATCGATGGGAGTTTGCATCTCTACCTCATCTTTAGCTTCCACATTTACATTTGCTATCTTGGTTGTGTGCCTTTCTTTCCTAGCTTAGTTGATAGGATTGGAATCTAGGTTGCATAACTTTTTTGCGATAGAGATAGCAATACACCTAGCAAAACCATTGTTGCACATTTAGATAGTTTATTTATTGCATAGGTTTTGCTTAGGTTGGAATTAGAGGCCATAGTTAGTAGATTTTAAGTAGCCTAATTCACCACCTCTTAGGCCTCATGGTCCTTACAAGTGGTATCAAAGCTAGTCAGCTCATATTTGGACCTTTGGCTTCACCGTCGTTGAGCCAATGCCATTTAGAGAGAGAAGGATGGATACCTCTAGGCCTCCACACTTTAACGGCACTAATTCCCCCTACTATAGTGCTAGAACGGCTTGCTACCTAGAAGTGGTTGATCTAGGTGTTTGGAGAGTCACCCGCTGTTGACGGTCAATAGTGTCAACTATAAACCATCATTTTGATATATGTTTACTCCTAAAATCAATCACCAACATAGATATAATATTTTAAACTAGGTATTTTCATGAGTTTTGGTGATTTCATGATTGTAGGAGGATTTATACATAAAACAAACCAAGTGGGCCACATTATGACAAGCAAATCAGATCCGTTCGCCATGAAACCGACTCCATTGCGCCTTAATCCACCCTACAAGACAAATGAGGCGAAGCCATGTAGGATGGGGCCTAGAGAGGGGTCGGCCGACCTCCTAGGTCCACCTGTTAGCTCCCGCTGTCTTCCACCGCCTTTGAGGATCAATCTCCACCATTTATCAAGGTCAGTTTGATTGGAGGGTCGAGATTTCATGTTTCCATGGATCCATGGGCCCATAGGGAGCCAGGAGCCCCCTATAAAAGGACCCCCTGACCCCCCGCCAGAAGGCATCGATTCATTCAGATCAACACACCAAGAGGGATAAGTCTAGAGCTCTCTAATGTAGTAGATTAGTAGCTGAGGAGTTAGGGTTGAGTTGAGCTCATGCTCAGGATCCGGATCTAGTATCGAAGGCTTGGTAAGGCCATTGTATCTTCACTTTCATATCTTGTGAGACTTCATCATTACATGTCATATTCTCATCTACATGGTTATGTTTACTTTGGTTATATGCTTAGAGTAGTTGAGTTATCTTTATATGCATCCATAGGATTGCAGAGCACTTGGCATTTGATCAGGGCTAAGTAACAGACCATGTTTAAGCGTGGTGCTTAATACATGGTAGTGCCTGCGATTGCACCCTACATTTCATATTGGTGGTAGATCGTGTGGGTGACAGCCACATTGATCCTCTATAGTCCACCTCCTGTCTGTAGGACTAGTAGGACGTGTGTCATGATGGAGGAAGTTATATTTCTTTTACGCTCCTCCTAAGAGATGTCCCTTATGCATTCATGTAGAGTTAATTTTTGCTATAATGAGTTTATAATCCATCGTATCTCCATAACTTTATAGTAGGATATCATAGGAACTTACCTCATCTATTGTTCTCCTAAGTTATCTAGTTTACTTATCTTCATGACTGTTACCTCTATGTGTGTCAGCACAAAATTTCGTCCCATGCCGAGAGCACACGAGCAAGTCGGAAGGGTCCGCTCGATGGAGCTGGAGATTCGCCTGGGTTTGATTGATTGTGTCCTTTACAATAGCCGAGGTTTGATATTTATACCCGGAGCCTAAACATGAATCCTACTCGAGCATGACTCATTATAATCTTCGGCATAGAAGAAAACATTCCTAATTTAAGATAACTTGGACCCTAATCTTTCCCTTTTTTTGTAGAGTCTGATATGTAGTTTCCTGGCGCCAACCATAGCTCATCATCGCTATCTGCTGACGTCATCCAAAGAGATCCGACTCCAGAGTTGTGTCTGAATCAGCTGATATTGATCCTTATGCAATCAATTCCTTAATCGACACGATTTTGGAAGTTTTAAGTTCCCGCACTTTTTCTCTCCAAATTTTGGTGTAAACACATGCCCCCCAATTTTGGGATAAAAGTAATTTTATTCCAAAATTCCTATTTATCTGTTTACCGCGCCGCAACCATTTTCTCTGAGATATACGCGCGACTCCTAACTTCCTGGGTTGAGTCTTATATAATGTCCCAATAGTATTGTTTTTTACTCACTCGGCCTGCTTGCTTTCCCCTTCTTTCTCGAGCAAATCTCAATAGCCGACGCCGCCATCACCAAAGCTTCAACCCTAGCAAATATTATGCCCTGTAAAGCTTTTATTCAAGCGATTTCCCTCAGATTCACATCTGTTTCGGCGGTAATGGCGACCAGTGACCATGTTCCCGAGGTATGTTTTCAAATCCCCATTCTCAAAATGTTAGTGGCTACCCTGCATTTCCTTTTACCTCAAATTTATTTTATCTGATTTCTAGGAAATGAGGAACAAAATCTTGATTCCATCAGCTGTCACTCCCAATGTTTATTTTCTTGGACCTATAGGTGATTCTGATCCATCTGATTTCATCCATCAAGAAACCAACCAAATCCCCTTCAAACGGTCTATAGTGGATTTGTCCTCCTGGACTATCAAAACCCCCTTTAGAAACTGGCCTAAAATGCCAAGGGGTGGAGAAATTAGTTTCGTAGGGTATCCGAGAAAAAGGGCGAAGATTGGGAGGTGTATGATTTGAATCAATGTTTGACACTTTCATTGTCCGGGATGGAGATGAATGATTCGCTCTTGATTTCCACATTCTATTTCGGGTCCAATGCCCTGAATGCTTTTGTCTTTGGCCATGGCCCGATGACTATTACCCTGGCCGATGTTTACATGTTGATCGGCCTTAGTATAACTGGGTCAGTGCATCCTTTTGAATACTTGAGTGCTGGTTCCAAGAAATTAGCCAAAATATCAGACTACATAAGATGGTTAAGTTATATTCTGAACCATATCGGAGACGAATTGACTGTTAGTGAAAGGGAATATGTGGCCTTCCTGAATATGTGGTTGGAGAGATTTGTCTTCTATGGGTCATCTTGTGGTCTGACTTACAATCACAAACTCATGGTAGAGCATCTAGCAGTAGGCAAGGACAACCCTCTTGGAAAGTATCATCAGTGGCCCTTGGTGGTTGATACAAATGTGGCTCAATCTATATATGCATAAGGTCATAAGGCCTAATCTCAGAAGCCTGAGTTTCCCTTCCTCCAATTTTGATGAGGAATATAGAGGTGAAGAGGGAAGAACTCGGTAGTGCATGAGCTATGGTGAGGCTGCATCGGCCATAATAATTGATCTTAACATTGTCCATCTCTTCAAGAAGTTTGCAGAGGGTTTGATGTAGGTGCCCTGACTTGGTTACCATACGATGATGATGAGAATAATGAACTGATCTTTCCATTCAAATTTTGATTTAAATTAGGTTGTTTGGACGAGCCAGCGGCTGCAATCTTCAACTCCTTTATCAAGCCATGTGTTCTTCCAATCGAATTTCATCATGGTCGTGCCAAAATGGCTATAGGCTCCTTCGTTCTAGGCAACTTCCCAACTTTTGAGTTTTACAACCCTTCATTTGTAGCGTGTCAGTTTGGTCTCGGCCAATTGCCCCCTCAACTTTTCTTCAAGGACATACTGAGGCCAAGAGACGACATTGGTGAAGTACTAGAAGCCTCTAGAGTTCTTAAACTGGGATCAGATCTTCCTTCCCTTTGCTTGCATGACTGGATCAGGGCCAGCTTATCTTCCACTCTTTTTGACTCCTGGTGGCAAGAATGGAGCTCCCACCTCTTCTGTGGGTCGGTTCATTCTTTGTCCATAGCTTTGGATGGGGAATTTGCTTCTGATAGTGAGGTAACCCGCCATTTCTTTTAAGCAGATTGTTCGATGAATTCTTTTGCCAACTGTTCTAACCGACCCTTTTTAGGATGCTGAATTTGATCCTCCGAGCTTGGATAGGAAGGGGCGTACTATAGATTACCAACCACCGTGTCGAGTTTCAAGAATGGGATCAGCTGCACCTTCACTAAAGAAGTTGATGAAAACTCATGCTGCCTCCAGTATCGTGACATATCAATCTTCAAAGCGCAAGGCAGCTCAAGGGACAACCTAGAAAACTACTACTGGGAAGAGACTCCGCAGAATGAGAGCATCAGCTACTCAGGTAAACAATTTATCTCCTTCTTAAAAATGTTATTCAACTACTGATCCCGTCCTTTCACAGCTATCGAGCATTGCGTCCCAACCTGCTCTAGGTGCGGGACTGCTATCCCAGGCGTTTGACTCAGCACCAACTGAACCCCCATTGGCTAATCCTCAAGAGGAGCCAATTTTGGTTGAAATTACCAATGCTTCCATATCAGCAGAAAATATGAGTTTTATCCTTGATGCTTGTCAGAGCATTTTCTTTAACTTTTGATCTATTCGGCTTCCATTCTTCATCTGGCTTTTAACCATGCTAGATACTTACTGAGGAAACACCCATGCAAGAGTAGGAACTTGATAGTCCACTTAAGGATCCTGCCAGCATCAAATGTGATCCTATTGATTCCCCAGCTCAGCATGCAACTGATGCTAAGGCAGTTAAATGCCCCCTTTATTCTTCTGCAATAATTATGAACTAAAATTTGACATTGCAGATACCAATGTTGAAAGCTTAGAGCCGATTCAACCAGATGCTATTGGTGCATCATCAGTTGTTCCTTCTTTTTAGATAGAGGCTACTGTAGAGAAGGTACTATATCCTTTTTGCCATCCATTCATTATAAACTGATTTAAGCCTCTTAATCAAGATTTCTTTATACACAGGCACTCAATCTTCTAGCCCTAAGTTACTCTTTCAATCTTGAGGAGTATTTTGATGAAGATGAAATCAGTTCATCAGCCACTTCCTTCAAGGAAACCTTGCCAAAAGAGACCAAAAACCAGCTAAGAGATGTCCTGCCATTGTTTGAAAAGAATATAGCCGATCTAGTCCAAGACGCTGATCCAATGCATAGAGTTTTCTTGGACATCAAGGGTAATCCATCCCCAGCCCTCTCCAGAGTCTTGTCTCCTTTTTCCATCTTTGAAGATCAAGTCCTGAAGGTGAAACAGGCTCAAAGGAATCTGTTTGATCATGAAACTCTTTTGGCCAAGGGGAAATCGAATAGGCAAGAGGCTAAAGAACTGTCACAATCGATTGATCACTTGAAGAACTCCTCCCTCAATGTTGACCTAGAATTGTCTCGACTGGAAGCCAGGCGTGCAGAACTTGAGAAGGAGTTGGGAGACGTGAAAGCTGTCATTGATCATCATAAGTCCATTCTGGCTTAAATACCTGATGCCATTCAACAAAAGAAATGGGAACTACTGGCCAAAGTCAGAGAAGATAGAGCCATTCAAAGTAGCCTCAAGATCACTCCTGGATCAACTGAAGAAGATAAACAACATATCGTAGAAGCTGATGCTATTCGGCTGGAAGTGTTGAAAGTGATCCAGGATGTTCTAGACTTGTAATTCGTGTATCAACATATGTCTTGTGTAGAATTAATGACAACCACACTTTCCGTTGTCTCACTGTGTTTTGCTTTGTTCCGGCTAAAGAGCTAATTTTGAAAATAGCCAATTCCAGACTCCTGATCTTAATCCCATTTAGGTCTAAAAACACGGCCTTTATTAAGAGAGCCCTTCGATCTTCTATCCTTAGTCATCCGGCACCGTATTTCCTTCGGTATTAGCGAGGTGATGCTTCACCTCCTATTAATTGCGGTTGCCTTTTGCACATCCCGAGGCATCCACCCCTTTGTTCCGTGGCTTCAAATACCAGCCGAGGGCTCCAGCCTTGAATACATCCGCACTTGCAATCATTCCTATTTCTTTGCTTTTCTCCACCCTCACAGAACTCTATAGCGGCCTTTCTCTCTTCATGTAGATCCGATCAACTTCATGGCCGATGAGGAGAACCACAGCAAGCGCGCGGCGGAGGAGGTCCTGGAGGAGAACATGCTGATAAACCAGCGCCTCTGACGCATGAGGTGAGATCAACATCTTCTGCTTGAGATGACGAACTATTCTAATTTGTCTACAGATTCATTTTGAATGACAGTCTCTGTCCTCTTCCTAGGGCCGGCGAGCCCTCTGATGTTGTGTCTTCTGCGCCGGCCTCATCGTCGGACTCCTCTGACTCATACAATGGCGATGATGCCCGGCGCTTCCTCCGGGAGTGGAGGGCGGCCTAGGACCGCTATTCTGAGGCAACTCGGGAAAACGGCCAGCTCAAGATCCGCTTTGAGGTTTCTCAGGCTACCCTTTACGTCGCCAAAGAAGATGCCAGCGCCGTTCGAGCACGGCTAGCCGAATCTGATGCCATGGTGGCGGGTAAGATGAATTCCAAAAACACCTCCACTCTGATTTCCACTGCCTTTATCTTGATAGTTTTTTGTTCCTATGATTGCCAGCCCTGACGGTGCAGCTGTAGTCTCTCCAACTGGCGGCGAACGTGGCCGCGGACGCCATCAATGCTCGGGGTTCCCTCATCAATGCTCGTCTCCAAGACATCCCGGCTCACGTTCAGGAGATCACCCTCCATGGCATTCGTCATGGTGCGTTAGTGGCGCTGACCGCGACGCAAGTCCAGACCAGGTAAGAGCTCCATGCCATGGAGATCGGTTTCCTAATGATCGACGGCCCTGAGGAACACGAGGACCTAGTGGAAGAATTCATCGTAGCGGCGGAGGCCATCGTGGACATCACATCCACTCAGGATGTGGTGAACAAGGTCTTCGATTAGATTGTACTAAGGGCGAACAAAGGAATGAAATCTTTTGCTCTTCTATGAACGTGTCTTAGTGCAATGCCCTTGTGTATGACTATCTTTGTTTTTATTTTTTGCTCTGGAGGCGATACATATCGTATTGGCTTTTATGTCTTCGAAGATCTTCATTTTAGATTTTCATTTTTTGAAGTAGAGGCGATACCTTCTCCGGTACCGACTATTAAAGCCGATGACTAAACGAATCGGCTATCATGTATTGATCAAATGCTAGGATAACATCCCTTCAAATATTTTCCGTCGATCACCATTGATAGGTTGCACCAGAACTCTTCAAACCAAAGGTTAAACGATCGATCGATTTAGAGCAAGCACCTCATCAAGTGCAACAAATCTTCATTTAAGAAATCTATCAATTCTGACTCACACTTAGGATTCCATTTAGTGTTCATACATGTCGGCCTAAATCCATACTCAGAACCAATGCTTATTTCCTTTAATCCAACAGCCGACGTAAAGTCATGACTCTTTATTAAAACAAACTTTCAGAGCCGATTGCTTGCATCGGCTGTTGGCTTTCATTACTGATTTTAATGAAACCTCCTTCCCATAACTTGCCAGAAAAGCATTCGAAGTCTCCTAGCTCCCAAAAAACTGGATCGGCTGTTGTGATACTTATAGACTCATCAGCGCGAACTAGTTCGACATCATCTCTATGCCATTGAATCAAACACTAATGCATGGTCGATGGTACACAACAGTTCACATGAATCCAATCACGACCAAGGAGCAAACAGTATGACCCTTTTCCATCGATGATGAAGAACGTGGTGAGCAGAGTCTTACTCCCGATTGTTAGTTCGACATTCATTGCCCCCTGAGTCTTGGATGCATTACCCCCAAAGTCCTTAAGCATCATGTCAGTCTCAATCAGATCTCCTGGTCCCTTGCCAAGTTTAGGAAAAGTGGTGGAAGGTATGAGATTAACAAAAGCACCTCCGTCCACCAACATATTGTTCATCAGCTTCCCATCAACCAAACCTTTTACATATACAGCCTTTAGGTGTCGATGCTTGACTAGTTTATAAAATATAGCCTGTTGTATAACCATTAGTTTGGCCACTATCTCTTCATACTCTGATTCATCAAAATCCAAATAAACTTCTTGATCTGCTAGAGCTCTGAACTCTGATGGCAATAGAAAAGCCATTTGAATATTAGCCCATGGTTGCTTTCTATTGGCTGTTTGCTTAGCACGCCATACTTGAGGTTTACCGGATGCCTGAGCCTGTTCCAACTCTTTATTCCTTAGGCGTTGCACCCTTCTCTTCTGGCTTCTTGTCAAACCTCCTGGACACCATTTTCCTTCCTGCCAAACATATTCTCTCTCATTGCCTTCTTCATAATCAGCCCAATCTTGATCAACAACTCTTTTTCCCAGCCAATTATGAACACTTCCATTTTTTAAGTGCTGATCCATGTTATTATGGTGATATGCATCTTGAGCATAGATAGACCGGCGGTTGGCTTGAGATTGCCTAAACTTCCAATATTGATCGCTGCACTCTGGACAGTTACCCCTGGTAGGCAACTTCAAACCTTCGTTCCAACAATGTCTGAAGAAAGGACAATTCCAATGCAATTCAGTCTGCTTTCTTTCGTACCTCTCTTTTTTCCTGTTGATGCTGGTATTCTTGCATTTCCAACCAACGTTGATAATCCTTTTCCTTCTACCACTGCCATTTATTCAACATAATTCGAGATGTAACTCACGGCTTAGTCGCCCCTTCTTTTGACGTTTCTCCTGGCTCATATCGGCTCTTTTGCTTGTTGTGACGTCTTTTAATTCCCCTGTATTCGTCGGCCAATATTTGCCTCTCGAGATCGACTGTTCTAGCTTCTCTTGATTTGGTTGATGTTAGGACCTTAGTCTTTCCTTTGAGCAGCCTAGCATCAACCATGTTTTCATCAACTTTCATATTTCGAGGTGTATCAAACTTGAGCCTTCCTTGCTGAATAGCCCTCTATATATGCTATCGGAAAATTCTACATTCACTAGTGGAATAAGAAGTAGCATTATGGAACTTGTAGAACTTCTTATTCTTCAACTGATTAGGGGGCAACATAACATGATTATCGGGCAACTTGATATGTCCCTTCTCAAACAAGAAATCAAAGGGCTTGTCTGATTTTGTGACATCAAAGTCATAGCCCTCCTCGACTCCTCTCACCTAAGGATTTGGCACCATTACTGTCTTTTTGCCCCAATTCCATTCAGCCACAGCAACCTCTTCTTCTTCATCTTCATAGCCATCATCGACTGGGTATGCATTATAAGCTTCGGCCACTGTGGTACTCTTTTGGAATTGGGTATCTCTGCGCATACTCTGGAATTGGCTATTGAGCGCCACCACTCGTTGAGCCAAGTGACCCAAGTTGTCAAACTCTTGTCCCAGCAGTTTTTCTTTCCATGTTGGCAGCATTCCTTGAACGGCTGAAGCAACTAGCTGATCATTAGCCAAGTTTAATGAGAAGCATAAGTTCCTAGTCTTTCGGAACCTCTGAAGAAACTCAATGCCTGATTCATTAGTCTTCTGCCGTATAGTTGTCAGATCGGTAATCTTCTTTTCTCCAGTCCCAGTATAAAAATATGTATGAAATTTCTTCTCCAGGTTAGCCCAATTGGCAATGGAGTTGACTGGCAGTGATGAAAACCAAGTGAAGGCTGGTCCTAACAGTGACAGGGAGAAGAAACGAACTCGATGGGCCTCCTCAACTGATGCCTCGCCCAATTGTGTAAGATACCGACTGATATGTTCTATTGCGCTTGTACTATCTTGGCCAATGAACTTAGCAAAGTCTAGAAGCCTGTAATTTGTAAGAAGAGCGACCAAATCATACCATTCTAAATATGGGCGTTTGTATGAAAAGGTTAGGTCTTTTGGCTTTAGGCCGAACTGATTCTTCATCATCTCGGTCACCTTTAGCAACAACTCATCAGCATGTGAATTTGGATCTCTCTGTACCTGCTGACCCATCTGTGAATTGAAATCCCGTGTGCCTTGATACCCTGGATTCAGAATCATGTGAAGGGTGTTATAATCTGTGCCATAATGATACCCTTGTGGAATCTCTATCTATTGGGTCCTTTGCTGGTTTGCTGCTTGAAGTCTCTGATTATAGACATGAGGATCTATATCTCTATGGATCCTTTAAACTGATGGTGCTATTTTTTGAGCCAACGATGGTATGTGGCCCGATGTGCCAAAATTAATCACCTGGTTTTGACCTTGCTCCACCGGCTTTTGCACATGTTGCACTGATGATCCAGGATTATACTGTATCTAATTCGTTGTAATACCTTGAGCTTGTTCAGATGAACTCTGAACCGCCTAGACATCATCATTACCAGCTGGTGCTGCTTCTTGATGGCTGGTACCGACTTGATTAGTCCCTTGGGTCAACGGATGTGGAATGTTGTAATAAGCCAGCCCAACCTAACCAACTGGAAACCCATGAAACACCTTTCATGGCATTATGGAATGTGTCCAAGAAAGCTTCATTATAGCTTGATATGGCATCACGAATGGATTTGTTTATAGCTTCCGTAAAGAAACACCTGTCTTCAGCTTCAACTGTATCTGTCTGCCCATGCAATAGAACCCTTGGTAGTGGATATTTCTAAATAATTGTGTTGTCACGTGTTTTGGTGTAGGACAACAAGCACTTGTTCTGAAATTCTTCTATAGCTTTGCGATGACAACTTCATCTCCATCAGGTAGATCTTCATAATGTACCATAAGGATGTCGTTGTTGTTGTGAACCGCCATGATGATTGTGGTGTCCCACCGGGCGTGCCAAGAACGTGTGTCAGCATGAAATTTCATCCCATGCTGAGGGCACACGAGCAAGTCGGAAGGGTTCGCTCGATGGAGCTAGAGATTCGCCTAGCTTTAGCATAGGGATGGTCGATCCTGCGCACTCCTCCCAAGACATGCCAGTTAATTTGACCCTGCAATTGACAAGGAGAGAAAGCTAATCAATAATTTAAGGCGAAACATGCTGGTGTTGCCCGACAGTCCTGAATGTGTGGCTCTGAGAGCTGATATGGAAGGAAATCGACTAAATAGTCGATTCCAGCATACTCATAAAGATAAATCAATTAAAGCTCATGGAATTATAAAAGGTAAATTGATTGTCACTCAGGATAGATCTTGTTATTTAGACAAACATTAGTCAATGGCAAAAGGATGTCAACAATAATTAATTTATGCTAAGCCAATGACTGCAAGTAACTGAATCCCTTTTATATGAATGAAACAGCTCATCATCATTTAACCATTTAATAAAGATAAATCTAATGAACATATTAGATCTCATCTATCGCTATGACCAGTGGGGCATGAGGTAGAATCATGCAGGCCGTAGAAATAACAATAGACTCAACGACCCTAACTTATTACTAATATCAGTGGGGCATGAGGCAGAATCATGCAGGCCATAATACAATAATAAGATCATGGGGCTAACACATCTTTCAACCAATCTTTACTTCAATGGTCTCATGACGTGAACTGTTCGTGAAAGCACTCGATATTGGCTAAAATAGTCGATTCAGACATAGCACACAGTTAAGGTCATGCCCTATTAGGAACAGATCTACCAAATAATGATCCCTACTCTATGGTGCTAACAGTGGGGTGTGAGGTAGAATCACATAGGCCATGATAACGGGCCATGGAACGGTTTTCTCTAGCCAATAGATCTACTCAAGATCAGACATGCCTTAACCGCACACTATGCATGATCAAAATTGGTATAAAACAGCCGATAAAACATAACTCACCATTTAAAGTGCAGATTAGATCAAATTTAGATTAACAAACGATGGGTTAAAAATGATATAAGGCCGATCTAGATCAATCCCAATCAGGCGAAGTGATATTGCTGTAATCAAATAAATAATGAAAGCAATAAGCAATATCGGTAACTTAATGAATCTATCCGAAGGAATGCCACCCTTAGATAGAGCCGATAACTTGACCTTAATCTAGTTCGAGCAGTGGAGGTCGACCAGATCGATGCAGCCTTACTTGAACTAGACAAGAATCGATAACTAGCTTATACCAGAGTCGTAGTGGAAGTCGACCGGATCGATGCAGCCATACGAATAGAAGTATAAGCCATGACGGTACTTACAGACAAGCAATAGAAGTCGACCAGATCGATGAAGCCGTACTTGATAAAGAACTCGCCGAGATCTACTCTACTCCTACTCCTAAGGGGTGGCCGGAGCTGAAAAAAGTAAGTAACCTGTATTTGATTGATTATGTCATTTACAACAGCTGGGGTTTGATATTTATACCCGGAGCCTAAACATGAATCCTACTCGAGCATGACTCATTACATTCTTTGGCATAGAAGAAAACATTCCTAATTTAAGACAACTTGGACCCTAATCTTTCCCTTTTTTATAGAGTCCGATATGTAGTTTCCTAGCACCAACTGTAGCTCATCATCGCTATCTGCTGATGTCATCCAAAGAGATTCGACTCCAGAGTTGTATCTGAATCAGCTGATATTGATCCTTATGCAATCGATTCCTTGATCGGCGCGATTTTGGAAGTTTCGAATTCCCGCGCTTTTTCTCTCCAAATTTTGGTGTAAACAGTGTGCCATTAGATCATAACTCTTATCATTACATTTACCCTTACTCTAGCTATGCTAGTATGATAATTAGTAGATGCATCTTCATTCAATACTCTTTACTCCATTGTTTCCTTGAGGATAAATACGATACCTGGAATGCTCTAGGTGAAGTGCTACAATGGTATTTCTGTACGCTTGTAGAATTCTTATTTTCTAATTTGCACTTATAAATACCAACAAGTATTTCTGACACCATTGCTAGGAAAACAATTGGCATAAAGATTTTAATTATTAACATTGGTTTCTACTAATTTAATTTACCGCTAGCTTTAGCGGGATTACCCTATTTTGTTAAATTGTGAATAGATAGGACAGCAGACGCCGTTTCGACCTTCCGACGAATTTCCATAAGAAGAAAAAAAGAAATATTGAAGAACCTAGGGTGCTTGAACGTTCATGATCCATCAACACTAGAACACTGCCATCTCACAGGTTTGTATAGACATATCTATTATTCTAACCATGTGTAGATTGGAGAAAAAGGTCATCGTCACAAGAATTCAACTCTCATCCCATGTGAGGAACATAGATGCTACACTACTCACAACATCCATCTCAAATTGTGAGTCATGGAAAGTTTGATCAAGAAAGCTGAGATAGTCCTGCTCATGGACTCTAAATTTGATGAGCAATTATCTTTTAATTATTGCATTCCACTGCACGTTTACTTTGAATAATCTATGCATCTGTTTCTATTTATTTTGAAGTTTTCTTATGTGAAATCCACAGCATGCTTAGTTCCCTGCATATATCCATGTCACTTGCATCTTTATCTAAAAAACAAATATATATTTCTAACCATGATTATGCTCTTTCATCTTTATTTGAATAAATCTCTATAATATTGTCAAGCTATCTTTGTCTACTATAGTATGCTTAGGTGTGGAGTATCTTCATACACCTTTTAAATTAAGCATGGTGCTTAGTTTAAAATGTTTTCCTAAATTAAATTAGACGCGGTGTCTGGTTTGATTTTTGAACAAAGAGGTGTGTTGATCTTACTTCCAAAGGCTTTTTAAAATTAAGCTTGGTGATTAGGTTAAAATACTTTCCTAAATCAAATTAGACATGGTGTCTAGTTTGATTTTTGAACCAAGAGTACGCTCTAGTAGACATTGGATGTATTGTTGGACTAACCCCTGCAGAAAACTGGGCAAGTCTCGAGATGAATTCACATTAGAGATGAATCAAGGCATGTGATGAAATCCAACTTTGAGCAAAGATGTAGCTCATCCTTCATGGATGGAAGAACTATAAGTATCAAAGTTTATTCATCTGGCCTTTTGTTGCAAGCTATGTTTGCCTTGAGCCATGCTAGAATGCAGCAAATAAATACAGTTTTTATATCATGATAAACAAAATCTATGCTAAAGTAATCCTAAAATCATATTTTCATTAGCATAGATGAAAATCACATTAATTATGCACAACAACCCATGTTTCAAATTCATTGTATTCCCTCGGGTATTTGTCTACTAACATCTTCTAGGAATGAATGAATATAAGCTATGATTGTTCATGGTTTGGTATGAACCTGCAAACCCAAAATCAGCCACACTATAGTGATGGAATACAGAGAAAGGAGACAAGTGTCATAAAAAGGACCAAGATGCAAGGAAATCAATGAGACAACACTTCCAACACCTCCCACATTTTACCATGACAGCGGATCAAGCACCCCACAAGACAAGAGGGCTTGTAGGCTAGTGAGGGCGGTCAGCCAACCCTACCCTAGGTCGGTCGACCCTCACTTCTTCATCATCACACTTGTACATACAAGGGAAGGATGTACAAGAAGTCCCACACCAAATGGGGGTGGCCACACTTGTCATAGGGAGGTCGACCGACCCCCACCAAGGTTGGTCGACCCACCACTTGGTCCCACAACTCTCCACCACTTTAGGAACATGACGCGGATCGCTAATATGGCACTAGAGTAACCCCTACTCCACCTCTCTAAGCTAGGATGGTAATGACAAGCAGGGTGCAACCCACCCTATATTAGCCAAACTAAAGCCTGCTCTCATCATCTTCGAAGACACCAACTCGCACGTTGGCAACAAGGACCAGGACGATGATGCCACTACATCATGGCATGCATCCTTGTGTCAACAAATGTCATCAATCAATGATGGCCTATTGACAATGTCTCATGAGACTATTGATGGTCGTTAACTCTCATTATTAACCATCAATATAACATGCAAAACTGGATAAATATGATCACCAACATAGATTTAGGGGTTTAAACTAACAAATTCCATAAATGTTGGTGAATCTATGTCTATAGGAGGATTTAATCAGAAAATAGGCAAAGTAGACCTATTCGTCAGAGCAAATCACGATCATCCACGATGAAACGAACTTAGAGGACCTCCAATCCACCATCAAAGACAAACTGCCACAAATTGACCCGAATGGTCATGGGGTGGGGCCAGCCGTCCCGGCCCACCTGTAGGTCGGTAGGCCTATGGGGGCCACAGGTCAGCCCCCGCTTCAAAGGTCGGTGCTCTGCCGCCTCTAAGGATCAATCTATGCCGTGTATCAAGGTTGGTTTGAATTGAGAGCCCAGATGGATCGTTGCCACGGATTCATGGGCCCATATGATGCCTGGTGCCCCCTATAAAAGGCCCCACATACCTCCTTCAGAAGGCATCAGTCCTAAACCTAGATACAGTCCCAGAGATCATTCAACCTCAAAGCTCCCTACACCAATATTCATATCCATAGCTAACTAAGTTAGATCTAGAGAGTCAAGCTTCCTGCTTGGATTCCCGATCCTGTCAGAGTTTGGCTTGGCATAGCCTTGTATCCTTTATTATTCATACATTTGCTATGACAATGTTCTTCATATTTGTTATGTTCTTAGTTATCATGTTCTTAGTTTACTTTGATTATATGCTTAGTGTAGTTAAAGTTATCATTATGTTTATGCATAGGATCGCAAAGCGCTCATTCTTATTGATGAATGGGGTGAGTGGTCGACATTGTGTAAGCATGGTGCTTATACGTTGTTTACCTATGGATGCACCCTATATTCCAGATCGTGTGGCAGATCATGAGGGTGACAGCCTCATTGAGTCCTCTGTAGTCCACCTCCCGTCTGTACGCTAAGTAGGACCTAGTTGCGACGGAAGTAGTCAAGCTCTGTTCTTACTCTTCTTTAATAATGTCCCTTATGTATAGATATGGAGTTAATCTTTTGCTATTGTTAAGTATATATGTACATCATTGTATACTTTGACTTGTGACTAGAATAACTTAGCAATTAATCTTTCTTGTATCTACTTAGACTTGATATTGCTATCTTATGGAGTACTCTGAGTGTTGCATCTATCATTTTTATATTATTCTATCTCTTGGTTTAACCCTGTTTAGAGTAAATGTTTGGTTCATTGATCCATCATAAGAAAGTAATCAATATTCTTTGCCAAAACCTTCCCTGTGGTAAAAATATAAATAACGATACCTAGAATACTCCTGGTGAAGTGCTACAATGGTATATCTGTGCGCTTGCATAATTTCATATCTTTCTAATATTAACCGAGGCGAGCGCTTAAGTGGCCCGTCTCGGTTAATATTAACCGAGGCGAGCGCTTTAATGTGCCCACCTTGGTTAAGATTTTGATTTAAATTTATATTTCTATTATCTAAAATGCTAATTTTACTCATTTTAATTTGTCTAAAAGTAATATTATTATCTAAAATAAATAGTAGAGTAGTAGTAGTAGGTTTGAGGTAGGACTTGTTAATTAAATACTTGTTTCAAGCACTTAACATGAACACTTAACAAACAATGCACATCATATAATAATTTTTAAAAATCAAACACTTAACACAGACGATGCATACATAAATTAATTAGGACCTCCCATGGTCATATATATATATATATGGTTCCATTATAATAATAAGTTACAAAACTTCTCGTTAATTAAGTCACTACATTATTACATATATGTGTGGCATACATATCATTTTGGTGTGGGCGCTCCCATAGTCTTCTTCTCACCGTCGTTGCGGGCCTAGTGCATCATCATGGTCTTGTTGAAGCTGGCCTTGATCTTCTGTGGATGATCAGTAAAGAGCCCTAACTCTACATAGTTGTTGTATTCTTTGGGACTCTAGACCCCATCAGCTCCCACGATCCTTTGCTTTCCTGACACAGCCACATGCCTCTTGCCGTCCTTAGGCATCCCAATGTAGGCTACTTGCGCGACGTGGTTTGCTAATACCCAATGATCATCTTCGTAGTCGACACTATGGAGCTCCACGGTTGTTAGCCCAAACTCGTCCATGACAACCCCCTTCGGCTTGACCCACTAGCACCGGAAGATGGGTATCTGAAGGTCACCATAGAAGTCAAGTTCCCATATCTCTTCGACCTACCAATAGTATGTCATGGTCTGCCTCGTGGACTCGTTAAAGCCCTCATATTGAACACCGCTCTTCCGTGCCGCACTCTTCTTATCCTCCACTTTTGTGTGGAACCTGTATCCATTGATGTCATACCCTTGCCATGAGGTGATTTGGGTGGATGGGCTGGACGCAAGCCTCGCTTCATCAGATTCTCCATGGGGTATGTCCTGCTCTTTGATCCACTCTGTGAAACTGATCATGTGCTATTTCTAGACCCATGCCTCTGTTTGATCTCCGTCATGAGCGGCACGAATCTCCTCCAGGTGCTCCTCAACGTAGTGTTCCATTACCACTAACTGATGAAGGACGTTATGATGATCTTGTTGCACCATTTTGAACTCTACATCAGTGTGTACTTTCTCCCCATGCACCCCATTCTAGACGTTCTACCTTCATGCTAAGGGATAGGCAGCCCATTCGCTGCTCCATCACAGATGTATTTTGTGCAACAGTTAACAGACTCCTCGGTTGTGTATGCCTCAATCATAGAGCCCTTCGGTAAGCACGGTTAAGGATGTATCTATTGAGGGTTGACATGAACCGCTCATACAACCACATCTGGTGTAGGTAGATGGGGCCAATTCTCATATTTGATCAACCATATGCATCATGAGGTGTGGCGTAATATCAAAGAAAGATGGTGGGAAGCACATCTCGAGCTAGTAAAGAGTCTCCACGATGAAGGCTTTCAGGCCAGGCAGCTCAGCTTCATCGATGACCTTCTATGTGATGCGGTTAAAGAAGTAGGACATGCATGTGATGACCATCTTCACATACTCTGTACCGATAGCCATGATCACAATTGGATTGGAAGGAACACCGTTAGCATGACATGGCAGTCATGTGAGTTGTAGTTGGTCATTGTGAGGTCTATCATCGAGATTAGGCTCTTGATGTTGGAAGAGAAACTGGTCCACACCTTGACACCCCTAAGCCACTGGCACATAGCCCTATTCTTGTCTTTCGTCAGGTTGTAGCTCACGCTCGACAGGTAGACTTTCCCGTTCTGTGTTGGTTCTGGGTGAAGTTCTTGCCTGATGCCTTGGTTGACAAGATCCATCCATGACTTCAGACCATCCTTCGTCTTTCCCTTGATGTCTAGGAGGACGCCGATCATGCTTTCAAAGACATTCTTCTTTAGGTGCATGTAGTCGATGGCATGGGGTGTTCCTAGCTCCTTCCAATATGACAGGTGCTTGAAGAAACCTAACTGCTTCTTGAAAGGAACGACAATAGATGGTTGCTCCATCTTATCCAGCTTTCTCTTCTTCCTTATCGTGGTCCTATCTTTCTCTTTTTTTCTTTTTTCTGAACTCGACCTAATCCATGTCCTTCACCATGCCAAACACCTTTTCCCCGTACCTCGTCTGTGCCGGTTCAGTAAGTTGTAGCTCATCATTGCTATCAAGTACTTATTCATCATAGCTGATCAGTACATGTGCCCTCTGATGAGGAATCGCCTATGCCTCATGTACACCATCTTGTTGGATCCCTTAACGTAAGTGTAGCAGGTACCATCGATGCAAACTACATAGCCGGTCTTCATTTTGATTTGCCCTGATAGTGAAAAAAAGACTAGGGTAATCGGGTGATGGTGACAAATATGATGGCTTTTAGAGTGAACTCCTCCTTTAGGGATGCATCGAATATCGTGACCCCTTCTTCCCATAGTATCTTCATGTCCTCCATTAACGGCTCCAGGAACACATCTATATCATTGTCCGGCTACTTCGGTCCAAAAATAAGCATGGTCAGCAGAAGATACCTGTCTTCGCATACCTAAGGAAGCCATTGCACCCACCAACATTAAGCTTCAATCGGATTTGACGTATGAAGAGAAACCAATCTGAGTGTTAGAAGAGATGGAAAGAGTAACACGGAGTAAAGTCATTAAGTTCTACAAAGTGGTGTGGAATAACCACAGTGCACAAGATGCCACATGGGAATGGAAGGATTACTTATGTGAGGTTTATCCCGCCTTTTTCGAAGAATGATAGGTCTTGCAAATCTCGGGATGAGATTTCTATAAGGGGGAGGGGCTGTAACACCCTAGGTGTTAAGCTTGCATTTAGCCTTGGCATTGCATGAGCATAAGCATCCACGACACCACAACACCGAGATTAGCGTCAGACAATCTGACGCTAAAAGCAGATATAGCGCCGGACGATCTGACGCTAAAAACTTATAGCGTCAGACTTCTGTAGACGCCATAAGTCCTGACACTAAAAATCTTTAGCGTCAGACAACACTTTTAGCGTCAGACAGTCTGTTGCCCTGAATATATATAGCGTCAGAGAGTCCGTTGCTAACTTATAGCGTCAGACAACACTTTTAGCGTCAGACAGTCAGTTGCCATGTATTTATAGCATCAGATTGTTCAACAAGATAATATAAATATGCCAAAAAAATAAATAAATAAATACAATTAGAATACATTTAGCACATATCATACCCGCATTAAAGCTTAATGTCATCACATAAAGATACATAAACATGTACATCACATCATGGAGGTTAATACATATATAACATACAATCTTGTCCAAAGTCAGGCACCAAAAGGTTACATGAATGCACTAGGCTTGCCAACACTAGAGCCAAAGGCTAGTGCCCAGCACTTCGAAAGAAGCATAGTATTTCCATTTCAGTCAATACACTCTAAACCCTAAAACATGGGCCCAGTAGCAACAGCTAGAAGTTATTCAAAACGGAAGACCAGCTACCAAAAAAAATGGACACTAATATTGCATGGGGCAAGTAGCCATGCAGCAAGTCGACTGAAAATCAGTACTCTATTTATTTGTGCTCAGATGTACAGCCATCAAGCAACCTTCATCACTGACCTCATTTTCCAGAAACTCAAGCCAAAGGCTAGTGCCCAGCACTTCCTGAAAAATATAGCAACCATGTAATCAGCAAGTGTAGACAAGCTATGTAAAACTGACATACAGTATGAGTTATCTAAAGCACTGGACCTCATTTGCGCCTAAGTGAGACAAATGCCTCTAATCGATTTAATTTTCAGTCAAGTTTTTACTTTCAGCAGTATCACATCAAAAGTGTGTAGTAATTTCAGTTATATGTAATGGATGAGCTAGCAGCCTAGCAGTATGGTCACATGGAGACGGTGGTTGAATAGCAACAACTGCTTCGCCCTGCCCTGCCCCTGCATAAGCGCTGACAAAATAACATGCCTAGCTATCTGCATAGTTTTCTGCAACCAATTCAGATTTCAGGTTTTTATATTACTGGTCCATGCTTGGGTAGTGATGCCTAGTAGTTCCTTCATCTAGTGCTTGATCTGACTTTAAAAGATCAGCAGCGATCTTCTCAAGACAGGAGAGAAAAAGTCAAAGAGTGTTGAGTCAGCAATTGGGATAGTTGGATTCCCTCTCCCAAAGAAAAATGGTATTAGCAGCCACAGCTGATGGATTCAGCCCGAGTTTGACCAAAATAAGACCAAATTGCCAAAGAAGTTTCCTCCAATCTTTCCCACGGCTAGTATCCATTTTTTTAAGACTCAGATCAGGTGCTCTCTTCATTCTCTCTCAGACACAACAGCCAAAAAAACTTTGCTCACCGTCATACACAAAGCTGATAGCATTTAACTGAATGAGTTGTACTAAAACTATTATGTGTGAATACATATACTAAATTACTTGTAGTAGATATATCAAGGAGACAATATTGGTACCACAATACATGCACTGAATACTTCATATGCACAATAATCAAAAGGGGCATATCTGTAGGCTCCACCAAACCTCAGGTTATGGGTAACATAGTCAGAAACCATGACAACATTCCAAAAAATACATATATGAAAACAAGGTGATCATATAATTGTTTTGATGATCCTCTTGGTAGGCATGCAGAGTTGCTGCTTCAAAGCAGGGAATCACTAAGTGAATAAAAGTATGGCTAATTTAATTAGAAACTATAACATGTAAGGGTAGATGATGGTCGGTATAAAACCACAGGCTTCTACACAGGCCTTTAGCTAGGAATTATAAATGGAAGTACACCTTAAATCAAGAAACATGTGACTGAGGTGCTGCTCTAATTCAATTCTCAGATCATAGCTATGTTCATGATATAATGATAGTGGCTGCTAATCAAGAAACATGTGACTGAGCCCATCTGTTAGTGGCTGCTAATATAACGATAAAGAGGTTGTCTCGATCACATTCAGACATTCAGATTAGCATTGATTGGAAGGTCCATGATATATAAATTCAGGTTGATTGCGTATCAGTGGATTTCTTGTGTACGATGTTTTGGATCTAGATGAGCAGGCAAGCACATAGATCAGTGAATAAAAACATTACAACCAGGCATGAACATCAAGCAACACAGGAATCCTTTCAAACGCCAGCTGCTACTAGGAGACCTCTCGATCTACAGTGTCGCCCCACCCTCATCACTGCATTCGGCAAATCTGAATCAACAGGAACACGGCGCACATAGTGCAGAGGCAGTTTGGCCAGGGAGTCTCACCACCACCCACGAATTCTATGACCCAGGAAGAAGGGGAGTGGAGGGAAAAATTTATCTCACCTCACTGGATCAGCTTTAGGCGCATCAGCAGTGCCCGTGGCCTCTTCCACACCTGCCACAGCCAGCCGCCGAGGGAGGGAGGTGCCTAGCGTCTGAGGCCGAGCCACCGTCCTCCACTGTCGCGTGCTCTAGGGGGCGAAGAGCCAGCAACGTTGGTAGGCTGTTTGGAGAGGGAGCAGAGAGGGCTCAGGCGGCGGCATTGGATGTCGTGTTCATGGCTTTCTTCAGGGGGCGGCGGGGCGGGATCAGGGGGTGAGCAGGGGGACGAGCGAGATCTTTAGGGGCGAGGTGAGGTGAGTGGGAGCAAGAGGGCGGCGACGGAGCGGGACCAGGGGATGAGCGAGCGGGAGCTACAGGGCAGCGGCAGACAGGAGACTACGGGCGCGAGATTTGGGGCGGGGCGGGCGTGAGATTTGGGGTCGGCAGGGCGGGCGCGATTTGGGAGAGGGAGAGGGAGAGGGCGGCGGGGCGCGGACAGGCTTCTGGATTTGCGATTTGAGGGACGAAGAAAAGGTCTAGGGTTTATGTACCCGTGGGTCAGGCCAAAATTTGGGTGGAAGATGAATGTAAGCGGGCGCGAGAGGGTGGGGCCCATTTATTTTTAGCGACAGACCATTTGATGGTGTAGCTGGTTTTAGCGTCAGTCAGTTAAATGTTAAATATGAGTACCTACGGCGTCAGACAGTGAGTCCTTAAATGAGGATTTAGCGTCAGATAGTCTCTTAGTTATCTTTAGCGTCAGATCATCCATCGATAAAAAAAAGTTTTAGCGTCAGATGTCTGACGGTGATACGGTGTTGTGGTGTAGTGATCATTGATCCTTTATGAGCATGAGCATCTCAATTTGTATCTCTATGTTGGCTCATATTGCATGTGTTGTCACTTAAATGCCTTCTTATGCTAGGGTTTACATGTAACCAATGTATAAAATGATTGTGGAACCCTAGGAGTACCTTTAACACGTTTAGAATGTCACTAGGAACAACTTTGATATTCATGACTAAGGCTAGTTTGGTCTCTAAGTCATAGCTATAGTGTAAATCATCATTTTCAAGATATATGTTTGACTGGAGTTGAACATCACTTTAGAAACTCTGCATCGTTGTGCACCCTAAAACAAAGCTGTAGAACTCAAGTAGTGTAACAACTTTTATTTTTAGGTCATAGGCTAGTTGAACTCCTAACATGCTTGAATTTCGATCACAAGAATCAACATTGTGCTATTTTTGGAACTTGAAAATTTTTCTAAGTTTAACTATTCTGACAGTGTTGATGTGCCTGACTTTGTGATGATTTAACACCATAACCATTGTGAATTAGGAGAGGGTTTCTGAACCAATGTTGTAGCCTGTACATAGCTCTACAATTTATGTTTTAGCGTCGTGCACCAAATCGTCGTGGATTAAGCACTTAAGCATCTACTTTTCGCATTGTCAGTCGCTCGATCGGTGCTCCGATGGCTTCAGTCACGCGCCGTGGATGGCCGATCGAGCGCCGCACCTGGCCATCGCATGGCCGCCACTTGCCGGCGTTGGGCCCTCATCGCAGCGGGTTGGCGTGCGCTTAAGGAGAAGCCGTGCCGCTCGTTTCACTCACACGCTCGCATTCACTCCCTCTCTGTTGCTCTCTTTCACGCTCGCCGCGGAAGCACCGAGCGCCGCCGAGCCACAGCGTCGCTCCGCCATCGCCTAGCACCTGCGCCACCACAACATTGCCGCTTCCAGCTAACCCACTGCTGCATTGTCTTCCTCTCTACCTCCTCGATGTAGTAGCAGGGCCAGGCGAGCTATGGTGAGGGTGAAATCGTCGTTCTTTTCCCCGCCGGAACCTCGGATTCCATGGCTGCCTTCACGGAGAGCTCACAGCTGCTCGGCTCCATTGCGCATTGCTTTGTCTTCTTCGAGTTAGAGCTGGGTTAGGATGTGTCCTAGTTTGTAGCATGATGTTATGGCGAATAGTTGCCTCACCGGCACGGCACACGACGGCCAGCCCAGCCACGTTCTTGTCGCCGCACCGCCGCACACGTCAACAGACCTCGTCGGTGCATCCCACCTAGCCTAGGTAGTCTCGCTAGAGTCGCATGGTCATCGCGGAGCTCGTGCGCTTCTCGCCGAGCCTTACCATGGCCTGTAACGATCGGCGTACCTTAGCACATCGCCGTCGTGCCACCATGGCCGGCGACGATGTAGCTCTGGTGCGTCCACGCCTCCACCACCTATATCAATCGACGCGGGATAGTGAGTAGAGCACGATGGTGGGTACGGTTTCACCAAAAAGCTCGCCATCGGTGAGATAGCGCTAGTCAAACCCATGCCCTATTTTGGTTCACTGACATGTGGGGTTTGCTGACCCGTGGGTCCTAGTGTCAGCGAGTACAGTTTAGGGTTTTGCTATTTATTTTCTAGATTTTTGTACTAACTTTGGAAAATCATATCTAGAGCTAGGAATGTCCAATTTTGGTGAACTAAATTTTGATGGATTCCTCATGAAGTGTATTATTTTATAAAAATATGATATGCACTTTCTTTGGTACATTTCTAGGTGAATAAAATATAGCTATATAAGTGTTTTTTGAATGGTTACAATTTTGTAAAATGTGTAACTTGAGCTAGGAATGTGATAAAATTGTGATTCCAATTTTGTTGATCTTGTGCTAACATGCTATAGCTAGGAAAAATAATAAACTTGCAGTAAACTTGATTGAAATAGGGTTTTTCTATTTATCTATTAATAAATGGTGTTTTCTGAGGAAATTTATAGGGATAAAAATAAGTAACATATTGCTCTACAAATTTTTGTACAGTATTATGGCACTAGGATGAAGCTAATAAAAATATAATATCTGTTGTTTGACACTTTGCTATAGGGTTAACTATTTTCACTAAAATAAACCTCGCTAGCTTGTCATTTTTGTAGAGGATGTTATACATGTTTAAATGCTATGAAATGTTTATAGTAGTCTATTGGGAGGACTTGAAAGCTAATGAAATTTTATGAGAATTTATTGTTTACATTTGTTTTATGTTTGTTATTTCACTTAATTATCTAATTAAATTAATAAAGGCATGTAAATAAATAAATTGTGCTTGACCATGATGTTTTCTATGGTACTTGTGATACATATGAATTGTTGATGTTAGTATTATGGCTTAGAAGCAATTGGTTGTATGTAACTAATTAATTATTGCTTTATAATTCAAATAAATGGCTGCATGTATAGTTTTGGTTGAGTTGATAATTTTATATTGATAATTGTGTTTTCTATAAAACTTATTAACAACAAAGTTGTAGATAACTTACTGATATACCTTTTGTTAAATTTTCATAGTCATAGGCAGTAGAGTTTAAGAATTTTGGTTGTTAGAATTTTGCTGTCCAAATTGTTTGCTCTCTGGACAGATTTGAATAATTGAATTATTTGAGATAGATAACTATTGAATCACATTAAGGGTATTAAAAAAAGTTGTAGATAATTTCGTAAGCTTTCAAGAATGTCCACAACCATATTATTTTGATGTATATAACTACAGTTATGGTTAAAACAAGTAGCTGTTGTCTTATAGTCCAGAAAATAAATTACAGAAGTGTTTGCTTAAGTAATAAGAGATGAGATATGCACCTACTCAATAGAATGTGATGCACTTATTATTACCTTAATACCATGCTGTTGAAAATACTTATGAGGATGCATTCATCACATTGTATCATCTTATACGTGTCATCATATATGTATTTGTGATATCTTATTCCATACTCATGCATATAGGATCGACCGAGGATATAACGCTGTTGGAGTTCAGCAAAGAAGAGGAAGGGGATCAGCAGGAGACTCCTCAAGCCATAGCTCTAGGAGAAGAGGATCAAACTTTCAAAGAGCTCCCTGAGTGCCCAGATCACCGACCCGCCTCTTTCCTCAAAGACAAGCCCCGGAGCATTCTAAGTCTCCCATGTTTTACAAAATACTACTTAAGTCCTTTATGTTTGACGCATTAGGTTATAAGAGTTAATTGAAAACACTTGATGCATAGAACTACATTAACTAGATACATATACCTTTAACCCTTAGGTCCAGGATCGAATATATGCTTAGCCATGCTTAGACCGGTAGAAGTCGGGTGATTTCCTGTCACCTGCGAGATATAGGTGGATACTGAAGCACGGTTGGCTATATTTGCTATCATGGAAAAGAACCATGGGGTAATGTAAATGGAGGCTGAGCAGAGTCTATGTGTAGGTTGACTCATGTGACTTCGTCTGTGCCAATTAAGAACCGTACCGTTGTTGGCCCTTCTGACAAGATTGAACACATGCCTATCACTTAGCTAGTCGGATAACTCGTTCCGACCACAAAGCCGAGTAGCTCAACTCAGGTCAGGCCCTGTTCTGTAAAAGTGTGCACTCTAGATGGTAGTAAGGATGTGCGGGGAGCCAGCTGTGAGGCCAAGGGTAGGCCGGGCCTGAACGTCCTGGCAGCTGGTTGTCCCTGATTGGGCAACGCTAGGTGAACCCATAAAATGTAGACTTGAGTTTTACCAAAGGTGATCTAAGGCAATCGTTGATCTGGTCTGCCTGGGTTTGTGTTAGGAATAAATTCCCAGCTGGTTAAAATCGATTTGAATCACTATCTCTCCTGAATAGTGAGAAACTTGGCTAGCTCCAACATCGTAGTAATTGTATTATGAAATGTGATGGTTCAGATAAATATGGAATTACTACACCTGCTATGGTTACTATTGTATGCTCTTAAATGATATACCACATGTTTGGCACAAGCTAGTTGCTAATCTAGAGATGAATAGCTTTAATTAACTTGATGACCAAAGTATAATTGTATAATTGAGTTAATCGCTTTTTTATGCAAAATGTTGTCAAGCTACCTCCACTTATAAAGCCTTGCATAATCCTTGGAGTCAATTTATTTCTGGTTTATGATGGGTAAGTCTAGCTGAGTACCTCCTCATACTCAGGGTTTTATTCCTATTGTTGCAGATGGTATAGTTTATCACAACTATTGCAAGCACTGCTTCTATCCCGCCGTGGATGAGGAGTGAGCCCTAGGCAGACATCTCTAATAATCCTTCTTATATGCTTTTGTGGATTGTGATCATGGGTTGGCACTGTATTTGAACTATGTTGGCAAATGCTAGTTTTGAACTTTAATTTGCTTCTGCTACTATCTACCGAACTTGGTTTGTAATAACCTTATTTCGTACTCTGATGAATGAATTGTATTTGTGAACTTTATGTAAAATGTGTAATGTATGTTGAATCATGTATGATCTTGGTTGTATGTGGATCATTAATCAAGACCCGTTGTGGTACTCGATGGACTACCGGGTTTATATGGGCTCAAGTATGACAATGCGACCGCTTGCGGACTGCCATTGTACTTGTGCTCTTATAAATTAGTCGGTTCTGCGACAGCTGGCACCATAGCAAGATTCAACATTAATTGCCACCTATGTATTTAAAACAAAGGTTTTTGTTTTCCAAAACTAGTTTCTAGCAACTAATATCTATATAAATAAGTGTTTGAAACATAGAGTTTGAAATCTAATGTGTGCCAGTGATCACTTCCTTTATGCCCAATTAAGGACTTTAGGTGGCTAATTAAGTACTAACTTGGAGGTTTTCATTTTCGTCGTCCATATGGCGTGCTATTGTATGGATGCCATTCACTTGAGTGGTAATGTATGGATCAAATTCCTCTACGCCAGGTAAGAAGGTAAGTTGATGAGTGACAGGACCGCAAGAAGTGAGCGTGTGGTCGGGGAGAGCTAGCTTTGATATGGCTGTGTATGCATGCTTGCATGTGTGTATGGTGTGTATTTAATTATGGGTAATAAATTGTCATCGGGGAGCTTTGATACGGAAGTATATGTATGGGAATACATATATGGAAGAATTTAGTTACAACCTAGAGCCTAGATTTACATTATGCATATATAATCGTGGGGTTGGACTGAAATGAAGTTCTTGTGCAGGTACACTAACAGCGAAACATGTAGCCCGACTAGTTACGCTATATATGAGAGAACGTATGTATGCCACCGTGTATGTTGTTAGAAATAATTTTTCCTAAGTTTATGAGAACATACGGAACGTGCATGTATCATGATAAATTATTATTCCATACTTGCATTGTTTTCCCCCTTATAAATCTCTTACTCGGTTATGTAACTCTTATCCATTATGACTTTGTCTCACAAAAGTTGCGCATGTTGTTGGTACAGATGGCAGCACCGGTAGGAAGTGAGAGTTTCCTGTTGATGTTTGGAACTCCTGCCCTACTTTGGAGAGTCTTGCACTATGCGGGGTATTATGAACCACCCCTCTATTACTGGAATGAAGTATACCTAGAGGGACAACCATGGTATGAAGTACGGCTAACCATACCAGCTCGTACCCAAGCACCCTTCTGGCAGGAATGGAAGGCGGAATTTGAAGGGAGAACTCCTTAGGAGGCTACCCAAGTAGTAGCCTTCGAGGTACTGAGTCAGATTTATCAGCAGCACGGGGATGAGCTTACTGGTAGTGCCGCTGGTACTTTTCCTTGGGTGGATCTATCCACAATTGTGTGGGCATAGCACAATAGCAATGTGTTGATCCGAGATTGGGATGAGCGGGCAGATAGTTCTAGTCCCGCTATGAGCGCCATGTTCGTAGTAATGAAGATGTTCTACACTCGTCAGGACACCAGAGACTTCTAGCAGGAGTCCTATACCACTTGCATGGATAAGCTCATGAGAGACGAGGCTGCACAGCGTAAGCTAAAGAAGCGTGTGTGCAAGCACAAAAAGGCAGCAAGTGAGGCTTGATGGGAAACTTATCAAGCATATGTAGTTTTGGGAAATCTCCACACCCAAATGGAGCAAGTTGATCAGCAGAGAGCTACCGTCCAAGAGGCAAGAGCGAATGATCAAGCAATTTTAGCAGGACTGTAGGAGCAGCTGGAGGCTACCCATGCCGAGGCATTCATAGCTATGTGCCAATGGATCCTAGCAAACAACTATGCAGCTATGGTAGAAGCAGAACAAGATAGGACCCACGCCATGAGCATCCAGCAGGATCATGTTGAGAGGGACTTGCGCTAGCAGCTTGCATAGGCCTAGAATGTAGTAGTTGATCTTCAGCATGAGGTGCATTTTTTGAACAACTAACTGCACCCAATCCTTGATGGGGAAGAAAAAGATCCAGAAATGTTAGTAGAAGATGACGGTTGGGATGAAGAAGAAGTGGAGCTAGAGAATGAGGATGATCCTATCTCGGACCTCGACAGCGATCATAATGAAGATTAGAATCACCTAGTGACTAGTTAGAGCACTAGATGTATCCCCGCTATTTATGTAATGGACTTGTAGTTGAAGTCTGGTGATTGTGATTTGACTTTTATGTAATATTGGCACTCTGCATGTGGTTTCACGTTGGGTGGAACTTAATGAAATTCTAGTGTCATTTTATTGGTGATTATGACTTGTATGTTAACACATCGCGAGCCTGATAAGTGATCAAATTGGTGATGTCATGTTGCGAGAATGAATTCTTATGCCTCTGTTTTATTGTATGAATTTAAGATTCTCTCCAGTAATTTCAGTTTTGCATGATTATACAATTCATCTACAATTTCTTGACATCATCCAATAATGACTTATTGTTGCAACTTTGCAGATGACTCGCACTCATGCTGGAGCAGGCAGCAGCTAAGAGGGCAATGATGGTGACTTACCACCACCGCCACCACCGTCTATGAATGAATTCTTTGCACAATTACTGGGTAGTCAGAGAACTATGGAGGAAACCCTATGCCTCATTGCGCAGAACATGGCTCGCGCCCATCAGCAACAACAGGAGCCTGAGCCAAATCAGTACAGCTCTTTCAAGGATTTCCTAGACACCAAGCCTCCTATCTTCAAGGTGGCCAAAGAACCACTCTGGGCGGATGAATGGCTCAATGCTATTGAGCAAAAGTTCCATCTATTGAGGGTCATAGAACATCAGAAGGTAGAATATGCATCTCATCAGATGCAGGGACCGGCTAGCATATGGTGGACCCATTTCCTATCCTCTTTACCTGCCAATGCATAGGTCACATGGGAGCAATTCAAGTTAGCCTTTAGGGGACATCACATTCCCTCGGGGCTAATATGCATGAAGGCAGCTGAGTTCATGTGACTCACACAAGGGACCAAGACCCTTACTGAGTACATGCATGCTTTCAACAATCTGTCCCGTTATGCCCCAGGTTTTGTTGATACGGAAGAAAAGAAGATCAAAAGCTTCAAGAGAGGTCTTAGCACTAAGCTGAAGAAAACAATGGCCAACTCAAGGTGCACCACATATAATGAGTTCATTAGTGAAGCCTTGACTCAGGAGAACTAGAACAATTTGCATGCGGCAGCAAAGGGCCACAAGAGGGTAGCTAAGGCAGGCGCCTCAGGGTCTTCTCAGTCCAAAGCTCCAGTGGCAGCTAGGCCACAGTTTCAACCACCAGCACCCAAGTTCAGGACTCCTCCACCAAAAGCCTAGGCCAACCGACCTTAGAAGGTGTTTCATAAGGCGTTCACCATTGCCTTACCAAAGAGGAATGGAGGGCAAGGAAGCTCAGTAGGACCTAGGAGCAATCAACTATGCTTCAACTATAATCAAGTGGGTCCTTAGGCCAAGGAATGCCCCCATCCTAAGAAGAACAACAACCAGAACCAGAGCAATCAGAGACAGGCAAATCCTAAAGCATGTCCTAGATACATGCATTATACCATTGTTGAAGAGGTTCCTGAGGGAGAGGTTATCACCGCTGGTATGTTTCTTGTTAACAAACATCCCGCCATTGTTTTATTTGATTCTGGAGCTTCTCATTCATTTATGAGCCAAGCATTTGCATCTTGGAATGATCAGAAAGTAATTGAGGTAAGCAAGGGTGGTTATAGTATAAGTTCAGCTGGGGCTACTATCTCTACAAATAAGATAGTCAGAAATGTGCTCATCTCTATACAAGAGAGGGAGTATATGATGGATCTGATAGTATTGTCCGGATTATCTATAGATGTGATCTTAGACATGAAATGGATGAGCGATCATGGAGTTCTCCTTGACACTAGCACTTGTACAATTATGTTGAGAGAACCAAAGGGAGGTAATGCTTTTCTAGTACCACTTTCCCGAAATTTTGAACTCCAAAACTTGTCTTGTGCTATCCAAACCACTATCCTTTGTGATATTTCAATGGTTTGTGAGTTTCCTGATGTATTCCTAGATGAGTTACTAGGTTTACCACGTGATAGGGAGGTGGAATTTAAGATTGAGTTAGTGCCAGGTATGACACCTATCTCAAGGAGACCCTATAGGATGCCACCAAATGAGTTAGCTGAACTTAAAATTTAGTTACAAGAACTATTGGACAAAGGTCTCATTCAACCTAGTTCATCTCCATGGGGATGTCCAACTTTGTTTGTAAATAAGAAGGACAAGTCTTTGAGGATGTGTGTGGATTATAGGCCACTTAATGTTGTGACCATTAAAAACAAGTATCCTTTGCCTCGTATCGATATCTTGGTCGATCAGCTGGCAAAAGCAAAGGTATTCTCCAAGATTGACTTGAGGTCAGACTATCATCAAATAAAGATCAAGCCAGAGGATATACCTTAAACCACTTTCTCCACTAGGTATGGCTTATATGAGTATTTGGTCAGGTCTTTTGGACTGATGAATGATCCTGCCTACTTCATGTACTTGATGAATTTGGTATTCATGCCCGAACTTGACAAGTTCATGGTTGTGTTTATCAATGATATCTTGATTTATTTAGAGAATGAGGCAGATCATGTAGAGCATCTGAGAATTGTTCTGTCTAGATTAAGGGAACATAAGTTATATGCCAAGTTTAGCAAGTGTGAATTCTAGTTGAGTAAAGTACCTTTCTTGGGTCACATCTTATCTAGAGATGGAATATCTGTAGACCCATCTAAAGTACAAGAGGTCATGGATTGGAAGGCCCTGACTTCGGTTCATGAAGTTCAGAGTTTTCTAGGGTTAGCAGGTTACTATCGTCGTTTCATTCTATATTTCTCCAAGATAGCTAAGCTCATGACTAGACTACTGCAGAAAGATGAAAAGTTCAGTTGGACACCAGAGTGTGAAGTAGCCTTTCACACCCTAAGGACCCTATTGACTACAGCTCCTATTTTAGTAGAACCCAACACTAAAAAGCCTTTCGATGTGTTCTATGATGCATCGGGTATAGGTTTGGGGTGTGTGCTTATGCAAGAAGGAAGAGTTATTGCCTATGCTTCTCGGTAGTTGAGAAAACATGAAGTCAATTACCCTACGCATGATTTAGAGCTTGCAGCAGTTGTTCATGTGTTAAAGATATGGAGACATTATTTGTTGGGCAACGTATGTCACATATATATTGACCATAAAAGTCTCAAATATATCTTCACTCAATCTAAGCTAAACATGAGATAGCGAAGATGGTTAGAGCTGATCAAGGACTACAAATTGGAAGTGCACTACCATCCAGGAAAAGCCAATGTTGTAGCAGATGCACTTAATCAGAAATTTCATTGCAACACTTTGGAAGCATTGTTGGAAGATGGATTTAATTTGTTACATCCTATTGTGCTTCACAATATCATTATCAATTGTTCACTTGAGAGCAAAATCATAGAACTGCAAAAGACAGATCTAGGCATATTTCACATCAAGAGAAAGATGAAAGAACAAGAAACCAAGCATTTTAGATTAGATGAAAGAGGTGTGTTATGGTTTGAGGACCGACTTATGGTACCGAAAGACCATGAGCTTAGAAATCAAATTTTAGATGAAGCTCATTCGTCCAAGTTGTCTATCCACCCGGGTACTAGCAAAATGTATCAAGATTTAAAAACCCATTTTTGGTGGACCAAGATGAAGAAAGAGATCGCCGCCTATGTCGCTAGGTGTGATAATTGCAATAGAGTAAAGGCCGTTCATTTGAAATCGACCGGATTACTTCAGCCATTGCCTATTCTAGGCTAGAAATGGGAAGAAATAAGCATGGACTTTATTATAGGCCTTCCGATGACATAGCAAGGTCATGATTCAATATGGGTCATTGTTGATCGCCTCACCAGGTCAGCACATTTTATACCGGTTAACACAATGGATCGCGCAATGAAATACGCCGAACTGTATGTTTCTCAGATCGTGAGACTACATGGAATACCAAGGACCATAATCTTAGATCGGGGACCATAGTTTATAGCTCATTTTTGGGAACACTTGCACCAAGCCTTGGGGACTAAACTAATAAGAAGTTTAGCATACCATCCACAAACTTCTAGATAGATCGAGCGAGTGAACCAGATCTTAGAAGACTTGCTGAGAGCTTGTGTTATATCTTCGAAGGGTTCATGGGAGAAATGGCTACCTTTAGCTGAGTTCTCCTACAACAACAGTTATCAAGCAAGCATCAAGATGGCTCCTTTTGAAGCCTTGTATGGTCGGAAATGTAGAACTCCTTTGAATTGGATTGAGCCCGGCAAAAGAAGATACTTTGGCATTGACTTTGTCACTGAAGCTAAAGAGCAAGTGCACGTTATCCAACAGTATATGAAAGCAGCTCAATCAAGACAAAAGAGTTATGCTGATAAAAAAAGAAGACCACTGACTTTTGAAGTAGGAGACTATGTATACTTAAAGGTGTCACCCATGAAAGGAGTATAGAGATTTGGAGTGAAAAGAAAGCTTGCGCCTAGATATATAGGGACATACAAGATTACTGAACGGAAAGGGAATGTCACTTACAAGTTACAACTTCCCCTAGAGATGAGTGCTATATTCGATGTCTTCCATGTTTCTTAGTTGCAGAGATGTCTTCGCATACCTAAGGAAGCCATTGCACCCACCAACATTAAGCTTCAATCGGATTTGACGTATGAAGAGAAACCAATCTGAGTGTTAGAAGAGATGGAAAGAGTAACACGGAGTAAGGTCATTAAGTTCAACAAAGTGGTGTGGAATAACCACAGTGAAGAAGATGCCACATGGGAACAAGAGGATTACTTATGTGAGGTTTATCCCCCTTTTTCGAAGAATGGTAAGTCTTGCAAATCTCGAGACAAGATTTCTATAAGGGGGAAGGGCTATAACACCCTAGGTGTTAAGCTTGAATTTAGCCTTGGCATTGCATGAGCATAAGCATCATTGATCCTTTTTGAGCATGAGCATCTCAATTTGTATCTCTATGTTGGCTCATATTGCATGTGTTGTCACTTAAATGCCTTCTTATGCTAGGGTTTATATGTAACCAATGTTTAAAATGATTGTGGAACCATAAGAGTACCTTTAACATGTTTAGAATGTCACTAGGAACAACTTTTGTATTCATGACTAAGGCTAGTTTGGTCTCTTAGTCATAGCTATAGTGTAAATCATCATTTTCAAGATATATGTTTGACTGGAGTTGAACATCACTTTAGAAACTTTGCATTGCTGTGCAACCTAAAACAAAGTTATAAAACTGAAGTAGTGTAACAACTTTTATTTTTGGGTAATAGGCTAGTTCAGCTCCTAACATGCTTGAATTTGGATCACAAGAATCAACATTGAGCTGTTTTTGGAACATGAAATTTTTTCTAAGTCTAACTATTCTGACAGTGTTGATGTGCCTGACTTTATGATGATTTAACACCATAACCGTTGTGAATTAGGAGAGGGTTTCTGAACCAATGTTGTAGCCTGTACATAGCTCTACAATTTATGTTTTAGCGTCGTGCACCAAATCGTCATGGATTAAGCGCTTAAGCATCTTCTTTTCGCGCTATCAGTCGCTCGATCGGTGCTCTGATGGCTTCAGTCACACGTCGTGGATGGTCGACCGGGCATAGCACCTAGCCACCGCCTGGTCGCCGCTGGTCGGCGTCGAGCCCTCATCGCAGCGGGTTGGCGTGCACTTAAGGAGAAGCCACGCCTCTCGTTTCACTCACGCGCTCGCATTCTCTCCCTCTCTGTTGCTCTATCTCACGCTTGCCGCGGAAGCACCAAGCGCCACCGAGCCACAGTGCTTCTTCACTGTCGCCTAGTGCCCATGCCACCACAACATTGCTGCCTCCAGCTAGCCCACTACTACGCCATCTTCCTCTCAACCTCCTCGACGCAGTAGCAGGGCTAGGCGAGCTACAGTGAGGGCGAAATCATCGTTCTTGTCCTCACCGGAACCTCGGCTTCAATGGCCGCCTTCACGGTGAGCTCGCGCGCAGCTCAGCTCTGTTGCGCTTTGCTTTGTCTTCTTCATGTTAGAGCTGGGTTAGGATGTGTCCTAGTTTGTAGCATGATGTTATGGTGAATAGTTTCCTCACCGGTGCTCTCGTCGTGCTCTGGTCGCCGCACCGCCACACACACGGACAGACCTCGTCGGCACATCCCACCTAGCCTAGGTAGTCTTCCTAGAGTCACGTGGTCACCGCCAAGCTCATGCGCCTCTTGTCGAGCCTTGTCGTGGCCTATAATGGCCGACGTACCTCAGCGCAACGCCACCGTGCCGCCATGGCCGGTAACGTGGTAGCTCCGGTGCGTCCGCGCCTCCACCACCTATATCAATCGACGTAGGATAGTGAGTAGAGCACGATGGTGGGGCCGGTTTCACCAGAGAGCTCGCCGTTGGTGAGATAGCGCTAGTCAAACCCGCGCCCCTATTTTGGTTCACTGGCATGTGGGGTCCGCTGACCCGTGGGTCCCCTATGTCAGCGAGTACAGTTTAGGGTTTTGCTATTTATTTTCAAGATTTTGGTACTAACTTTGGAAAATCATATCTAGAGTTAGGAATGTCCAATTTTGGTGAACCAAATTTTGTTGGATTCCTCATGAAGTGTAGTATTTTATAAAAATATGATATGCACTATTTGTAATACTTTTCTAGGTGAATAAAATATATCTAGATAAGTGCTTTGTGAGTGGTTACAATTTTGTAAAATGTGTAACTTGAGCTAGGTATGTGATAAAATTGTGATTCCAATTTTTCTGGTCTTGTGCTGACATGCTGTAGCTAGGAAAAATAATAAACTTGTAGTAAACTTGATTGAAATAGGGTCTTTCTATTTATCTATTAAAAATGGTGTTTTTGAGGAAATTTATAGGGATAAAAATAAGTAACATATTGCCCTGCAAATTTTTGTACAGTATTATGGCACTAGAATGAAGCTAAGAAAAATATAATATCTATTGTTTGACACTTTTCTATAGGGTTAACTATTTTCACTAAAATAAACCTTGCTAACTTGTCATTTTTGTAGAGGATGTTATACATGTTCAAATGGAATTAAATTTTAAAGTAGTCTATTAGGAGAACTTGAAAGCTACTATAATTTTATGAGAATTTATTGTGCACATTTGTTATATGTTTGTTATTTCACTTAATTATCTAATTAAATTAATAAAGGCATGTAAATAAATAAATTGTGCTTGACCATGATGTTTTCTATGGTGCTTGTGATACATATGAACTGTTGATGTTAGTAGTAAGGCTTAGAAGCAATTGGTTGTATGCAACTAATTAATTATTGCTTTATAATTCAAATAAATGGCTGCATGTATAGTTTTGGTTGAGTTGATAATTTCATGTTGATAATGGCATTTTCTGTAAAACTTGTTAATAATAAACTTGTAGATAACTTACTGATCTACCTTGTGTTAAATTTTCATAGTCATAGGCATTAAAGTTTAAGAGTTTTGGTTGTTAGAAGTTTGTTGTCCAAAATATTTGCTCTCTGGATAGATTTGAATAACTAAATTGTTTGACCTAGATAATTGTTGAATCACATTATGGGTATTAAAATAAAGTTGTAGACAATTTTGTAAGATTTCTAGAATGTCCAGAACCATATTATTTTGATGTATATAACTCCAGTTATGGTTAAAACAAGTAGATGTTGTCTTATAGTCTACAAAATAAATTACAGAAGTGTTTGCTTAAGTAATAAGAGAAGAGATATGCACCTACTCAGTAGAATAAGATGCACTTGTTATTACCTTAATACCATGCTATTGAAAATACTTATGAGGATGTATTCATCTTGTTGTATCATCTTATACGTGTCATCATATATGCATTCGTGATATCTTATTCTATACTCATGCATATAGGATCGACCGAAGATATAACGCTGTTGGAGTTCAACGAAAAAGACGAAGGGGTTCAGCAGGAGACTCCTCAAGCCACAGCTCTAGGAGAAGAGGAGTAGACTCCTGAAGAGCTCCTTGAGTGCCCTAATCATCGACCCACCTCTTTCCTCAAAGGCAAGCCCCGGAGCATTCTAAGTCTCCGATGTTTTACAAAATACTACTTGAGTCCTTTATGTTTGATGCATTAGGTTATAAGAGTTGATTAGAAACACTTGATGCATGGAACTATCTTATCTAGATATATATACCTTTAACCCTGTGTAGGACCAGGATCGAATATATGCTTAGCCATGCTTAGACCGGTAGAAGTCAGGTGATTTCCTGTCACCTACGAGATAAAGGTGGATACCGAAGCACGGTTGGCTATATTTGCTATTGTAGAAAAGAACCATGGGGTAATGTAAATGGAGGTCGGGCGAAGTCTATGTGTAGGTTGACTCATGCAATTTCGTCTATGCCGATTAAGGACCATACCGTTGTTGGCCCTTCTGACTAGATTAAACGCATGCATATCACTTAGCTGGCCGGATAACTCGTTCTGACCGTGAAGCTGAGTAGCTCAACTCAAGCTAGGCCCTATTCTGTAAAAGTGCGCACTCTGGATGGTAGTAAGGATATGCGGGGAGCCAAAAGTCAGCCCAAGGGTAGGTCGGGCCTGGACGTCCTGGCAGCTGGTTGTCCCTGATTCTGCGGCGCTAGGCGAACCCACGAAATGTAGACTTGAGTTGTACCAAAGGTGACCATTGATCTGGTCTATCTAGGTTTGTATTAGGAATAAATTCCTTACTGGTTGAAATTGATTCGAATCGTCATCTCTCCCAGATAGTGAGAAACTTGGCTAGCTCCAACATCATAGTAATTGTATTATAGAATGTGATGGTTTGAATAAACATGGAATTACTACACCTACTATGGTTACTATTGTATGCTCTTAAATGATATACCACATGTTTGGCATAGGCTAGTTGCTAATCTAGAGATGAATAGCTTTAATTAACTTGATGACCAAAGTATAATTGTATAATTGAGTATGTCAAGCTACCTCCACTTAAAAAGCCTTGCATAATCCTTGGAGTCAACTTATTTCTGGTTTATGATGGGTAAGTCTAGCTGAGTACCTCCTCGTACTTAGGGTTTTATTCCCATTGTTGCAGATGGTACAGTTTATCACGGCTATTGCAAGCACTGCTTCTGTCCCACCGTGGATGAGGAGTGAGCCCTAGGTAGGCATCTTTAATAATCCTTCTTATATGCTTTTTGGATTGTGATCATGAGTTGGCACTGTATTTGAACTATGTTGGCAAATGCTAGTTTTGAACTTTAATTTGCTTCCGCTACTATTTACCGAACTTGGTTTGTAATAACCTTATTTCGTACTCTGATGAATGAACTGTATTTGTGAACTTTATGTAACATGTGTCATGTATGTTGAATCATGTATGATCTTGGTTGTATGTGGATCATTAATCAAGACCTGTTGTGGTACTCGATGGACTACCAGGCTTATATGGGCTCAAGTATGATAGTGTGATCGCTTGTGGGCTACCATTGTACTTGTGCTCTTATAAATTGGTCAGTTCTGCAACAATACCTATGCTTCTGACATAGCTAGGGAGGTAGGTTGTAGATGGTGAGGATGACCGGCCAAGTTCTATGCGAACTGCTGAGGTCACCAAAGAGATTTATCCCATCGGTACTCAGTGCCAACCTCCTAGAACGGATTCAACAAACTCCTAGAATTTGGCGTTGAAATGCTTCCACTTTAGGCCATCAAAAGGGTGTCATAGCTTGCCATTGTCTTCGTGCGATCACCAGATGCATGCCAGGACATTAGCTTGGCATCCTTGGGGTTTCCAAATATACAGCGTAGGTGATCGATCACGGGCAGGTACCACATCGACATGGCAAGACTACTCCTCTACATGTAACCCTCTTCTTCCTCATCTTCATGAGATGAGTTCTATTTTGCAATACTCTTCTTGGTCGTCTTCTTCTTTGCCCACTACAGACTCCCTCATTGTTCGCATCTAACCTAGCTAACTCAACATATCTTGTTCTTTAAGTTCATAGCACCTCTTTCTTGATCTCGTAGTCTTAACCAACTAAGCTAAAATGTTGCATAAATTATCTTTGGGAAATGATGGTCATAACTATGTAAAGTTCGATACATTGTGTCATAAACTCAACAATTCTTTTGCCAAATGTATTCAAATGCTACATTTATGCCAATCCTTCTGATCATATCATCCATGTTATAAGAATGAACAAGGAATATCAACCTTATCCTGTTCAATGTGCCTAAGGCTAGAGAAAAATGATAAAGTTAGGGATCTGTTGGTGTTTTTCCACCAACAGAGCCTATGCACTTGATCTCTACCTTGTCTTTGTAAATAGAAAACACAGGAAAGTGTCTCTTGGAGAGGAGAAACACCTAGGAGGGCCAGGTGCCCTTAGGTAGGGTCAGCCGACCCTACCCTAGGGCCTTGGGCCCACCTACTAGCCCCCACTGCTAATGCTTCACTTTGAAACGCTGGTTTGACACTTCCTCTCATCTCTTGGTACATATGTGATACTTTGACATACTTTTATGCAATCTAAAAAGAACCAAGATCACACTTCAATTAAAATTTTGAAAAATGACATGATTATGACATTTTTGAGATAGAAGCATACATAAAGATTGTTCCATATACATGTACTTATGCTTGTGGGAAAATATCTTTATAGGACAATCATATTGACTAAGTTGTTGTGGAGTGTAATATAGTTTTGGCTTAGAAATCCTACCTTTTTGATTCAAGGTATTTGGAGATTTCGTTTTTGATAAAAATGTCATAAAACCATAGTGTCACAAACTCCTCAATGGTGAGAATTTCCTACCAAAGCCAAATATAACATTTTACATGATTTTGAACCTTCTACATATGCTGCTTGTATTTGTGTTGAGTTTGGTCAAACCTTGTGACCCTTGTTGAGAAATTTATCATGCTCCCAAGATCAAAATCATGTACACGCCACATATATGCACTACTCCTACACTAGGACTAGGCACAAAAACATGCCTTCCATTTAGATCCACCCAAAAATGTTGTACTCCAACACTAGGAGTAGACAAAAACATGCCTATTAGGTTCCATTAACAATAAATGCTCCTGCGGACACATGGTCGATATGTGCCCATGTGGTCTGGTGTGATGAGTGATTGTCAACATCATTTGCGTCTTGGGTTGAGTTGGTGAACTAACCATGGCATGAGTTGGGTTGTGCAACATGTCTCTTGGCTTGTGGTGCGTAGGTGTCGAGCTCGGAGGCGGTGTCTAATGGCGATGTGAAGGTCAAGTAGAGACGGGCCGTGCCGATGGACTAGGAGTGGTAAAGGGTGGACGTGAGGCTTGGACTGAGGGACCAGAGTGTCGAAGGACCAGCCGTGGTGGCTGACACTTGGGGACATCAACAAGCGCAAGTGTACATGGAGGAGTGACCGTGATGACCGAGTCAAGACAGTGGACGTGCAAGTCGAGCGGAGGCTCTGGAAGACTTGGCGGCCAGGGAGTCAAGGATGGCGGTGACACATGTCGAGGAATAGGGGATGCGTATGGAGTACGCTACTCGCGAGCGGGTTTGGTGGTTTGGGCCACAAAACCACCGGCAGAGGGTTTTTGGGTTTGGGCCACAAAACCCAGGCAGAGGTTCCGAGGAGGAGCGGGGCGGCATGTGGCAGAATCATAGAGGTTGCATCGAGGCAAAACAAATTTATGCAGGAAGCATGGCCGTTTGATCAACAGAAGATAGAGTTGGACCATAATGCCATAGGGTTAGGTGGTTCGCTCTATGTATCCGAGGGCAGTTTGGGAACTGTATAATAGCCCTGTTACATAAGGATGATGGTGCCCCAATCACCCTCACCTCTTGCCATTTTCATTTTCTCCTCTCTAGTCTCTCTCCCTCTCTCGAGAGCTCAAGAGGTCCTTGGGTGTTCTAGAGCTCAAGAGGCCCTCTTGCCGCGGACAGTCCGCGCCAAGTCTGCAGACTGTCCGGGCCAATGCAATCTATTCGACTTTGAGGTGTTTCATCGAGGGCTTGGCTCGGTTGCTTCTTGAGGGTCCCTCTGTGTCTATTGTCCATTTCCATAGACATCTAGCCACCTAGTTGGCTCATGGATCTCTCCTCTCCTGTGCGTTTTGCTTTTGGGGTTGATTTTGGTACAGCGGTCCATGTTTTCAAAAGAATTTTGAGGCTCCCATTCACCCACCCCTCTAGTTGCCATTTTGGTCCTTCAATTGGTATCGGAGCCGGTTAAGGATCATTCTACCTTAATCGGTCTGTGATCTGCGAAGGCAACATGGAGCATTGTTCCGGCAAGCCATCGGACTTCGATGGTACAAACTATGCTTATTAGAAGATCCGCATGTCTGCATATCTCTAGAGTTTGGATTGGCGTGTCTGGGAGATTTGTGAGGATCCAAACTGCGAGGTTCTTGCTGCGTGTGTTGGTTAGGAGCAAATTGATCAACACAATGCAAATAGCAGGGCTCATAATGCTCTTTTCTTGTGTCTTTCTCCCACTAAGTTTGATCGTGTTTCTCACCTCTCTGTGGATCGAGAGATCTGGGGTAAGCTTCTTAGCTACCACGAGGGTACATCCCAAATCAAAACCAGACTCTTCGACATGTATAGACATGAGTATGAGAACTTTGCCCAAATGAGTGGAGAGTCTGTCAATGCTTTGTTTGCTCATTTTTAGACGATTGTGAACAAAATGAGGGCAAATCTAGCGCAACTATCTCATGATGATCATGAAAGGGCAATCAAACTCTTACATGCCCTTGATCGGAAGGTATGGGAGGTGAAAGTTGCTGCCATCACTGAGTCACCCAACTATGAGACACTCACCATGGAGGAGCTCTTCAGTAAGTTGAAGTCGACCGAGATTGACATCAACACTAGAGCCAAGATCGAGAACCCCTCTGCGCCTACCATGGAATTGGTCTCAGGTAACAGTAGCTCAAGTTTCTTCACTAACCCTTCACAGCCTCTCCTTGCGTTGTCTTCTTTGTTGTCTGTAACATAGGAGCAGATGGAGGTGCTTGGAGACGACGAGCTGGCTCTAGTCATGGGCCGATTCTCACGATTTTACAACGATCGCTTGAATCACCAGCGTGGTGGCTCAAACCAAGGGTGCTTTAGTTGCGGAGACCCGGACCACTTTGTCGCCAACTGTCCTAAGAAAAGCAAGTACCCCTCCAACAAGTACGACTCCAGCAATCACAAAGAGAAGAAGGAGCACTCCTCGTACAAGCACAAGTCCAAGGGAGGATTTGACAAGGAGGCGCTCAAGAAGAGGTTCTTGAAGAAGGCCAAGGCTCAGCAACGCGCCTTCCTGGTGTGACTCAGCAACCTCGATGACTCTAGCGATGAGTGAGCTTCCCTCTCCTCAAGCGACGATGAGCATGAGAGGAAGGTGGAGGAGAGACTGAATGGTCTCTGCTTCTTCACTGACTCCTCTCATGGTGGCCTCTACACCATGGCTCTTGGAGACAAGGAGACCAGCAAGGATGAAGCAATCGACGATGATGACACTCCTAAGGTATTACCTTCTGCCGACAAGCTTGCCGTTGAGGTAGATGCTTTGGGCGATGCTTTGCTTAGTCAGGATAGACTGCTTAAGCGTGCTGCTCATGAGAGAAAATAGTATAAGGACAAGCTAGAGCAAGCTCTTAAGGATTTGGAGCTCGCAAGGTCTTCTGTGACTGTGACCAAGGAAATAGAGTGTGATACTTATGCTATTCATATGTCTAGTCTTGTTACTTTGCAAAACAAGTATGGCACTCTGTTAGATGAGCATGATGAGTTGAAGGCTAGGTCTGTTCTGTTGGGTGCGTGCAAGTCCTGCTTGGGCTTGCAATCTGAGCTGGCAGAGAAGAATGCCAAGATCTCTGCTCTTGAGAAAGCCAGTTCAGATAGCATAGTTATTGCTAGGTGTGCGCTTTGTGAGAGTCTGGAGTTGGAGCTTGAGTCCTGCAGGCACGACAAGATGAGATCTGAGGAGGAAAACACATACCTTCAAACCATCTTGAGATGGGTGTCTTGTAGAGAGCCATAGTTGGGCATGATGGTTAACTAGCTCAGGAGGGGAACTGGTGGCCCAAGAGTAGGCTTTGCTTCAAGTGGGAAGGGTGAAAATCTTTATGGCAAGGTTGGTGAGTGCAGTGGTTTGACCCTGAGTGAGAAACCTTCCACCACTCCCAAGTTGATCAAAATCACTCCACCAAAGCCCTCTAAGCCCACCGTTAAAAATGGAGTGTTTGGAGAACCTCCAAAAGCTCCACCCAATAAACAAGTGTGGATTCCAAAACCTAACCATCTCAGGAACCCACTTGACACTCTGCCAAACATCTCTGAGGATCCCCTTCCTAGAGTTCAAAAGCCACCAAGAGTGAACCATACCCGTAAGAGAGTGAACCAACCACCACCCAAGAGAGAGGTGAGGTATCACTGTGACTACTACCATAGGGATGGTCACCTTGTTGAGTTCTGCTTTAAGTAGAAGAGAGATGAGAGGCGTGAGTACAAGTTGAACAATCAAAACATGTACCGCCCACCCCATGGCGTACATGTACCTCCTGTTTAGAGGCACAGTGCTAGGCCTAGAGGTACAATGCCTCAAGGTGCTAGGCCTCAGGTTGTGAGACCACATGGTGGTCGTGCCCGGCAGGGTTCTAGTCATGATCAATATGACCTTGAATCTCGTGGCAGTGGCTCTCGGTCTCACAGCTTTAGTGGACCACGTTTTCCCCCTCGTGGTGATCGCTTCCCTCAAAAGGGACATGGCAGGTTTGGTGTTTTTCCTAACACTTTTTAGGGCAAATGAGCCAACACTGGTATCCTTCATAGTTTACTAACCCCAGTGTTGCGCCATTTGCTCATCCCATGCCTTTCTATTGATATAGGACGGAGGCCTGGAGAACACGTGGCTCATTGATTTCGACTGTTCGTGCCACATGACCAGAAGCTCAAAGTGGTTCTCCAGCCTCGACCCCATGAGTTGCGAGTACATCACATCTGGGGACAATAACAAAGGTAAGGTGGTCTCTCGTGGAACCATTCGGGTTAACGAGAGTTTTGTTCTCAAGGATGTTGCATTGGTTTCGAATTTGCATTTTAACTTGCTCTCTATTTCACAACTCCTTAGGGATGGCTTTGAAGTGTGCTTTAAGACTGGCTTGTCTCGAGTTCTTGATTCTCAGGGAAATCTTGTTTGTTAGATTGTTCCTTTTGGCCATGTCTTTCAAGCTAATTTTTCTCACTCCTTTGGCTCTTCTCGCTGTCTTGTGGCTGGATCCTCTTTCTAAACTTTGGAACTGGCATAGGAGGCTTGGTCACTTGAGTTTTGATCTACTTGCTAGGTTGAGCTCACTTGACTTAATCCGAGGATTGCCAAAGTTGAAATTTGAGAAGGATCTTGTCTGTTACCCTTGTCGCCACGGGAAGATAGTTGCCGCTTATCACCCTCCTGTGAACCAAGTCATGACCAAGGAACCCAACGAGCTACTTGACATGGACACAGTTGGTCTAGCTCGAGTTTGGTCTATTGGTGGGAAGTGGTATGTTCTAGTGATTGTGGATGATTTTTCTCGCTACTCTTGGGTGTTTTTCATGGAGGGTAAGGATAAGGCTTTTTCTCATGCACGAGATTTGATTCTGAGGTTACAAAATGAGTTCCCTAAGAATGCCATGAGAGCGATTTGCAGTGACAATGGCACAGAATTCAAGAATACTCATTTTGAAACTTTTTGCTCTTCTTTGGGTCTCGAGCACCAGTTTTCCTATCCTTATGTCCCCCAACAAAACGGTGTGGTTGAGCACAAAAATCGGACTTTGGTTGAAATGGCTTGGACGATGCTTGATGAGCATAGGACTCCTAGGAGATATTGGGCTGAGGCAATCAACACCGCTTGCCATGTTTCAAACCGCATTTTTCTTAGAGCTTTCATGAATAAGACATCTTATGAATTGTAGTTTGGGTGGCCACCCAAGGTAAGCCATTTTAGGTTGTTTGGATGCAAGTGCTTCATCCTCAAGTAAGGTAATTTATACAAGTTTGAGTCCAGGTCCTCTGATGGGATATTTCTTGGTTCTGCTTCTCACTCTCGAGCTTATCGTGTACTTAACCTTGAAACTAACCATGTCATGGAGACTTGTGAGGTCACATTAGATGAAACCATACCTTGTGCAACTCCTGTCTTTGAGCATGCAGGTGAGGATGAGCTTGGTGAAAGCATCTTTGTGGAGGAGGAGCAGGAAGATGCCAATTGAGGTGATCTCGAGCTGACTCCACCGGCTGCCCCTCTTGAGCCTGCGACGACTACTTTGGCTCATGGTCCCAATCCCTCTACTTCCACTTCTTGGGGGCCGTTCGAGCAGCTTCCTCAACATGTGCCAGCTACACCTGAGGAGGCACCAGCTGCTGCTGAGGGGGAGGCGACTTCCTCTAGGGGGCACCACGCCACATTCAGCGTTGCCATCCACCTCAAACCATGATTGGCAACATCAATCAGCGAGTCACGCAGTGCAGGTCATATCACATCTCACACTTTGCTCATTCTGCATTTGTTGCTTCTTTTGAGCCTCGAGATGTTGGACATGTTTTATCTGATCCCGATTGGGTTAATGCCATGCATGAGGAGTTGGAAAACTTTGAGAGAAACCAGTTTTGGGTTTTAGTACCACCTCCACCAGAGTGCCATCCCATAGGAACAAAGTGGGTCTTTAAAAACAAACAGAGTGAAAATGGGTTGGTAGTGAGGAACAAAGCTTGGTTGGTAGCCCAAGGTTTTCGCCAAAAGGAAGGTATAGATTATGAGGAGACTTTTGCTCCTATAGCTTGTTTAGAGGCGATTAGAATCCTTTTAGCTTTTGCAGCTTCAAATAGTTTTAAGTTTTTCAAATGGACGTCAAAAGTGCCTTCTTAAATGGCTACATAGAGGAGGAGGTGTATGTGAGGCAACCTCCTAGTTTTGAGAACCCAAAGTTTCCAAACAATGTTTTTAAACTTCACAAGGCTTTGTATGGTTTGAAACAAGCCCTGAGAGCATGGTATGAGTGTTTGAAAACTTTCTTGCTTAACAAGGGTTTTAAAATGGGTTCGGTTGATAAAACTTTGTTTCTCCTCTACCAAGGCAATGACACTCTCTTGGTTCAGATTTACGTGGATGATATCATTTTTGGTGGCTCTTCTCATGCACTTGTTGCCAAGTTTGCAGATCTTATGAGCAGGGAATTTGAGATGAGCATGATGGGAGAGTTGACCTTCTTTCTTGGGTTTCAAATCAAGCAAAACCAAGAAGGGACGTTCGTGCACCAAGGGAAGTACACCAAGGACTTGTTGAAGAAGTTTGATACGGGAGAGGACAAGCCTCTTTCGACGCCTATGTCAACCACGATGGCATTGGATGCCGATGAAGAAGGAGAAGCCATGGACCAGAAGGAGTACCGCAGCATGATTGGGTCTTTGCTCTACCCAACGGCGATGAGACCGGACATACAGTTTGTTGTGTGTCTATGTGCGTGCTTTCAAGCTTCGCCGCACATGTCTCATCACCAAGCCATCAAAAGGATCATGAGGTACCTTCATTTCACTCCTAAGTTTGGGCTTTGGTATTCTACTTCTTCCTCGCTCTCTCTTTATGGTTATTCTAATGCAGATTTTGCTGGCTACCGCTTAGATATAAAGTCCACATCGGGGACTTGTCAGTTTCTTGGTTCTTCTTTGGTATCTTGGTCTTCTCGCAAGCAATCCAGTGTAGTGCAATCCACCACAGAAGCTGAATATGTCGCTGCTGCTAGTTGTCGTTCCCAGCTGCTTTGGATGATAACCACCTTGAGAGTTTTGGCTTAGTTTTCACTAGAGTGCCTTTGCTTTGTGATAGCACAAGTGCCATAAGTGTAGCCAAAAACCCTATTCTCCACTCCAAGACCAAACACATTGATGTGCACTTTCACTTCTTGCGTGATCATTATGAGAAAGGAGACACTGACCTTTGCCATGTTGACACCCAAAACCAACTTGCAGATATTTTTACAAAACCCCTCGACCTAGCATCCTTTGCCCGCTTATGAGGGGAGTTGGGTGTTTGCTTCCCATTTTAGAGGAGGAAAGTTTTGGTTCTTGTATTATAGTCTTTGGTTTTTCTTGGTTTTCTAGTTCTAGTCTTTGTCTTGTTTTTGTATCATACACCTTTTGCATTGCATCATGTATTATAGTGCATTGTGAGCTTTATGTGTATATCCTTGAGAATGAGATTATGCTCTTAGTGATAGATGCTTATGTGATACATGATATTGGTATGGCTAGCTTAGGCTCCTTTTGATCATATGTTACACTTTTTATGAGCTATGTCTGTTTTCATTGTGAACTTGATCTATAATTGATAAATCTACAAATTTGGTTCACCACTGAGTCTGGCTCCTAGCATGTGTAGGATGTGTGAGATCCTTGTTCTATCATGTTTATTCTATGTTACTATGTCTCAGTCTTGGAGTCTTTCGCTTCCACATGTTTTACTCCGAAAATCAGTTAAAATTGTGACTCCAAGATAATTGAAATAGAAAGATCGAGAGGGTTTGCATTATCACACATCACTGTATTGAGACTGCTTCTTATTGCACTTAGAGATGAATTTGAGAACTATAGTGTATGACCGAGACAGACGCTTTGAGCTTCTGATTGTCTTTTGACATAGGCTTCGCCCAGTTGAAAAGTTAGGCAAGATAGTGCTTACAACCTCTGGCAATAACATGCCTTCTATGTTACTTGTGCAAAATGACTAAAATGAAAATTTGATGCAAAACACAAGTTTTGAACTCTTTTGTCGCATGTTGATTAGACACTATCTTGAGGTAGTTCACCTTGTATAGATTTGAAAGCACTTGTTGATTTCCTGCTTATACATGCTAAGTGCTAATTCTGTGGTGAATGCTTTTTTCAAGATTAAAATTGGTTCAAATGCTTCGCAATTCACTATTCTACCATATGATTAGTTTGAGCATTTGCTAGCCTTTAGATTTATTGTCTTACTCACATGACGGTATCCCTTAGAGCATTCTCCCATTCTGAATGATATACTCCTAAAGCTTCTGCATTTTCTACATCCCTGTGCATTTTCAACATACTTTGAGGGGGAGTTGCAGTCTTTGGGCTTTAGCTTGATAAGTGCATGTATCAACAAGGAGGAGAATGTTTCACACAAACCACTCAAAGGGAGAGTATTTTGTTGAGAGTGCAAACATTTGAGAGATTGCATTTGTTCAGGGGGAGTTGCTTTTGAGTTGCTTTTACCTTTGAATCTTTTGGAGGGTCTAGCTATTTTCAGGTGTTTTGAGCTTTGCTAGTGGTGTTGAGCCTGTTCTGCCTCTTCTTGAGGACTAGCTGTGTTTTACTTGGTTGCGTTGAGCCGTTGCCCATGTCTTTGGGGACAAGTTTTTGCAAGTTTTGCTTACCTCAAATGACCTTGTTTTGGCTTTTGGCCATTTGGGTAAGTTCATTCTTCCTTCCCCTTCTTCTGCTTCTTTATCTATGCGGTTTGTGTGTTGGTGTTGACAATGCACTCATCAAGGGGGAGATTGAGGACACATGGTTGATACGTGCCCATGTGGTCTCATGTGATAAGTGATTGCCAATGTGATTCGCGTCTTGGGTTGAGTTGGTGAACTAACCATGGCATGAGTTGGGTTGTGCAACATGTCTCTTGGCTTGTGGTGCCCAGGTGTGGATCTCGGAGGCAGTGGTCGATGGTGAGGTGAAGGTCAAGTAGAGATGGGCCGTGCCAATGGACCGAGACCAGTGAAGGGCGGACATGAGGCTTGGACTGAGGGACTGGAGCGCCGGAGGACCAGCCGTGGTGGCTAACACTTGGGGACATCGACAAGCACAAGTGTACATGGAGGAGTGACCGTGTTGACCGAGTCAAGATGGCAGACGTGCAAGTTGAGCGGAGGCTCTAGAAGACTTGGCGACCGGGCGGTCAAGGACGGTGGTGACACATGTCGAGGAGTGGGCGACGCCTATGGAGTACACTACTCATGAGCGGGTTTGGTGGTTTGGGCCACAAAACCACCGACGGACGGTTTTTGGGTTTGGGCCTCAAAACCCAGGTGGAGGTTCCAAGGAGGAATGGGGCAGCACGTGGCGGAATCACAGAGGTTGCATCAAGGCGAAGCAAATTTGTGCAGGAAGCGTGGCCATCCGATCGACAGAAGATAGAGTTGGACCATAACGCTCTATGTATTTGAGGGCAGTTTGGATCTATGTAATAGCCCTATTAAATAAGGATGAGGGTGCCCCAGTCACCCTCACCTCTTGCCATTTTCATTTTCTCCTCTCTAGTCTCTCTCCCTCTCTCTACAGCTCAAGAGGTCCTTAGGTGTTTTAGCTACCACATCCATGTAATTGAACCAAAGATTGTTGCGGGAATGGAGGCCCTATCCTCCTCGTGCCCTCCAGGATTCGTGCTATGATCTCCTTGTGCAATTCTCGCATGTGTTCTTCACGTTCTTGCTTCTTCTTCTCCACCGCTCCTCATGTTTTCATTTGATTTGTGAGTTGTGGGTTGTTTTGAGTCAAACCGATTGATTTGGCATGAACTAGGATGTGAGTTGAACCTTTCCACCAAAGGGATTTGATTGAAACCTCATGAGTTCATAGATCGGGGCGATTCAATTTTTAGAGTTGAAAAGCGGTGTTTTTCGCGTGATCCAAATTTCCCGTCGATTGACAAATCTTTAAGCAATGAACTCTTAGGAGTAGCTTCCCTACTGCCTTGTGATACCTTGGTTCGATTTTGGTGGTAGTTGGTTTTGATTTGGTCGCAAATTGGGCAAATTTGTGTTCTTGGCGATTTTGGAGAGCTCTATCCCGTAGACCGCGGACATTGCGTGCCCTGACCGCGGACAGTCTGGCAGTCGGGTTCAGGAACTGCCAAGTTCGGCGCTTGCACTGTGTTGCTTCAGCATAGGCATGGACAGTCTGCCCCTAAGGCACGGACAGTCCACTGCTGTAGCAAACAGTCCAGACCAGAACTGTTTCTCATCAAGTATTTTTGCAGTTTTTTCCTGCAGACAGTTCGGGCCTAGACCACGGACAGTCCGCCGCTGCTGCAACTTTTTTAGGTAGATCTGGTTCTAATCTTTTGTTTTTCAGAGTTTTGCCTACAGATAGTTTAGAGCAAACCCCGGACAGTCCAACCCTCTTGCCGCGGACAGTCCACGCCCAGTCTACACACTATCCGAGCATATGCAGTCTTCTCGACTTTGAGGTGTTTCATCGAGGGCTTGGCTCGGTTGCTTCTTGAGGGTCCCACTGTGTCTATTGGTCATCGCCATAGACATCCAGCCACCCAGATGGCTCGTGGATCACTCCTCTCCCATGCGTTTTGCTTTTGGGGTTGATTTTGGGACAGCAGTCCAAGTTTTCAAAAGAATTTTGAGGCTCTCATTCACCCCCCCCCCCTCTGATCACCGTTTTGCTCCTTTAGCTCCAAGTCCTTGTTATATATTTCTCTCAAAGTTTTGTTGCAAAAGAGGCATGAGGCTATCATTCAAAAAAAGGAGAAGAAGAAGAAGAAAAAAGAGAAAGAAAGATGAGAATAAAGATAGCCCATGTTCTCACAAAAATATTTCAAGAGAGAGATATGTTTAAATGAGCATAATAGATTTTTGTTTATCCATCACTTTTAGCCACCATATATCCACACACATGCACATCTTCATCTAATAGTATGACATTTTTCTCCTTGGATCCTTATTTTGAATTTACAATACATGCAATTCAAGTATGCTTTTATATTTATCCCTACTTGAGCTCCACATAAACGTTTTTAGAAGTAGGATGACATGAAAGAACGCAAAACAATACTATGCCTTGGTAAGGAATCATACACCATTGAGTGATTTAAGAGTACCATTTGGGGAGTATAAGTGAGCTGTGTTTTTCTTGTGAAAACTTTGAAAACTCCAAGTTACTAAGATGAGAATTTGGAAAGATGACTTTGCTTTAAGAACTGCTCCACTTTTCAACCGCTCAAGGATATATGTTAGCTAATGCCACATATCCCACCTATGTAAGGAATGCTTTGGAATAGCATTTATGTTAGCTATATATCTTAAGATGTTATGCTTATGCTTACTTTTGTCTTTGACCTTTACTTGAGGATAAGCAAAGAACAAGTGTGGGGGAGCTTGTTGATGGTCAATAGCGTCAACTATAAACCATCATTTCGATTTATGTTTACTCCTAAAATCAATCACCAACATAGATATAATGTTTTAAACTAAATATTTCAACGAGTTTTGGTGATTTCATGATTGCAGGAGGATTTATCTAGAAAATGGACCAAGTGGGCCACATTCTGACAGGCAAATCAGATCTATTCGCCACGAAACCGACTCCATTGGGCCTTAGTCCACCCTACAAGACAAATGAGATGAAGCCACATAGGATGAGGCCTAGAGAGGGATCCGCGAACCCCACATTTAGGTTGGCCGACCCCCAAGTCCACCTGTCAGTTCCCGCTGTCTTCCACCGCATTTGAGATCAATCTTCACCATTTATCAAGGTCGATTTGATTGGAGGGTCAAGATTCCATGTTGCCATGGATCCATGGGCCCACAGGGAGCCAGGAGCCCCCTATAAAAGGACCCCCTGACGACCTCCAGAAGGCATCCATTCATTCGGATCAACACACCAAGAAGGATAAGTCTAGAGCTCTCTAATGTAGTAGATTAGTAGCTCAGGAGTTAGGGTTGAGTTGAGCTCATGTTCAGGTTTCAGATCTATGCTGGTATGATAATTACATTTACCCTTGCTCTAGCTATGCTGGTATGATAATTATTAGATGCTTCTTCATTCAATACTCTTAACTCCATTGTTTGCCTGTGGATAAATACGATACCTAGAATACTCTAAGTGAAGTGCTACAATGATATTTTTGCGCGCTTGTAGAATTATTATTTTTGAATTCACACTTATGAATACCAACACCCATGATAGGATGAAACCCCTTAAGAATCCCAAGAAACCAACCGTGGGTGATGAAAAAGAAATTCATCTCAATGCTAGAGCTAAAAATTGCTTGTATGAATCTTTTAGCATGGATGTTTTTAACTAAGTGTTTACATTGAAAATGACAAATGAAATTTGGTTAAAATTGCATGAGCTCCATGACAGCACAAGTAATGTCCGTGAGCAAAAACATTGCCTAGCCAAAACAAGCTATGACTCCTTTAAAATGAATGAAAATGAGCTTGTTCGTGATATGTATTCTCGTTTGAATCAAATTATCAATGAGCTCAATTGCATAGGTTTGACAATGCTAGGTGATGCGGACATTGTGAGGCACCTCCGTGCTACCTCATTCCAAATATGCAAGCATCATCACCATCCTTCATAACATGGAGGACTTGAGCAACATGACCCCAGCCATTGTCATAGGCAAGTTGGTGGCATATGAAATGTCACACAAGATGGGTCAAGCGGAAGCCGCTTCATCAAGCAAATGCATTGCTCTCACATGTGGTGAGGAAAAGAAGATAAAGTGCAAGCAAGTTGATGCAAGCTCAAGCTCAAGGTCCACAAGTGAAGATGAAGAAGAAGATGAGGAGGATGATGATGAAGAATCAAGTGATTATGATCAATCCTCCTCCTCTAACTCCTCCATTGATGATGAAGAAACAATCAAGCTTATATGAGGAGTGGAGAAGTTGATCCAAACGCTCAATGTCAAGGGTGTGCCCATCCAAATTGAAGATTGCATCTTTACCAATCAAAGAAGAGAAGGATGCTATGGATATGGCAAGGGAGGGCACTTTGTGAAAGATTGTCCAACTCACAAGCCCACACCCAAGAGCAAGAAGAAGGCAAGAAAAACTAAAAGCCAAGCTCTCATAATAATCAATACTTGGGATGATTCATCAATGAAGATGAAGACCAACACAAGAGGCTCGGCCACAAACACTCATCATCAAGTACTTCACATGTGTGTCTTATGGCGTGATGTAACGAAAGTGATAGTGATGATGAGCTACCTTCTTATGATCAACTTGTGTGTTGATACCAAAGGTGGCACATAGAGTAAACCACAAGCGCACGGTTGTCAAGGTAGCTTTCACCCGAGAGTATTCCAGGGTATCGATTTCCATAGGGCATGGGAAGTGATCTTAATAAAGAACTATGTTCATCCTATGATGACACAAGGGTACAAGATAGATTGGGTAGAGAGGATTCCTATGGTTATGAAACTAGTTTGGTAAGGTAGATACAAAGGTTGTTCACTTCGGGTCACTAAGCCATTTAGCAATAAAAAGGGATGAGAAGGGTGCTAAAACACCTAGAACAAGAAGACCTATGTTTTAAAAACTTGCTCGAACATGGTGGAATCAAAGGCTGGATAGGGCTGTCACCACCTACTAGCTACCACAAACATATCATTGAGCAAGCCGCAGACACAGGTAAGTGTATAGCCTAGACACCACGTCTACACTATATCTTGCTACTCTAATCCGAATTCCGGTGAGCTTGATTAGAGTACCAGGTTAAGGGCGGTGAACCAATGAACAACAAAAGTAAATACTTTACTAGAACTAAGGATCAAATACCATAAAAGAATCTCAGATGCTTACTTAAAGAGAAGGTCACATCTGTCGAGGCAGAGCTTGGAGGAGATTCCTGATAGGCCTAGGACTTCCTCCACACTCTCTCCCTATTTTCTAAGCTACTAGTAGAGTAGGGCTTTGCCTAAGTGTAGAATGAGTAGCTTCTCCTTAGGGTCTTGAATGAGAGGGAGTGAGGGGGCATTTAAGTTGAAAGGAAGAAGTAGGGGCCACTCATCATGCCATGTCATCGATTTGTGTGATCATCATTGGAAGCCATTGGATCAAACCAACTTCATTTGAATGGTGTAGATCTTCATCAAGTGTGTTTCTTTGCATCGCTCAATCTCAAGGTCGGTGGGTGAGTTTGGAGCATTGGCTGACCACCCTATGGCAGGTGGGGCCATCCCCCTTCCATGTGGGACCTTGTGCCATCACTCATGTGTGCGTAGGAGCTTGATTGGTGACCTTTGATGGTCGGCCGACCATGAAGTGGGTCAGCCAACCCCCCACTGACTCCTGGGCCTTCCTTCTTCTCTGTGAGCTGGGTCAACTTGTCATGGTGAGGTGTGAGTGGTTGTTTGATGTTGTCATGTTGAATTCCCTTATTGGTGGGTCCATCGATGCATGTGCTTTGCATCTCCTCCATCTAGAGAAAGCACAACATTCATCCAAGGGTTGGCATTGCTCGGGAGTGTGTTTCCTAGATCACCAAAGCTTGTGGAAGCATTGGGAGGTTATGGGGCCACTATGGGTGGGTTGGCCAAGCCCCCTAAGTGGGCCACTTCCTTGTTTTTCTCCATTTTGTACCTACAACCAAAAACATGACATATACAAATGGAACCATGTTATTTGCACAAAAACCATTCCTACTTTGGTTTTTTTCCTCCAAAAGCGATGTTTTCTTGATGGTTTTGATATTGTAAAACCATGACAAAATTACCATCAACATTGTGCAAGATAATCTTGAATATGCTAAGGCTTGCACAAGCCAACAAAAGAAAATAAAAGAACTAAAAGCAAAAGTAGATAGCTCACAACAAGCTTATAATGTTTTGCTTGAACAATATGAAACTTTTGCCAATCTTAATGTGGAGCTATCTACTAAAATTGAGCAATTAGAGGCTAGTGTAGGAACAAATGAAATCACAATCAATGATGAGAAACTTGTGAAGAAAAATAAAAAAATTAAAAGCAAAGTTAGGTAGCTCACAAGAAGCATATAAAAGTTTACATGCTAAAATGGAAACCATGTGCAAACATTGTGATGAGCTAACTAATAAAGTTGCTAATCTTGAAGCCATCAGTACAACCCCCACCGAGGCACCTAAAAGGAAAAAATCAATCTTTGACATGCCTAAAAAGGATGCCTCTACTTCTTGTGATGATTTATTTAAATTGGACTCACCCCTTTACGACCAAGTTTGTTTTAAGAATGTCATTGTAGAAACATGTACACAAGAGGTCGCAATGGAGCTTGAGCAACTCAAACAAGAAGTGGCTCGCCTCACCAAGGACATGGTTCAAGTGAAAGGCAAGATGGAGCAAACCCAACCTCATCAAGATAACACCATTAAGGGAGTGAAGAAGCTTGATGAGGGACAAACCGTGGTTTGCTACACAAGGAAGGCCACAAGTCCTATGAGTGCAAGGTGAAGAATGAGGGAGAAAAGAAGAAAAACAAAAACAAAAAGCAAACAAGCAAGCTCTTCAACACCTACACCAACAAGGTGAACAAAAAGGCCTCCACACCTAATTTTAGAAGAAGAAGAAGAAGAATGACAAGGTGGTGGCCATCAAGGTGAACAAGCAAGCCAACACAAATGGGGCCAAACACATTTGGGTGCCAAATGAGATTATTTCCAACATGAAGAGCACCAAGAAGGTTTGGGTCCCGAAGGGGAAGTGAGAAGTCCAATGGACTTTGGGGAATTTGGAGACTTGACAAAGTTGGGGTGCATTTCATGGGATGCATCATGATGGATAAAGTCATTGCCAAGTGGGTTAGTGAATACTTTGGACAAAGTTGAGAGGAAGAAGTAGGGGCCACTCATCATGCCATGTCATTGATCATTGTGATCATCATTGGAAGACATTGGATCAAACCGACTTCATTCGATTGGTGTAGATCTTCATCAAGTGTGTTTCTTTGCATGGCTCAATGCTCAAGGTCGGTGGGTGAGTTTGGAGGGTCGGCCAACCTAGGGGGGGTTGGTTGTTCCCCTATGGCAGGTGGAGCCATCCCCCTTCCATATGCGTCCTTGTGCCATCACTCATGTGTGTGTAGGAGCTTGATTGGTGATCTTTGACGGTCGACCGACCATGAAGGGGGGTCAGCCGACCCCTGCCCTAGACTCCTAGGCCTCCCTCCTTCTTTGTGAGCTGGCCCTACTTGTCATGGTGAGGTGTGAGTAGTTATTTGATGTTGTCACGTTGAATTTCCTTATTGGTGGGTCCATTGATCCGTGTGCTTTGCATCTCCTCTGTCTAGAGAAAGCACAACATCCATCCAAGGGTTGGCATTGCTCGGGAGTGTGTTTCATGGTTCACCAAAGCTTGTGGAAGGATTGGGAGGTTGTGGGGACACTATGGGTGGGTTGGCCGACCCCCTAAGTGGGCCCACTGCCTTGGCTTTTCTCCATTTTGTACCTACAACCAAATACATGACATATACAAGCAGAACCATGTTATTTGCACAAAAATCATTCCTAATTTGGTTATTTCCCTCCAAAAGCGATGTTTTGTTGATGGTTTTGATATTGTAAAACCATGATGAAATTACTATCAAAAATACCCCCACACTTAGCTCTTTGCTCGTCCTCGAGTAAAGGTTAGAATTAAAGAAAGCTTGAGCATAACATCTTAAGATATTCAACTAACATAAAGGTCAATCCAAAACATTCCTTATACAAGTGGAATTAAAGCAACACTCTTAGAATTTGTGAACTTGTGGGTTTTCATTGTATCTATGTGATCTGGAGTACTACTACGAGCACTATTTTATTTGTCTTGTTTTGGAAGACTCATAGGATCCTTCATTTGAGCCCTGTACTGTACAAAACTGATTGTATTTCTGATGTGAACTACTAGTATTAATGTATTTAACTATGCTACTATTAAATGGGCTTATCAAAGTGTGGCACTGCTGGGTGCCTGAGTGTGAGCTGTGAGCCCAATACAAAATGAATAATGGGCCGCGCACAAACCAAAATGAATAATGGGCCGAATGAGCCCAACCCAACCTAAATTTCAAAAAGAAAATGCTAAAGTGTCATGGTCAGCCATGTCATATTCCACCTCACCAAGCTGACATGGCAGTGCTGACATGGAACATGTCCATGATGTTCCATTTTGTCACTACACGCTACAGTCGCTGCATGTAAACCAGTTCAACATCTATTCAATGACAATCATAGACGTCACCGTTCTAGCGAGCCTGTGACGGTTTCTTTATGCTCCGAAGGATTATGATGGCTATTTTATGACCATTTCTAGGACCATCATCGATAGTTAATTATGACAATTTTTAGGGTGTCTTGACCAAATGATAACATCATGTATCAACATAATCCTTGTAGTGGTGGCATTGTCTAACATAAATCCTTCAGTCATTGAAAAGTGAAACAGTTCTCGAAGCAAAGTCATCTTTCCATATTCACATCTTAGTAACTTGAAGATTTTCAAAGTTTTCACAAGAAAGGCATAGTTCACTTATACTCCTCAAATGATACTCTTAGATCACTCAAGAGTCTTTGATTTCGTACCAAGGTATAACATTATATTGCCATCTTTTGTTTCATCCTACTTCTAAAAGGTGTATGTGGAGATCAGGTAGGGATAAACATGATAGCATACTTGCATTACATATAATGTAAAGTCAAAACAAGGATCAAGGAGAAAAATGTCATAATCCTAGATCAAGATATGCATGTGTGTGGAACATGATGATAAGCTTTATTGTACTCCTTAGCAAGTATGATCTCTCTCTAACTTATGATTATTGTGAGACATGGCTATACTTTTTTCCACATATTTTTTTCAATGGATGAGGCTTATTTTTCTCATTCATTTTTTTCTATTTTTCAACATTTTTGTAGCCCATGTCTCTTTTGCAAGAACTTTAGAGAGAGATCACACATTAGAAACTTTGGAGTAATTATTTGGTGGATAAGGAAGGCATGTTTTTGCGTACTTCTAGTGTAGAAGCAACATGTATATGTGGTGTGTATGTGATCTTGATCTTGGAAACATGACAAAATTCTCAACAAGGGTCAACAAGGTTTGACCAAATTCAACACAAGTACAAGTAGCATATGTAGAAGGTTATAATCATGTAAGATCATCATATGGCTTTGGTAGGAATTTCTCACCATTGAGGAGTTTGTGACACTATTGTCATACCCGGTTTTAAGGACAAAACCAGATACAAGCCATATGTGTGCCAGAGATCAATCACACACATATAGAGACAAATTATAAGAGTACCAAGCACAATGCTTTATTACATCATGAATAATTATCCATTAGACAAATAATAGTCTTAACTAAAGTGAATAATCTATCTAGAACACTCCGATAATTCCTCCATAAGCCACAGGGACACCAACTAGTTGATCACAAGTCTAGTAGTCTTCAAGATATTCAACGAAAGCATTACCATCTGTTACCCATCCAGGATTTTTATCCAAGTAATGAAAATAAATAAGCGTAAGTACATTGCGTACTTAACAATTATAACATGGGGTTCAAGAGGCTCAAAAGTTGACACTGGTTTGACTGCATTTATATTTTAGTTGTCTCAATTTTAGCAATTGAGTAGTATCAAGTTGTCATAACCCATATTTAACATATGATCAGGTGAACATGAATATTGAATAGCATAAACGAATTAAACAAAGTAAACATTAATGATCATCTATTCAATAAGGATTCCAGGCCACTCGTGATCGTGAGGACGGCTGATATATCAGTTTTACAATCTGCAGAGGTCGTACAACTTTACCCATGAGTCATGTTGTCCATATGCCTAGGTTAATTACTCCCAAAACACTTCTAAGGTGAGTAGGTAGGGTACACTATGAAGTCTTTCAAAAGCTCGTCTAACAAGTTAGGGCCGCTAGGATTCGGTGGCAAGCAGATGTAGGAACCCCCCTTTCGAATGGCACAATACCTTCACGGCTATACTCATAGGATAGAGGCTATCCTATACCCATCTCGTCAAGCCCCTTTTGCACCATAAAGGTAACCTCAAACAAGCTAGAAAAGTCCTCATACTTGACTAAAGCCAGAGCCATGTAGCCCTCATGGTTGCACTATAAGTCCTGGGGTGATCACTTACAGATAAGTCCTTAAGGCGAGGAATCTAAAGTACTTAGAAAGTAGCCAAAGTACTCTAGCCCCCTGTTTCCATGTTTCTAAAAAGTCAGATTTTAATGTTTATTGCATATCTCATTAATCAATTTACAAGATCATGGCTTAAGTTGAGCGCTAGCATCACTACCCAAATGCAAAAGTCCCAATAGGCGACAAGGTAAAAGTTCAAAGCTAGGTAATCCTTAGATCAACAAGGAAACACATGCAATATGAATTTAAGTGATTAAGGTGAATAGGACAACAAGGATAATCCCATGCTATACTTGCCTTGATCAATGAACTCCTGCTGGTCTGAGTTGTCAACGAAGAACTCCTGGTCACCAACGTAGTACTCACCGTCTATACTCGATCAACATACCAACATTCAAACATCCAAAAACAATCATGCATAACAAACAAAGACTATAGATTAGAGCAATACACCAACAACGGAAAAATAGATTGAAAATTTTATAAAACTAATCTACACGTTGCTACGATCACATAGACGTAAAATTTACTAAAAACGAAGCTAGAACGGAAAAGTTACGCTGAAAAAGGCTATGAATGGTAGTTTTGTAAATATCTCGAACTACTTTACGCTTTCAAATTTGGAAAACGTATTTAACAGAATGTGCTTTGGACTGTGGGTTTGATTTGGCAAAACTACAAGGACTCTTTTGAAAAATAGGCAGGCAAAGGGGTATCGGGCTCTGTCGGCCATTGGATCTTCACTGCATGGTCAAGATTAAAACAGAGAAAGGGAATAGGGTAACGACGGGCGGGAACAGGGATGGCGCAGCGGTGTCTTCGCCGGCGATGGTGATTCTTCACCGTAGAAAAGGGGTAAAGGGCATAGAGACCTTGATTTGGCTTGGGATCTGCACTGGGAGCTAGAGAGGGAAACGGTGAATCTATTACGGCGATCTATGGTGGCTTTGACTGAACTGAGGCAGCTGGCTACGAACAATGGTGGCTTTGGAGCGACGATGATGTGAGGTAAGCAACATAGAGTGAGACAGAGAGAGATAAGGTGCTTAACAGGTTCACAAACTCGATGACAAGCCCTGCGTGGTACTTACGTGCATGGAGGAGTAGCTAATCGGCATGGCGGCGTAGAGCCTCTTCACAGTGATATCTCGACGACGGCGCTAGGGCACAGGATGGCTTAGCGGCTTGTTCTAGGGTTCAGTGAGGGTAGAGCGATGTCGGGCTCGGTATTTATGAGCCACGCGGCGTAGGGAGCCCACCACCGAGAGGGCTCATAACGGAGGCAGACACGGCCATGGTGTGGAGTTTGGGCTACATACAAGCGAAGGTAGGGGAAACAGCTATCAGGCGGGCCTGGGCTGAAAGGAGGGAGAGGAGAGAAATGTTTTTCTTCCTTTTTCTTTTTCTGGAAATGCTTTTCCAATTCCATTTTCGAATAGGGTTTTGAATTCTTTTGAATTTTGAGCAAATCCAAACATCACAAAATACAGTATGTAGCAACATGAGTGCATCAACATGTAGCTAGACCTTATAGCTGATTTTAATTTCATAAAAATCATTATTTTCTACATTTGCATGCACACACATATGCATAATTAAATCATATTTACCTATTTTGAAAATGATGCAAATTTTAGGGTGTTACAAACCTACCCCCTTAAGATGAATCTCATCCCCGGGATTCGGATGGTGAAGGGTCGAGATGGCGGACTAGAGGGGGGGTGAATAGTCTTTTCTAAAATTAATCGCGTCGGCTAACCGATATAAATGCGTAATTAAAACAATCGGTCTAGCCAAGACTACACCCCTCTATATATGTTCACTAGCACCATGCAAAGATACTAATAAAGCAACTAAGGTGCCGGGCTAGCTAGAGCTCTCCTAAACAATTCTAGGAGCAAGGTCACACAAACCTATGCCACTAGTACTTTAAGTAACAAGGGAGCTCCTACACATGCTAGTAAGCAAAAGCACAAAGCTAACTAAGCTCACTAGCAATGCTCAATAACAAGGCAACCAACGCCTAATTAGAGAGCACAAATACTTAGCTACACAAACTAACCAATGTGACTAACAAGGTTACTAAAACCAAATTAGCCACGCAAGGGAGCTACTTCTATGCTACACAAGCAAGAAGGTAACTAGTAAGCTACACAAGCTAACTAATTATAAGAGCAACTACACAAGCTTAAGATATATAAAAGTAATTGCAAGCTTGTGTAATGGGGATGCAAACCAACGGGAAGAACAAGGTTGACACGATGATTTTTCTCCCGAGGTTCACGTGTTTGCCAACACGCTAGTCCCCTGTTGTGTCGACCGCTCACTTGGTGGTTCGCGGCTAATTAGCATCACCCGCTAAGCCCGCACGTCGGGCACCGCAAGAACCTACCCCTTGAGTGAGGTAGCTCAATGACACGCTTTACTAAAGTTGCTCTTAGCGACTCCGCTGGGCGAGCACAAGTACCCCTCACAAGCACTTCTCTCGGGAGCGCCGCACAAGCTTCTGCTTGGCGGCTTCGGACGGAGACCACCACCAAGCCATCTAGGAGGTGGCAACCTCCAAGAGTAACAAGCACCACCGGCTCGCAACTCGATCACCTAGTGCCACTCGATGCAACCTCACGATGCAATCGCACTAGAATCGCTCACTCACACAATCGAATGATCACTATCAAGTATATGTGTGATGGAGGGCTCCCAAGCACTCACAAGCATGGACACTAAGTCCCTTGAGGTGCTCGGCTCTAGCCATGGCCGAGGCCACTTCTATTTATAGCCCAAAGGCTAAACTAGCCGTTACCCTTCTTTGGGCAGCGGTCGGGCCGACCGGACGCTCCGGTCCGATCGGCCGGACGCTGGACCTCAGCGTCCGGTCGCCCGCAGACGCCACGTGTCCGGTTCCAACGGTCACTTGACTTGACCGGACGCAGGCAACTTTCAACCGACCGGACGCTGAACCCCGGCGTCCGGTCGTTTCAAGAAAAGTACCGACCTCGGCCGGGACGTCGTCCGTCACATAATCTTTGATCGGACGCAGCCAGCGTCCGGTCACCTCCAACTTTCTGCGTCATCAGATCGTCGGCTGGCCGGACGCGAGCCTGCCAGCGTCCGGTGCATTCAGATCCAGCGTCCGGTCAGTTGACCGACGCCAGCATCTTCGCGACTAACTTGTTTTCACTTCTAACTTCATCACCCTTGCTCCAATGTGCTAACCACAAGAACTTGCATCCGGCGCAATAGAAAATAGGCATTCTATTTTCCCCGAAAGGGAGAGAGGGACCCAAACCCATCTCACCCCTGCAAACACCACCTCCTTTGTAAATGTGCCAACACCACCAAGTGTACACCACCATGTGTATGTGTGTTAGCATTTTCACAATCATTTCCCAAAGGATGTTAGCCACTCAACTTGCCACGCCACTCGATCCTAGCGACAATGCAAAGTTAGATCACTCGAGTGGCACTAGATGACCGATATGCAAACAAGTTTGCCCCTCTTGATAGTACGGCCATCTATCCTAAACCCGGTCATAAACTTCTCTACACACCTATGACCGGTGAAATGAAATGCCCTAGGTTATACCTTTGCCTTGCGCATTCCATTCCATCTCCTCCAATGTCGATGCAACACATGCACCAACACTATCAACAATGATATGATCCACTTCATATCATCATGTGATCATATTGGTTCATCGATCTTGACTTCACTTGCCCTTCACCGTTGCCATCGTCCATCGGCGCCAAGTCTTGCTCAAGCTTCACCGCCACGCGGTCCATCACTCCAAAGCCTTCGACTTGCCCTTCACGCTTGCAACCGGTCCATCAAGCCAAGTCTTGTCTTGATCTTCTCCACCTTGATCACATGACTCAATGTCATGTCTCATGTGCAATAAGCTCCTTCATCATCACGTGTGTGAGCTTTGCAACATCTCTAAGCCATTTTCACCTTCATGGCATATGTTGCTCACACACATGTACCTGTGGACTAATCACCTGTGTATCTCACATAAACACAATTAGTCCACCTAGGTTGTCACTCAATTACCAAAACCAACAAGGACCTTTCAGATGGTGCTAACTCAAAAAACTATGGATACTCTGATCTTAGATCCTCTTCTCTTTCCCATGTGGCCTCATCCTCTGAATATCGGTTTCATTGTACTTTACACATTTTTATGACCCGGCTCCTAGTAACTCTTTCAGCTGTCTCCAAAATCTTAACTAGATACTATGTATAGGTAAGGTTCTCCTTCACATTAACCTCTTCCAACGGTATTTGTTCCTTAGGCACACGCAAACACTTCTTTAGTTGCAACACATGAAATACATCATGCACACCTGACAAGCTCTCTGGAAGCTCCAACTGATAAGCCACTTCACCTCGTCTCTCAAGAACCTTAAACGGACCAACATACCTTGGTGCCAATTTACCCTTCACACTGAACCTTTTTATCCCTTTCATAGGTGATACCTTAAGATAGACATAATCTCCTGCTTCAAAAGCCAACTCTCTTCTACGCACATCTGCATAGCTCTTCTGACGAGGCTGTGCCACTCTTAAGTTCTCTCTAATCATCCGTACATGTTCTTCGGCATCTTTGAGAACATCTGGCCCAAAAACTTGACCTTCACCTACCTAATTCTAGAACAAAGGCGTTCTACACTTTTGTCCATACAAAGCTTCAAACGGTGCCATCTTAAGACTTTTCTGATGACTATTGTTGTACGAGAACTCAGCATAAGGCAAACTCTTATCCCAACTCGTTCCATACTACAATGCACAAGCTCTCAACATATCTTCCAATATCTTATTTGTCCTCTCAGTCTGACCATCTGTCTATGGATGATAGGCTAAGCTAAAATTCAATCTGGTTCCCAATGACTCATGTATACTCTGCCGAAAATGTGATGTAAACTACGAACCTCTGTTTGACACAATTTTCCTGGGAACTCCATGCAAACAAACTATTCTTTCCATATACAACTCTGCCAACTTCGGTCCATTGTAGGTAGTCTTGACTAGTAAAAAGTGAGCAACCTTACTTAATCAATCTACTATAACCCATATGGAATCCTAGCCTCTCTGAGTGCGTGGTAAACCAACTATGAAATCCATACCAACTTCTTCCCACTTCCATTTAGGTATCTTCATAGGTTGTAATAAACCTATAGGTCATTCATGTTCAGCTTTGACCCTCTGACAAGTGTCACATAGTGTAACATACTCTACTATATCTCGCTTTAATCCATACCACCAATATTTCTCCTTAAGATCGAGATACATTTTAGTACTTCTAGGGTGTATGGAATAAGCTAACTCATGAGCTTCCCACAAAATTGCCTCTCGTATAGCCTTTATCTCAGGTACACAAATCCTCTTACCATACCACAAAGTTCCATTGTCATCCATGCAAAAACCAGACAATTTTCCAACCACTATATTACCTGCTATTTCCTTCAACTTATCATCTTCCAACTGACCTTTGCGGATTTCCTGCTCCAAAGTAGGCATCGCTTCTAGTTCTATGGCATTAGTGACAATACTTAAGTTTAGTCGCTCAAATTCCTTACATAACTATCTAGTCATAGGTGTTGTCTAAATCCTATTAACATAACTCTTTCTGCTCAAAGCATAGGCCACAACATTTGCCTTTCGAGGATGATAGCAAACTTCCAGATCATAATCTTTGATCAACTCCAACCATCAATGTTGTCTCAAGTTCAAGTCTGGCTGAGTAAAGATATACTTTAGGCTCTTGTGATCCGTGTAGATATCACTCTTCTGCCCAATGAGATAATGCCTCCATAACTTCAAAGTGTGAACCACTGCTGCTAATTCCAAGTCATGAGTGGGGTAATTTAACTCATGTTTTCTCAACTATCTTGATGCATATGCCACTACTCTTCCTTCTTGCATAAGAACACAACCAAGACCTTGACGAGATGCATTGCAATAGATAGAGAACTTCTTGCTCAAATCTGGCAATATCAACACTGGTGCTGTAGTCAAACGCTTTTTCAACTCTTCAAAGCTAGCTTGACACTTTTCAAACCACACAAACTTCGCATTCTTCTCTAACAACACAGTCATAGGCTTTGCAATCTTGGAAAATCCTTCGATGAATCTTCTATAGTAACCTGCTAAACCAAGAAAACTATGGATTTCGCCCACATCTGTTGGCGGTTTCCAATTCAGCACATCTTTTACCTTTCTTGGATCCACGGCTATTCCGCCATTAGAAACAAGATGTCCAAGAAAGGAAACTTCCTTCAACCAAAATTTGCACTTACTTCTCTTAGCATATAGCTTATGCTCTCTAAGCTTCTGCAAAACCAATCTTAGATGTTCCACTTGTTCTTCCTCATTATTGGAGTAAACCAATATATCATCAATAAATACTACAACAAACTTGTCCAAAACTCCATAAACACCTTGTTCATCAAATACATAAAGTATGCAGGAGCATTGGTCAAGCCAAACGACATCACCGTGTACTCATATAGCCCATACCTTGTAGTGAATGCTGCCTTAGGAATATCTATAGCATGAATCTTCAATTGATGATAACCAGAGTGTAGGTCCATCTTAGAAAACACACAAGCACCTCTTAAATGATCAAACAAATCATCAATTCTGGGCAACAGGTACTTATTTTTTATAGTGACTTCATTAAATGACCGATAATCAACACACATCCTTTGCCCACCATCCTTCTTGTCAACAAAGATAACTGGTGCTCCCCAAGGTGATGAACTAGGACGAATGAAACCTTTCTCATGCAATTCCTTTAATTGTTTCTTAAGTTCTTCTAATTCATTTACCCCCATTCTATATGGTCCCTTAGCTATAGGTGCGGTTCTAGGTAATAACTCAATAATAAATTCAATATCACGGTTAGGTGGCATACCTGGTAAGTCATCAGGGAACACATGTGGAAACTCATCCACAATAAGATCCTCCTTGCTAGCACTTTCATTCAGCTGGTTCACTGTAGCCATCTTTTGCTCTTGCACTGCCACTTCTATAGTAATTCTGTCACCACTTTGTGATGTCAAAACTACAACTTTCTCTTTACACTGAATAACTGCCCGTTGTTGCATCATCCAATCCATTCCCAAAATAGGATCAATTCCCGCTGTTCTCAATACAATGGGGCTTACTGTTAACTCTACCCCCCTTAAAGAAAGCTAAACTATGGAGCATTAGAGAGTAGCTTGCATTCCTCCACCAGGTGAATTAACTAGGATGGGGTTTTTAAGTGCACAAATGGGTATGCTATGTTGTCTAATAAACATGTGTGCAATAAAAGAATGCGAAGCACCAGAATCAAATAAAATTGTAGCGGGTATGGAGTTAATGGTGAACGTACCAAGCATGACCTCAGGTGCCTCCAGTGCTATCTCAGCAGATACATGATTCACCCTTCCAGTGTTGGGGGATGGCTGTGGTATTTTCCCCTTGTTGTTGCTATTCTAATTCTGAGGAGCTTGCTGATTCTGCTTCCTGGGACAGTGATTAGCATAGTGTCCCACCTCTCCACAACGATAGCACACGTTGGGGTTGTTGGGTCCACCATTCTTTACTTAGCTATTATTGGGGCTCCCCTGGAGTATAGCCCGGTTGCCATTCTGCTGGTGGGGGCGCTGATTGCCATTCTGTTGCTGGTACTGGGGACGCTGCTTGTTCTGATTGCAATTCCATTGATTGGGCAGCCCTTGGTACCTTTGATGATAGCCTTGCTGGGGATTGATACACTAACGGGATTTGTTTCCCATGTTCTATCCCATAGCCTTCCTCTTCTTTGCCTCCATCTCCTTGCGCTTATCCTCAATGATAAGAGCACGATCTACCAGTGTCTGGAAATTGGCATAGGTATTGGACATCAACTAAAGCTGAAGTCCATTGTAAAGTCCTCTAAGAAAGAGCGACTGCTTCTTGGCATCATCATTCACTTCATTTGGAGCATAGCGTGACAACTGGATGAACTTGTCATGGTACTCACTCACAGCATAGCACCTTGTTGTAGAGCTAAGGATTCCCTCTGCTTGATAGTCATCATACCAATGGGAATATGGTAGGACCTGAAATTTTCTATGAATTCTTGCCAGGTGATCTAGTTAGCATTGGGATGACCATACTGGTAAGATTCCCACCAATCAAGTGTGGTTCCCTGAAGCTGTCCAGATGCATAAAGCACCTTCTCCCTGTCATTACACTGAGCAATGGTGAGCTGCCTTTCATTGGCCCTGAGCCAATCATCTGCTTGAAGTGGATCAGTGGCATGAGTGAAAACTAGCAGATGGCCCTTCATAAACTCGCCACGCTTGTCCCTAGGTGGAACATGTGGCACTCCTCCAGCTGGTTGATTTTGAACATTCTGAACCAATGTCTGCATCAGCTGCGTTTGAATGGCAAGAAGCTGCTCCAAGGTAGGTGGTGGCGGTGGTGGGGGTGCATTGGGTTGAGGGGGGTGCACCACCACACCGTGTATTCCTCCTGGCCATCTGTTTCCAAAACATATAAATAAGATTCTGAGACATGTCCAGTATAAAATCACTTATACAAGAGAAGAAAGCAAAGCTGACATTTTCTGGGCGAGTTCCAACAACAGCAGGGTAGTAAAACAGTTATATCTCGAGTTCCAGATATCCAACAGAGACATTATTTATATGGATAGAAAGCTTATAAAATCACCTACAACTTTTATTCAGACCACTTTACCAGATTCTATCGTTAAGTTAGTCTAAAATAGAACATAACCGAAACTGTTCCAGATTCCAGACTGCGTAGAAACCTCAACTTGTCACATTTATATCTCCCAAACTGTCGACGAAATATGGTCGGCAGTCTACCTAGGGGTATGCCCAAGGTAGTAGATTATCGGCAGACAGGTGCGCAAGTCCCAAACAAGACGGTGACGCAAGACAGACACGAGGTTTTATCCAGGTTCGGCCGCCAAGAAGGCGTAATACCTACGTCCTGCGTCTGATTTGTATTGCTGTATGTCAATGAGAGATGATTTTTAGAGGGGTCCCCTGCCCGCCTTATATAGTCCGGGGGGCAGGGTTACAGATCTGGAAACTAATCCTAGTCGGTTACAATTGCCATATGTGGCCGGATAAGGATTCCTATTCTAATCGACCAGGATCCTGCTTGGTCGCCAAATCCGTCTTGATTCCTTGTGCGGGACTCGATCAAAGTTAATCGGGCAGACGTCATCTTTCGTGGACTGAACCTATCGATCGAGCCAACCCAAGCTTAGCCGTAAGGGTATAGGGGTTAATACCCCCACGGCTAGTCCCGAGCATCATGTATTATGTCATGCGACACGCCATTTTAACCTTCTCCGACAAGCAAGGCTTGAATTCTTGACGCCTCCGACCACCGTCATCACCGGAGAAGTAGGTTGTCCGAAGAATGTATGGTGCTCTTAAGAAAAAAGAAAAAGATTTCTGTCCTGAGAAGTGTGCCCACTTGTATTTCTGAAAAGAAATGTAAGTGCGTCTTGAAGCGTAGCGTCCTCGATCATCAGAGGTGTAGGGGTCGAAAAACAAACACATTCACCGCAAGGTGAAGTGTGCCCACTTAGTCCCCGAGCCTGGTAGTAGGTGACGTAGGCACGTGGTGCCAGGGTCTAAAAAGAATTCCCAATTAAGTTGAGAATCCAATCGTCAGACAAAGCGATACGAGATGCACCGGCAGGTGCATCGTACCGATGTAGTCTCCGAGCTTGCTGGAAGGCGAGGTATGAGCCTTGTAGCAAGGTCTAAAAGAAAAAAAGTCTCTTAAGCGTATGTGAGTACAAATCACATGTAGCCAAGGAGAACCATTATTCAAGCGGTGGTCGAGGCGGGCCCCGAGCACGGCCTGCGGTTTCGAGCGATCCCCGAGCACAAAAAGTGGTCAGGCAATATCCAAGCATGAGTGGTGCATGCGGTCCCGAGCACATTAGTGGTCCGGGATGTATCCAAGCACATGAGTGGTCAAAACAAATCCACGATCACTTGCATTTTGCTTGTACTATTATTTTGTGTACTTTTCCCTATTCTCCGCCAAGACCCGATCGACACGTTCGGTCAAAAAAGTCAATAGATGCGGTACGTCATTACATCTCTTTTTTTTTTTTTTTTGCAATCGGTTGGTTGACACCTGTATTGAGGTGTGTCGATGTGGGCCTCCTTACACCGTCAACGAGGAGGCGCGTGCATCGTTAATGAAGTAAGCGTTTATTGGCGCAGATTTCGAGGTTGTGTGAACAACCCTCTGCGGCAGCGTCGCGCACGACCCCAATATTCTCGGCGGACGAAACGACGGTGCTCGTTGTTTTATATAATGCGATCCGTAAGCTACTCATACCGTTCCCCATTGTCATCCGCGCGCAACCTTCTTCTTCCTCCCGCCAACCCTATTGCCCCAAAAAGCATCACCAATCCCCTCGGTCTCTGCATCCACCCACTTAGGAAGCACGACTTAATGGCGAAGGAGACGCCTGTAAGAAAAGCGAGGTCATGGCGAAGGAATGGTGGAAATCGCGAGCAACGAAGCGGACCATCGAGGACCCTCGTCGCCATGGGGTGCTCCACAACAAGGCACTTTGCGGGATGGCGTGCCTTTGGTAGGAGAAAGCTTCCCGATCCACAACCAGGTGAGATTGTGGTCTTTGAAGATTTCTTCAAACGGGGTTTTGGGATTCCAGTGCACCCTTTCCTTCAGGGTCTCTGCTTGTACTACGAGATTGGGATTTGCAATCTGCATCCCAACTCGATTCTTCTTGTCTCCACCTTCATCCATCTCTGCGAGGCTTATGGTGGCTTCCAACCCCATTTCGACCTCTTTCGCCACCTATTACATCTTGGAAGAAAGGGAGCGGTGGTTTCAAGATCGCCGGTGGCGTTTACTTGAACTCGCGTGGACGGCATGAAGGCTCAATACCGACCGCCTGGAACACCTCCTTGGACGAGTGGTACAAGAAATGGTTCTACATCCGTGAAGAGCCGAACACCATCACTCATGCGATGTGGGACTGATTCCAGAGAAGAAAAAGCAATTGGTCGGAGAAGCCCGAGAACTTGGAGCAGATCGCCGAACTGCTCGGGATGATCCGTGGGGAAAGCTTGATGGCCCGAAAGCGTTGTCGGCAACTTCATCACCAAGAATCCAGCCACCGCCGTAAAAGGATTCACCCGCCACGAGTACCAAGGAGGCGCCGATCCGACGAGGACCGGGAAGGAGCCGCTTCGACAAGGTGGAAATCAAGGCCGGATTGAGAGCTATTCAACTGGCCGATCCCAATTATGTTGCATTGGACGCCATCGAACACGCCTTCAAGCCGGCTCGCCCTCCCCAAAGGTAAATGACGCCACCTTTTTAATCAGAGAATCATGTCGCATCAAGAAAATAAGCGTCTTTTACTTCATTTTGTGTCTCGGTGTAATGGTCGTGGACCGGGCAGAGTGTTTGTGTCGCCTCCCCGGTGTAGAATGGCCACAAGCTCTTCGGGCCACCATTGCATCAGCGCCCGGACCGATGACGTTCATCGGGCGGTTTTCGAGACCGTAGAGGACGCCGACGACAGAGCGAGCCGGCAAGCGTCCGGCTGCCAAAGAACGACGTCAAGCCATCTTCCTCTCGCCGGACGACGAAGCGCAGAGAGGATGCGGACATCCTCCGGCCGTCCCCGAAAAGAGAGAAAGGTGGGACCGTCGGAGCGGGGTGGCTCCTCGTGCCGGCGATGGTAATAGCACCACCGACACCACGCAACCTGAGCATAGACGAAAGGAACATGCCGCATCATACTCCGACGCCCGTCTCGGAGGTTGCACAAGCCCCAGTGGACACCGCCGAAGCAAGCGGAGCGGGGCGGTCGAGGAGACGTTCGCCGCCACATCCTTTCGCAAGTCAAAGCGTAAGTATCTATACTTTTTGATGTAAGCTTTGCGTTTTGCATTGATGCTATTATCTTCTGAATTTGTCTCGAATGTATTAGATCGGCGTCCACGAAAGCCCGACCACCACTATTTGGAGTGCGGAACGCCCTACCAACAATGGCGGGACAAAGCGCTCAAAGCAAACGGACCGTGGAGAGCCATGGCGAGGGACTCGCTTTGGGCCTCGGTGAAGCGGACGACCGACGCCGGCCCCCGAAAGGAGAATACAAGTGCTCAAGCACGAACACCGATGAGGCGGATACCACGGCGCCTGTGGAGCTGGATCTAACCGGGGGGCAGCAGCCAGAAGTTGCCCGGAACATGGTTGCCGACGCGACAGCTCGTGGGAAAGCCCTGGTGAGCATGGAGTCTGCGAATCCCGGACCAAATGCCGCCTCCCGAGCGAACTCGAAGAGGATGAAGTGGAAGAAATCTGGGCCGTCCCAAGATGGCGACAACATGTATATGTGTCGCGCTATCGGACGCACGACGAATGGGTCATGCACGAGGAAATCCCGAGATCGAAGAGACCATAAGAGTCGAACAGGCGCTAGCGTCCGGTGATCAAGTCCGGTATATTTGGCTTTAGTCGTTGACCTGTGTAGTCGAACTGCGGACGTAATTTGTCGTGTGCGAGGACTTGATGAAAGCGCAAGATACCGAAAAAGGTGCTTCACCGGATAGAAGGAATCATGACGACCAATAAGGAGCCGACGGTGAAGTGGATCGCCACGACGCCAACTTGAAGCCGCCGACCAGGAGAGAAAAAACCAAGAAGCACAGAACCAAAGCCTGGTCGGTCAGCTCGAAAACAAAGAGCAGGAGAAAACAGGTAAGTGTTCACCGTATCACTGACAAGTGCGGGACTTGTGTTATTTTGTTCTTGATGAGAATAGCTGTAATGCAGGTTTAGAAGTGAAGTGACCCGCCTGTGGGGAGAAACAATCGATGCGCTTGCGCGAGAATGTGGTCGCTCAAGGAGGACAACGAAAGCGGCACGCCGCCCGGTCAGAACTCCAAGACCACACCAGCGGAATGAAGGACAACCTGAAGGTAAGCACTCTGCACCACCTTTCTCATTCAATTGCCCTCATAGCCTTGTCGTGTCATCACGTTTGATATCTTGTCTGTTTTCAGCTTTTGAAAGTCAACGCCAAGAGGCACCTTGAGGCCGCGATCAAGGAGCGTGACAACTGGGAAAGCGCAATGCCTTAAGGCCACCGAGGAGCGGGACATGTGGAGCAAACGGTGCCAAGAAATGGCAACTGGCATTGTGCCCGTCCTCGACCTTATCGACCCGGCGCTCACAGAGGTAGAGCTAAGGACGCGTCAGCTCGGACTGGTCGAGAGATGCAAGCAAGCATGGGGATGGTTCCAAGACTTCGTGAAGGAGGCGGGTGAGTACACGGGTGCCCATGTGCTAAGCATGGTGCGTGCTCACTACCCCCGATCAACCTCGAACGCTTGGAAATTGGGTACCAAGGAGATAGACCCAAACAAGGCCAAGAGCTTCGGACGGCCCAAGTGGAATTGTCATCAAAGATAATTGGCGATATTAGCTTTGTATGAGGTGGGACATCACTGTGCAGGGTATGCCATCGACAAGCCATTTGGAAATGCCATCACCGCAAGCCAACCAACGGCTCTGCCGGTCTCGACCACCAGCACCGGCGGGCCATCCCTTCACTTGACCACCAGCCCTAGAGTCCCCGAGACTCGAGTAGGGTATCGAGGCGGTAGGCAATGGCGCCATGCGCCCCACCGACCAAATGTAATAGGCTTAGAGTTTGTAGAAGGAGGACATAGTTGTGTTATTGTAAACTTGAGCCTTTTCAGGCAAGCTTGTAATAACGTAACTGTATATCATTATAAGCTTGTTTGTTTTATACAAAACACACTTTAAGCTTGAAATTTTTTGTTGGTGTAACTAAGTGGGAACGTGTTAACGTTCTATTTAGTTGTACCGTTTTGCTCGACACGTCACCCTGAAAAGTTTATGCATTTGATCGGCATGTGGTCGGAGTATGAGGTACTATGACCTGTGCACACGTGGGCCTTGAGACAAGTCAAACCTGGGGGACTCCGCCGATCACCCATAGCGTGAGAGAGAACAGATCCTGCACGTGTTGGGAGGAATCGGAGATGGGCCTGCTCCGAAAACCGTAGAAAGAGTGGTGGTCGGCTTCATACCTGGCTTAAGTTAGAATAATTATAAAATTTGGAGTGACACATGAGTGGTCGGAGAAATCATAGTTGCTTTAGTAAAGTAAATCGAAAATACAAGTAGAGTACATATCTCAGTGGTTAAGCATAGAAGCGTCTAAGCTTGTCGATGTGCCATGAGTTCGCACGTCCGCGCCGTCTAGATGAGCTAACTTTGTAAGACGCGTTGGGCGTGTGACTTCCTTGATCATGAAGGGTCCCTCCCATGGTGTTGCGAGTTTGTGGACACCAGCCTGGTTCGTCTTCCACTTCAGGACTAAGTCTCCGACCACAAAGAAACGCTCTTTAACGTTCTTGTTGTAGTACCTGCGCAAAACAGCAAGGTATTTGGCCGTTCGTACGCAAGAATCAAGCCTTTTCTCTTCTGCGCTATTGACTTCTAGCTCCGTACTTCGTCGGCCTTGCCTTCGTCGAAGTTCTCTACCCGTCTTGATCTGAAAGCTATATCCGGTGGGAGGATCGCCTCGGTACCGTAAACCATAAAGTATGGTGAGACGCCGATTGTTACGACTGAAATTTGAGTTCGGAGGCCCCAGACAACGGCTGGTAACTCCTTGAGCCATCTTCCAGGAGCTTTATCGTTTTCTCTATACATCCTCTTCTTCAATGCGTCCAAGATCATGCCATTTGCCCGCTCGACCTGTCCATTAGCTCTAGGGTGCGCCACCGAGACGTATTTTACAACTATGCTCCTTTCATCGCAGAAGTCCCAAAAGCGTTCCCGGTGAACCTGAGTACCCGGATCGGTAAGAATCTTTGTTGGGCACGCCCAAACAGTGGATGACTGGTCGAGGAATGTGACAACTTTCTCGAGGATGCCTGTACAGAGGCATGTATTCTATCCACTTAGAAAACTTATCAATTAGTACGAAGACGCATGTAAATTTCCCCAGAGCTGGTTTGAAAGGCCCGATCATGTCCGATCCCAAACATGAAGAAGGGCCAAGAGGTTGGAATCGTCTGGATCTCATGTTTGGTACATGGATTCTCTTGGAGAAGAAGCCCGACAACCTTCACGGTGGCGGACTAGCTTTTTTCTGCGTCGGCCCATCGCGACGGCCAATAAAACCCGCCCGGAAAGCCTTACCGACCGGTGTTCTTGAGGCGGCGTGGTTGCCGCAGGAGCGAGTGGATTTGGTCTAGGAGATGCTTGCCTTCCTCCCGGGTTATACACTTCATCAAGATTTCCTCCTTAGCGTTTTTGCGCCACAACTTGCCATCGACGAGCGAGATATCGCTTACTACGACGCATCGAGCGTTCATTTTCGTTCGATCGATATAACCGCTACCGTCTGTTAAGTACTTGATAAAAGGTGTTCTCGGTCCGGCTCATGAGTGGTCGAAAGCGGTTTCGGTTGCGCTGTGGCGCCGGAACCGTAGCCACTAATTGCTGGTGCGAAACTTTGTCGGTTGTTGAATCTTTGTCTTCAATGGAAGGCGTGAGCGTGTCTTGGACGAATACGCCATGTGGGATTTTGGCTCGGGATGATCCTAACTTTGACAACGCATCCGCTGCCTGGTTCTTGTCCCGGACCACGTGTATGTACTCGATGCCATAGAATCGCCTTCCGACTTTCTTATCGATTTGCAATATCGTCCATCTTTTCACCGGTCGTGTCCCGATCCTTGTTGAGTTGGTTGATGACCGAGCCGAATCTCCGTAGACATAGAGACGTTTAACTCCAAGCTCAACCGCAATCGCGAGGCCATGCGGGCATGCTTCATACTCGGCGGCATTATTAGATCTTTGGGAAATAAATCCGAGGACGTCTCGAGCTGCTCCTTGGATGGTGATACAAAAAGAACTCCTGCTCCCGCACCGTCAATGTTGAGAGAACCGTCAAGTACATCGCCCAATATTCGCCGGATCTCGGAGAGGCGGCGTGCTTGAAAGTTCGTCCACTCGACGATGAAATCGACGAGTGCCTCGAGATTTTATTGTAGTACGACTTGCAAATTTCAAGGAAAAGGGCATAGCTCCATTGCCCATTTGACGATGCGCCGTTCGCATCCTTATTGCGAATGATGTCCCCAAAGGATACTCGGTCATGACCACCACACGATATCCGTCAAGTAATGTCTCAACTTTCGGGATGTTATCGTGATATGAGAGCGGTTTACGAATCTGTGGGTACCGGTCTTGGATTCGTTGAGTACCTCACCGATGAAATAAATTGGTCATTTGTACCTTGTAGGGCGTGGCCCGACTCGTCGCGCTCGACCACCATTGTAGTGGAAACCACCCGATCGGTTGCCGCAATGTAAAGTAGGAGAGTTTCGCCTTCTCCGGGAGCGAAAAGTACCGGAGGTGACGTGAGGTATTGTTTTAGCTGCGTAAAGGCAAGATCTCGCTTCCTCCGACCACTCAAACTTCTCGGACGATTTGAGCAGTTTGAAGAACGGTAGTCCTTTTCTCCTAATCTTGATATGAACGGCTTAGAGCAGCCATGCGTACGGTGAGCTTCTCGGACATCCTTCACCTTTTTTGGGGCTTCATGTCTAAGACGCTTTGACTTTCTCCGGGTTAGGGCGTATGCCGTCAGAATGGCCACGACGTTGCCGCGAGCAATATGCCAGAAGGGACACCAAAGATGCACTTCTTTGGGTTTAATTTCCATTGGAACGTATTAAGGGCTGCAAAGGTGCGTTCCAGATTGTCAACAAGGGTATGTGCTTCCTTGGTTTTGACAACTACATCGTCGACGTAAGCCTCGACGAGGCCGTTTTTATCTCGTCGTTGAGCGCAGGCTCGTATAGCGCGTTGGTAGGTAGCACCGCGTTTTTGAGCCCGAACGACATAGTCGTAGTAGCAAAGAGGGCGCCCGAAAGGCGTGATGAAAGACGTCTTGATCTGGTCGTCCTTTTGAGAGCGATCCGGTGATAACCGAGTAGCAATCGAGAAAGGAAAGTAGCTCACAACCGGCGGTTGAATCTATGACTTCGTCTATGCGAGGTAAGCCAAAGGGGTCCTTAGGGCAGTGTTTGTTGAGATCAGTGTAATCAACGCACATTCTCCATTCATTATTCTTTTTGCGTACAAGAACCGGGTTGGCTAACCATTCCGGATGATACACTTCTTTGATAAATCCGGCTGCCAAAAGCCGTGTAACTTCTACCCTAATCGCCTCCTTTTTGTCGCGAGCGAACCGTCGTAGCTTCTGCTTGATTGGTTTGGCTTTCGTTGTTGACATTTAAGGAGTGCTCAATCAAGTCCCGAGGTACACCGGGCATGTCGGAAGGTTTCCATGCAAACACATCCACGTTGCCCCTCAAGAACCTCGACGAAAGGCGTCTTCCTATTTGGGATCCAGTTGGCCCCGATGAGGGCCGTTGTCGGGATCGCCCTCGACCACGGTGGATCGCCTTGTGCTCCTTGGATCCGATGTTCTTTGCTGGAGCCTCGAGCTCTGGGATCTCCAAGTGGTCGGCCGTGGTCTTCTTAGCGCCGAGCATGGTCTCGCCATGCGAATAGAGAGAGGTCATGGGCCTCTGCTATTTTGAAGTCGTCGTCCTCGCAGGTATAAGCTGCGTATACATTGCCCCCGAGGGTTAAAACTCCTTTCTCAAGAGGGCATTTTGAGCACCGAGACACTGTAATGAGGTATGGCCATGAACTTGGTGAGCGACGGTCGACCAAGAATAGCATGGTAGGTGCCGTCGAAATCAGCGACCACGGTTGACGAAGTCGGTGCGGAAGTGGTCCCGAGTCCCAAAGCGCGCATGTAGCGTGATCTCGCCCGAGAGGTGTGGAGCTCTGTCTCGGGAGAACGCCTGAATCAGGCTCGTGACGGCTTCAGTCCGCCTGGGCTATTTTTCAGAGGCGGGCTGTTTTGAACAAGATATCAATGGAGCCGCCGCCGTCGATCAAGATCTGTCGAACTAAACCTTGTTGATACAAGGATCGAGGACCAGGGAAAAATACGGCTCGGGTATGGCGCCCATTGGTCCTTCCCGCTGAAGTAGATTTCACGGTGAGACCACGGAGGAAGCCGCGGATCGGTGAGAAGGTTGTCGTTCTTTGCCACGCCTTCAAGCGGTAGCGGGCGAAGCGACTTTGCGTTCTCGTTTGGTCTCGATGGACACCTTGCCGCCGATGATGGTGTGCACGCGATCATCGGCAGCGACGATTTATGACGAGGATCGCATCATCGCCGTCGTTGTCCTCGCTTGGCGCTGTTCCTTACGCCATTAGGCTTGTCGGAAATATCCGGAGCCTGTTGGCGCGTGTAGATAGTCTTGAGGACGCGACAATTCTCCATGGTATGGTTCGACTTGGGATGGAGCTGGCAGGGGCCCTTCAATGCTTTGGCGTAGTCGTCCTCGTAGTTACGACGTCCGCCGCCCTTTTTCACCGTATTGACCTCGCCGTCGTCTTCCCGAGCACGCTTGCTCCTGTAATCGTCACGGCGGTTGCGCCGCTGATTACGTTGATCACGGTGGTCGCTGGAGTCGTTGCGCTGGTTGCGGCGGTCAAAATTGTCGTTCCGACTATGGTTGCCGCGGTAATCATCGTGGCGTGGAGGGTGGTCGGAGCGTGGGATCCTTGCTTCTTCTTCGACGATTATCTTTTTGGCGTCGTCAGCGTCCGCGTATTTCTTAGCGGTGGCCAAGAGCGCTGTGACTGACTCAGGTCTTTTCCGGAGGAGCTTGTCTCTTAGGGCGTCGTGGAAACGGAGGCCGGTGACGAAAGCCTCGATTGCTTCGTTGTCGGAGATTGATGGGACCTTGATGCGCATCTCTCAGAAACGCCAAACGTATTCGGCGCAGTTGGTTCGTCTTCCGATCTCGGATCCGTTGTGATCGCATTTGTTGCCGGGTTGTTCACAAGTAGCGATGAAATTGTCGATGAAGGCCTCGCTTGAGCTCCCGCCAAGAGTCAAAACAGATTTTTGCTTAAGCAAGTCGACTAGCCATTGGTGACCGCATGACCAACGGCGACCGGGAAGTAGTTAGACATAACGTGTTTCGTCGACCATGGCCGATCGCCACGCTGTTTCAGAGAGCATGACCCATAATTCGGGGTTTTCCTTGCCGCCGCATTTCTCAAGTTTCTCGAGCTTGAAATTCTTGGGCCATATGACTTGGCGAAGGTGTGTGGGTGAATCGCTTGCAGACCGGAGGGCCGTGGCGGTGTCATACTCCATACGGCGATAGCTTTCATGGGATGCACGATCGTTGGCTCTCTGGTTGATGCGAGCACGCAGATCACGTCCGCCGAGGTAATGGCGAAGATCGTTATTGCCGTCGCGGCGATCCCGATTGCCATCTGGACTAGCTCTGCGACCGTGGTTATCACGGCGATTGTCGCGTTATCCCGGCGGTTGTCACCTCGAACGTCGTGGACGGCTATCCCTCTCGGCGACGGTTTTCATCCCGACCACCATCATGACCACCGCTCGCCTTTGACGATTGTCCGATGGGTCGTTGATGCGCGAGCCACGTCGGTTGAGCGGCTGTGAGCGACTTGAGTATTGGCGGCTGTGGCTTGATTCCACCGAAACGGATGGGGCCCGAGCTTGATTCATCTCTGCGGTCTGAGCCATAGCAGCCGTCAGATATGCTTGTATTTCATCACGGACCGCTTGGTTTTCGAGTGTTGGGCAGCATTTGCATTATTGTCGCCATGGCAACGGCTACGTTGGCGCTTGGGGTCTTGAAGACTTGTTTGTCCCCACCCGTCGAAAAGCATTGTTGAGGTCGCGCAGATTGGATCCTTGCGCGCGTGCCTCCCGGTTCCGCTTTCACCGACGATTTGCCGGGCGATTAAACCGGTCAATGTTGCGTGCTTCGCGTGCGATCTTTTCTTGTTCTGTTTCGCCGCCAATGCTGGCGGCTCGTCGTTGTTGGACGACATGGATCAAATCCCTCGCCTTGGCGGGAAAGATGGAAATTGGGGAAACCGGGCGTGGTCCGGTAGATCCAGATCGTATTGACGCCTTCATCTTCGTGACGCCGAAACTCGGTGTGGAGACGGATGCGTTGGATGCGATGCCGGATGAGGAGCCGGAGTCACCCTCTCGGACTGTGGTGGGATGACCCTTCTTGATAATCTTCAATCCGGACCATGTTGACGATGTTGCATGGCTTCGGACGAGATCGGTGTGTAGGACATAGATCCAAAGCGGCGCCGTAGGTTGCACACGTAGTGGAAGGCGGCGTTTCGCAGCCGTAGGGCTGGACCTGGTGGTTCTCCGTCGGGACTTCGTACTCGCAGAGTCGGAGGCCCGTCGCGAAGGCTGGCTGGCGACGAGCGGAGCGCCCCTCAGGAGTAGATACGACCACAAGATCTGTTCCAAAGCCGCAGACGATCGCCCGAGCTGGTCGGATAGATCTGTTGTGGGGAGCTGTTACCCGATCGATGGAGTCGAGCAGGTCGGTGTCGTCGATCTGCTTCCCTCCGTAGCGGGGAAGCGGATGACGGGTTGTCGGCGTGGCTGTAGGCGTGGTCGGAGCCCGATGTACCGTGGTCGGAGCCAGATCCATCGTGGTCGGAGCCGTATTCACCGTGGTCGGAGCTGTATTCACCGTGGTCGGAACCGTAGCCGATGCAGGTGAAGTAGTCGTCGGCGCGGGTTGAATACACGCCTCGGTCATGGTGATGGAGACGTCAGGGCCGGTGGTCCAAGTGATCGGCCGATGGTGAACGTGAGGCCGTCGGGCGTAGCCATGGAGCCGGAGATGATGACCATCTTGTTCGCTTGGAGAGCAGTACGCACTCCCCCTACCTGGCGCGCCACTGTCGACGAAATATGGTCGGCAGTCTACCTAGGGGTATGCCCAAGGTAGTAGATTATCGGTAGACAAAGTCGCAAGTCCCAAACAAGACGGTGACGCAAGATGCATACACGAGGTTTTATCTGAGTTCGCCGCCAAGAAGGCGTAATACCTACGTCCTGCGTCGATTTGTATTGTTGTATGTCAATGAGAGATGATTTTAGAGAGGGTCCCCCGCCTCACTTTATATAGTCCCAAGGGGTTACAGATCTCGAAACTAATCCTAGTCGGTTACAATTGCCATATGTGGCCGGATAAGGATTCCTATTCTAATCGACTCGAGATCTCGCTTGGTCGCCAAATCCGTCTTGATTCCTTGTGCGGGACTCCGATCAGGTTAACTGGGCCGCACGTCATCTTTCAGGTGGACTGAACCTATCGATCCAGGCCAACCCAAGCTTAGCCGTAAGGGTATAGGGGTTAATACCCCCACACAAACCATAATAGAAATAAGGATGATTCTTACGGTCATTTAAATATGTCTGAGTCTACTGTTCTCCATAAAAATATCATAAACTTTGGAAGTACGGATATTGAGGTATAACACGAAGAACACAGACTGCTCCAGAAAACAACAAGCAAGAGAAACAAGATAAACCAACCCAACTATTTATTCATTAACTTATACCTTAGATCCTAAACTAGGGGATTTGTAGATATGCCTACAAAATCCCAGCACTCATTACAAACTCCAACTCAAACATATTCATAAGCACAAATCAACTAACACACCAAGTTCACATAGCACACATTAGACTTGACTCAACTTGCGCTACTAGCGTCTTATTACATGAAGGGGATTCCTATTACTATGGCAGGCGGGGTCATGGAAGCTTCTCATAGATCTTGGGCATCTTGAGGCGGCCCCTATAGTCATCTATCTGCTTTTGGTTCCTCTTGCGTTACTTCTTTTGCTTAACCAACTCTTTCTCAAGCAGCTCATTTCGCTTCATTAATTCATGGACAAAGTGGACCATCACCTCTATAGTTGGATCAACATCTTCAGGCTGCATTATAGCCAACCCAAGCTTTCATCATGGTAAGGAAGGAACCGATATTGATCTTCATTCATTTCACCAAAACGACGACCACGTAGACCCAAGTAGGCTTCAAAGGCTGTGTCATCCAAGCTTGCTTCCATAGAGGCACAAGAAGCTGTGTGGCTATAAACGAACTCCACATGTTGGGCTTCCTTATCAACATCCCAGACAGAGATGCACACCTCAGTCTTCTAGTAGGTATCTTCAAGGGGACGCTTGTTCTCATCACAATAGTACTTCACCTCTGCCTACAAGTTGGGGTAGTAAGCTTGTACCAATCCCATGAGTAGAGTGTGGTTGTAGGACTCATAATCTCCAAGCTTGATGTAGTTCTCCTTGGTCCAACCCACAATTGGGGGCGGCACACCTCCTTCTATTGGATCATCTTGAGGCAACAATGGGGGATCATTCTCAGAGGTACCTCCCTCAGGGGCATCAACACTTTCCTGGTAGCTCTCCTCAGCGGGGACCTCTTCAACTTCTTCCTCCTCCACAATTTGCACCTCCTCATCTTCGTCAAGCTCAATGACAATCTTGTTGCGGAGCTCCATAGGTGCATACCTTGTAGGAAGGCATCCTCCAACACTCTTGTGGGCAGTCTTATGGGTATGAGCAATCTATAACAATAGTCCAAGATTGAGTTAGAATAGAAGCAATTATTTTGATAATAGAGTATAGTGATGAGAAGCATAAGTTAGCAGTTATCAAGGTTAAGATAGAAAGCATGAAATAAGTGAGTTAGAAGCATACTAAATCATCCAATTCTACCTAGGCTTGCGTCCTATAGTCAGCATGGCTCTGATATCAATCTGTCATACCCGATTTTAAGGACAAAACCAGATACATGACATATGTGTGCCTAGAGATCAATCACACACATATCGAGACAAATTATAAGAGTACCAAGCACAATGCTTTATTACATCACGAATAATTATCCATTACACGAATAATAGTCTTAACTAAAGCGAATAATCTATCTAGAACACTCCGATAATTCCTCCATAAGCCATAGGGACACCAACTGGTTGATCACAAGTCTAGTAGTCTTTAGGATATTCAGGGAAAGCAATACCATCTGTTAGCCATCCGGGATTGTTATCCAAGTAATGAAAATAAACAAGCGTAAGTACATTGCGTACTTAACAATTATAACATGGGGTTCATGAGGCTCAAAAGTTGACACTGGTTTGACTGCATTGAGCTTTTAGTTGTCACAATTTTAGCAATTGAGTAGTATCAAGTTGTCATAACCCATATTTAACACATGATCAGGTGAACATGAATATTGAATAGCATAAATGAATTAAACAAAGTAAACATTAATGATCATCTATTCAATAAGGATTACAGGCTGCTCGTGACCGTGAGGACGGCTGATATATCAATTTTACACTCTACAAAGGTCATATAACTTTACCCATGAGTCATGTTGCCCATATGCCCGGGTTAATTACTCCCAAAACACTTCCAAGGTAAGCAGGCAGGGTACACTATGAAGTCTTTCAAAAGCTCGTCTAACAAGTTAGGACCGCTAGGATTCGGTGGCAAGCAGATGTAGGAACCCCCTTTCAAATGGCACAATACCTTTGCAGCTATACTCATAGGATAGAGGCAGTCCAATACCTGTCTCGTCAAGCCCCATTTGCGCCATAAAGGTAACCTCTAACAAGCTAGAAAAGTCCTCATACTAGACTAAAGCTAGAGCCATGTTGCCCTCATGGTTGCACTATAAGTCCTGGGGTGATCGCTTACAGATAAGTCCTTAAGGAGAGGAATCTAAAGTACTTGGAAAGTAGCCAAAGTACTCTAGCCCCCTATTTCCATGTTTCTAAAAAGTCACATTTTAATGTTTATTGCATAATCCATTAATCAAGTTACAAGATCATGGCTTAAATTGTGCGCTAGCATCAATACCCAAATGCAAAAGTCCCAATAGGCGACAAGATAAAAGTTCAAAGCTAGGTAATCCTTAGATCAACAAGGAAACACATGCAATATGAATTTAAGTGATTAAGGTGAATAGGACAACAAGGATAATCCCATGCTATACTTGCCTTGCTCAACGAACTCCTGCTGGTTTGAGTTGTCAACGAAGAACTCCTAGTCACCAACGTAGTACTCACCGTCTATACTCGATCAACACAGCAACATTCAAACATTCGGAAACAATCATGCATAACAAACAAAGACTATAGATTAGAACAGTACACCAACAGCGAAAAAATAGATTAAAAGGTTTATAAAACTAATCTACATGTTGCTACGATCACATAGGCGTAAAATTCATTGAAAACGGAGCTAGAACAAAAAAGTTACGCTGAAAAAGGCTCTGAATGGCCGTTTTGTAAATATCTCGAACTACTTTACGCTTTCAAATTTGGAAAACATATTTAACAGAATGTGCTTTGGACTGCGGGTTTGATTTTGCAAAACTGCAAGGACTCTTTTGAAAATAAGCAGGCGAATGGGTATCGGGCTCTGTCGGCCATTGGATCTTCACTGTATGGTCAAGATTAAAACAGAGAAGGGGAATAGGGTAACGCCGGTCGGGAACAGGGATGGCGCGGCGGCGTCTTCGCTGGCAATCGTGATTCTTTGTTAGAGAAAAGGGCTAAAGGGCATAGAGACCTTAGTTTGGCTTGGGATCTGCACTGGGAGCTAAAGAGGGAAACAGTGAATCTATTATGATGATCTATGGCGGCTTTGAGTGAACTAAGGTAGCTGGCTGCGAGCAATGGCGGTGGTGGAGCGACGGTGACATGGGGTAAGCAACACAAAGCGAGTAAGAGAGAGATAAGGGGTTTAATAGGTTCACAAACTAGATGGGAAGCCATGCGTGGTACTTATGGGCATGGAGCAGCAGCTAATCGGCACGGCGGCATAGAATTTCTTCACGGCAAGATCTCGACGGTGGCGCTAGGGCACCAGATGGCTTAGCATCTTGTTCTAGGGTTCAACAAGGGCAGAGCGATGTCGGTGCTCGGTATTTATGACCCGCGTGGCGTAGGGAACATGCCACCGAGAGGGCTCATAGCGGAGGCGAACATGGCCATGGCGTGGAGTCCAAGCTGCATACGAGCGAAGATAGGGGAAACAGCTGAGAGGCGGGCCTAGGCTGTCAGTTACCGAGAGCAGTGAGGGTGTGGGCGCGCTGCCATGGCAAAGCTGGGCTATGGTCTCAGCTGGGCTGACTGCGGGAATGGGCTGAGAGAATGAGGAGAGGGAAGAGAGCGCTTGGGACGGCACCTAAATAGAGAGAAGAGAGGAGAAAGGACTGGCCGGGAGCAGAAGCCCATGTAGGGGAGTGAGAGAGGTGGAGAATAGGCCGGTTGGGCCAAAAGGAGTGAGAGGAGAGAAATGTTTTTCTTCCTTTTTCTTTTTCTAGAAATGCTTTTCCAATTCCATTTTCAAATAGGGTTTTGAATTCTTTTGAATTTTGAGCAAATACAGACATCACAAAATATAGTATGCAGCAGCATGAGTGCATCAACATGTAGCTAGACCTTATAGTTGATTTTAATTTCATAAAAAATCATTATTTTCTACATTTGCATGCACACACATATGCATAATTAAATCATATTTACCTATTTTGAAAATGATGCAAATTTTAGGGTGTTACAACTATGGTTTTATGACATTTTTATCAAAAACAAGATCTCCAAGCACTTTGAATAGAAAAGGTAGGATTTCTAAGCCAGAACTATATCACACTCCACAACAACTTAATCAATATGAGTTTCCTATCAAGGTATTTTTCCCACAAGCACAAGTATATGTATAAGGAAAAAATCTTTATGCAAGCTTCTATCTCAAAATGTCATAAACATGTCACTTTTCAAAGTTTTAGTTTCAAGTGTGGTTTTGGTTCATTTTATTTGCATGGAAGCTCATCAATGTGTGTGAACATGTACTAGGAAGAGGAGAGGAATTGTTAGACCAGCGTTTGGAAGGGAAGCATCAGCAGTGGAGGCTGGCAGGTGGGCCCAAGGCCCTAGGGTGGGGTCGACCGACCCCACCTGGAGGCATATAACCCTCCTAGGTGTGTCTCCTCTCCAAAAGATGACTTTTAGTGTTTTTCTGTTCTCTTCTTTACAACTTTTGACACGTCGGCCAACGTGCCTTTGCTAAGTTTTTTGAAAATGGAACCTAGTACATTGTTCCATCTTCAATCCTTCATGTGTACACCAAAATTTGGCCCAATTGGCCATACTTGAGAGGTTGGCCAACCTCCTTATGGTGGCCAAAGAGGCTCAAATTTTGTGTGACAGCATCTTGTTCAGTGTGCATCACTATTGCATATTCAAAATCCTCACATGTGGGAATTGGGGGAGTCGACTAACCCCCCCCCCCCCACACACACACACACACTTTTTCCAAACTATACCTGTCTTTTATTCAGAAACAACAAAGGTGAAATACAAAGGGACCCTACTGGTGGGAGACACTGGAGAGTCAAATTTTATTCAAAACAAAACTTGAACAAGGCACATTGCTAGATTTGAGAGAGGTCAAGGTTGACTTCATGTGCCTCATTTGTTTTGGTGACATGGGAGATAAGATAAGAAGGATGAGACGAGTATGTATGTAAAGTTTGAACATGTTTGGTCAAAAGAGTTTAGTTTACCGACATATGAAGGGGTTGGGCAACTTACCTTCTATGACAAAAATGTTACAATCTTTACATGATCATGACATTCATCTCCCAACCAACAAGATATGCAAATTTGAGCTCATTTGGTTAAGATTAGGAGATCAAGAAAATAGTGAGTGGAAGGCTATGAATAAAGATAAAGAAGAGGACATGTTGAGTTAGCCAAGTTATATCATGCAATGTTGCAACTCAAACATATTTAATTCTTTATTCATGTGCAAACCGGAATTCAAGGAAAACTTTTTGGTTATTGACCATTTACCTTGAGATGTTACCTTTGTCATTGTGATGGTCCTTCCCATTTGCTTGAAGCTTTCCTTGCTTGCTAGCCTCACATCTTGAGTTGTTCATGATCATCTTGTCTCCTAGATTGCACTCCTTTCTTACTTATCCCCTTGTCATGCCCTCTTTTGTTCTTCTTTATGGAACTTGGAATTGTGTTGGACCTTTTGCTCTATTCATCCAGCTTGATTGTGGACGTTGCATTTTATTCCTGCAAAGAGATTAGTGGACAACACATACCCGAAGGGATGCACAAAGGTTTTGAAGAAAGGGTGTTGTTGCCACAGAGCTAGAGATCATCTTCTATGTTTTTTAGAAAAGTTGATTGTGGCATTTAGCTAGCATAGAACATATCTCCCATGTCTTAAACTATATTCCTTTACTGTTCACCAAAACTTCAAAACTCAGACAAGGCTAAGGTAAAGATGTAAAAAGTTGTTGAATACCTCAAACCTTGATTTGTTTCCACGAATGATCTCATGACTTACACACCAAAATTGGGACGTTTTACTGCAAGGGCTAGTCCAAACATACAACTAGATTCTATATAAGTAGTTTTTGGTTCAATAATCAAACTTGACACCATGTCTTATTTGATTAAGGAAAGCTATTTAACCCAAGCACCACGCTTAATTTAAAAAGCCTATGGGAGTATGATCGATCACACAACCAAAACAAAGCATATTATGATAGAAAAGGAAACATGATAGTATAAAGAGATTCATTCAAAAAGAGACAAGAACATGGATGGTGAACCAAGGAGCAGTTGTTTTTTATTTTTATTACTTTTATTTTTATTTTTGTGTGACTTTGCAAGATGAGGAAGGCGTAAGGACAAAGTAAGGTAGAGACAACCAAGTCAAAATCAATGAAGCATAATATGAAGTACTTAGAGAAATCCACTCCCCCATACTTGGATTTTGCACCATTTGATAATGGGCAAAACCAAGTTTAGGTGGTGGAATTTACCTTCGAATGTGCTTCATTTGTTGCATGATGTTTGTTTGGATTTACCCTATGTTTCAACTCTTCGTTCTTTTTGCTCAAACCTGAAATGGTTAGCGACAAAAATACCCGAAGGAAACAACTTCACAATTATATCCTTAAGCTTATTTTACAAAGTCATTTTATTCATTTTTTTTAGAAAAGGAAGCGTTCCTTTTCTTTTGAAAAGAAAAAAACTTTATTGGAGGAAATTGTGAAAACTCTGGTTATCTCCGGAAGTGCTTGTTTCAAGACAAAAGCTCATCCTTGGGAAACCTTCAAGTTGTATCTCACATTGGTGAAGTGGTTTCTCCTTCAACACCAACCTACCTCCAAAACTCATACCACAACACCATGAGATTTGCAATATTTATGATAAACAAAAGCATCTACAACCATCATTTCAAAGTTTTTATGGACAAGGAGCATGATGGGGTCGTAGATCTCATGCATGGTGATGATAGAGATAAGGATTGATTTAGGAGGGTTCTCATGGAAGCATAGATTTGATGAGATTGTGAGGAAATAGCTTCCATGCTCATTGATAAATTCTTCCTTTTCAAGTTTCAAGGTCGATGTCTCGTGAATGTCCATAGGCAAAAACTTTATCTCCATCATTCCATGCCTACGACATTCCACAGACATTTCATTGTCCAAGGTTCCCCTTAGATTGGGCTTGATGAAAAGATGAGCACTTTCTTTCTCATGATGATCCAAATCCTCCTCTAGGATTGGATGGGTCATGGATGTAAGAGAGATTGACATGAGCTCACCTCTTGGGACAAGAACAGGTTTGGATGCTGCCCATGTGTTGAGAGATTGTAACACCCTAAAATTTGCCTCTTTTGAAATAGGATTAAAATGATTTATTTTGGTATTTTATGTGCTCATGAAATATAGGAAAATAAAATTTTCATTAAATTAAAATTTATCATAAGGAGTAGCAACATGGATGTGCATACACGCCAGTACATTTGATTTATTGCAATGAGTGGTTGAATCCAAAATTCAAAATGAATTCAAAATGCTTTTGAAAATGAATTTGAAAATGGCTTTGAAATAAAAGAAAAGAAAATTAGAAAATAAAAGAATTTAAAAAGTTGTAAATTTTATTTTTGAAACCTACCAAAATTTTTCATTTTGAATTTACTTGCAAAGTGTATTTCAAACCATATTTAAACTTGCTTTAATTCATATTTGAAATTGGTTTGAAATAGGAAAAGAAAAGAAAATAGAAGAGGGACTTGGAAAAAAAAAGAAACCTTCTCCTTTCCCTTCGGCCCAGCAGGCCTGGCCCTCTTCCCCTCAGCTCTTCCCCGCGTGGGCCAGCTCCCTCTCCCTCTCCCTCGGCCTGCCTCTACTCCCTTGGGCCGACGGCCTGCTTTCCCTCTCTCTCTTAGCCCGGAGCCACCCTGGCCCTCTCCCTTCCCTTCATTCTCTCTCCCGGGCCAGCTGTCTCCCTTAGCCCACTCTGATGCGTTGGCCCAGCCGAAGCCGATGGCAGCAGCCCGCTTCCCTATCTTCCTGAATCCTGACTGCTGACCCTCTCTGACTGTGCGCCTAGGTGCGAGCAGCTAGACGCAATAGTAGAAAAGAATTTTTCTATATATACCAGTAGCGTGCCCGTGCTAATGCCAGGGCTACATTTCAGATATGCAAATTAAAACTACTATGAAACGGTATGTGTTTCTATAGTCCAACATAGTTCCTATACTATTGAATACACAACTCTGTTATCAAGCCGTGTTTAAACTATCCCCATAACATTAGACAAAATCAGTTTCACAAACAGTACTTAATTTCTATTACAAACTTAATATCTTTCCCTCGAGGAAAAGACAACCTTAATTTCTCCATTTAGAGTTGAAGTGATGTCTCCGTTGTGCATCATTCATTAATCAGGACAATGTTGAAGATAATATCATCAGGTCCAAAAAAAAATAGCTCAACGGCCTTGAAGTTGTAGGCCTCAGACTAAACCCAAAGCTGGAAATCTGATCCCTACAACACCATTACAAAAAACAAAGGTAAACACAACACATACAGTCAGATAGCCACTCCATCAGGACTCAGCTATCTCGACTCTCGAACAGCACTCTTATCAATTTTTCTTCACGCCATGAAGCACATCAAACTGCTGTTGACGCCATCACCCAGGTCGAAATCCAAGCGTTCCATCAGGTCACCCTACTCCACGGGATCCTTTCCAGCCATGCCACCAGTAGCTCCAATTGGGACAATCAAACCTGCAGTTTATCCAAATGCCAGACTGGGCACAGAACAGCCCAATGCTTGACCATCAAGAGAATGGTGCAACACACCTGCCGCCAGGAACGCCAGCTGGGATACTAAAAATATAGAGTTTATCAGTTTCCACAGTGCCCAAAGAGTAACATAGGTAAAGATATTCAGGATGGCATGTTTTCTATCACAAATTCACATTTTAGCTAAAGATTCAAAATCATCCATCATATATCCATCAATTATCTCGGCTAGCTGAGACCAAACCTCCCTAGCTACAGCTAGCAGATTTCTCCATTTCATTTAGAATCAGTAAAGCATTGTTCAGAAAAAAAAAAAGTCAAGATCCAATACGTTGACCTCTTCCAGAAATTCCCCATTTGTTATCATGAGGCAAAATTCTAATTTTTATAGCAAACAGTAAGTTGAACTGGTCATTTCCCTTTTGCTATCATGAGAGTCAAAATTCTAATTTTTATGCCATAATTAGCGGACAACAAGTTGAACCAGCTCAGATTAGCATAACAGCAAGTCGAATGTACAACTTAACAATTCTGCAACGATGTAACCAATAAAAAGCATCTGTATTTGCATTACGCTGATTACAAGTTTAAAAAATATAAAGAGCAAAATCAAAGAAATGTTGAGGGCATTAAATCCTCTGAATTACCTACAGTTTAGTACTGGCACTTGGTGTCTTAGTTAATGATGACAATGACTGACAAGGAAATCAATTAGTGAGCTTGTGGAACATTGTTTCCATGTCAGTCATTCAGATTATACCTGTATAAGATCGCTACCACTGGCCCTCCATCTCATGCATCATGCCTCTCCTCGCCGTATCCCTTGTGATGACCCGAGCTGAGGATCTCGACCCACCGCTGTCGTGCCACTTTGGCTTCATCACGTCGCTCAACATGTGATCCAAATCTTCGTCCTGCAACCACCAATTCAAGGCTTTTGATACATGATATATGATGCATAGCCCTACTGCAATGTTACAAGAAGAGTTCAAGTAAAATTCGCAGTGACACGAAATAGACAATCATAATGTATACGTGAATTTGCGTCAAGAAATTTTTGAATCCCCAAAATCAAAAATTCTGGAGAAAACAGGAGCCTGGAGTAGGTTTGTGAAGCAAATCTCGAGAACCATTGAACAAGCAGAGAAACCAGATGGGATGTAAATCACATGATCCACACCTGCTACAGTTATCCCACCTACCAAACCCATCCACCAACACGGAGTTCCCCCGCAAAGACGAACCGTTGACACCAGCAAAGATGGATCTTTGAAACATCCATGTGTGCAACACAAATGAAAAAAGAGGAGAATTGTGTAGTTAACAATCACGGTATGTGAATAGGAAGCAGAGATACAATCAGTTCTTGAATGCAGGAGAAGGCATACCAAGTGGTCTTCTATGGTGCTTTTTCTTGCCGACGATCTGCCAAGTGCCAACGTTCATCCTTTATCCTCTCTTCCAAAAAAAAGGGCGTAGCAGAGAGCTCCCGCTCTGTGCGGGGTCTGGGGAAGGGTGTTAGTGGCAAGCCTTACCCTCGCCTGTGCAATGCGAGGAGACCGCGACTCGAACCCGGGACCTTCCGGTCACAGGCGGTAAGACTCTACCGCTTGTACCAGGCCCGCCCTTCATCCTCTCTTCTTCCTAAATTATTTCAAATCATGAACTCAATAATACATTCTAACAAGCATCCAATCATCATTTATAGGTTTATAATTATTGTTTTCTAAATTGCCAGCTCGCCAGCTCTGGTGGTAGCTTTAAAAGAAAAAGGCTACAAATATGGCTATATTTGCATGAAATCGGTATAGAAGGCATCCGAATATGACAAAAAAAGTTGCTCTGTTATTGCAATTTATAATATGGAAGATTCTCTAAGAAAAGTAAACCCTGCAATTAATTTTAGTGCCTTCTGCACCCTATCAGATATTATTAAACACCAAGTAATATTGTGAAATTGCGAAATATGTACCACCCAAACATTTGGGTCCAACAAACTTACAAGATTGATTAATGAAGTGCATGCTCTCGAGCGCGAGCTTCTGCACGCCGGGATCCATGTTCTGCGCCCGCACGACGTAGAGCTCCAGCTGCTCCTTGAGCGCGAGATCCTCCTCCGACTGCGGCCATCATCAACTGATTGTTGATCTCCCTTCCTTTCAGTTTGTACTGCTTTGTCTTTAGGCTCCGGTTTTCAGCTTGCAGCAACTAAATTTTAGAAATGAGGTCTTCAAGTTTTAATTTGAAAGTAACACATCTGAGTGGCATACACGTTATGTCTTACTTTCTTCTCTTTTTAAATTCTAGTGGCGGCACTCTCAAGCTGTTTGAGGACCTTTGCAAAGGAGAGAAACTGACAGGAATCCTTCACATTTACTACAATATCCTTGGAGCAGTCCTGCAGTCAACAAGATGGCACAACTCTTTCATGTCTCAAGATTCATAACATAACTACATAAGTATAAAACCAAGGCCACATTTAGTTCATCCAAATTCCAGAATTTGGCACTATGCAAAAAGAAGATTCCCCGTCACATCAAACTTGCGGTACATGTATGGAGTACTAAATGTTGACGAAATCAAAAACTAATTGCACAGTTTAGTTGTACTTTGCGAGACGAACGTTTTGAGTCTAATTAGTCAACGATTGGACAATTATTACCAAATAAAAACAAAACGCTACAGTGCGCAACAGTGCCGCGAATTTGTGCGGCGCCAAATCTGGGGCCGAACTAAACGCGGCCCAATAAACAAGAAGTGAATTGTGTACATCAAATGTGAGAATGTAAGAAAAAATGATTTGTAAGTACTTGGGATAAACTTGAAAGCTTTCTTTAACATAGATGGTTCAGTACCTGCAACATGCCTGTGGAACAAGGGGTCTCCAAACCTCTCCACCCAAACATCAAACGCTAGATGCCTGGATAATTATACTCCTAGTGACTATTTGTAATGCAAAGCCAAGCTTGTGAATTCATTTGTCACGACACTGAAGCAATCAGAAAAAAGAGGAGGTGTTGATGTTAATGCTTGGAATCAGTTTCACTTACACAGTCCATAAGACAAGTCGAGTCATGGAACCTTTATATGTTGGACAAATGCTGCAAAATTTGTTCCAGCTCCACTCTAGCCACCCATCTGCACATTGCCTGCACACCATCGCTTGCTGGATGGCTCATACGCTGCGTGCTCACGATGTCTTACGAGGGCACCACCGCTCCGCGCCCGCTTTCCAAGCATCCTGCAGAATACTGCAACAACACATCCGTGGATGAGTGGCAAGTGGCAGGCTCAGGATATATGGCCCGAACATTTCTATGAACCAAAAAACGTAAATGCCTTTTATGCACCAAAAGCATACGATTCCAGTTTTATTTGATAGCTTAAAGCCTGATTATACTAAAACAGAGAAAGATAAAGGCACTGACGAATGAGAAGGACAGTGCCATTCGAGGATTCGATTGTCATTGAGTTTATCTGCCCGTGCATTCAGTATTCCCTCTTTGTGTTTCATTTCATCAGTATTCAGTAAGAGATGGCTTATTCAGTCATTCATTTTCAGAGGATTCAATTGACCAACCAATCAATTAAGGAACCAATCGACCAAATCACCAACCTTGAGGGACTCGCTGAACTCGTCGGTGAACTTGGTGCCCCAGATAAAGGTGCCGCCCTTGCCGGTGCCAGTGGGTCACCACCCTGGATCATGAAACCCTTGATGTTGCGGTGGAATACGACCTTCCCTCGCTCGTCCGGTTCATCTTGACCTTCTCTGACTTCCTCGCCGGAGATGACAAGCTACACAGGGAAGACACAGGCACTGGCAATGGCACCGGACCTGCAGACTCTGGGCGCATGGTAGGCTCCGATCCGTGAGCACGGTCGAGTCAGCCGACTCGAGCATTAAACCTTGCGACGCCGACGATTTAGGGCCACCGCAGTAGCGGTCTTAGTTGATGCCGTCATGGGAGGAGGACACCACCGTCGCTGTCGTTGGAACGGGGCGCCGCCATCACGGCTGGGAGGGCGACGGCGCCACCTTCGCGACTGAGAGGGGTGTGGCCCGTCGCCGCTGTCACTACTGGAGGGAGGGAGGGGAGGGGTGTCGTGGCTCGCTCGATCCGCCGTAGGGGACGCCACCATCACGGTCGGGAGGGCGAGGGCGCCGCCGTCGCGGCCGAGAGGGGTGGGGCCCGTCACCACTGTCACAACCGGAGGGAGGGAAGGAGCGTCGCGGCTGGCACGATCCGCCGTGGGAAGAGCCGAAGAGGCGGCACCACCGCGCCCCCAGCCAAGGAGCAGGGCAGGGGGGCGCGGAGCCAGACACGGTGCCAGCCTAGAGTGCGGCGGCGGCTAGGGTTTTCTTGTACCTGTCGCTACCTGCCTGAGGTATCGGGAAGACGATGCGATAGGAGGGCCAGCGCGTGGAGGCGCGGATTCGCCAAATTTGCATTGCAGTTGCGACTTGATTAGTTGGCGAAATTTATTGGGAGACGGTCACTTTCGTTGTTATTTGGTAATCAGTGTTTAATTATAATCTAATTAGACTTAAAAGATCCGTCTCATGAATTTTATCTAAACTGTGTAATTAGTTTTATTTTTTATTTATATTTAATGTTTCATGCATATGTCTAAAGATTCGATGTAACGGAAAATCTTAAAAAATTTTGCAAAATTTTAGGAACTAAACAGGCACTTAGATAAAAATTTTGGATCTGGGACAGAGAGTAAGGCCTGGTTTAGTTAAAAAAAATTCACCTCAAACTATCACAACAAATCTTGCGGGGCATGCATGAAGTATTAAATATAGACGAAAAAAAACTAATTGCACAGATTGATTGAAAATCGATGTTTTAAAACTAATTAGTCCATGATTAGCCACAAGTGCTACAGTAACTAACATGCGCAAATGATGGATTAATTAGACTTAATAAATTCGTCTCGCAGTTTCCAGACGAGCTATGTAATTAGTTTTTTTATTAGTATCTGCAAACTCCTTTCGACATCCCCGAAATATCCAATGTGACATCAAGAATTTTCATTTCGTAAACTAAACACACCGTGAGATGTGTTGAAGCCTAGATCGATGGAGCGCGTGCGCGGTTTGAAGCCTAGAACAATCCGAATTTTTTTTAATTTTAATATTTTTTCAAATTAATTTTAAATCTAACACCGCGTGTTTTTTATTTCTAAATCTAACCCTTTTGGCCGCGCTTATTATACATGTGCCGCGCAATATATAATGGAGCGCCGACAGAGCTGACATGACGATGATTGAGATGCTGACCGGTGATGACGTAGCAAGATGTGCCGCGCCACCGATCCATCACGGCACGGTAGAGAGCGGCCGCTGAAATCAATACGATGTGATGGGCTAGCTACTCGTGGAAATAATTTAGTTTTAGAGCTTGTTTAGATTGCAAGTTTTTTTACTCTCTCTTTAATACATCAAATCTTTAATATATACATAGAGTATTAAATATAGATAAAAAAATAACTAATTACATAGTTTAATTGTAAATTACGAGACGAATCTTTTGAGCTTAGTTAGGTTATGATTGAACAATAATTGTCAAATACAAATGAAAATGCTATAATACTAAATACTGATTCCTAACTTTAATCTAAACGAGGTCTAGAAAATGATTTTTTTCTTGCAGCGGAGGACATGAGTCAGATAGCACTGGCAGATCAGATGACGCCCCAGAGGCTGCGTGCCAGCCAGCGCCCTGCGCTGCCCCTCTGGGATTTTGTCTCGGGAATCGCGGGAGAGAGACACAAGAAAGAGGACACAGAAGAGGCAGGCACTGCCGTTCGGTCCATTAGTGTTGCGGCTGCAACGTGTACTGCTAGGTGTGTAAAGGAGTGAGGCATGGGCCCCTTCTTTCGAATTTCGATGCCTTTTTACTGGCTGTTATTTTTTTTTCTCTAAAACAGATGTTATTTTTTTCTCTAAAATTAGTTAAATTAAAAATAGTTTGACTTATGATGATTCTATGAGTTAATTTATTTTAGATATAGTATGATGAGGTTTACTACCTCAGTTCTATAAATGAAATGAATGTAATTAAAGAAGTGTTTAGTTAAATATTCTTAATTTATCAAATTTATATAAATAATATTAACATTTAAGGCAATTAATATGAAACATTTACCCTGTTCGCTTGTTGGTTTCAACCAGTCCAAACCAGCCAGCCAATAGTATTTTTCTCTCACAACAAACCAGCACCCATCAGCCTAAACCAGTCCAGAAACCAACCAGCGAACAGGCCGATTACTACATTAGATTCATCGTGTAATATAATTTGGTAGTATAATTATTTGAAGTTATTCGTGTTGATATTGTTTTTATTCTTTGTAAACTTATTTTTTGTTCTTATTTTCGTCCTATTCTACTACAGCAGCTTGGCACCATCAGTTTAGATATTCGGATACTAATTAGGAGAACTAAACATCAGTTAATTATAAACCTAATTACACATACGGAGACTAATTTACGAAATGAATGTATTAAGTCTAATTAATCCTTTATTAGCATATATTTACTATAACACCACATTATCAAATTATGGATTAATTAGACTTAATAGATTCGTCTTACAAATTAGTCTCAATCTATGTAGTTAGTTTTATAATTAATCTATATTTATTATTCCTAATTAGTATAAACATCGAATTTGACCGGAACTCAAATTTAGTCCGTACAACCAAACGTCCCGCCAGTCTCATCTACTCCATTCGCCCGTACGCTCACCACATCGCCAGCGCCGCATCAGACGTGAGGCTAATAGTAGGGCCTTGTTTAGATATCCTCAAAATTCCAAGTTTTTTCACTCTCTCTCTATCACATCAATTTTTAGCCATTTGTATGGAGCATTAAATGTAGATAAAAAAATAACTAATTACACAGTTTAATTGGAAATCACGAGATAAATCTTTTGAGCTTAGTTGGTCCACGATTGGACAATATTTACCAAATAAGATGAAAATGCTACTATTCATCGGTTTGAAATTTTTTCCAATCTAAACAAGGCCTGCATAAGAAAGCAGCGAAAGCTGATGTTGTGCAGGTATGGCCTCGTAATAGTAGGATGTATGGCTGGTATGGCTACAGTTCTTGTCATGCTGACTGGTATGGGCTTAGTACTAGATGTACACCTACTGTACTAGATTAGAATTTGTATATAGCCCTGGTTAGAGCCGTGTTTAGTTCTCTGAATTTGGGAATTTGGATTACCGCAGCACGTTCGTTTTTATTTGGTAAATAGTGTTCAATCATGTATTAATTAGGCTCAAAATGTTCGTCTCGTAATTTTCAACCAAACTATGCAATTAGTTTTTTTTCATCTACATTTAATGCTCCAGACACGTATCGCAAGATTCGATGTGATGTGTACTGTAGCATATTTTTGGATTTTGGGTAGCAACTAAACACACGTTTAGTTCCAAAAACTTTTCCCAAAAAGTGCTACAGTATCCATCACATCAAATTTTACGTGCGTGAAACATTAAATGTAGACAAAAAAAACTAATTACACAGTTTGGTTGGAAATTACGAGATGAACGTTTTGAGCCTAATTAGTCTATAATTGAACACTAATTACTAAATAAAAACGAAAATGCTACGGTAGTCAAATTTCCAAATTTCAACTGACTAAACACGCCCATAATCAAGTTAAAGGACCAGCTGTATCCTTAGTTCAGTAGCAGCAGCACTCCCGTGCGTGTGTGTGTGTTAAAGATGGCAACGGGTACGTACCCGATGGGTACTGGCCACCCATATCCGCACCCGTCAGATCAAAATCTTACTCGTCGGGTTATCCATAGCCGCAGACGGGTAGAAAATTCATTCCATACCCGCACCCGACGGGTAATTCTTACCCGACGGGTAATTCTTACCCAACAATATACCCAAGTTCACACACCAAAATATAATAGCTTCCAGCAAAACAAATCAACAATAGAGCAGCAAAACAGAAATATATCCAAGTCAAGCTAGTTGAAATAGATCAGATGCCTCATTGGTTCGTTCCAAATATGCTTATATGGGGATTAGGGTTTGAGGGAGTTCTGGAATATATATACTCATATGCTTATATGGGCCAAATATGGGCTATATGCTTATATGAGCTAAAATTGCAGAGGTTGGATATTATTTATGCGGGTTTTTTTACCCGTGGGTATTGGTAGTATACACCTACACCCGTACCCGCATACCCGATGGGTACAAGAATTCGTCCAATAACGTACCCGCGGGTGCAAAATGTCTTCCATATTCACCTTCTTATCGGGTAAAACCCGTCGGGTACTCGGGTTTCGGGTATCCGTTGCCATTTTGAGTGTGTGTTCGTGCTCTATGTTCTCTCTTATGAACCCAGGTGGTGTTTGGTTATAGGGATTAATTTTTAGTCTCCATCACATCGGACGTTTAGAGGTTAATTAGGAGGACTAAATATAAGTTAATTATAAAACTAATTACACAGATGGAGACTAATTTACGATACGAATCTATTAAGCCTAATTAATCAATCATTAGCGCATATTTATTGTAGCACCATATTGTTAAATCATGCACTAATTAGACTCAATAGATTCGTCTCGTAAATTAGTCTTCATCTGTATAATTAGTTTTGTAATTAAAATATATTTAATATTCTAAATTAGTGTCTAAACATGTGATGTGACATAGACTAAAAATTAATCATGTAACCAAACACCCCCTTGATCTAGAAAGAAGGGGCCTGGGAGGCGTGTACGAATTAGATTGTTGACCGGCTATGGCCAGCGTTCAAACGGCCAAGCGCTTTGGTCACACTCACACATGACTTCGCAGGCTCGCAGGTCGCATCAGGGGCGTGATGTGTGGCAGACTGACTGGCAGCACGAAGCTTTACATTGAACACTGTGCTCTGTACCGTGAACCCAGCCAGTCACAGACTCGCTGGTCTGAATGTTGGGTGAAACGGGTTGAAAAACAGGCTGAATTGTTTTAAGAGAAAAAAATATTATTTTAATTAAAAAAAATTATTTAAATAAGTTGAATATAGGGTAAGCCCAACGGAGCCATTACAGGGACAACTTACCCCCCCCACCCAAACCTAGCCACGCGTCCCGAGGTAGTGGGCGCATGCAGCAGCCGCACGCCGCAGTCCGCAGTCCGCCTCGCGGCTGCCGGCTGGTGCCCCCACACAGTTCTGGCATGGTGCCTGTGCTTCCTCTAGTCCTTTTCTCGGTCGCCGCACCATCTCTTTCTCTTCTAGCTCGTCATCGAGGCGGCGAGTAGTGCATCCACTGTTGCATCGGGTATCCTAAGCGGCCATGATGCAGGTTTACTGTCTCTCCATGTCGTGGGCTCCCAAAGGTAACAGCAGTAATGAAGAAGCCAAGGGAAAGCGGCGTCACCTGATCTGCTACTGCCATCTGGCTCGTGTCCGCCGCTGCAAGAAAAAAATTATTTCCCAAACCGAAATCATTTCCACGACTAGCTAGCCCATCACGTCGCATTGATTCCAGCGGCCGCTCTCTGCCGCGCCGTGATGGATGGTGTGGCGACGCCGTGCCAAGATCAGTGACGCTATAGATTTTGCCATGTTACTCGTCATCATCTCGGTCGTCGTCACGTTAGCCCTCTCGCTATATCACCATGCATGACGTGGTACAGGCATTTCGTCGCGCTATGACAATAGGCGCAGTTAAAAGTGTTAGATTTAGAAATAAAAAAACACGATGTTAGATTTAAAATTAATTAAAAAAAAAGTGTTAAAATTAAAAAAAAATCGAACAATCCTGCCCACATGATATGATTGGGTCGAAGCTTTTGAGGAGTGTCTTTGAGCCTTTATTTTAACGAAAACCAATCGCTGGATGTATTTTTCAGGTATATAAGGATTGGACTCTCTCAGCGGTAGACGGAATGTTGGGTGGACTTAGCGTAATTTGAATTGGTCCAATATATATATATATATATATATATATATATATATATATATATATATATATATATATATATATATATGGAGAGTATATTTACTAACCAGCTTATTATATAGCCACCTTTATTAGGATAATTTTATATATTAATGTACGGTAAAGTGAATATATATTTACGATAGTTGTGTTACTATAACATATGGGGATATTTACCATAACGTTATAATAAATCACTTAATAAGGAGTTACTATAATCTCATAAATTAGTATAGTAATTATCGTAACTCAAAGTTCAAAGTGACCACAGAATAAGTTATTATATAGCCTGCTGCATAACTATATATATATATATATATATATATATATAATACACACACGTGGCTTCCCAGTGGTTCACCACCTGGTCATCTACGAGTCGTCGTTGGCCAGGTTGGCAGAATGGCACTTGAGCAAGCACGGATAGCGCATGCGCGTAACATCCAACTCTTTTTTGTTCTAGCTCTTATATATAACCAAGTTAGTCAATCAATCAATCTTGATAGCCTTTAGAGGAGCCTTCCTTTATTTATCTGTTAGTGAAGCAAGGACTGTCCTTGATAAAATTCTTGACAACACTTCTTATACCGGCATTCATGATGAACTCCCCGAGGAAGAAGATGAATCATCTCCCAAGTAAGAAGAGAAAGTTTCGGCCAAATCATCACCAATCCAATCCCAAGATTTAGCTATGAATCCTAATAAACCATCAATACCCCCAAACCCCAAATTCTCCAAAGAAAGAAGAAATTCGACCTTTGGAGTTCTCTTTTGAAATCGAGGATGACCTTTTCTTTAATGCTGATTTTAGGAACACCTTGAACTCTCATCTCCAAAAGAGACCTTCAAGGAAACATAATTCAAATCATTTTAAGAAGGGATCTCTTCAAAAGCCTCCCAAGTTAACATTGTCTCTTACCTCAAATTCCTATGCGGGACAACAGAAAAAATCCAAGGGTCGAATGTCAAGTGAGCCCATGGAAGGAGAACCAAGATGTTTAGAAGCCATTTATATCCTCTCCCCTTCTATGCCAGCATTCGACATCTCGTCCAAATCTACCTGTAAACCCATCTTTGACCCCGATGATCCCCCTTATGCCCTTCCTCTTGAGTCTTATGATGATCCTATCATTGACTCTAGAAATCCACTAAGACACCCAAGGCATGGGAGTCATGAAGGCCATAAATCTGACCAAGAAGAGCAACAACAACGGCTAGAGCATATCAAGAATTCATGTGCCGTTGTAAGTAAAGAATGGTTGGACAAGGCCGAAGCTTCAAGGGAAGTCGCTAAAATGCCCATTCATGTAAGAAGCATATTCTGTCAAGTAATGGACATTAATGGTGAAATCTGCTATGATCCTAGCCTTGGGATCAACATCATTCCTCATTTCCATGTCCAAGATCAATCATCAAAAGAGCATCTATCCCAACCACACGTCTTAGGCTCCCCAATGGTCAAATCCTTGATTGTTTAGGTGTTCTTTAAGGTGTACCTGTGGTGATTGATGATCTGAAGATCTTCCTTGATTTTTACATCTTTGACCTTCCTGTACTTTCCTTTCATCTCACTTTTATCGGAAGGCCAATAATGCAAATCTTGGAGAACATTATGGGAAATGAGAAACAAAACCATAGAATAGGTAAGGATTACCTACCCGTCTGGTCTACACAATCTCTGTAGCACCCGGTTTTAAGGACAAAACCAGATACACACCATATGTGAGCCTAGGATGTCAAATCTCACATATAGCTACAAATAGAGGTAATATCAAAAAACAGTGCTTAATACATAGCGTATTAGTATAAAGAATATATCCTCAAAGTATAGATAGCAGAAAGACAACTCCGTTCTTCAGGCGAAGACTCCAAATCTACAGGGATAACTGACGGTTGATCACAAGCCTAACTTCTCCAAACTCCAGCAATCTAGTATCCATCTGGGATTTTTTCAAAGTATTGAAAAATAAAGCAAGCGTAAGTACATATCGTACTCAGCAGATATAACATGGGTTATGAAGCTCAAAAGGCTGACACTGGTTTACTACGGTTAGCTTTTAGTAAGTCATCTTTTAACCATTGCGTAGCAACAAGTTCAGCAATAGCCCCAAATAACCACATAATCAGGTAAACATGATTAATGTATAGCAAAAACAATAACCATTAGTGAGCATCTTTATCATCAATATTATCAGTGTTCATCATCTATTCAATAAGGAGTCCAAGGCCGCTCGTGACCGTGAGTACGACTGTTATAACAGTTTTACACTCTGTAGATGTTGTACATCTTTACCCATGAGTTATGATTTACCCTTTCGCCTGAGGCGACCAACCTCTTGACCCACTTCCAAGAAAGGTCGGCAAGGTTCACTATGAAGTCTTTCAAAGGTTCGTCTAACAAGTTGGGGCTGCTAGGTTTCCCCATCAATAAGCATGAGCTCCCCTCCAAGAAGTGACTAACAAAAATACAAATAAACCAAAATGCACTCTCTTGGCAGGTAGAGATCATACAAATTGGAGCCCCTCTTATGCCATAAAGGTAACCTCTAACAAGTTAGAAAAGGTCCTCATACTTGACTAAAGCCAGAGCCATATAGCCCTCATGGTTGTACTGTAAGTCCTAGATGATCTCTTACAGATAAGTCCTTAGGGAGAGGAATCTAGAGCAATTGGAAAGTAGCCAAAATACTCCAGTCCCCTATTACCATGTTACTAAAAAGCATCTTTTAAACGTTTATTGCATACACCATTAGTCAAGTTACAAGATCATGGTTATTTATCTTGAGCACTAGCATAATACTACCCAACGCAAATCACCCATGGTGTCAAGGTACAAGATATCAAATAAGTAGGATATCCTTAGTGGCAACAAGGTAGACACTTGCAATATGAATTAAGTGATATTAAATGTTATTAGGAAACAAGGATGGTCCCATGCTATATTTGCCTTAAACTTAGATCCTTCTTCTGATTCGTAACCTCCAAAGAACTACTTCTTGATCACCACGTAAGACTCATCGACTGGACATGGTCATAAAGCACCACACAAGCATCCAAACAAACATGCATAACATTCAAACATAGCTATATTAGACACAATACACCAATCATATAGAACAACAAGTAAAAAGGTTTGAAAGCTAATTTACATGTTGCTACAAACACATAGACGCGAAAAGCATGCTAATCAGAGCTACGGTGAAAAAGATATAACTACTGATAGATTTAAAAAGAAAACTATAGGCTTCATTTATTTTAATTATAAAACATATATAAGATTATTCGAAAAAATTATCTAAATTGTTTTAAGCCAAATTATATCTATATTAGAAAACCAACATAAGATTAATCTTATTTTATTTACAAAAGACAGAGGTGAAAAACCCTAAGTTACTTTTAATTATAAAAATCCAATTGCATAATCATTATTCAATCTAGGATTTAAACCATGAAATTCAACTCCGAAAATTGAATCGCCCTGATCTATGGACTCGTGTGGTTTCAATCAAATCCCTTCGGTGGAAAGGTTCAACTCATGTCCTAGTTCATGCAAATCAATCGGTTTGACTCAAAAGCCCCACAACTCACAAATCGAACGAAAACGTGAGGAGGGGTGAGAGGAAGAAGCAAGAACACGAAGAACACAAGCGAGAATTGCACAAGGAGATCATACCATGAATCCCAGAGGGCACGAGGAGGATAGGGCTTCCATTCCCTCAACAATCTTCGGTTCAATTACATGGATGCAGTAGCTAAAACACCAGAGGACCTCTTGTGCTCTAGAGAGAGGGAGAGAGACTAGAGAGGAGAAAATGAAAATGGCAAGAGGTGAGGGTGATTGGGGCACACTCATCCTTATTTAACAACGCTTTTACACAGTTCCCAAACTACCCTAGGATACATAGAGCAAACCACCTAACCCTACGGCATTATGGTCCAACTCTATCTTCTGTCGATCGGACGGCCATGCTTCCTGCACAAATTTGCTTCACCTCGACGCAACCTCTGTGATTCCGCCACGTGCCGCCCCATTCCTCCTCGAAACCTCTGTTCAGGTCTTGAGGCCCAAACCCGAAAACCGTTCGCCGGTGGTTTTGCGGCCCAAACCACCAAACTCGCTCACGAGTAGCGTACTCCATACGCATCCCCTGCTCCTCGACATCTGTCACCACTATCCTCGACCACCCGGTCGCCAAGTCTTCCAGAGCCTCCGCTCGACTTGCACGTCCACCGTCTTGACTCAGTCAACACGGTCACTCCTCCATGTACACTTGCGCTTGTCGATGTCCCCATGTGTCAACCACCGTGGCTGGTCCTCTGGTGCTCTGGTCCCTCAGTCCAAGCCTCACGTCCACCCTTCACAGCTCTCGGTCGATCGACACGGCCCGACTCTACTTGACCTTCACCTCGCCATCGATCACCACCTCTGAGCTCCACACCTGCGCACCACAAGCCAAGAGACATATTGCACAACCCAACTCATGCCATGGTTAGTTCACCAACTCAACCCAAGACGTGAATCACGTTGGCAATCACTCATCACATGAGACCACATGGGCACGTATCAACCATGTGTCCGCAATCTCCCCCTTGATAAGTGCATTGTCAACACCAACACACAAACCGCATAGATAAAGAAGCAGAAGAAGGGGAAGGAAGAAGGAACTTACCTAAATGACCAAAAGCCAAAGAAAAGCCAAAACAAGGTCATTTGAGGTAAGCAAAACTTGCAAAAACTTTGTCCCCAAAGACATGGGCAACGACTCAATGCAACCAAGTAAAACACAGCTAGTCCTCAAGAAGAGGCAGAACGGGCTCAACACCACTAGCAAAGCTCAAAACACCTGAAAACAGCTAGACCCTCTAGAAGAGGCAAACGCTTAACACATCTAGCAAAAGCAACTCCCCCTGAACAAATGCAATATCTCAAATGTCTACACTCTCAACAACATACACCCCCTTTGGGTGGTTTGTGTGAAGCATTCTCCCCCTTGTTGATACATGCACTTATCAAGCTAAAGCCCAAAGACTGCAACTCCCCCTCAAAGTATGCTAAAAAATGCACAGGGATGCAAGAAATGCAAAAGTTCAGGAGTATATCATTCATAATGAAAGAATGCTCTAAGGGATACTATCTTGTGAGTAAGACAATAAATCTAAAGGCTGGCAAATGCTCAAACTAATCATAAGATACAATTGCGAATTGCAAAGCATTTTGAGCCAATTTTAGTCTTGAAAAAGCATTCACCACAGAATTAGCACTTAGCATGTATAAGTGCTTTCAAATCTATACAAGGTGAACTACCTCAAGATAGTGTCTAATCAACATGCCACAAAAGAATTCAAAACTTGTGTTTTACATCAAATTCTCATTTTAGTCAGTTTGCTCAAGTAACATAGAAGGCATGTGATTACGAGAGGTTGTAAGCACTATCTTGCCTAACTTTTCAACCAGGCGAAGCCTATGTCAAAAGACAATCAGAAGCTCAAAGCATCGGTCTCGGTCATACACTACACTGCTCAAGTTCAACTTTAAGTGCAATAAGAAGCAGTCTCGATATAGTGATGTGTGATAATGCAAACCCTCTCGATCTTTCTGTTTCAATTATCTTGGAATCATAATTTTAACTGATCATTGAAGTAAAACAAGTGGAACCAAAAGACTCTAATACTAAGACATAGTAACCTAGCATAAACATGATAGAACAAGGATCTCACACATCCTACACATGCTAGGAGCCAGACTCAGTGGTGAACCAAATTTGTAGATTTATCAATTATAGATCAAGGTCACATTGAAAACAGACTTAGCTCATCAAAAGTATAACATATGAAGAGAGAGAGAGAGAGAGAGGAAAAAGTAGAATACCAAAGCCCAAACTTAGGAGTTAAACGAAGCTACCTCATGATCCTTTTGACGGCTTGGCGATGAGACGTGCGCGGCGAAGCTTGAAAGCACGCACATAGACACACAACAAATTGTATGTCGGGTCTTGTCGCTGTTAGGTAGAGCAAAGACCCGATCATGCTACGGTACTCCTTCTGGTTCATGACTTCTCCTTCTTCATCGGCATCCAACGCCATCGTGGTTGACATGGGCATCGAAAGAGGCTTGGCCTCGTCCATATCGAACTTCTTCAGCACGTCCTTGGTGTACTTCCCTTGGTGCACGAACATCCCTTCTTGGGTTTGCTTGATTTGCAACCCAAGAAAGAAGGTCAACTCTCTCATCATGCTCATCTCAAATTCCCTGCTCATAAGATCTGCAAACTTGGCAACAAGTGCATGAGAAGAGTCACCAAAAATGATATCATCCACGTAAATCCAAACCAACAGAGTGTCATTGCCTTGCTTGAGGAGAAACAAAATTTTATCAACCGAACCCATTTTAAAACCCTTTTTAAGCAAGAAAGTTTTCAAACGCTCATACCATGCTCTTAGGGCTTGTTTCAAACCATACAAAGCTTTGTGAAGTTTAAAAACATGGTTTGGAAACTTTGGGTTCTCAAAACTAGGAGGTTGCCTCACATAGACCTCCTCCTCTATGTAGCCGTTCAAGAAGGCACTTTTGATGTCCATTTAAAAAAGCTTAAAACCCTTTGAAGCAGCATAAGCTAAAAGGATTCTAATCACCTCTAAATGAGCTACAGGAGCTAGTCTCCTCATAGTCTATACCTTCCTTTTGGCAAAAACCTTGGGCTACCAACCTAGCTTTGTTCCTCACTACCACCCCATCTTCACTCTGTTTGTTTTTAAAGACCCACTTTGTTCCTATGGGATGGCACTCTGGTGGAGGTGGTACTAAAACCCAAACCTGATTTCTCTCAAAGTTTTCCAACTCCTCATGCATGGCATTAACCCAATAGGGATCAAATAAAGCATGTCCAACATCCCAAGGCTCAAAAGAAGCAACAAATGTAGAATGAGCAAAGTGTGATATGTGATATGACCTAGACAGCGTGACTCGCTGGTCGATGTTGCCAATCATGGTCTGAGGTCGATGGTGACACTGAATGTGGCATGGTGTCTCCCTAGAAGAAGTCACCTCCCCCTCAATAGCAGCTGGTGACTCCTCAGGTGCGGCTGACATAGGCTGAGGAAGCTGCTCAAATGCCCCCTAAGAGGTGGATGTAGAGGGATCAGGACCATAAACCAAACTAGTTGTCGTAGGATCAAGAGGGGTAGCCAGTGGAGTCAGCTCGAGATCACCCCAATCGGCATCTTCCTGCTCCTCCTCCATAAAGATGCTTTCACCAAGCTCATCCTCACCTGCACGCTCAAAGATAGGAGTTGCACAAGGTATGGTTTCATCGAATGTGACCTCATAGGTCTCCACGACACGGTTAGTTTCAAGGTTAAGTACATGATAAGCTCGAGAATGAGAAGCATAACCAAGAAATATCCCATCAGAGGACATGGACTCAAACTTGTACAAATTACCTTGCTTGAGGATGAAGCATTTGCATCCAAACACCCTAAAATGGCTTACCTTGGGTGGCCACCCAAATCGCAACTCATAAGATGTCTTCTTCATAATGGCTCGAAGAAAAATGTAGTTTGAAACATGGCAAGTGGTGTTGATTGCCTCGTTCCAATATCTCCTAGTAGTCCAATGCTCATCGAGCATCGTCCTAGCCATTTCAACCAAAGTCCAATTTTTGCGCTCAACAACACCATTTTGCTGGGGGACATAAGGAGAGGAAAACTGGTGTTCGAGACCCAAAGAAGTGCAAAAGGTTTCAAAATGAGTATTCTTGAATTATGTGCCATTGTCACTGCGAATTGCTCCCATAGCATTCTTAAGGAACTCATTTTGCAACCTCAGAATCAAATCTCGAGCATGAGAAAAGCCTCATCCTTACCCTCCATGAAAAACACCCAAGAGTAGCAAGAAAAATCATCCATGATTACTAGAACGTACCACTTCCCACCTTCTGACCGAACCCAAGCTGGACCAGTTGTGTCCATGTGAAGTAGCTCGCCGGGTTCCTTAGTCATGACTTGATTCACAGGAGGGTGAGAAGCAACAACCATCTTCATGTGGCGACAAGGGTGACAAACGAGATCCTTCTCAAATTTCAACTTGGGCAATCCTTGGATTAGAACAAGTGAGCTGAACCTAGCAAGTAGATCAAAGCTTAAGTGACCAAGTCTCCTATGCCACTTCCAAAGTTCAGAAGAAGATCCAGCCACAAGACAGCGAGAAGAGCCAAAGGAATGAGAAAAATCAGCTCGAAAGACACGGCCAAAAGGGACAATCTGACAAACAAGATTTCCCTGAGAATCAAGAACTCAAGACAAGCCGGTCTTAAAATGCACTTCGAAGCCATCCCTAATGAGTTGTGAAACAGAGAGCAAGTTAAAATGCAAATTCAAAACCAGCGCAACATCCTTGAGAACAAAACTCTCGTTAATCCGAATGGTTCCACGAGAGAGCACCTTACCTTTGCTATTGTTCCCGAATGTGATGTACTCCTTGCAACTCTTGGGGTCGAGGCTGGAGAACCACTTTGAGGTTCTGGTCATGTGGTGTGAATAGCTAGAATAAATGTGCCATGTGTTCTCTAGGCCTCCGTCCTGTATCAATAGAAAGGCATAGGATGAGCAAATGGCGCAACACTGGGGTTAGTAAATTGTGAAGGATACCGGTGTTGGCTCATTTGCCCTGAAAAAGTGTTGGGAAAAACATCAATCATACCATGTCCCATTTGAGGAAAGCGATCACCATGAGGGAAAAAACGTGGTCCCCTAAAGCTGTGGGACTGAAAAGCACCGCCACAAGGTTCAAAGTCATATTGATCACGACCAGAACCCCGTCGGGCACGACCACCACATGGTCTCACAACCTGAGGCCTAGCACCTTGAGGCATTGTACCTCTAGGCCTAGCACTGTGCCTCTGAACAGGCGGCACATGTACGCCAAGAGGTGGGCAGTACATGTTTCGGTTGTTCAACTCATACTCATGCCTCTCATCTCTCTTCCTCCTAAAGCAGAACTCAGCAAGATGACCATCCCTATGGCAGTAGTCATAGGGATACCTCACCTCACTCTTGGGTGGTGGTTGGTTCACTCTCTTGTGGGTATGGTTTCTTGGTGGCTTTTGGACTCCAGGAAGGGGATCCTTAGAGATGTTTGGTAGAGTGTCAAGTGGGTTCCTGAGATGGTTAGGTTTTGGAATCCACACTTGTTTCTAGGATGGAGCTTTTGGAGGTTCTTCAAACACCCCATCTTTAACAGTGGGATCAGTGGGCTTAGGTGGAGTGATTTTGATCAACTTGGGAGTGGAGGAAGGTTTTTCACTTGGGGTCAAACCACTGCACTCACCAACCTTGCCAAAGATATTTTCACCCTTCCCACCTAAAGCAAAGCCTACTCTCGGTCCACCAGTTCCCCTCCTGAGCTGGTTAACCATCGTGCTCAACTACGGCTCACTGCAAGACACCCAGCTCAAGATGGTCTAAAGGTATGTGTTTTCCTTCTCAGATGTCATCTTGTCATGCCTACAGGACTCAAGCTCCAACTCTAGATTCTCATAAAGCGCACACCTAGCAACAGTTGTGCTATATGATCTTGGCATTCTTCTCTGCTAGCTCAGATTGCAAGTCTGAGCAGGACTTGCACGCACCCAACAAAACAGACCTAGCCTTCAACTCATCATGCTCATCTAACAGAGTGCCATACTTGTTTTGCAAAGTAAAAAGACTAGACATGTGAATAGCACAAGTATCACACTCTGTTTCCTCGGTCATAGTCACAGAAGACCTAGCGAGCTCCAAATCCTTAAGTGCTTGCTCTAGCTTGTCCTTATACTCTTTTCTCTCATGAGCAGCATGCTTAAGTAGTTTGTCCTGACAAAGCAAAGCATCGCTCAAAGCATCTACCTCAGCGGCGAGCTTGTCGGTAGAAGATAGTACCTCAGGGGTGTCATCGTCGCCAATCGCTTCATCCTTGCCAATCTCCCCACCTCTAAGAGCCATGGTGCAGAAGCCACCATGGGAGGAGTCAGTGAAGAAGCAAAGACCGTTCAGTCTCTCCTCCACCTTCATCTCGAAGTCGTCGTCACTTGAGGAGAGGAAACTCGCTCGTCGCCGAAGTCATTGAGATCGCTGAGTGACGCAAGGAAGGCACATTGCTGAGCCTTGGCCTTCTTCAGGAATCTCTTCTTGAGCATCTCCATGTCAAATCCTCCCTTGGACTTGTGCTTGTCCGAGGAGTGCTCCCGCTTCTCTTTGCGCTTGCCGGTGTCGTACTTGTTGGAGGGGTACTTGCTTTTCTTGGGGCAGTTTGAGACAAATTGGTCTGGGTCTCCACAACCAAAGCATCCTTGGTTTGAGCCACCACACTAGCGATTCAAGTGATTGCTGTGAAATCACGAGAACTGATTGATGACTAGAGCCAGCTCATCGTCTCCAAGCACCTCCACTTGCTCCTTTGTTACAGACAGCAAAGAAGACATCGCAAAGAGACGCTATGAAGGGTTAGTGAAGGAACTTGAGTTATCGTTACCTGAGACCAACACCATGGTAGGCGTAGAGGGGTTCTTGATCTTGGCTCCAGTGTTGTAGTCAATCTCGGTAGACTTCATCTTACTGAAGAGCTCCTCCACGGTGAGTGTCTTATAGTTGGGTGACTTAGTGATTGCAGCAACTTTCACCTCCCAAACCTTCTGATCAAGGGCATGTAACAATTTGATTGCCCTCTTATGATCATCATAAGGTAGTTGCGCTCGATTTGCCCGCATTTTGTTCACAATCGTCTGAAAACTAGAGAACAAAGCATCGATAGACTCTCCACTCATTTGGACAAAGTTTTCATACCCTCGTGGTTTTGATTTGGGTTGTACCCTCATGGTAGCTAAGAAGCTTACCCCAGATCTCTCGAGCCGTAGAGAGGTGAGAAACACAAACAAACTCAGCGGGAGAAATATACGAGAAAAGAGCATTACGAGCCCTGCTATTTGCGTTGTGTTGATCAATTTGCTCTTGACCAACATGCAGCAAGCACCTCATAGTTGGGATCCTCACAAATCTTCCAGATATGCCAATCTAAACTATGGAGATACGCAGACATGCGGATCTTCCAATAAGAATAGTTTGTACCATCGAAGTACGGTAGCTTGCCAGAACCACACTCCATGTTGCCTTCGCGGATCATGGAACGATTAAGATAGAATGATCCTTAACCGGATCTAATACCAATTGAAGGACCAAAACGGCGACCAGAGGGGGGTGAATGGGAGCCTCAAATTTCTTTTGAAATATTTGACCGATGTCCCAAAATCAAACCCCAAAGACAAACACACGAAAGAGAAGTCCACATGCCAACTAGGTGGCTGGATGTCTATGGCGATGACCAAGAGACACAATGGGACCCTCAAGAAACAACTAAGCCAAGCTCTCGACAGAATGCCCTAAAACCAAGAAGACTGCACAGGGCCGGACTGTCTGCTGACCAAGTGCGGACTATCCATGGGAGAAGGTCCAGACTGTCCACTGTCTACGCCAGACTGTCCACCGACCAAAACTCCAAAAATAGACACCGAGAAATAGTTCTGACCAAAACTTTCACAGCAGCGGCGAACTATCTGCGGTAAAGACCCGAACTGTCCGCAGGTCAAAAATCAAACAACAGACGATGAGAAACAGTTCTAGTCTGAACTATCGTAGCAGCGGCGGACTGTCCACGCTTGAGTGGCGGACTGTCCATGCCTGTGCTAAAGCGAAACAATAAAGACACCTGAACTTGGCTATCCCCGACCCAGACTCTCGGACTGTCCGTGGACAAGGCCCGGTTCTATCCGCGGGTCGCGGAACAGAGCACCCAAAAATCGCCAAGAACATAAATTCGCCCGATTTATGACCAAATCAAAATCAACTGCCACCAAAATTGAACCAAGGGATCACAAGGCAGTAGGTGAGATAACCCTAAGAGATCATCACTCAAAGTTTAGTCAATCAATGGGAAATTTGGAACAGCGAAGAACACCAGTTTTTTGACTCTAAAAATTGAATCGCCCCGATCTATGAACTTGTGAGGATACAATCAAATTCCTTTAGTGGAAAGGATCAACTCACGTCCTAGTTCATCCCAAATCAATCTGTTTGACTCAAAACGTCCCACAACTCAAGATTCGAGCAATAACGTGAGAAGGGGTGGAGAGGGAAAAGCAAGAACGCGAAGAACAGAACGGGAATTGCAATACAGGATCAAACCTTGAATCCCGGAGGGCACGAGAAGGTTAGGGCCTCCAATTCTGCACAAATCTTCGGTTCGATTACACAGATGAAGTTGCTAGATCATCTAAGGACCTCTTGGAGCACTCTAGAGGGAGGGAGAAGACCTAGAGAGGTGGAATGCAAAATGACAAGAGGTGATGGTGATCGGGGCACCCTCGTCCTTATTTAATAGGGCTATTACACAATTCTCAAACTGCCCCCAGATAATTAGAGTGAACCACCTAACCCTAAGGCATTATGGTCCAACTCGGTCTTATGTCGATCAGACGGTCACACTTCCTGCATAGATTTGCTTCGCCTCGATGCAACCTTTGTGATTCTGCCACGAGCCGCCCCATTCCTCCAAGGAACATTTGCCTAGGTTTTGAGGCCCAAACCCAAAAACCGTCCACCGGTGGTTTTGCGGCCCAAACCACCAAACCCGCTCGCGAGTAACGTACTCCATACGTGTCCCCCGCTCCTCGACACGTGTTACCACCGTCCTCGACCGCCTGGCCACCAAGTCTTCTAGAGCCTCCGCTGGACTTGCATGTCCGCCATCTTGACTCGGTCAACATGGTCACTCCATGTACACTTGCGCTTGTCGATGACCCCAAGTGTCAGCCACCGTGGCTGGTCCTCCGGCGCTCTGATCCCTCAGCCCAAGCGTCGTGTCCGCCCTTCACCGCTACTGGTCCATCGGCATGGCCCATCTCTACTTGACCTTTACCTTGCCATCGACCACCGCATCCGAGCTCCACACCTACGCACCACAAGCCAAGAGACATGTTGCACAACCTAACTCACGCCATGGTTAGTTCACAAACTCAACCCAAGACGTGAATCATGTTGCCAATCACTCATCACACGAGACCACATGGGTACATATCAACCATGTGTCTGTAAGATTTTTAGTGCAGGTTGTTAAAACTGCTACTATGCCATCAATCGTAAAAACAATTCATTTTCAGGGACGGTTTTAAAACTACCCTTAAAAATCAACCAATCCTAAAAGATAGTTTTCTGAAATGATTCCACAGGGATTCAAACCTATAATCAATCAATCGTGAATTTGAGATAAAACTATCGGAAAATATGAACTAGTACAAATCTTATATATATATATATATATTTTTTTTTTGCTTCTAAACGATTTTAAATGGAAATTTTTTTATCTACAATGTTTTAGATCTTGTGGAGCACTATAACTTTGATATGCGTTGTGTTTCCATCCGAGGTCATTTAAAAATTTAATTTTAAAAAAATCTAAGAACTTAATATACACACATTATATATACAATTTTGATATAAATTTCACTAGTAGAGAAATGACCTTTCACCCGCTTCGATTTTGGGTTTTAGTCTCGGTATTTTTTGCGTCCGGGAGTAAAGGAAGAATTAGTCCCGGTTGGAGCTACCAACAAGGACTAAAGGCCCCTGTTCTGGCATGCTTTCACAGCAGGCCACCTTTAGTCCCGGTTGGTGTTACCAATCCGGACTAAAGGTCCTTCAACCTTTAGTCCCGGTTGGTAACACCAACCAGGACTAAATGGTGACATTGACCTTTAGTCTCGGTTGGTGTTACCAACCCGGACTAAAGGTCCTTCAACCTTTAATCCCGGTTGGTAACACCAACTGGAACTAAAGGGTGACATTTTAGTCCCGGTTGGTGTCATCAACCCGGATTAAAGGTCTCCCACCCGGGACTAAAGGTACCCCACAGGTCAATTCAAAAGGAGAGTGTCCAAGATCCTGTCACATGTGGTGTACAACTGAATTGGTAAGGAGTTTATGCACGAGGAAAGAGGTCCTGGGTTCGAATCTCACACATCGCAAAAGAGGTCTCCTTACAATTTCGCTTATTTTTCTCCTGAGGATGGACCTTTAGTCCCGGTTATATGACCCGGGACTAAAGGCCAGGACCTTTAGTCCCGGATTCGTAGTCCCGGTTGGAAAACCGGGACTACAACCCATTTCTCTACTAGTGTTTGGTCTTCATGCGACTTTATTTAAAAATATTATGAATTTATTTGTTCTGCATCTAGTTTCAAGGGTAGTTCACTTGGTCAATCGATCTTGAAAATCAATTTCTAGGGGCAGTTGACTTGCTTAGAAATTACCTTTTTCTGGGGGCGGTTGATATAAGCCCTCGTCCCTAAAAATCATATTTTCAAGTGTGGTTATCCCAAGCCAACCGTCCATGAAAATGGATATTGCTAGAGGTTAGTAGAATGGTCTATAAAAATATAATTTCAGTGGCGGTTCGGAAGCTACCGTGCTCCTGAACCTAGTTAGAAATGGTTTGCTAAGTGAACCGTTCTTAAAAAAAGGGGTTAATTGGAAGCATATAATTGCAAATTTTGTGGATTGGAAAACTATTATTACTATTTGTCATATTGGAACGGTGCCATTACTATTGGTAGTTCACTTGAGATACGCTACTATGTACACTGTTGGGTCCATGTGCATGCGTCTCTATCGTGTGGCCCAAAAAGCACCTGCCGCCTCTCTCTCCATCGCAATGACACGCAGGGTCCACACGTCATCTCCTTCCTCCAGCTCCTGCCTCTAACGGTCTAACCTCCATAGGCCAACGGATAGGGTAGCACGAGAGCAGGCGAGCTCCACCGCGGCGCGCGTGCGAGCTCGGCCACGGCGTGGGCGCATGAGCTCGGCTCAACCATGCACAGGCTAACTCGGTGGTCGGAGTTGAGGACGGCAGCTGACATGGTGGCCGGGGGCTGCAAACTCGGCCTCGCGCGCCGCCCACACATGTCCACGTGAGCTCCTGCCTCCCACCCCAAATCTCATTCCCGGAGTGCCGACTGCCGCGACCATGGCATGGTAGTAGGGCGGCCACGTAGCTCTGCTACTGCTAGGCGAGGGCAGGGCAGGGGCGAACGCATGCAATCATTATTTTTTGAGAAAGCTCAGGCCAGACGTTGAGGTGTTGAAGGAGGTGGCCGCGGTGGCGTAGCGCCGCAGGATCTCCTACAACCATGTCGCCAGGGATGGCATCTGGGATATGGACAGAGCGACGCACGTGCTGGAACGAGGTGCGAGGCTGGGCGTCGCCGGCGGCGGTGGGCGGAAGATTTACTGAATACTCATCGGTCCCAAAATAACTGGCGCTTAAGTTTAACTAGATTCATAGAAAAAACGTATAACATTTATATCTCCGAATAAATTTATTATAAAAATAAATTCAACGACGATGTATCTAATGATATTAATTGTGTAACATAAATATTAATATTTTTAATATAAAATTAGTCAAAGTTATTTCTGGAAAAACGAGAACGACAATTATTTTAGCACGGAGTGAGTACTTGTTTTGCATTGTCTTAATGTTAGGTTCATTGAAATAAGTTCAGCTACTTTCCTTCTTGTAGAGGGCCTAGTATGGAACCTCCCATAACAAACGTGCAGGTGGCACTGGCAGAAGATGACAGATTGGCCACAACAATGACAGTGGACTTGGCCGAGGACGAACAAGAATTCCTCTGTAATGCGGCCAATATTGCTGAGGGAATGTGTACTAAAAAGCGGAAGGGTATACCAAGAAGCCAAAGTCTGAACTCCATGACGGTGACCTTCTATGTCATGGTAGATGTTTTGCATTTTCTTAATGTTAGGTTCATCGAAATAGCTTCAACTACTTTCGTGATTCTAGGGCCTACTGTGGAACCTCCCATAATGAACGTGCAGGTGGCAGAAGTGGACCGATTGGCCATGACAATGAAGGTGGACGTGGAAGAGGATGAACAAGAATTCCTCTACAATGCGGCCAATATTTTTATATCACTAGCTTCATGAACCAACACCAACTTTGGTTGTTTTCACTCTTAGACAAAGCGAATGCTAAATGGACAAGTTGATTTTCTGGGTCCGCTCCTACCGCAATCATCAACACGCCCTTGTACACTACCGGAGACGGCTTCTTTGTCAAGTGTCCCACACTTTGCCGAGTGTTTTTTATCGGGCACTCGGCAAAGAGGCTGTTTACCAAGTGCCAGAGATAAAAGCACTCGGCAAACAACTGACACTCGGCAAAGAGGTCGTTTGCCGAGTGCCGAGCACTCGACAAACAATAACACTCTGCAAAACTGGCTTTTCCGAGTGTTATTCTCCTGACACTCGGCAAAGGGCCGCCGCCGTTAACGGCCGACAGCCGCCGTTAACCCTTTGCCAAGTGTCTTCTTCTGACACTCGACAAAGTGGTGATTTGCCGAGTGTCATTTTTTGACACTCGGCAAACCATATTTTTTTTTCACTTTTGACCTCCAAACTTTTTCTGCAGTCCTCATACAATACTTGGTGCTCCATGTTCCAATGTGGCACATTTCTCGGACTTTTTCTATATTTCTTTAATTTATGTCATTTAATTGAATTTTCTTGGATAATTCAAATTATAACTGCTAGTCATTCGAATAATGAAAAAAATGAATGGAAAAATGATATTCATGTTTTTTTAGTATAATGTGAGGCCGTATCCAGGACCAGACCACCAATTTCGAACATCTTGTTCACGAAACATGACCACAAACTCATGGTCGAGTTGTTTTTAAATTCTATAAAAAGAAAACGAAAATCATGAAACTTGTCAAGATGCAATGATATAATATGTGAAGGCTGTGATAAAAATTTGAGAAGATTTCACGCAAGTTGTCATGCACGATGCTTGCAAACCGAAGAATCTCCGAAGAAGTTTCAAGATTTCATGAAGAGGCCGACAAGGTGGTAAGCATCGTACATGACAACTTATGTGAAACCTTCTCAAATTTTTATCACAGCCTCCATATATGATATCATGACATCTTGACAAGTTTCATGATTTTGAGACTTCGTTTGCTTTTTATAGAATTTAAAAACAACTCGACCACAAGTTCGTGGTCATGTTTCATGAACAAGATGTTCGAAATTGGTGGTCTGGTCTTGGATATGGCCTCACATTATACTAAATAACATGAATATTATTTTTCCATTCATTTTTTTCATTTTTCCATTCATTTTTTCATTATTTGAATGACTAGTAGTTATAATTTGAATTATCCAAGAAAATTCAATTAAATGAAATAAATTAAAGAAATATAGAAAAAGTCCAAGAAATGTGCCATATTGGAACATGGAGTACCAGATATTGTATGAGAACTGCAAAAAAGTTTGAAGATCAAAAGTGAAAGAAAAAATATATTTTGTCGAGTGTCGAAAAATGACACTCGGACGTATGGCACTCGGCAAAGAATTTTTTAAAAAAATTTAAAAACCCCTCTTTGTCGAGTGACAGTTCGGGGGCACTCGGCAAAGATTTTTTTTTTAAAAAAAACCCTCTTTGCCGAGTGCCAGGCCAGATGGCACTCCGCAACTAATTAAAAAAATTAAAAAAAAAACTTTACTGAGTGCCAGATCGGAGGCACTCGGCAAAGGGGAGATTTAACCTCCCGGCCCAGCCAGCCCACACACACCACACACACGTACCCGCCCCCGCCCACGCCCGCGCCAGCGCTGCCCGTGCCCACGCCGCCGGAGGTGGAGGAGAAAGAGAGGAGGACAAGCTCGTCGGACACCTCGCGCTCTTCACTGGACACCAGCCCGCCGTGCCGCTCGACAGGCAGCAGGCCAACGGCGGCAGGAGGTCATCGTCGTTGTCGACGTCCACCTAGCTCGGTACGTAATTATGGCATTTGGGATCGGTCAGACTTGATGAGAAGGTGCAATGCACTGCCTATATATCCGGTAAGATAAATAGCTAGTATTTTGTATCCGTGTTTGCAAAACACTCAAATTAACACATGAGTTTGGTTGCTGTTTTCATTATCTTGGAAAGAAAAAGGGCACCGCAAAACTGCAATCAAACTCATGCTGTTGCTCTTCGTGCGTAGATCAATCGACACATATATAGAGCTGTAATTATGAATTAGTAGTGTGACTGTGATATGGGTGTAGTTTTAGTTTTGATTTAATGGTGCTACTACTCCAATAAGATATGGCATCAAAGCAAATGTGACTGCCATGTTTAACTTTGCAAAAATTAGGGCCTACAACACAACTGAATATTCCAAATAAAGTATATATATATATATATATATATCCATGCATGAAAACTCAAAGCATGCATGAGTTTGATTGTTATTTCCATTATCCTAAAAAAAGAGAAGGCAACAACAATCAAATAAACTCATGCTGTGTCGAACTGTAGATTGCATTGACATATATATACTTTGCTATAATTCTGAAGTAGCGTGGTGGATTGTTTTGGTTGATGTACTAACTATAATTATTAAGACGTCCAAAATGATGTCAAATGTTAATGCCTTTGTTAAGTTTACTCTAACTTGGGAAACTTTATAGATTGAACATCCCACATGTATATATATACTACTTTGGTACATATTCCTACAAACATAGACAGCTGAGTTCTGACTGCATGTTGTGTTCAGCAGGAACGGCATGAGGTCGGTCGATCTTTTGTTAATTTTAATTTCGATCTATGGAGTGATACGAATGCTACATATATAAGTTCTAGTCAAAACTGTTATCTATCGAAATACTGTGGATCAACTCAGGAATTATTCCCATGAATCTCAGCATTTGCACACTACAAAAAGATGGTGCGCGGTGGGAGAAGGAGGACGAGCAGCCGCAGGAGGGAGCCATCACCTGTCGCCCCATCGCGTGAGGAGGAGGAGCAGGTGCCCCAGGAGGACACCGAGGAGGCGCAGGAGGACGAGGAGGAGGAGGCGACAGCAGGGGGTTCCGCTTCCTCTAGTTCGTCGAGCGTCTACTTGCGAGGTCCCACGAGCCTCCCTCAGCGACCGATACCTCATGAGAGACGCCCGCTGATTCGACCCGAGGGGGAAAAGTAAGTAACTTTAGATATTATCACTACTTTATATGATATGTTGAAAATCAAAATAGAAACTAAGAATTTTTATTAATCACTTGGACAGGAACTAGACGATTGTGGCGAGTGGAGGTGGTCACACACGCCAGGTCAATGGCATCCTCGGTCTTCTGTGTAAGGAGCACTTCCCTGGCCTGGTTGAGTACGTCGGAGTAATGAGGCCGGCCTACTCGTTTGACCACTACGCCGCCGCCCCCGATGCTGCAGATCAGGCCCCAAGGGTATTCAACAACAAGGCGGAGCGGGTGAAGCAAGAGCTGTGGGTAAGTCCTCCTCGCACTACATTGCTCAATACATCGCATTCATTAGACATTCTTGAAATAATGAATAGATATATCGTGTTTGTATGCAGGATTTCTTTAGATGCCAGGACGGACATGAGGGTAGGGCGGATGTGGTGGCTACCAAATGCTACAAAAAACTCGTCGTGGACATGTATTACGAGGCGCGCATCCATGCCGTCGTAACTTACCACGGGACCGTCCTTGGAACGAAGGTCACCAAAAGGGACGCAAGGAGCATGACGCTGACCCGGGACCAGTACCTGCAGGTAAATATAGAACATTAATACTGATTTCTTTTGAGATTAAGTAGGCTTAATTTCATCTTCCGATATGTCATGTACTTGATGGCCTATAGATGATTCCTTATTGGTGCGCCGCGCATCCCCAGTGCTGAGAACAGATGGTGGACAAGTGGTGCTCACGCGAGTGGGAGGAGACGCACAACTTGTGCCGGGAGCGGCGTTTGATGATGCCAGGTGTAGCACACCATCAAGGCAGCCACAACCTCAGCGGATACGCAGAAACATGGGTACGCGAATTTATTTATTTATTCTAACGCTCAATTCTGCATGATTTCTAATCATCTTGCTATTTTTCTCACAGTCGGCGTCACATGGTGGCCAGCCTTGCTCCATCTTCAAGGCATTTGCTATGGCCCACAAGGGCAAGGTGACGTCCGACGTCGACTACAACCCGGGGGATAGGCCCAAGGCGTACAACAATGCGACCATCCACAACCGCCTCAGTGAGTACACATCGATGGCAAGGGAGGTCCATGGGCCACAGTACGATCCAAGCACCGATGACCTTGATGGAGAAGTCATCATGAGGGTGGGAGGAGGCAAGAAGCATGAGTGGTACTGGATTGGCGACGGCGCAATCGACTCGGCTGCTACTCCCAGTCTCTCCCACATTCGAGCAAGCAGCACGAGTAGGAGCCCGGCCATACAACCTTGGCAGGACACTTCACACCACCGGGTGGAGGCACTCGAGGTTATTCCTGGTTTATTCGTCGTTCATTGATTTTTTATACATTTCCTTTGCATTATTGTAACATTGGGGTGAATATATTGTAGGCCCAGCTGGAACAAGAGAGGAGGATACGGGAGCAGATGCACGCGAAGATGGAGAGGGTGGAGTCCGAGTGGGAGGCCGAGCAGCAGAGGATGGCAGAGATTCTTTAGTACATGCAAAGTCTTGGCGCCGCTACGGGTGTACTTCCGCCACCTTCGCTATTCGCTCCACCGCCACCTCCACCTCCTCAAAATTCTAATCCTGTGAGTATAAATGTTTTAGCTTGTATGTTCATGCTTACGGTCAAACCTAGTGGAGTATGAAAGTTTTATTCATATATGGTATATATTTATCTTGTCTCACACATGCAATCTCTTCTCCTTTGTGTAGAATCAATCGGTGGCATTGAACGATCCTCATGCTTTAGCGAATCCTTCACCAAATCAGTGATGATACTTGTGGCTGTTAATGGTACTTCTATTTGCAATTGTGGTTGAAGATGCTGGAGCACTTGGATTACTTGTGAACTTATTTGTGATATATTGTGAGACATGTGACGTTTGTGATATATATGTGATGTATATGTGGTGTTGGTGATATATATGTGTTGTTGATGATAGATATGTGATGTTGGTGATGTTTGTTATATATATCTTCTGTTTGTTTGGATGGAATGTAAAAATCAAATAAAAAACGTTGTTTTCAGTCACTTTGCCAAGTGCAATGGTCATGACACTCGGCAAAGTGACTAACTGGAACTACCTAGGAACTTGCTTTGCCAAGTGCCACGGGCCAGACACTCGGCAAAGGTCGCCTGTTTGCCGAGTGACTCTCCGGCGGCACTCGGCATAGTGGCCACCTTTGTCGAGTGTCTGAGTCAATGATGCTCGGCAAAGCAGAGACCTTTGCCAAGTGCTTGACCTTGACACTAGGCAAAGCCGCCATCACGGTGGCGCTCACCGTCACGGCCACTTTTCTTTGCCGAGTGTCAGATTGGCACTCGGCAAAGCCTTTACCGAGTGCCCGATAAAGTGCACTCAACAAAAGAGGTCATTGCCGATAAACTGTTTACCGACGCCCTTTGCCGAGTGTAACACTCGGCAAAGGCTTAACCGAGTGTATATCGGCCTTTGCCGAGTGCCTGAGGTACTCGGCAAAGAATCCGCCTCCGGTAGTGGTACCTACATGTCAAAAAGTACCATCAACAAGTACAACGGGCCGACAATCCTTGAATGCCTCGACCGACTAAGGGATCGACCAATACACTCGAAGAACAAACTTTCGAATGTCGTTAACATCTGTCAAAGTTCGACTAGTGTAAGGATACCACCTGAGGCCTAGCTTGAAGTATTTCATGGCACCCAAAATCCTTGGAACCTGATTGTACACCTCTTTCCAATCTCCCCAAAGCAACTCAATGACATGTTGCTTGTCACACTTTGCCTTTGAGTACTTCACTCTATAACAAGTGAATCTCAATGATCCAAAAATGATTAACACAAAAAAGCAACAGAAAACCCCAAAATCCCCATCAGAAAACCCACAAACCCTAGCATTTGCCTCCAAATCCCCAAACCCTAGTTACCAAAACTAACTTCTTAGCTATGTCCAAGAACTACTAAGGCAAATGCATGCTAATTTGCTACACTCGAAGAATCCAAAGTCAGATGAACTAACCATAGTTGGGCACATGTTCTCCCTTCCACCACAACCTTGGCGCCATCAACGATCGTGTAGCTGCCAGGACGTCGGTGAACGCCAACATCTAGTGGCTGCACCAACACCATGTCTCCGACCAAGCCGACACCTTGTCTCAGTTCATCGCAGATGAGGAACTCCCGCCAATGGAGAAGTTGAGGAGGTATAGGAGAAATAGAATAGGGTTTAGAAGGTGGGTGGGCACGGGGCGTGGACTTAAGCCGCACCGATCAATGCTCCATGCTGACCGGCCGAATCCACGGGGGACGCCACACATACAACCACGTCAGCTAATGTGTTGGGTATACACCTGTTTGGATGGCTGGTTAGACCGAAACAACATTCATGGACCCAGAAATGCAAATTGGGACTTCGGGTACCTATCTGACACTTGAAGACAAGTTCATGGACTTGGGGTGAATTTCACTCTACTTTTTCATGTATCTTGGCACACACTAGGATAATGTCCCTTTAAGCACCTGCCATAAGGGCTCCAAGCAAGCAATCACCTTAGTATTGCCTCCACCATCTGCGATAAGATCTCCAAGCATCCATCAATGAATTCATCCATTTGTACATATCCATACCATGCATCTACACACTACACCAAGAAATTTTTTTAGAGCGTCCCTTTTTTTCCTGAGATGACTCTACAATAAATCTTTTCTAAAAATGGTTTCAAAGATAACCTATCTCTATTAACTAAAAAAGTGTTATATCGGGCCAGGGTAGCCACGACATAGAGCCGCCGCCGCCTAGGGTAGAGCCGCCACCACCTGCTTGCTCCTTGCTCTGCCACCGCCGCCATCACGCCTAGGGCCCTCTTCTTCCTCTCTGGTGCGTCTGTCGGAGTCCAGAAGGGGAGGGGACCCATCCTTTTCTTGTAGTTTTCTAGTGTCTTAGGGTTGAGTCCAAATAAATTTTCAGCTAAATCAGATGATTTTCAATCGGGATCGTGTGTCCTGCGATGATTTCGATGATTGCCATGACAAGATCACCATTGTAGGCGTCGATTTCAAGGGCGGACGGCCAATTTGAGGCCTTTTATCTACAGAGGGAGGGGTGCTTCTAGGAGCCCCATACGAGGACAGCGACTCTGGGCCATCGATCTCATTGTCGATGGCTGCGAAGAAGAAATCAAGGTCTCCAGACGATGATTCTGCATCCTATGTCTCACCCGATGATGCAACTGTCGATATTATTTCAGCGATTTAGATGTGTTTTGGACTGGTTCCGAAACATTGGACCTTGCGGCATGTCTAATGTTTTAGGGTTTGTCATTGGATTTGGCATAATGACTGTACTTTGGCTCCGGCATTGGAAGGAAACCATTGGGAAAGAAGATGATGGAAGAATCTAGATAGAATTATGTATTTTTTCATGTGTAATTTGGGAATGTACTGTGCTAAGATTTAATATAAGTCCCCTTTCCCTTTGTTAAAGAAAGATAACCTATCTCTAGAAATTGATTTCTAGATGAGGTTGATGTATATAGCCATCCCTAAAAGTGCCATATATTTTGAGAGGTGGTTGAAAACACTAACATCCTGTAAAAATCAATTTTTAGAAGCGGTAGACAATATGGCCAGTCTCTAATAAGAGGAGCAACACAAAAAAATCAAACTTTTGAAAATCAAGTCAAATGAAGACAAAATTTGTATCAAGGTTGTAGAGCTTTTGAAAAATCAAGTCCAATGAAGAGATCTACAACTTTATAGTTGATGATTTTTTTATATAAAATCATTTAAGCTTTCAAAATTATTTTTCTTAGATTTTGAAATTGATTTCTTAGATTCTGAAATTATTTTTTTTGCATTTTTCAAAGCACCTCAGAAGGAAGCACTCCCTAAACTAAAGTTTTAGTGCTCGATGAATCTAAAACTTTATAGTTTATTTTTTTCATTTAAAATTGTTTAGGTGCTGAAGTATTCAATAGGTGGAACCATGGAAACTAGTTTAAAAAATGTATTTTCGTAACCTGAATTTTTTTAAAACTTGATATATATGTAGTGCATCTATATATTTACTCACATGCAAAGGTTAGTATATATGTAAACTAAGTTTCAAAAAACTCATACAAAAATCACAAATTTCATTTGTACAAGCACTACAAGACAAAAAAATCTAGATTTTGTCTTCTAGTATACATGCACATGAATTTTGTTATTTTCATATGAACTTTTAAAAAATGACTTTGCATCTCAACATTTTTTTTGAGTTCATATATGGATGCACTACATATGTGTTAAGTTTCAAAAAATTTAAAGTTACATAAGTGTATTTTAAAACACAACAGGAAGGTTGTCTTCATCCATATCGCCCAATACAAAGAAGATGTGTGAGCAGGGGTTCCAATCGATTGTAACTTACCACAAGAACAAGAAATTCCCTTCAGATTGCCTTCATCACAAAATTGACATCTGACATAGTACATCATGTCTCCTTTATCCTTCCTGCCAGTAATATACTCACTCATATTATCGCCATCTAGAATGTCAATCGAAAAACACTTTTTGGTTGCCTTTATGCTGAACTGCACTGTGACGAAAACTGTTGGAGTGAACGATTTCACAGCTTCTATCTCAATAATTGAAGCATCTGGTTCTGTGCATGCCTTAGATTGCAATGCATCAGTGTCCAGCTTTGCCTCATTTGTGCGCAACCCTGAAAGGCAGTGCTCCACGTGCTTTACCATGTAAAGCAGTGTTATTTTACGATCTAGACGCATATGAAGCCTAGAGTTTAGGCTCTCACTCCGTTGGTTGCTCCTCAATCCTAAGTAGCAATTACCAGCATGATACGAAGCACACCAGATTTTCCTCATATCATACATCTGATACAACCATGACTCCTTATTTGTAACCTTATGCTTATCCAAAAATTCCTGCAACTTTCTCTCAGTTTCTTCTATGGACCAACAACCATAAAGGAAACTCCTGAATTCATCCTTGACAACACCATCCTTAAAATTATACACAATATTCTGCTCAATATGCCATATGTAGAGCCTATGCGATGAATTTGGCCACACCAGCCTGATTGCTCTCTGCATAGCAAGGTCTCCATCAGTGATCACGGAGACCGGATGCTTCTGAATCATGGCCTTGGAAAATATACTCAGCAACCACACATATGGCTTAATATTCTCATGAGAAATAATTCCACATCCAAGAATAACTGTGCTTCGATGGTGATTCACCCCAACAAAAGGAACAATGGGTAGGTTGTACCGATTAGTTTTGTAGGTGCTATAAAATACAATGACATCACCAAATGCTTCATAATCAAGCAGACATTGACTATCACACTAGAATAGTCCCTTTCAGGTGTCCTTCCCCATCAACCATGTACTTGAAAAAGAAATTAGGATCTCTGCGCTGAAATTTCGTCAGGTAACTGATGACTATTTGAGCGTCACCGACAGCAATTGTCTTCGTCTTATAACGATGGCAAAAATTATACAAGTCCCTTAGTGTACACCCAACCTTATCATACCCACCATACTGCATTTTCAAAATATCAATTATCTTGTGTTTGCGGATCCCAGAACTCTCCATCTCCACAATCTCAGCTTTCTGCTCATCGCTGATTCTTATATGTGAACGTAGCAGATAAGTAAGCTCTGCTGGTGCCATCGGATGGTTGTGTTCATCGATGAAATCCTTCACATACCACTGCCCTGTGATCTGATCTCGTGCAATCACAAATTTAGCAAGGCATCCAACACGAGTAATATTCCGCGGCTTCCGCTTCTTAATCGCCCTCTTCAGTTGCTTCTCTTCACGGAAACCTTGACGAATGCAAATGAATTTCCGAAGAGTCATCTAATTGTGGCCATTGTCCCACTCACAATAGCTTCTCCTCACACTAAATTCTTTCTCAAAACCGTAGTTGTTATAGAACTGAAATCCTTCTTCATTAGCAAACATCTTCCTAACAATTTCATTTTACTCCAGCAAAGACTCAAGATCCGGCATTTCCTCCTGTATCCATCAACAACATTAAACAAATTAAAATTCCACGGAACAAATTAGACCCTCCTAGCTCTAGCGGTGTGAACTGAAATGTATCTACCTCTAAAAATGGTAAATTCCCACGAACAGAACAATCAACCTGCTTTGGAATTACTGGAATTTTCATTAGGTACCTACACGAATGACAAAAAGTTGCTAATCTATCACATTCTAGGTTGATTTCTGCTAATCCATGCAAGGTAAACCTAACAAGCAGTTTTGGCAGCTTTCATTTTCCAGATTGGCATTGTCACATTCTAGGCTGTTCGGTAGTTCATTCTTGCAGCGGCTGCAGCTGCTCTTTCTCTCACAGACTCACTGTGCTCACAGCCAACAACTGCTGCTTTTACAAGTAGTCGTCCAACCCAACAAGATAGAAATTTATTAGTATCTTGGCTTCTACCCTAAAGCAAAACACAACTGAATAAACAATAGTACTGATTTCGTTTATTTCAGCAGCACATAAATACAGAAGGTTGATAACATCCCTAATGTAGGAGTAATTTATTACAAACACTAGATAACATGGATGAAAGATAACAGGAAAGATATTAAGGATCTTGCTTAATGTGCCAACTTTGACTAGCCATCTATTTTTGTCATTTTTGTAACTGACCATGCTTTTGGTAAAGATGTGTGAAAGTTAGCATCATATCGCTATGCAGTAACACCTAAAGGTACAAGAAATTCCATTACAAAGCTAAAGGTACCAGCCCAGACCATCAAAACCGTGTGAGATCATCTTGGGGATCACTAAAAAAAGCATACACTCTAATGCACTAGCTAGGCGAGCATCAAGTCTACATTGACAGAACATTGTTATATTAAGTGCCTGGATCATACACTGGAAACAATGAAAAATAATTTTGTGAGTTCATTCTTAATATTTTTCAGCTGTGTTACAATTAGGGAATTGCACAAATGCATTGCTGCGTTCCTAAGTTGAATATATAAGATAAATCAAATGCAAAACAAGTGCATAGGAGGGGAACCTTGGCCTTCTGCGATTGGAGCTCGATCGGATCCAGTGGCGAGCGCTGTCGACAGAGGGCATGGGACCACCGGCGGGGGCTAAGCACGTCTTCTTGGATGCTGCGACGACAGCGCAGGCGGGGGCATGGGGTCCCCTGCGCGCTAGGCGTGGGCACAAGGTCCCCAGGGACCGCACACACCAGGCGGGGGCGCCGGGAGGAGGGAGGAGCGACGGGCTCGGTGCAAGCGACGAGTGGGGGCGAGGGCAGGCCACCGGCGGCGGCGCCGCGCGATGGCGAGGGCGAGGCGGCGCCGGCTAGGGCTAGTGCGAAGGCGAGGCGGCGGCGGCGGCGGCCAGTGTCACGTCCTTCCGCTGTGGGTTCGGGGAGGGGGGGAGGCTGTGCGTGGGCTGCTGGGTTCTTGGGGAGGGGGAGACACAATTACAATACTAACCTTCCACTCTTAAAATTAATTAGAGCTAATAACTTGCTTAGAAACTAAGAGGAATCAAGAAGTACCCCAACCACGGTAAAAGAGCTCACTTTTTAAACTAGTTTCCATATTTTCAACTAATAGGTCGGAGATTTTCCTCGTGTATTCCCCCGGATAAGGAGAGTTCCTTCAGCCACACCATGCCTTCGGAAGGTCCTACTCGGACGTCTGAGGGCATGCGTGGTGCCAACCAAGACATGCTGTCTGGAACAACCAAACAGCTTGATCTCCATTTTTGCAGCATGTGGAACGAAGTTCCTAACCAAGACACTGGTGGTGTCATCTTCGATTCGATCGGAGGAATGTGCCGATCGACGTTGACAAGAGCACTAGCATAGAAGTGTGCTTACGACCAAGGGTTGACGACTCTTGACGTACAGCTGGGCGCATCAAAAAAATGTGTGTTACGTACATGACGGGCGGAGCCGGCGGTGCCGCCACTGACGATATCGGCGTGCGCCGTGCGCGTACCATCCCGGGTCCGGACTCCGGACGCCTCGAGCAGCAGGCCCTGCTTCACTCACGCGCGCACCCGGCTGTTCCCGTCAATACACGACGACGACGCAAAAGATACCAGATAGCACTTTGGAAGTGGCTCGTTCTTTCTGCCTTGCTGTCTCACCGTTCTGGTCTTCGATTCCTTGACATACGGCTACCGTTGGTCGTCGCTCACCTGCTTTATTTTCCGGTCAAAGAAAAAGACTGATCTAGCTACACGATCGTATTAGTGCCTATGTATCCACCACGGGCAGGGGAGACATTCCATGGAACCATGAGAAACATCTAGCAAAACATACTTACACAAGTTTCAATAAATTTAAAATGGCGCACACTTATAGTACACACACATATATATATATAGGTATACATTCTCACAAAAGTTGAGATACAAAGTCATTTTGTCGAAATTCATATGAAAATAACAAATAGAAGTTTCAAATAACGTTTGGATATGCCTTAGAATAAGATGTGTATGGTTTCCGCCGAATATTTTGCCGTGTACCCACACCTTTGATGGTTGTTCACACGCAGCGCTAAAGATTGATGGCCTACATGATCTAGTCACTACAGCACAAAAGCATTTCTAGAAGTAGCTCGATTAGATTTATAGTGATCATTTTATCAACAGCCTCTAACGCCAAGCATATATAAAAACTAACCATTTTCAGGGGCGGCTTTACAATCGTTCCTAATAATCGATTTCCATGGATTTTCTATGTTAGATCAAATTTTAAGATCGGTCGTCCCTTAAAAACGTATTTCCACAAACTAAAAATCGGTCATACAAAATAGTAAAAATACAGGAGAAACCCTATTTCAACCCCTAAACGATCTTAAATAGAAAAAACTTCAACTACAATGTTTTGGATTTTGTTAAGCACTACAACATTGATATATGATATGTCTCTATATGATGTTATCTGAAAAATTCAAAATTTTGAATTTCAAAATCTAAGACTTTGATATGTATATTTGAGCACCTAAATGGTCTCAAATTAAAAAAATTGTCAACTATAAAGTATTGGATTAGATCTCGTTGATTCTGCAACTTTGATATAAAGTTAATTTTCATCGTACTTTATTTTAAAAAATATGATTTTTTTTTTCTCAACGCCTGTTTCTATAGGGGTGATTGGAAACGCCAGCTGTCCTAGAATCTAGACGTGGTTGGTGACACAAATCTGATTTCCAGAGACGGTTTGTCTCTGAAACCATCTCTAAGAGCTGTTTTTGATCTAACTGCCTCTAAAAAATATTTGTGTAGCAACTGAGTATATCTAGTTCGATGCACGCGGCATGGTAGCAATTCTAGTATGGCTAGTGATGAGAAAAAGACAAATGCTTTCCTTAATCTTAAGGACAGTTTCAATGCCTGAACTAGAATATGGCGCTATATTTGAAAAGAGATGGGGAAAAGAAAAAACCAAGTCTCATATAAGAAAAATGTTTTTTTACTCATATAAGACAAATGTTTTGTGAAGAAAACAAATGGACTAGACATTACCCGATTTCACATTGGAAGGGGTGGTGTCTTCCTGATAGGACAGAGAATCAAGTGGCTAATAATTCAAATCGATTAGGCTATTGATTTCTGGACACCACTTTAGAAACAATTTGATAGATATATAATATAATAATATAAATAATATATAAAGCTGCTGCGCCGGTACTTTACACCGGCTTTGTGGACATGGAACGGCCAGGTTATTTTGTTTGGGAATTGAACTACCGTTCCCCTTTATTTGAAGCCCACTTAACGGTGCAATAGAACATATTGTGATTCATGGTCCGATCCACTTTTCAGTTTAGCTCTTCACGAAAAGCTAACTTATTATTCCCTTTTACTTAGAGGTTTGCTCCAACTCCCTGAACAAGAGATTTTTTTGAGGAAATATATATTATGCCCTTTTAGATTCAAAGGCCCACACATAAGTGGGTTTAATCTCAGGTTCAACAATAACTCTGGTTTACTTACCATGGGTATGTTGACACTCTCAACTCAAGAATTGGATAAACCACCGGAAAGCACCATGAGGTTTACAACACATGAACATGAGAGGTCATATTTACATAATTCAAAACATAAATATTGAAAATTAATTAACTAACCTAATTAAAATATTAAACATTATAGTATTTGCAATCTAGACAAACCAAGGGGAATACCCCCACATTTATTGCTTATCTACCATCAGTCCATCACCTACAATTGAGCTACATCTTGTTCTAAGGAATATCCAAAAGTTGTCTAACTTATTCACAAATAATCACAATGCCATGAACAAAGAATCCCCAAATATAAAGCAACCATGCCATAGTCTAAGTGTGAGTTAGAACACCACCTTGAATTGGAGTTACATTTATCATAACTTGAGCATCTCCACACACCCGACACACAACAATCCAAACAAAATTGTGTAAGGATCGAAGTTCAAACTAAGATCAAGATTCAACATTCTTCACCCTTGGAAAACCCCAATTTCCCCAACTCTCTAAAGCAAAGACTACAAATAAAGTTCCCATGGGAGTGTCAACATGAAGCAAAAGGCATGGATTGGAGGAGAAGAAATCCAAAACTTTGAAAATTTTTGGCAGCACCTCTGATCCCCTCCAAACCACGATCACAAAGAATAGAGCTATCCTCTGTATTCATGTGCTGCCGAGGAGGAAGACAACCCTTTTAGGTGAAAGTAATCACAACCAGTACTGATGCCCACATATGAAAATCGGTTGGCAATGTGTCTTGCCTCTAAAAATAAGTCGAGTACAAAAAATCATATTTTTCTAAATCAAGTCGAATGAAGACAAACTTTATAACAATGTTGTAGACTGTGTAGAGGACGAAGAGATTACAACTTTGTAGTCGATGTCGTTTTCATGTGAAATCATTTAGGGTTCCAAAATTATGTTTTAAGTTCTCAGATTTTGAAATTCAATTTATTGAATTTTTCAAATGACCTCTAATGGAGAGATGCTGTAAACCAAGTTGTAGTACTTTGTGAGATCTAAAACTTTGAAGTTCAAACTTTTTCATTTAAAATTGTTTAGGGTTGAAATATTTAATACAAGAATTGTGAAACTTAATATAAAAGGATAGCATCCTACTCTATGTCAAAAGTGAGTGCATAGCGTAGTGGTAGGGTAGGCTCACACCAGGCTTGAGGTATTGGGTTTGATCCCCACGAACCACATGCATGCGAAAATCGCATGACTTGTCCTGGGTTAATCAAAATTTGTATTTTTTGGCCGATTAATGATTTTCTAGGAAATGATTTCTAGAGGCGGGCCATCACCTACAATTGGGCTACATCTTGTTCTAAGGAATATCCAAACGTTAGTCTAGCTTATTCTTTACTATTCACAATGCCATGAACTGAAAAAATATTCTCCAAATATAAAGCAACAGTGCCATAGTCTAAATTTTAGCTAGAACACCACACCTTGAATTGGAGCTATATCAATTTTAACATGAGCAGTCTTCACACATATGAACCCCTACAATCCTGTCAAAACAGTGTCGAAAATCAAATCTGAAACTGGAATCAAGATTCAACATTCTTTACCTTTGGAAAACCACAATTTCCCCAGGTCTCTAAAGCAAAGACTACAAATAAAGTGCACATACATATACCATGATGTGGATTGAAGTAGAGTAAAAAACTTTGAAAAGTTTTGGCACTAGCTCCCCTCCAAGCCACGGTCGCAAAAGAACAGAGTTCTTCTATACTCATGTGCTTCCAAGGTCACTACTGGAGGCCGCGGCTTTGCCAAGTGTTTTTACACTCGGCAAAGAGCCCTTTGCATTCGGCAAAGGCTTTGCCGAGCGTAGCACTCGGCAAAGTCCGCTCGGCAAAAATTTTCTCGGCAAAGGGTCTTTGCCGAGTGCTTTTTATCCGGGCACTCGGCAAAATAATTTTTTTTTTGCCGAGTGCTTAGGGCGGCACTCGGCAAAATATTTTCGGCCGTTGCGGCGCTGGCCGTTAACGGTTATTTTGCCGAGTGCCCGACCCAGCACTCGGCAAATTTTTTTTTAAAAATTACTTTGCCGAGTGCCCCAGCCCAGGCACTCGGCAAAGTTTTTTTTTTTTTTTAAAAAGTACTTTGCCGAGTGCCCCTGCCCAGGCACTCGGCAAAGCTTTTTTTAAAAAAAAAATTACTTTGACGAGTGCCCTGCCCAGGCACTCGGCAAAGTTTTTTTTATTTTTTTAAATAATTTCTTTGCCGAGTGCCCCTGTTTAGGCACTCGGCAAAGAATTTTTGAATTTTTTTTAAAAAAAATACTTTGTCGAGTGCCGCAGCGAGGCACTCGGCAAAGAAATTTTATATTTTTTTTGAAAAATCTTTGCCGAGTGCGAGTGCCTTGCCCATGGCACTCGGCAAAGACCCCGAGAATTGCAAAAAAAATTTTACATTCCATTGTAACAGACAATATATATATATATATATATATATATATATATATATATATATATATATATATATATATATATATATATATATACACACACACACACATCAATCATCACATCTATATCACCAACATGCATTATATATCACAAGCACAAGCACACGCATATTTAATAAATTCATCGAAAATCCATCACAAATGCACCAAAGTTCAACATCACAAGTTTATTATTACAAGTTCAACATCCCTACTGCGGCGACGGAGACTGCAGGTGTGGCCCCCCGGACTGCGGTGAAGGACCGGACTGCGGCGAAGGGTTGACGTGATCAGCCGCCAGTGACACGGTAGCGGGATTGTTTGAACCCGCCGATGGAGGCTGCACAAAAGAGAAGAGATTGCATGTGTTAGACTCAAAATTAAAAATTTCGGCAGCACCTCCCCTGCACGGGGAGGTTTCCAACCTGTAAGAAACAACGGCACGAAGGTCAATAATCACAACGGCATGAAGGCCGACAATCCCAATGGCACGAACGCATTAAACTTTCATACTCACAGGAGTGAAGTGTCGAACCGGAGCTGGAGTTGGTAACTGCACTTGGACACCCGATGCTTGCCCGATGGTTTGCATGATCTGATACATATCCGCCATCTGCTTCTTCGTGGCCTCCAGCTCTGTGGTCAGGTGCGCTTGCGTCTCCCTTGTCTCTACCAGCTCGGCCTACAGTGTTTCAATCACATATTTTAGTATTGCAAATCTAATCAATGTGTGTAACGTTCAATGTACGACGAGTGAAACCGGAATTACCTGAAGTTCGTTGACCTGCGACAATGTTGGAGTAGGCCGTGCACGTATGGGAAGGCTTCTGGCCGTGCTCCGTGCCCTCACGTTAGAGAGAGAAGGTGCAGAGCTCGAGGAGTCGGCGCCGTCTGCAATCCACAACCGCCCGTGCTTCCTGCCTTGCCCCAGCCTCATGATCACCTCTGTCTCAAGGGACTCAGTGCTTAGATTGTGTCTGAGCCACGGAGCGCCCTAACCGCCTCCGCGTAGTCTCTGACCTTAGCGTGGACGCTCGGGTCAGAGTAAGCCTAGGCAGTGGCATCCGAGTTGAAGACGACATTGGATTTCACCGGGCCCATGTGGGACACAGCCCATGCCCCAAACTCCAAAGACCGCACGGGTGGTGTGTGTGCCACCTCCGCGAGAAAGACGGCAAGATGATTAGAAATCGAGCAAAATTGAGCGTTAGAATAGATAAATGACATCTCGTACAAGTGCCCGCTTGAATGCGGGAGAGTTCTGATCGCCTTGGTGGTGAGTTGGACGGTCCTCGCAGTGCGCTTTCGCTTGCCTTGCTCGTGCTTTGCGATGTACGCCGGGTCAAGGTACCTGTCCACGATCCTCGACCATGCCGATCTATGCGACATGCACCACGAGGCCGGCACCTACACATCATCAAGTGTTTGACATATAAGAAGATCAATTTTGGACCTACTAAATCTCAAAACGAATCAATATTATTCACCTACCCGAAGGTCTTGCTCCTTGGTCGGCACGCCACCTTTCTTGCGCCCGGTTTTGTTGAGGGGCTCTTTCTTGATGGACTGTAGTAGTCGACGTGGGCTCGGAGTCGCTACTGCGTGAATCATGTCGCCGACGTACTTCTTACAGGCTCTGTGTGCCGTCTGATCCACCAGGGTCTCTCGACCTTCTTCGGCCTTGAAGTACCTCTGCATACAAACACGATATATCCGTTCATTATTTCAATAAAAGACTTAACCAATGGAGGAGATGCATTGAGCTATGTTGTGAGACACTTACCCAAAAGTCTGCCAAAACCTGCTCCTGCTTGTTGTCCTGCTCGTCATCCGAGCCGAGCTTGTACCTGTCCCACGACCAGGCCGGCTCCCACCTCCCCTCTTTAAAGTCCACAAGGGCGGGGAAGTGTTTCCTGCACAGACATCCCAGGACGGTAGCGGGGGTGCGTGGGGGGTCAAGAGCACCCGATAGAACTAGCCAGCCCCTGCATAAGTGATTAAGAAAAATTATTAGTTTCTCTTTTGATTTTCAACGTATCATATGAAGTACTAGTGATAACATCTATAGTTACTTACCTTCTTCCCACAGGACGAACCAGTGGGCGTCGGTCAGGAAGCAGAATCAGAGGAAGGCTTGTGGGACCTCGCAGGTAGGGAGCCAATTGAGCAGAACTGTCCTCCGTCTGCTGAGTCCCCTCGTCCCTCGACGGAGTGTCTGTGGTCGTGCCCGTGGCCGCCACGTGGTCCTCCGGGGTAGGAGACGGGTCCTCCAGCTGGTTGAGAGCTGGGGGAGGAGGCGGGTCCCTCCTAGGGCGACCCCGGCCCCTCCCCCTCCCCCTCCCCGTGCTGGGGCAACCCGGGCCTGCTCTCGCCGCTGGGGGCGAAGATGTCCCCTCGCCTCCATCAGGAGGGCGTAGCCTCTAGTACACCGAGAGCACCTGCCTCGGTGAACAGTTGCCCACCATCTTTGTTCTGTCACCTGCAATGTACAAAGAATGAACAACAAGCGTTAGTACATACATGTCAAATAGTTCAAAATGAATAAACATAACAAAATTTAATAAAAAACATAGTATTACATGGTTTAGGAGTAATCTTCATGATTGGGGCCATAGGTCTCATCATCATTGTCAAAATTGTCCAAATGGGCAACACTATCCGAAGGTTCTGTGTCTTCTTCATTGTCTTTGCCTAAATGGAATCGCTCAAGCATTTGAATGTCCTACGGATTTAGCACTACATCTCCAGGGTCCTCGTCATCAACCGTTTCATTGTCTACTTCCATAGCGGTCGTCACACCGGGTAAGACTATCTCAAAGCTCCCTTGTAGCCCATCTGCTTGATAGAACTCTCCATCATATGTGTTTGTGTCGAAGGTGTAATCTTCATCATTTGGAACAAGTAGTTTACCGTGCGAAGATACCTGGTGCACAATAGACCAACCCTTAAGATGGTCTTTGTCTTGGCACGCGTATGGCGTATGATACACCTGCACGGCCTGTTGAGCCACAATATAGACATCTTTTCCTTTATAGACGGAATCATGCCTAATCTCGACTAGCCCAAGATGAGGGGTCCGTCTTGTTCGTCCAGGATCAAACCAATGGCACTTGAATATGACAGGAGTAAGAGGTACCCGGCCCTCATATTCAAGTTCATAGATCTCCTCAATTATTCCGTAGTATTCCACGCCATTAGTGCCCGGCGTAAAAACTTGGCTGTTGGTGGTTTTCTGACCGGGCCGAGTCTGCTCGTGTCTTGACGTGTGGAAGCGATATCCGTTCACGTCATAACCAGTATATGACTTCACCCTTAACTTGAAGCCGTTTGCAACCTGTCTCAACTCGTCACTCATGTACGCATTGGTTTGCGCCTGCAAGCTGAAGCATGATACATCGTTATACTATTGGAACGTACGAGCTACTAAGGAATATCGATGAACATACGACCTTTTGTTTGAACCAAGAAATGAAATCAGGCCTCCCAGCTCCCGCACCCTCTGAAAGAAGGGTATCATGTTCGTGTGGGGTAGGATCCCTTGATTGATGCCACTCTTGATGAACAAATTCCCTGTACCAAAGAGAATCAATGGGTCTCAATACAGAATAGTGACGTCGTATTGAAACAAGTTCATTAAGAACTTACTTAATGAATGGCGCAACCTCGACAAGGTTGGTGAACACATATAGCATGATTCTGCGCCACTCTTCTGGATCCAATCTCTTGGGGGTCGATCCACTTGCGCTGCCTAGTTGGCATTTGAAAAGGCTGAGGGTCGATTCAACTTCGCCAGCATTGTAACGAGGGGGTGGATTATGCTTGCTAGGAAGGTTCGGCTTGTAGTAGGATGTCGTGAAGTTTGCAACCTCCTCCTGAATGCTTGCCTCTGCAATGGAAGCCTCAATTCTGGCTTTATTTGTACATTTCTTGCGAAGAGTCTTTAGACATCGCTCGATTGGATAGCACCAATGGGCCTGCACGGCCCCCCCAACCGTGCCTCGGTCGGGAGGTGCACAATCAGATGCTACATCGGCAAGAAGAAGCCAGGTGGAAAGATCTTCTCAAGCTCACAGACCAACTCAGGTGCCATAGTTTCCAATTCTGTAATGACGGTCGAAGATAGCTCCTTGGCACAAAGCTAGCGAAAGAAGTAGCTCAACTTTGCCAGCACTAGCCAGACATGCTCAGGGACATAGCCTCGAACCATCGACGGAAGTATTCGCTCAATCCATATGTGGTAGTCATGACTCTTCATCCTGTTGACTCGCAGAGTCTCTAAGTTCACTCCCCTGCTCAGATTCGCTGCATACCCATCAGGGTACATTAAATTCTTGATCCATCGAAGTACTTCCCTCCTTTCATCGATTTTCAAGACATAGGGGGCCCTAGGCCTTCTCCACAGCTTTCCTGCTGTAGGAGGCCGCATCTCTAGGTTTGGCCTATCGCACAACGTCGCCAGGTCCACTCTAGCCTTAGGGTTGTCCTTAGACTTGTCAGTGTCCATGAGCGTTGCCCAAAGTGCCTCAGCGATATTCTTTTTAGTGTGCATGACATCAATGTTATGGGGCAGTAGGAGGTCATCGAAATAGGGGATCCTCGTCAAGACAGACTTATGAGTCCACATATGTTGCTCACCATATCCCACGAAACCACCATCTTCGTTGGGCACAAGAGCATCTATCTGAGCACGAACCTCCGCCCTAGTCCTCAAGCACGGTCTAGGGTCCATCACTTTGACACCTTTCGTAAAGATCTTGATGTCTTCTCTGAATGGATGGTCAAGAGGGAGGAATTGACAATGTTTGTCGAATGACGAATACTTGCCACCCTTCTTCAACCATATGAACCTCACAGCTTCCTTGCATATTGGGCATGGGAACTTCCCCTGAACACACCAAGCGCACATTAACCCGTACGCCAGGAAGTCGTGCAGGGAGTAGTGGTACCAGACGTGCATTTTGAAGCTAGTCTTCGTAGCTCGGTCGTATGTCCACACCCCTTTGACCCAAGCATCGATCAACTCATCTATCACAGGCTCCATGAAGACACCCATATTACTCCTCGGGTGTCTAGGGATTATCAACGACAGGAACACGGTATGCCGTTGAAAGGAGACACTGGAGGGGAGATTCAGGGGGATGACAAACACATGCCAACATGTGTATGGCGCAGCCATCATGCCATATGGATTGAACCCATCTGTTGCCAGCACGACACGTACATTACGAGCCTCCTCTGCTTTGAGAGGATGCCGCGAATTGAAGTACTTCCATGCATCAGCATTGGATGGATGTACCATCTTCTCAGGATTTTACCGTGTGCCGTTTTTGTGCCATGTCATCTGTTTCGCGGATTCCTCGATCATGAATAGCCGTTGGAGCCTTAGCAGGAACGGAAGGTGTCGTAGGACTCTCATGGGGATCTTAAGCTGCCTCTTCTGGCCATCGCCTGAGTCTACCTCCACGTACCTAGAGGATTTACACTTCGGGCAGTACTTTGCATCCACATGTTCTTTCCTAAATAGGATGCACCCCTTCGGACACACATGTATCTTGTCATACGACATCTTAAGTGCAAGAAGGAGCTTCTCTGACTCGTACAAGTTCTTTGGCATAATGTGTGTCTTCGGTAGCATATCGCTCCACACGGCCACCATCTTGTCGAAGCCTTCTCGACTTAGGTTTAACTCGGCCTTCAACCCCATTACGGGACTAATGGCATCCAGCTGAGAAACATTAGTATGATCGTGAAGGGGTCTCTGTGCTGAGTCCAACATCAGGTAGAAGGCATCTGCGGCAGCCTCCATCTCCTCCTTGTCACGTCCTTCAGCGAACTGAGCTTGGTGCATGTCATCCAGCATGTTTGCTACCCCGGCATCATCATCGAAAGCCTCGAGCCGTGGTCTCACCACCTCCTCCCTGATACGATCGGCTTCACCATGGTGGATCCACCGGTGGTAGCCTGGAGTAAATCCAAACTTCACAATATGTTTACCCATGGTTAACCTATCTTTCCTTCTTCTGTTGTCACAACCGCTGCACGGACAAACCACTAGAGAATGGCCTCCAGCACTCTCGCCAAATGCATGCTGTAAGAATTCTTCGACCTTGACTATAAACAGCAAGTCGTAATCGTGCTCGTCTCTCCGAAGCGTGTACATCCACTCACGGTCCTCCATCCTTTAACAGACGTATCAGCACATATGAGTCACCATCAATTGCATCTACGTGGTGTCCCTACTCTCTAATAGGTGAGGATAGGTCCTAATCCCACCCGCGGATCTGTAGATGAGGTCAGTTTCCATGCTCTGCTCCTATCCGAGACAGAATTTCGGCAGCACCTCCCCGCTGTTCTCCCGATACACGTCCTGCAAGGGAGAGTGTGTATCCAGAGAACAACAGGGGGTGATGCCAAAACACCGTCTCGGACCGGAATGGACCATGGAAACTAACCCATCTACGCATCCGCGGGCTGTCCAAAAAACGTGGACAATCCAAAATAGAAACGCTCGTAGATATGCAAAGACCTGCATAACTCCGATCGTATCTCTTTCGGATGGGAGACGCCTAACTAGGATCAGCGACCTAAGACCATGATACGGATAGAGGGGTTATACCTAGGGTGCCGGTGAGGTCAGGCTAGCGGGGCTGTGGTGAGTCGGTGCAGTGGCACCGCGACGCGGTGCAGGCAGACCCGCAACGCTGACGAAGACAATCGGGTCACCGAGGTCCCTCCGCGGGGGCCTCATCGTGCATAAAAAGGCAATACATTAGTGACAATTGAAAATTTCGACAGAACCTCCCCTGCACGGGGAGGTTTCAAAAACCTGCAAAAAAGATCGGCACGAAGGCCAACATCCACAAACAACGGCTCGATGGCCGAAAACCACAAACAACAACTATTACTACTAACAAGGGCTCGATGGCCGACATCCATTGCACGATTTGAATAGAAAGGGAAGGGCGAACCTAGTGTGCTCATCGACGGTGGGCGGAGTCAGGAGCGGGGCGCCGAGAGCACGGCACCACCGCTAACGAGGCGTGGACAGCGGCCGGGGCTCCTCCTCCCTTCTCCTCTCCACCTCCCTTCTCCTTCTTCCTCCTCCCTTCTCCTCTCCTCCCTCCCTTCTTCATTCTTCCTTCTTCCTTCTTCCTCCTCCCTTCTCCCTTCTTCCTCCTCTTCTCCCCTTCCCTTCTCTCCCTCCTCCCCTGCTCCTCCTACCACCCCTGCTCCTACGGGCAACGCGGCCAGGGAAGGGACGACCGGGACACGGCCGCCGCTGCCGGAAATGGCCGGCCGGCACCAGCCAGCCACCTCTAGGTGGCCGAGGCGAGGGAGGCCGGGCTGGGAGCTATCAGGCAGGCTGGGGCATGGCGGGGGGTGGGCGCGGCTGGCGCATGTCATGGGCGAGGCCAGCCGGAGGAGCTGGTGCGGCCGACGGCGGGCACGGCAAGACGCGGGCGTGAGGGCAGGGTTTCGCCATGGCGGCGGCGATTCGCCAGAGGGCGCTGGCAATGGGGGAAGTAGTGGCAGGTGTGGTGTAAGCATGGCGGCGGCTGTGGTAAAAAATTGAGAAGGTTTCGAGCAAGTTGTGACATCGGATGCCAAAAGCCCAGACATCTCCCACAGCCTCCACATGCGATAACAAGACGCCTCGACAAGTTTCGTGATTTTCGGACTTCGTTTGCATTTTATATAATTTAAAATCACATTTCCGGCAAGTACCTCGACATGTTACGTCAACGAGATGCTCGAGATTTCATGTGAGTTCCTGGATATGGCCTAAACATACCCTAAATATCATGAGTATTAATTTTTGGATGACAAAAGTCCATTATTCCATGTACCTGCAGTTCAAATTTGAAATATCCCGAAAAATTCGACGAAACGAAATAAACTAATGAAATATATCAAAAAAAGTCGAAATTGCCCCAAATTTTAAAATAGAGTTTGAAATACTGTCACAAGGCCCCAAAAAAAATTTGGGCCCAAGATCAAAAATAAAAAAAAAAATTTGCCGAGTGCCATGGGGGGCACTCGGCAAAGTGGGCTTTGCCGAGTGCCAGCCCAGGAGGCACTCGGCCAAATATGATTTGCAAAAATAAAAAAAATTGCCGAGTGCCTGGCGCTAGCACTCGGCAAAATAAGTTTTAAAAAATAAAAAAAAATTTACCGAGTGCCCAAGGCTTACACTCGGCAAAATATCTTTTTAAAAAATAAAAAAAAATTGCCGAGTGCCTGTGTCTGGCTCTCGACAAAATAAGTTTTAAAAAATAAAAAAATTTACCGAGTGCCTATCTCTGGCACTCGGCAAAATATTTTTTAAAAAATAATAAAAAAAATTTGTCGAGTGCCATGGGCTGGCACTCTGCAAAATATATTTTTAAAAAATAAAAAAAAATTGCCGAGTGCCTGGGGCTGGCACTCGGCAAAATAAGTTTTTTTAAAAAAAAATTTGCCGAGTGCCAGCCGTTAGGCACTCGGCAAAATCTGACGGCAGGTGGCCGCCGTCACGAGCCGGCCACCTTTTGCCGAGTGGGATCTTTGCCGAGTGCAGCCCAGTTTTGCCGAGAGCCAGGCTTTACCGAGTGCCTGGCACTTGGCAAAGCCACCTTTGCCGAGTGCTTTATTTTGCCGAGTGCGACACTCGGTAAAATATTGCTTTGCCGAGTGCCCCGATAAAAAGCACTCGGTAAAGTCTCAGGCACTCGGGAAAGTCCAGTTTTCCCGTGGTGGGTGGATGAAGACGACCCTTCTTTGTGAAAGCGATCATAATCAGTTACATGCATGGTACTCCATTATAAGTATTTCAAAATCAATTAAAATGTTGTGGCATCATAATGTGTTGCCTCTTCCTTCTTGCATGTATGGTACTCCATTATAAGCAAAGTAACTTGGATTGGTTGGTACTCCATTATCTTCGCTTTCTATCTACTTTCATAAAGGAGGACGACCTAAAGTCTTTGGTCCAAAAATTTAAATAAACTGATGACTACTCCACTACTATAAATCTCCTGTGTTCAGCATGACTATATATATGCGCAATGCAAGCTACTCTAGCAACTACTCCATAAGCCTCATCAGCTAATTAAGAGCGCATGCATGCATAATACTGCTTTCTGAAAAGAAAACAGAGCTAGCTACCTCTTGGCTCTTGCTAAGCACGTCATCCTAGCTAACATGATGGCCTCGACGTCCGGTTACACCAATCCACCACTGATAAACGCCTTGTCCCTCGTTGTTATCATGTGCTGCGCCACAAATTTGCCATACGCAGCGATGGCGGCGGGCGGCCGCCGTGAGGCCTCTACGGTCTCCGGCGGGGACGACGTCGCCCAGGACATGGCGATGAGGGCGCGGTACGAGACGTGGGTGGCGAAGCACGGACGCACGTACAAGGACCACGCCGAGAAGGCGCGGCGGTACGAGGTGTTCAGGTCCAACGCCGAGTTCGTCGACTCCTACAACGCGGCGGCGGTGGGGGCGCGGGGCAAGAGCAGCATGTCGAGTCCGCGGCTGGCGACGAACAAGTTCTCCGACCTCACCAGCGAGGAATTTGAGGTCATGTACCTTAACGACAACGTCGGCAAAGTCGGACGGCTCATCAGTAAGCGCTTCAATGGCAGCATACCGGGGTTCATGTACGGGAGCCTCTCGGAGTCGGACGTTCCGGCTAGCAGGAACTGGACAGCCATGGGCGCCGTCACCGCTGTCAAGGACCAAAACAAGTGTGGTCAGGACAGAGGATCTCTCTCTCCATATATATATCTAGCTATATATAGCTAGCAATTTCCGTTCATAATAATCTTATTAGCATGTTCGTAACAATCTTTCTGCATGCAATGTAAACATGCATCAGCGTCTTGCTGGGCGTTCTCGGCGGTGGCGGCCGTGGAGGGTATCCACGCGATCAGGACCGGCAACCTGGTCTCCCTCTCGGAGCAGCAGCTGCTGGACTGCTCCACCGGAAGGAAGAACCGCGGCTGCAACAAGGGCGACATGGAGGAGGCCTTCCTGTACATCGCCGGGCAAGATCATCGCCCTCGTCGGAACCACAGCCGCGTCGTCCCGTCGGCCACCAGCGGTGTGTTCTGGAACGGCGGGCTCAGCGAGGACTCGGCCTACCCGTACCTAGCCGTGCAGAGCAACTGCAGCGCGTTGACGAAGCCGGCCGTCGCCGCCATCCGGGGATTCCAGTACGTGCCCGCCAACAACGAGACCGCGCTCCGGCTGGCCGTCTCCAGGCAGCCTGTGTCCGTGGCGCTCGACGCCAGGAGCAAGGCTTTCCAGCACTACTCGAGTGGAGTCTATGGCGCGGCTGGCGTCGTCAGGTGTAAGAATAGTAGCCTCAACCATGCCCTCACCGCGGTGGGGTACGGCACGGATGAGCACGGCACTAGGTATTGGTTGATGAAGAACTCCTGGGGAACCGGCTGGGGCGAGGGGGGCTATGTCAAGATCGCAAGGGACGTGGCGACCGATGCAGCAGGCGTTTGCGGCCTCGCTGTGCAGGCCTCCTATCCCGTCGCCTGAATGCCTGATTGATGATGATGATCACATATGAAATCCCATTGGGCATGGGGCTAGACTATCCCTAGTCAATGCATAGACGCCCACCAACAAGGATAATAATAAAAAAAGACCAAAAATGTCATTACTCTGATACGGCCCCAAATTAACTTAAAGGTGTATTTTTCTTTTTAATTAACACAAACTGAAGTTGTTGGTGGCACTATCGAAATGATTTGTAGAGATACCTCTGTCTCTAGAAATCAACGATTTGTAAAGATGACAGGACCGTCCCTAAAAATCAAATTTCAGAAGTCACAAGTAGGAAAAAAACTTTTTTTTTGAATGTGGGGAAACCCAACAGAAGTCAAATGGTTACGTGATTATATCTCACAAAACACGCATACATGCTGCCGTGGGGGCTCAAAATCGCAATTTCCAAAATTGCGCGTACCTCTCCCAACCACTTCCACCCTAAAGTCACTTGTGACTAAAGTGTAGATACGTTATATTTAGTTTATTGGATTTTGAAATAATTTTCGAAGACCTCAAACGAATTCAAATGTAAAAGGCTTCAATTGAAAAGTTATAGATATTGCAATACAACTTTCTTTTTTGTTGTTTCTCTATCCGAGGTCGTTTAAAATTTTTGAATTGCAATATGTGAGGACTTCAAATTAATTTTTGCGACCATAGATTATTTCAAATAAAAAGTTTCTCAATTGTGATGTTTTATATCTTTTCAAGATCTGTTACTTTGGTTTCCATCATTTATCCATATGATGTCGTTTGAAAAAGAAAAAAAATGAATTTTAAATGTGAGAACTTCAAACAGAATTTGTGGGATTTCAATGATTTCGTATGAGAAAATTGTCAACTAGCTACAAGGTTGTAGATCTCTTCGACATATACAACTTTAATAAAGTTTCTCTTCATCTAACTTCATTGGTAAAGGTTATGAATTTTACTATATGATGCACGTATTTTTTGAGACGACTGTACATCCATTCTCCTCAAAAAAATGACTTTTATAGGCAGACCGGCTTGGGAACCCTTTTTGGAGGCGGGTTTTGATGATAGAGTCGACTCTACTAAAAAAAGCCTCCATTACTAAAAATCAATTGTGTAGAATTTAATACTTGTACAGGGTATCCCTTGTAAACTATATATATTTCTCTTTTTCGTTCCTTGTCTTGGTCAACCATGCCCTCTTCAAAGTCAGCCCTCCACTCTCCTTACCAGTCAACTGCCAGAAGCTCGCCCCTTTCCTCCCTGATCTCCTCAACCATAACAAAGTGCCACCTTAGCCACAACCCTGTTACATTATTGTGCTACTCATTCCTAATGTCTGAGCCATCCTTCTGGAAAGGGGATGTCTATCTGGATTTGAGTCTTTTTAGGGTTGTTGACACATTTGTTTGGCCCAAATGATATAAATCCAACGGTGCCTACTACATTTTCCTGTTGCGATGAGCTCACTGTCATGCAACTCATACCTCCCCGCTGCTAGAAACCTTCCATCTCCACAACCCTCTCCCATCACGCTCATGGGGCGGCCTTAGCAGTGACACCACCCAACTAGAATCCTCCACACCGCAAACAGTCTAAGCCTATCGTGGCATTGCAGCCCTACCCACTAATCGTTGCATCCATCAGACTATCCTGCCACTGACAACCTTCACATAATCTTATGCTCTTCAGTGAAAAGCCCACACGAAAAAGCCGCCCTCTAAATTCTAAACCCTAAACAAACTAGTTGAGAGTTTGAATCACACAAAAACCAAACGACCGAGAGCTCGACGTTGAGGGTCATTCAACATTTTGCTTGGAAAAATCTGTAGTTGTAGCCCTGTTTTGTACATAGCGCGTGGATGCCACACGTGGTAAGCTGTGTCATCCCTTCTCCTTATGATGCCACACCTGCCCTCCATAATCTCCTTTTTGATACATATTGTGCATTGAAGATCATCCTTGTATTGTGTCAATCCATCAATGTTTCTCACAAAGCAAACAAGCTATTGGCCATGAGTTCCAAGGCCATGCCACCTCCATCACTTCAAGAAATGTTGTGGTGTTGTAAACCTACAAGGACCCATTTGTACCTCAGCTTCTCGTGTTGAGGCACTTAGCGACGCTTTCTCTATATCGTAGGCGCGCCTTTGTTGGCCATTCCGTGGGATCATGTATCTTTTCACTAAGGTGTACCTTGGTCATCGTCATTTGTAGGAGCTCACCAGGTTTTGTCTTGGTGGAAAGCGGGGGGCACGACAAAGGCGAGGACACTTCCTTTGTCCCTCCCTCGACCGAGAGCAAAGAGGGGATGGAAGGAGCCGGCAGTCAGAAGCGAGGATGGTCTAGTCTAGGTGGTCCCCCCACTCAGGAATGCAACCAGGCGTTAGCTGGGGATGGTGTAACTATATGACCGGATTGCCCTTGGACTTGTGGAATATGCCGCAAGTTTGGAAAAGGTATGGGGGCAATACTGTCCTCTATAATGGCCGATGGAGCCTATAAATACTGCCCTCAAGCGACTTTGATGGGAAGGACAAATAGTGATATTTTGTACCCCCATACTCCTTTCGCTTGTGTAAGGAAAATAGACCCTAGGCCCATTTACTTTGGATTTTGGTGTTTGATGACCAACACAACCAAATTGGACTAATGAATTTGCAAGTAATTGTTTTATAGTTCAATAGGGTGCAAGACGTGACTTGGACAAAGGCGACATGATGATCCCATGATCAACACCATAAGCAAGACCCTAGAAGCACAAGAGAAGACCCAAGATATCAAGCAAAGTCCAAGCACAAAGTTGGGAACCAAGCCGGACGCAAGATCACGAAGAAATGAGCTCCGCAGAGGTGACTGGACGCGGCCCTAACAAGCACCGGACGCGTCCGATCAGTTGCTTGGCAACACCAGGCGTCGGCAGTTGTGACCGGAGGCTGAGCAGTAGTGACCGGACGCTGAGCGAATCAGTGACCGGAGGCACCGGTGACACTGTTCATCATCACGGCAATGTTTTTAGCGTGACCGGACATAGCGGCACTGGACGACCGGACACACAAAGTGCAGCATTCGATCATTTCTAGAGAGGTTCCAGAGCGGCGCCAGTGTGACCGGACGCGTCGGATCGATGATGACCGGACTCAGCCCAGCGTCCGATCAACGTGCACGCTTCAACAGTCGGGATGACCGGATGCGTCCGGTCAGGACGACAGCAGTGTCTGGTCAGTAGCAGAAAGGTGGGTTTTGTCACGAACGTCTACTTTCTCAGTGGGGCTTATAAATAGACCCCCCAACCGGCCATTTGATTGAAGTGGAGCTAAGGAAACATAGCAAGGGTGTTAATACACCATTTTAGTGATCTTCACTTGCATACTGCTTAGTGATTCATTAGATGATTAGCGTAGGTGCTTTGCGAAGTGCTTATGTTGATTAGACCACCGCTTATGCACTTGCTCTAGGTTTAGGCCTAGTGTTTAGTGAGGTTTGCATATCTCTTACCACTTGTTGCTTGCGCGCACCATTGTTTTACATCGGAGGGGCTTGTAGTCTTGCGAGATCACACCAACCGCGTTTGTGGTGTGGCCGCCACCATGTACCGAAGGGAACAAGGCCAGCGGCGGTTCGGCCAGAAGCTTGATAGTGAAGACGGCGGGGAGCGGTCCAGGAGAGGCTTGCCGGAAGGCACAACAGAGACCCACTTGCGCATGGGGAAGGCCTAGGGCTATCCACGGAGTTACCCAACCAGGAGCTTGGCTCTTGCGAGGGATTCCTTGCGAGGGGCTCCAACGAGAACTAGGGGGAAGCTTGCGCGCTTCTTGATACCTCGGTAAAAATATCGGAATTGTCAACGGGAGTTTGCATATCTCTACCTTACTCTTTAGCTTCTGCATTTACATTGTTTGCATAACTCCTATTGCGGTAGAGATAGCAACACACTAGCAAAGCCGTAGTTGCACATTTAGATAGTTTATCTTTTGCATAGGTTTTGCTAAGAATAGAAAAAGAGACCATAGTTTAGAGTTAGACTTTTAAGTTGCCTAATTCACCCCCCACCCCTCTTAGGCGTCATGGTCCCCCTTCAATTGGTATCAGAGCCGGTTGGCTCAATTTGGACCTTTGGCTTCACCGCCGTTGAGCCGATGCTATTTAGAGTGGTTGGGATGGATACCTCTAGGCCTCCACACTTTGACAGCACTAACTTTCCTTACTATAAAGCTAGAATGGTTTGTCACCTTGAGGCGATAGATTTGGGTGTTTGGATAGTCACTTGTGACGGGATGAAACCCATTAAGAATTCCGATAAACCCACAAAGAGTGAAGAAAAAGAAATTCATTTCAATGCTAGATCTAAAAATTGCTTGTTTAAATCTTTTAGCAAAGATGTGTTTAACCAAGTGTTCACTTTAAATGCGGCACATGAAATTTGGTTAAAACTCCAAGAGCACCATGACGGCACAACTAATGTCCATGAGCAAAAACATTGTGTAGCTAAACAAAATTATGATTCCTTTAAAATAAATGATGATGAGCTTGTTCATGATATGTATTCTTGTTTGAATCTAATTATCAATGAGCTTCATTCAATAGGATTAACAAAGCTAGATGATGCAGATATCATGAGGAAGATCATCTCCGTGCTACCACAAAAGAAATATGCAAGCATCATCACCATCCTTCACAACATGGAGGACTTGAGTACCATGACCCCGACCATAGTCATTGGCAAGATAGTGGCATTTGAAATGTCACGCAAGATGGGTCAAGAAGAAGCATGTTCATCAAGCAAAGGCAAAGCTCTCGCATGTAGTGAGAAAAACAAGATGAAGGGCAAGCAAGTTGAGACAAGCTCAAGCTCAAGCTCAAGCTCCTCAAGTGAAGATGAAGAAGAAGATGAGGATGATGATGATGATGAAGATTCAAGTGATGATGATCAATCTTCCTCCTCCACCTCCGACCTTGATGTAGAATCAAACAAACTTATCAACAAGGTGGAGAAGATGATCCAAAAACTCAATGTCAAGGGTGTGCCCATCCAAATTCAAGATTTCATCTTCACTAATCAAAGAAATGAGCAAAGAAAGAAAGGATGCTATGGATGCGGCGAGTTGGAGCACTTTGTGGAAGTTTGTCCAAACAAGCCCACACCCAAGACAAAGAAGAAGGTGTGCAAGGACAAAGCCCTCACATCAATAAGGTCATGGGACAATTCTTCAAGTGAAGAAGAAGACCACCACAAGAGGCGCGGGCATAAGCACTCATCATCAAGCACCTCATGTGTGTGCCTTATGGCACGAGGTAACAAAAAGTCTATCCCTAGTGATAGTGGCAATGATAGTGATAGTGATGGTGAGCTACCTTCTTATGATGAAATTGTGCAACAAAATCTTAACTTCGCTAAAATTTGCACTAGTCAACAAAAGAAGTTTGAAAAATTAAAAGAAAAACTAGATAACTCACAACAAGCTTATGCTACTTTGCTTGAACAATATGAAACATTTGCCAATCTTAATATAGAGCTATCTACTAAAATTGAGCAACTTGAGACTAGTGCAAACACAAATAATTGCACAATCAATGATGAGCAACTTGTAAAGTAAAATGAAAAATTAAAGGAAAAGTTAGCTAGCGCACAAGATGATTATAAAAGTTTGCTCACTAAAATAGAAATCATGTGCGAACATTGTAATGAGCTAACTAATAAAGTTGCTAATTTTGAAGCCGTCGGTACAACCCCCACCGAGGCACGTAAAAAGAAAAGTTCTATCTTTGACATGCCTAGAAAGGATGCCTCTACTTCTTGCAATGATTTATGTTTTGACTCACCCTTGTGCAATCAAGTTTGTGTTGACAAAGTTGTTGTAGATACATGCACACAAGAGGTTGCAATGGAGAATGAGCAACTCAAGCAAGAAGTGGCTCACCTCACCAAGGACTTGACTCAAGTGAAAGGCAAGACGGAGCAAGCACAACTTCATCAAGATAACACCGTCAAGGGAGTGAAGAAGCTTGATGAAGAACAAACCGTGGTTTGCTACGTGTGCCACAAGGAAGGTCACAAGTTATATGAGTGCAAGGTGAAGAATGGGGGAGGAGATAAGAAGAAAGAGAAAAACAAAAAGCAAACAAGCAAGCTCTCCAACACCTACACCAACAAGGTGGACAAAAAGGCCTCCACACCTTATCTCTTGAAGAAAAAGAAAAATTACAAGGTGGTGGCCATCAAGGTGAACAAGCAAGCCAACAATGGGGCCAAACGCATTTGGGTGCCAAAGGATATCATTTCCAACATGAAGAGTACCAAAAAGGTTTGGATCCCAAAAGGGAAGTGAGAAGTCCAATAGACTTCGAGGAATTTGGAGACTTGGTATAGTTTTTGGTGCATTTCATGGGGTGCATCACATTGGATCATGTCAATTGCCAAGTGGGTTAGTGAATACTATGAACCCAAATTCCCCTTCCCATGTTAGGTAACTAGATTTAATTTTTTGCAATCTCAATTAGCATCTAGTTCCTTTTCATGCCTAGGTTTGCATTTACATGCTTAAATATTTTGTCTTGCATACACTAGGTATATCTTATGGTAGGCTTGCTCGGTTTTACTCTTAACCCTCGGAGCAAACCTACATGGTTTAAATTGTTTAGGAGCATGGCACATAGCTTGTTTTACAATTGTTCATCTAATATGTGCCAAAGTCCAAATTGTAGATAATTTCTCCCGAATATTACTTTCGAAATGATTCTCACATTCATGTGATGTCATCTTTCAAGTGGTATTTTTTATTCTAAAATCAATGTGCATGCCTCCTATAAGTATTCCATACTTGTGTGCACAAATTTAGGGGGAGGTTACTCTACAACATGGATGCCTTGAGACTAACACCTTTTCAAGCTTATCATGTGTGTAGTAGTCTCATTGCAAGGAAAATGGAGTCTCCAGAGTTAAGCATCATACTTCAAATATCCATGACCTATTGCAAGTGGTATAAATCAAATTGGTTTCCACATGTGGTATTTCTAAACCGATATCATCATGTTTATTTCACTTTGGTATTTATATGCTTTCTCCATGCATTATATAGATTAAACTCCCTTGAGCATTAATTTGCCAATTATGCATAAACTACATTCTTCATCATATGTATGTATATATTTAGGGGGAGCTTAGTCTATGTAATGTGAGAGTCAAATTTTGTGACCTATTCCACTCCACATACAAAGGATCACAAAGTTTGATCCTCCTTTGTACTACTAATGTCTTCCTTTTCGGTGTTTGATTCCAAACGGGGAGAATTTATAGGATCAAAAGCAAGCCCGATCATAATAATTTACAAGTGGTAATGGTCTGAGAAAGGGAGGATAGTGGATTATGGAGTTAGGGGGAGGCTTAAATCAATAATGCCACATGGGGACATTTGCAAGGGCAAGATAAGTTTCCAAAGATGTTTACATGCAGTATCTTTTAGCATCATATAACCTTGCTCCTTTGCATTTCATCCTAGCAAGTAAATAGTTTTTAAATTCCAAATTTTTTATTATTTGCTCGTTTTGGTCATGTTGTCATCAATCACCACAAAGGGAGAGATTGTAAGGAAAATGGACCCTAGGCCTATTTACTTTAGATTTTGGTGTTTGATGACCAATACAACCAAATTAGACTAATGAATTTGCAAGTAATTATTTTGTAGTTCAATAGGGTGTAAGATGTGACTTGGACGAAGGCGACATTATGATCCCACGATCAACACCATAAGCAAGACCCTAGAAGCACAAGAGAAGACCCAAGATATCAAAGAAAGTTCAAGCACGAAGATGGGAACCAAGCTGGACGCAAGATCACAAAGAAATGAGCTTGGTAGAGGTGACTGGATGCGACCCTAACAAGGACCGGACGCGTCCGATCAGTTGCTCGGCAACACCAAGCATCGACAGTTGTGACCGAACGCTGAGCAGCAGTGACCGGACGCTGAGCGAAGCAGTGACTGGATGCACCGGTGACACTGTTCATCATCACGGCAATGTTTTCAGCGTGACCGGACGAAGTGGCACTGGACGACCAGACGCACGAAGTGCAGTGTCCGATCATTTCCAGAGAGGTTCTAGAGCGGCGCCAGCGTGACCGAACGCATCCTATCGATGATGACCGGACTCAGCCTAGCATCCGATCAACGCACGCGCTCCAATGGTTGGGACGACCGGACACGTCCGGTCAGGACGACAGCAGCGTCCAGTCAGTAGCAGAAAGGTGGGTTTCATCCCCAACGGCTACTTTCTTAGTGGGGCTTATAAATAGACCCCCCAAACCGGCCATTTGAGTGAAGTGGAGCTGAGGAAACATACCAAGGGTGTTAACACACCATTTTTGTGATCTCCACTTGCATAGTTCTTAGTGATTCATTAGGTGATTAGCGTAGGTGCTTTGTGAAGTGCTTTGGTTGATTAGACCACCGCTTATGCGCTTGCTCTAGGTTTAGGCCTAGCGTTTAGTGACGTTTGCATACCTCTTACCACTCGGTGCTTGAGCGCACCATTGTTGTACATCAGAGGGGCTTGTAGTCTTGCGAGATCACACCAACCACGTTTGTGGTGTGGCCGCCACTGTGTACCAAAGGGAACAAGGCCCGCGGTGGTTCGGCCGAAAGCTTGATAGTGAAGACGGCGGGGAGCGGTCCAGGAGAGCCTTACCGGAAGGCACACCGTAGACCCACTTGCGCGTGGGGATGGCCCGGGGCTATCCACAGAGTTACCCGACCGGGTGCTTGGCCCTTGCGAGGGATTCCTTGTGAGGGGATCCAACGAGGACTAGGGAGAAGCTTGCGCACTTCTCGATACCTCGGTAAAAATACCGAAGTTGTCGACGGGAGTTTGCATATCTCTACCTTACTCTTTGGCTTCCGCATTTACATTGTTTGCATTACTCCTTTTGCGGTAGAGATAGCAACACACTAGCAAAACCGTAGTTGCACATTTAGATAGTTTATCTTTTGCATAGGTTTTGCTAAGAATAGAAAAAGAGGCCATAGTTTAGAGTTAGACTTTTAAGTTGCCTAATTCACCCCCCTCTTAGGCGTCACGGCCCCCCTTTAGCTTGCTCTTATTTCACCATTCCTGTTCCCCTCTAGGCCTACGTTCGTTCATCAACCAGCGGGTGTTTGAAGATTCCGGTCTACAACAACAATTACTAAGTTCCGCCCTGCAAATTTGGGATAGATCAACACATATTTGGTAACTTTCTAAGATTCAGCAAAAAGCTTTCATGGAATGAAGTTGGATCTATTCACTTTCTTATATATTGAGAAGAGAATAAGGAGTGTCTCGAATTGATACTGAAAGATTTGTTCTATTGTTTTAGGTTCAAACCCCACCAATTGCTCTTCAAAAGTTTCATAAACCTTCTCAATGGCAAGGTTTGTTGATCGCCTCATCTTATTTATTACAAGCTGCTAGTCAAACATGCCAGATCCACAATGCTGCTTTTGTGAGCATAAAGAAGCCACAGGTTCAACTCCTACTGTTGTACCTATTGGTTTTTGCCACATCACTCCTACCAACATTGATGATGATGATGACGCTGCTTCTTCCCCTCACTACATGGAACCATCAAGAGGTGAATAATGCATGATTCCTTACTCGCATAATTAGTAGTTTCTTAAGCTATAATGATTGTTGTTTATTGATTAAGAACTTCGTGATTCTTTTAGCTTCTATTTGTGGCACATCCCTCACTTTTGTCACACCGCGGAACAATCTTAGAGATATAATAGTTTTCCTTAGTTGCTATTGTGTCACTAGTGCCAAACAAATCTAAGAGATACAAAGCTGGCATGTGAATAGCACTACTAATAGATGGGCCCTACTTGTGGTAGGACATAATTAATAGTTATCATACTGCCAAATAATCTTAGAGATAGAAAGTTGTTGCCTGGTTGTCATTGCCTCACTGCTGAATAATCATAGAGATAGAAAGATGATTTTGAAACTTTACTTGTAGATGGACTCAGTGCCACAACTCATTGATATCACACTGCCAAATAATCTCAGATAGACAGCTATTTCATAAATGCTACTAGTAAATGTGCCTTACTTGCATTGTCACCTAATAGTATTGTAGTTTTACTAGTAGAGAACTAGAAAATCTTAGAGATAGAAAGCTAGTATTTGAATGCTATGCTACCAGTAGATGGGCCCACTCATAAAAAGCACATAATTCATTGTCATGGAACTACCTATCTTAAAGATAGAAAGCATCTTCATATTAATTAAGAAGAATAAAAAATTAGGAGACACCCTTACAATGCCCCTAGAAAATCTTAGAGATAGAAAAGTTGGTATTTGATTGTTACTAGTAGATGGGCCCACTCATAAAGGCACATAATTCATTATCGTGGAACTACCTATCTTAAAGATAGAAAGCATCTTTATATTAGGAAGAATAAAAAATTAGTTTAGAAACCTTACAATGTGCCTCCCTCTCCACTCACACACACAAGGCAAGGTTTCATTAAGGTACCTCATATTCTTAGAGATAAAAAGTTGGTATCTAAATGTGACTAGTATTAGTTTTCAATCCCTAAGATCGTTTACCATAGCAAAGCGATGATAATTAAATAGCACATTTCATCTCTAAGATTGTCTAAGTTATAAAGTACCTAGCTTTGTATCTTAAAGATTGTGTTTCATAAGACACTGAGAACCAAGCAACATCTTTCTATCTGTAAGATTGTTTGTCTGTGTCTGTGGATCACTGCCAAACAATGTTATAGATATAAAATTATTAGGCAAATGTTATTAGTAGATGGGCCCCACTCTTAGCGGCACATACTTACAACTATTACCCTATTAGACAATTTAGTGAAACATAGAAAGGTACTGCTTTGCTATTGCATCACTGCCCAACAACCTTAGAGATAGAAAGCTTCCAAGTCTTAACATTATATGGGTGTGGGCCCACTTGTAGTGGCACATCTTGTGGACAGACTCAGTCTAGAGAGAGAGAGAGAGAGAGAGAGAGAGATGGAGAGGGAGGAAGGGAGGGAGAGCAATGAGATGAAGTGCATGCAAACAAGAAAAGAGTGCATGTACTGCTATACTTATCTCTCTCTCTCACTGATTTTGAGAGCAAGAATTAGTTTCTATTACTGCAGCCCCCAAGGCCTATAAATCCAACACCTTCCTGGCTTGCTTTGACACACTTGTGGATCTGAGAGCATTTTGTAGCATTCTCAATGGGGAATTTTCCCTTGATGCTTTGCCTATTTCTCAAAGCATTTTGTAGTATCGTCAGCATGCTGGTTGTTAAGTAATCTGCTGCTCCCCTATGTGAACGCACGGTAGGGGGCAGGCGCCGAAAGGGCTGCCTGCTGCTGCACTGTAGCCACTGCAAGGGCAAGCGCCGAAAGGCTCCCTGCCACACTGTAGCCACAGTAGGGGCAGGCGACAAAGTGAGCCCTGCTGTCACATCTAGTCACTGTAGTAGCATGGCAACCTGACATGTCTATGTATTAGAATTAGATGGGTAGAGTTGTATATATAGTTTCCCACTGCAACTCAGTAAAGAGAGCGAGTTTAGTTTGCCATCTCCTCTGCAGAGCTTTGGCCAACGCTGGTGCTTGTGCTATGTGTGTGCGCGCACACTCTGTTCTCCCTCCCTTCTTCTACCTCTAGCCATGTGTGGTTGGCAACGCTGGTGAGTGGTCGGCTCACCCGTGTCGGGGATCCAGGGGCCAACAAGTGGTATCGAAGCCGTACAAGCGCCGCTGCCGGACTAACCATTGGCGATGACGGACGGTTTGGAGATGGGCTACAACAGCGGCGCTGCTGTGGCTACCCATCCACGACAGGAGGTCATTGTGCGCACGGTGTGGGAGTTCAGCGGCACCAGTTGGCCAACACTGACTCACACCAACTATGGAGAATGGGCGGTGACCATGAAGGCCAAGCTCAGAGCCCGATGCTGTTGACAAGGGCACCGACAAAGAAGAAGGCCGACCCCAATGCCTACCGACACTACGGGAAGACGGGCCATTGGGCAAAGGAGTGCCCAAATCATAAGCAGAAGAAGAAGGTTGAGGCTCATCTAGCGCAGGCTAATGATGATGATGAGGCCACTCTCCTGATGGCGGTGTTTTGTGCGCTGCACGACGTTGACGCCAAGGAGAAGGGAGAGGTGATGGCGGTGGAAGGGCCTGGGAAGGCTCTGGAGGCTGTCAACCTCGACGAACCACGCGCCCAAGTCCATCTCGGACATGTGGGCGGCGAGCAGGAGTAGCGGTGGTACCTGGACTCCAGTGCCAGCAACCACATGACGGGCTCCAAGGCAACCTTCTCCGAGCTCGACGATGACGTGACTAGCACGGTGAAGTTCGATGACGGCTCAATGGTGACGATCCGAGGGTACGTCACCATCATCTTCAGGTTCCAGAATGGTGAGTACCGTGCGCTAATGGATGTAGATTACATCCCGTAGCTGCGTTCAAATATCATCAACATTGGCTAGCTGGATGAACGCGACAGCGAGGTATTGATCAAGGACGGCGTCCTCAGGATTAGAGACCGGGAGCAGCAGCTTCTTGCCAAGGTGAAGAGGTCCTGAAACCGGCTGTACCTGCTCGACCTCAAGGTGGAACAGCCCATCTACTTGGCTTCACGGCGCACGGAGGAGCCATGGTTGTGGCATGCCCAGTATGGACATCTCAGCTTCGACGCTCTTAGTTGGCTGGAGAAGATGGTGACTGGGCTGCCTCACATCGAGCACGCAGGCGAGCTATGTGACAGCTGCCTGGCCAGGAAGCAAAGAAGGCTGCCGTTCCTGAAGACGGCGAAGTACTGCGCAACAGAGACCCTCGAGCTGGTCCATGGTGACCTCTGCAGGCCGATCACGCTAGCAACGCCCAGCGGGTGCAAGTACTTCATCTTGCTAGTGGATGACTGCAGCGGGTACATGTGGCTGCAACTTCTGACCAGCAAGACCGAGGCGGTGGAGGCGATCAAAAAGTTCAAGGCGTGCACGGATGTGGAGAGCGGCAAGAAGCTGCGCATGCTGTGGACTGATCGCAGCGGTGAATTCACTTCGGTGGAGTTCGCTGAGTACTGCGTAGATTAGGGTGTGGTGCGACACCACACTGCGCCGTACTCGCCACAACAGAATGATGTGGTGGAGCAGTGGAACCAAACGGTGGTTGGCATGGCTCGATCCATGATGAAGGCCAAGAGCATGTCGGCAAGGTTCTGGGGCGAAGCGGTGACCACGGCGGTGTTCATCCTCAACCGCGCGCCCACCATGGCCCTAAAGGGCAAGACGCCATTCGAGGCTTGGCATGGACGCAAGTCAAATGTGTCCTTCCTCAGGACATTTGGCAAGCTGGAAGACAGGAGCACGCCGATGGTGCTCCTGGGCTATGAGGAGAGCAGCAAGGCCTATCGGCTTTATGATCCCAAGAGAGGCAAGGTGGTGATCTCTAGGGATGTGGTGTTCGATGAGAAGGAGACCTAGGACTAGGACGGTCCAGGCACGGGGGAAGCTGGCGGCTTCACCAGCACCTTCGTCATCAAGCACTTGGTCATCCATGGTGGTGGAGACACTAGAGAGGAGGTGCCGACCACTCCAGCAACAGAGCTGAGCACTCATGAGGCGGTGTTGAGCACTCCAGGAGTGGTGCCGACCAGTCCTGCAGTGGTGCTGACCACTCCAGGATGGGTGCCAAATGCTCCCGTGAGGTGCCAAATGCTCCCATGAGGAGCCAAGAGGTCTTGCAGTAGCGCCGACCACTCCAGAAGTGGTGACGAACGGTCCAGGAGTAGTGCCGAGCACTGTAGCTAGGGTGCTGAGCACTCCAGGTGCTATGCCGACCACTCCGACGGAACAGGGAACTCCATCGACGTCGATTGAGTTCACCTCACCTCCAAGCGACATCACTGAGTTTGTGGATGCCTTCCACGACGGTGAGGAGGTGCGGTTCCGCAGGCTGGTATATATCATCGGTGGCACAGGGCCCTCAGGCCTAGCGGATCAGCTACTCAATGACCCAGAGCTGCTTCTCATCAGTGTAGAGGAACCACCCACGTTCGCGTTGGCCGAGCGCGATGCAAATTGGCGACGAGTGATGCTGGAGGAGATGAAGGTGATCAAGGAAAACGAGACTTGGAAGCTCATTGATCCACCTCCAGGATGTCGTCCGATCGGGCTGAAGTAGGTGTATAAGGTCAAGTGAGATGAGCGTGGCGCCATTGTTAAGCACAAGGCGCGTCTCATCGCCCGACGCTTTGTCCAGCGCGAGGGCATCTACTTCGAGGAAGTTTTTACGCTGGTAGCCCGCATGGAGTCTGTCCGACTACTTCTGGCTTTGGCAGCAATGAAGGACTGGCGTGTCCATCACCTGGACGTAAAATCAGCCCTCCTCAACGGTGAGCTAGCGGAGACGGTCTTCATCAGGCAACCTTCAGGTTTCGTCGTCAAGGCAGTGGAGCATAGGGTGCTCTGACTATGCAAGGCGCTCTATGGGCTGCGGTAGGCCCCGCGAGCGTGGAACGCCAAGCTTGACTCCACGCTGGGTGAGCTTGGGTTCACACGGTGTGCAACCGAGCACGCGCTCTATATGCGGTGACAGGGGAAGGAGGAGCTCATCGTCGGCGTGTATGTGGACGACTTGATCGTCATCAGCGCGCATGCGGAGGACATCGACAGTTTCAAGCGCGAGATGGTGGCTCATTTTCGAATGAGCGATCTCAGCGCGCTCTCCTACTACCTCGACATCGAGGTGAGACAGGGGAAGGAGGCGCTCACGCTCGGTCAGAGCGTGTATGCCTCAAAGCTGTTGGAGCGGAGCGGCATGGCTGAGTGCAAGCCATGCATGACTCCGATGGAGGAGCGGCTAAAGCTGACGAAGGCCAGTACCGCGGCGAAGGTAGATGCAACACTCTACCGGAGCATCGTTGGCGGTCTACGCTACCTAGTCCACACGAGGCCACGCATTACGTTTGCCATGGGCTACGTCAGCCGCTTCATGGAGGATCCTCGAGAAGATCACTGGGCTGCGGTAAAGCAGCTGCTGCGCTACGTCAAGGAGATGGTGAATCAGTGGATCGTCTTTCCCAAGACCGGCGAAAGTAGGTTGCAGCCCACTGTGTTCAGCGATGCAGACAAGGCAGGGGACATCGACGGACGGCGGAGCACCTCTAGCGTGCTCGTCTTCCTTGGGTCGGCTCCAATCTCATGGCTATCGCTGAAACAGAAGATGGTGCCACTGTCCTCGTGCGAGGCAGAGTACGTGGCGGCGGCCACAGCGGCATGCCAAGCTGTGTGGCTGTGACGGCTGCTGGTCGAGCTGACCGGTGTGGAAGCTCATCCACTAGCACTGATGGTGGACAACCAACCCGCCATCGCCCTCGCGAAGAATCTGATTCTCCACGACCGGAGCAGGCACATCGACGTCAAGTTCCACTTCCTCTGGGACTGTATCGATGGAGGGCAGATCGTCATCGAGTTCGTCGAAACTGGTCGGCAAGTCGCGGACGTCCTCACTAAGCCGCTCGGCCGACTTCGGCTCACGGAGCTGAAGAAGATGATCGGCATGGAGGGGGTTCTAGGGTTAGCAGCAGGATTATGGGAAGAATTGTTAAGTAATCTACTGCTCCCATGTGTGAATGCGCGGCAGGGGGCAGGCGTCGAAAGAGCTCCCTGCTGCTGCACTGTAGCCGCTGTAAGGGCAGGCGTCGAAAGGCTCCTCTGCCGCACTATAGCCACAGCAGGGCCAGGCGCCAAAGTCATCCCTGCTGTCACATCTAGTCACTGTAGTAGTATGTCAGCCTGACATGTCTGTGTACTAGGATTAGATGGGTAGAGTTGTATATATAGTTTCCCACTGCAACTCAGTAAAGAGAGCGAGTTCAGTTTGTCATCTCCTCTGCAGAGCTCCGGCCAACGCTGGTGCTTTTGTTGTGTGTGCGCGCGCTCTGTTCTCCCTCCCTTCTTCTACCTCTAGCCATAGTGTGTGGTCGGCAACGCTGGTGAGTGGTCGGCTCACCCATGCCGGAGATCCAGGGGCCAACACTGGTTTGGTGAACATTGATATGCAGCTCTCTTTCATGTTCGAGAATTGAGATGGTTTTTGGTGAGCATTTCCTGCTGTGATTTTGTTGGTTTTTGGGGTCTCTTGTGTAGGTGAATTCATCAGCATTGAGGGTTTATTGTTCTCTCTGGATAGTATACCCTGATTAAGTTCTTGATCATTCATTAACATGTTTTCGCAATTTCAGTTTCATGTTTGAGGAAGGTTAGGATTGTTTTGCAACCCTTCCGGATTGTTGTGCATCTGAAAGTTTGCATAGCTTTGTGGTAAAAGAATGGGTCTTTATTTTTTCTGAGGAATGAATTCCTCTGGCGTCTGATGCTCTAGGGCCATAACTCACTAAAGCTTGCAACTTTACTGCTGTCCTACCTGACTAACTTCCGTAAGGAATAAATGCTGAAGATGTTTTCTTTTCCTGCTTTGGTTGGTGTTAATCATCGTGGACATAGCAGAGGTGTCTCCCATGGAGATGGCTAACATGAAGCCAGAGGAGATTACCCACCCTCCCATCATGGATCAGCTGGCTGGAATGGAGTACTGTGTAGACTCCAACCCATCCTGGGGTAAGTACTCAGGTGTCTAAGCTTGCATGATTCATTCATCTAGCTGTGTTATGTCTTTATGGTACTAAATCTCTGTAATCTGTTTGATGGCGCAGGAGGGTGTATTATGCTGGGTTTCCAGCATTTCATCCTTTGCTTGGGGACGGCAGTGATGATCCCCACCTTGCTGGTTCCCCTCATGGGAGGAAATGCCGTAAGAATCCTTTCATTGTTCAACTTTGTCACTGTGAATAGATGATGCGCTATCTGATTGTTTTGTGTCATATTGGTGTAATGGTATTTATCTTCAAACAGAATTTGAAAATTGAATGGTTAGATTGGATTCTAGTTTATCAATGTCATTTGTAAGCAAAAAGAGTTGTCTTTGAAATCGTCATGTCCAGTGTAAATGTGTAATAAGGGTTACTGGTATTGGTAGTGTTATTATTTTCATTTCACATGCACTTCAGTGCATATATATCTGGTAGTACTTAGTGTTAGAGAACTGATAGCTTTTATGTTTAAAACTAATATATCTCCTGTTGTGTTCACACTAATGTATGACTTGCATGTGTCCAGAATTCATCTTTTTGGATAATGACCTCTTTATGCACTGTTTTTCAGTGATAGAATATATCCTGAATGTTTGTCCGTTTGTTTGCTTCCAGCATGACAAGGCAATTGTGGTACAGACAGTGCTGTTTGTGACTGGCATAAATACACTGCTGCAAACTCTGTTTGGAACTCGCCTGCCTACGGTTATTGGTGGATCATATGCATTTGTAATCCCAGTCATATCAATAATCAGTGATCCCTCGCAGATGCAAATTGCTGATGACCACACAGTAAGCATGCAATGTTTACAGTTCTTCTAACTAATTAGTGTATTAGTATTCATCTCACATGTTTTCTCTTGTTGCAGAGGTTCAAAGTAGCCATGAGAGCCATACAGGGGGCCCACATAATATCCTCCTGCATTCAGATAGTGCTTGGCTACAGCCAGTTGTGGGGGTTATGCTGCAGGTACAGACGAGTCATTCATTCAGTTGATGTGTCATGTGATCTAATGTTCAATTACTCGTCTGTCCCTGTCATATACTACTAATTCTGTCGTCTTAGGGAAGTAGTCATTGTTCCTTTGTATGTGCAACTTTTGGCTTTATATTTGTTGACATTGGGGCTATTTGACCGATCAGTAGGTTATTCGCTGTTATTTATACTAGCACTGGGCCTTTGATGATCTACTTTGGGTTCTCAATTCGAGAAGTGGGCATCACTTTCAGGAAAAGTGACGGCACTTCGCCAGATTCTCACACTAGGAATGGGGGCATTTTTACTGTAGGGGCGGCTGGGGTTGAGGTGCCCCTACAGTGGGCGTCCTCGGGCCCCAGCAGTCCAGCCACCCCTACAGATGGCACTATAGGGGCGGCTGATAACCTGAGTCGCCCGTACAGTTAGGGCTGATCTGTAGGGCAGCTCAATCACCAGCCGTCCCTGTAGTACCTATTTGTAGGGGCGGCTGCCACCGGCCGCCCCTGCTGAAACGATCTGATTTTCACGAAGGGAAATCCACAGAGTCGAAGTGTATTATGACCGTTGTAGATCATATTACCCAAATTCTAGTAGAATACCACATCCATACAACGATAATATCAGAGTACAAATAGTGCGAAATTATATAAATTATTACATCGTCGCATTGGCGGAATCAAAAGTAGCATTCATTCAGAACAGCTTGAAGACAAGATCGCCAAACTCGAGCGTAGGAACGAACCCCTCAACCGTCAAACTCCTCAGAGCTATACTTCTCAGCAGGACCTGTGTGCCAAAATTTATCAGTATGATTTGTACTGGCCACTCCCACCCTATGAGCATTGCTTTGTGGAAATTGGATGCAAGTTGGATATATTCAAAAGGAACCTATAAGGCTGGGGTTTCCTATATTTTAGCATATCAAGTATATATAATAATATTTGGTCAAGTTTTAACACCATTCCCACACCCATTCCACTCCATTTCTGTCCAGAGCCAGGTTTCGATCCTGGGATCGATATACCACCATCTCCACATTATCACCACCATACCATCGCTCAGTCGATAGGCCAACTCTCTCTCGGCACTGTCTCATGGCCCGTAGCCCCTGGCTACGTCCGAACACTCACTCCCAGGGGGAGAAGAGAAGGACTCATCTCACTATCTAGTTTAAGTGAAACCCAGGAAAGGTCCATAGCCGATAAGTCGGCATATGTATCGATCGATCAACCATACACTCTGCAGAGGTTTTACATAACCACAAGATCCGCCTTCCTCGCTGACCATCGTCAACTGGGCTGATTCCGGCCGTTTGCTAGCCTAGAATAATGCCACTCTACCATTTAGCCCTGGTACACCCCAAGTCTAGTGTTAGGTGGCTGAAAATGTGAGTCATGAGCCGGGTCCAGAAGGTCTCCATGAAGTCTCGGAAGGGTGTGGGGAGAATCCTCCGCGCCCCGTACCTCCCTCGCACTGTCCGCTATCAACCTAGCAGTAGTGGTAATATCCTACCAAGTAGTCTGGCCGTCCCGCACAATATAGGGCGAGTGGTACGTAAGGCTTCCCGGTGAATCTGAGTACTAGTAAGTCCTTAGGGGTGACCAAGCCAGAATGTCTTCATCAGGGTTTCCATTTACCGTGCCACCATAGCACCTCCACCCTGGGCTCCTCCCATCACAGGTTCACACCCAGGGCCACCTTATATACCATTTACCCACCACAGGTATCCATTCCAGGGGTGCCCAGGTAGCACCCCACGGCAAGACTTGTCCCAGGCTTGTCGTATACTCCAACTTGGTCGACACAACCCTCACCCTCCACGCACCTAAGTCACACATGCAGCACTCTCCCCATAGTCCAGATAACACCAGTTTCCACCACGCATCAATGTAGTACAAGCGTAGTAGAAGTAATAAGCAATGAAATATAGCAGCGAGCGTGTGACTAGCCTAACAGCAGGGTGAGCAGGGGTAAGGTTGCGTCAAGGTAAAGGCCATCAAATAAGCATACTACCATGCAAGTCCTATCATAGTGTGATTATAACAATAAAGTAAAGCAATAGCAGCTCTACATTAGCCATGCGTAATAGGTGCTACGAGATTGGGTGGGATGTGGCACCTTCAGTGAAGTCGTCTCCGTACTCCTCACGGTACTCTCGGTCCTCGTCCGTCTAGTTCTCCTCCGAGTCTACAACCGATCGCATTATAGTCGCGTTAGCGACGTCTATAGAATAGCACAAAAAGCTATGAAAATTCAAAAGAGCCAAATGCACTCAAACATGGGTTCATTGCGTAGAGCTCGATTTTAGATGAATTTTGGTCCTGGTCTTGTATTTTTCTGAGGTCGTATGAATTAGTTATGAATTTCCGGAGATTAAATCCTTTTCTGAAAATAATTAAGGCTGATTAATTCAGGGCTGACACGTGTCACACTGTGACTGGTTCATGTGGCATGTAGGGACTTGGAGTGGTGTATCAGCTGGTGAGGTGGTCGGAGAGGTCGCCGAGGTGGTCGAAGAGGTCGCCGAGGTGGTCGGAGAGCTCGCCGAGGTGGTCGGAGAGGTCGTCGAGGTGATCGGAGAGATCGCCGAAGTGGTCGGAGAGCTTGCCGAGATGGTCGAAGAGCTTGCCGAGGTGGTCGGAGAGATCGCTGAAGTCCTCGACGCTGGCGTGGTCTCATCTTCGGCATGACGTCAGCATGGCGTCATCAGAGCTAAACCGTGGCTGACAGGTGGGTCCAGGGTCAAACGGTGACTGACAGGTGAGGCGCGGTTCATGGTGAACCCACCTGCGTTGGTCCATAGACTGCAGTGCTGGTCTATGAAGGACTTGGTCCACTTACTCCTTCCCAGGGTTCGATTCACGTGCACCAAGTGCACGGACGTGTGGCCGGCGAGGGGAAAATCCCCATCTTCTTCCCCCGCGTGCTTCCGCCGGCGGTAAGCACACCGGCGGGCACCTCCAGCGGCGCGGGTGTGCAATTAAGGTGGGCAAAAGCTTGGCCTTGCCATGGCGGGTGCCCCGGTGAAGTTAACATGGTGGCCGGGTGGCTCCAGTTGGCTGGCCGTGGTGGCGGCGGTCCCTCGTACACCGGCGAGCGGCGGTGTGGTGGCTGTGGTGGCGGTACCGGAGATTTGTGGTGCGCACGAGCTCCCCGACGCTGCTACAGCCATGGCGAGCAGGTCGAAGGGGCTCCGGGAGCTCTCAACGCCTCCGGCCATGGTGGTCAGGGCAAAGCAGAGGCGGTGGCGCTCCGACGAGATGTGGTGCGGCAACTCAGGGCTCCGGTGGGCTTCATCCTCGGCTAAGGTGAGCACGGTGTGTCTCTCGTCATGGCGGAGCCAGTCGGGGTGTCAACATCGCCTTTACCACGACGTAGAAGACGTGGTGGTCTCACCATGGTTGTGCTCTCGGCCATGGCGTGCAGGGTGGTCGTGCCGGTGTTCCCGAGCCGCTAGGGGTCGGTGAGGCCAGGCCTTGGGCTTGTGCACATGCGGTGCGTGTGCAGTGTGTCCAGGAGCAGGAATGCTCCGCCTCTGCATCCCCTAGGTGCGGGAACACGGTGGCGTTAATGGCGAGTACGGCTAGCGCGGTGAGCGGCGAACGATGTGCTTCACCGTAGGGCTCGTGGCGGTAGGATGGCGGTGCAGTGGCGAGGCGATGCTGTGATGAGGTGTTGCAGTGCCGTGCCGAGCAGCTACGTCGCTGTAGCTGATTGGGGCGGCGCTCCTGGCTCCGGCGAGGTCCGGTTCCACAGCGGCTTCCTTCTCCTCCTTGCTTCTTCCTCCTCCCTCTCTCTCGGCTTGACGCGGTGTGGTGCTGTGCCACCAGCGGTGGCGGTGAACGGGCTGAGGGTTAGGGCTCGCAGGCGTTGGCTTTTATAGCCGAGCTCCAAGGGCTCCAATGGTGGACGGCGATCGGGCGGTGGTGATGTGTGCGGCGCATCCGACGGCCCGCGGGCGGTAGCGTAGGCGCAGCGCAAGGGGGAACAGGGTCATGCTTCTTGCGTGACCCCCTGGCCCACGCCTGCCACGCTGGTTGGGGCTCGGTCGGGAGGAGAGACTGGCGTGGGGAGGAAGAAGGCCCTGTTGCTGGGGTGGCTAACGCGTGGGGTCCGTTTGTTAGCTTGTCCAGATGCGCCGGAGTGCGGTGCGTGACGGCTGACGTTCGGGTTCGGCTCGTCAGTGGCTTGTGCGCGCGCGGGCGGTAGGGTGTTGCTGGGCCGGCTTCGTGCGTCGCATGCGCGAGTGGGAGGGTAGGGGGGCTCGGCCGGGCTGGCTTGCAAGGCCGAGCAGGCCTAGGCTGCTGCTGCTCCCTCCTTTTTCCTTTTCTTTTTCTGTTTGTTTGTCTTTTCTTTCTTTTGCTTTGATTCAATTTTAGTTAGAGTTTAAACTTGAGCTTTGAGTTATGTAGTGGGTCCCACAAGGTGCTTCAAATGGTGGTCAAAATACATCCCATATATTAGGGTTTATCATAAATATTAAGTAAGTTAGTTAAACATCACATAAGGCAAAAGAATCCAAATCACAAGTGGAATTAAGGATACATGCATGATTTGTTTATTTAGGAATTTAATTACACGTGGCATAAAACCAAGCTATGCTTATGATTTTAACCTAGTTGGGTCACATCTAATCCAAAACTAGGGTTTGGCTTCTACATGTGTCACTCAACATCACATAGGGTTTAAACAAACAATTTTGTAGTTGTAATTTTTGGTGTGTGGGTTTTTGGGTTGTTACACCTGCTGTTCGACTGTAGGGGCGGCTGAATCACCAGCCGCCCCTACTGATGGCGCACGAATAAATAGCGGCCACCCCCTTCTTCCACCTCAGGACACACTCTTCTACAAAAAAGGTTGGGAGGCCTTAGTCTCCTCCTAAAAATTGCTCTACTAAGGGAGGAGGTTTTGATCTCAAATTCTTTGGTGGAGAGGCTCTAAAAGGTAAGAAAATGCTTTTCCAACTCTTTATTTGAAGTTTAATTCGTTGGTTAGTGAGTAATTTGATTTTTGGTTTTCTCTCTCTTCCATGGAGCTTAAGCTAGTTATGAGTGAAATTGGACGCTAATTTTCACTATACTAGGGTAAATTAGGTAGGGAAGTAAGATTGCACCCTTTGTTAGTAAATCTTTGTTGATTTTAGTGTAGTATTAGTGAAGTTTGGTGCATGTGTCATGAAACCCTATATCTAGATCTAGATCTAGGATTTTGTTTTTTTTTCTTTTTCAATTTTTTCTTTATGTGACTAGGGTTTGCATGTAGGTGAATGTGTAAGATTTTAATTGTTGCTAATGTGTAAAATATCCTCTACCATGGCTACTAATTATCATTTAATATTTATTTTGATTTCTTTGTATAATGTGTGTTTTTAATTAGTTATGGATAAATAGGCCATTAATTAATTATCCTCTACCACGAAATTGGAATGGAGTTTGCATGAAAGGTAGTGGATGAAATATTAAATGTTGCTAATTGTTTTCTTTGAAATTGTTTATTTGAACCAATTAATTTATATTTTAAAATATTTATGCATTAATAGTCAATTAATTAACTATCCTCTACTACCATGGTGCGTGTCTCAGGTATATACAATTATTCTCGAGTAATATTCTTTCTTTGGTTGTTTTGTTTCTATAAGATGGACTACATGAACTTTTGGATGTATGGTTCGTTAAGACACGACGCTCTTTTCCGTGATGAGGTGGACAAATTCATCAAAGCCGCAGAGAAGCATGCAGCGACGTTGAAAGAGAATAGTGACACAATTATTTGTCCCTGCAAAGATTGCAAGAACCTTATTGCATTTCGAGATGTGAGTACCATCAAAGAACATCTGATTAGGAGAGGATTTGTTCTGGACTACATAGTATGGATTCATCATGGTGAAACAGTGGTTGTTGATGACAGCGACGATGATCTAACTGATGAAGCTGAAACCCAAGCATACTTGTCCCGATTCACAGACGATCTTGAGCAACAAATGGATCGTGGCTATGGCAATGAACAAGGTGGTGGCTTTGGCAATGAACAAGGTGATGATGATGCTGGTGCCGCCAGCAATGATGGCAAAGCACGTGAGGGGGATGCAGATGATGGTGACAACTTGGACAAAATACTTGGGGCCTTTGGACCAGAAATATTAGAAAAGAGTAAGAGAGGTCTAGAAAATCTTGAGAGGGTGACAAAAGCATCGAAGAAGACTGTGTATGATGCTAAGAAGGGCTGTCCGACATACTTCACACTGCTATGTTTTGTGCTTGAGCTACTCATCCTAAAGGCTAAGTACGGCTGGTCGGACTGCAGTTTCGATGATCTGTTGTGCCTCATGTCACGGTTGCTCCCACGGCCGAACACAGTTTCCGCCAACACATACCAAGCGAAGAAGGTTATAAGTCCACTCACATTGGGGGATGAAAAAATCAATGCATGCCCCAACCACTGTATCCTCAAATGGTCAAATGATTACCCGGATAAATATAAAAAAGGCAAGAACTTCCTACCAAACCGAGTCATACAGTGGTTGCCACGTGGAATGAGAAAGTTCCACGATTGGTACTTGCGTGCTCAGATAACAGAACTAGAAATCTTACAAGCATGGATCTCTGCCGGCATATTTGGAGCCCCAAGTGGGCAAATTGCCGTTGAGTTTAAAGATATCCAGGCATGCTTCCACCTCGGATGAATGGAAATGAATCTAATTCGTATGTGGTGCCTATAAGTCCTTGCCCTCTCGATATGATATGAATGTAATCTTTTGATTTTGTTGTAACTAACACGCGCCGTGATTTGTAGAATGCAAGCGGACTTTGTGAGAAAGAGGCCAGCTCTAAAACACGGGTATATAGACCCTTCACCTATAGCATCAACAAATTTTAATTACCCTAAAGAGTGAAAACTAGGTTGCAAAGAACTAGGAGGTGGAAAGACACTTAAGGAGAAAGAGGACATCAGGAACAAGAAAATATTGGAAGAGTCCCTCAAGGTTGCGGCATACATTGCCCCATGTTTTAAAAATCTCCAACAACACGATAATATATGGATACCATACCACTTCAAGTAAGTTCGACTGTATACTTAGCTTTGTTCAATATACTTTGTTCGATGCAAAAGAGCTTATGTGTTCCTTCTATGACTAAATTCATGCAGCGATCACTGGATTTGCATAGGCGCTGGCTCTCACATAGCATGGCATGGGTCTTTGATTCAGCAGATTTCCCAGTCGAGACATACAAAGACTTCATAGCTATTGTCAAGACGTATACATATCGACAATCCTCATTTTAGCTACTATGTTTGTATACATACTTGTAAGGTTCAATGTGGGATACTAACAGGTTGCATTTGCTAAAACCATTGGAACAGGGCATTCAGGCACTATGTCCAGGAACATAAGGGGAGACATCATCCAAATACGAAGGAAAAGTTATATGTCAAAACTCTATGTGCGGTAAGTGTCATTTACTTTGGTACTCCATATATTACGTGTCTGTCAATAGCATTACTTAACATCTCCATATGCAAAACACAGTGCCCCAAGCAGAAGCCTGGGAGTCTACATTGTGGATACTACACATGTATTATGATGAGTACCATCGGTGGCTACAACAGAAACCCCAATTTGGTAAGTTTGAACCTCTTCGCTCGTAGTATGAAAAGTTCGCATATGTTGTGATATAGTAAACCTAAACTTGTTCTCTTGTAGTTGGAGAAAGATAAAGACACGAGAAGGAACCCATACAATGATGACGAGCTCTTAGAGATGGTCGGCGACCTTTGCAACTTCATAATGGACCAGATTGTGTACCATAAAAGCACTTACTATCATCTTCTTTCCGACTTAGGTAGTAATCCTCTATACCAACACCTTCGTGAGACTGATAGGCTAGCCCTAGGCCGTTGATGACAATATGAACTTGTGGTATGGTTTGGATCAGACTTTGAAACGGTTTGGACTTTGTTTTGCATGTGGACTTGTAGATTTCTTAATGGACTATGTTATAATGATGGACTTCATAATGGACTATGTTGTAATGATGGACTTTTGTGAATTATGACTTGTGATGATGTTCTAAATAATGGTCTTGTGTTTGTGGATGTATATATGTATATTTGTGGCAGTCAGATTCGAATTTGAATTATATATATATATATATAGTCAGATTTGAATTTAAATTATTTTTTTTTTGCTGGAAAATCCACTGTAGGACCGGTTCTTGATTGAACCGCCCTTACAAATACACACAGCAGGGGCGGCTAGTGATACAGCCGCCCTTACGAAAGTCCACTGTAGGGGCGGCTGATATTACCAACCACCCCTACAGAGGGCACTGTAGGGGCGGCTGAAAACACCAGCCGTCTCTATAGAGGGCACTGCAGGGGCAGTCAGGAAACCGCCCCTACAGAAACACCCTCTGTAGGAACACCTTGGAAAGGGTAGCTGACGCAGCCGCCCCTATAGAGACTCTATAGCCGCCCCTAAACTTCTGTAGTAGCGTGGGATATAGCAGCAACCTTCGGACTGACTGATAGGAATCTTAAAATGTTGTTTTGATATCACTGTTGCAGGTTCTTCAGCCCACTTGGGATGGTTCCAGTTGTTGCACTAGTAGGGATTGGCCTTTTTGAGAGAGGATTCCCAGAGGTAAAAGATCTTACTAGTACTATTTCTTTGCTGAGTCATCACGTTGTTAACACTGATAATTTGCTCTTATCCTTTCGAATAATATATTTGATGTCTCAGATTGCAACCTGCGCGGAAATCGGTCTTCCGATGCTCGTCCTGTTTGTTGCACTTTCACAATATCTGAAGCATGTACAAATGTGCCATTTCCCAATATTCGAGAGGTTCTCAGTGCTAATCTCCATAGCACTGGTTTGGTTATATGCCCAAATCCTCACTGTCAGTGGAGCATACAAGCATAGTCCGGTGCTCACTCAGCTCAACTGCCGAACTGACCGTGCCAATCTCATCACAACTGCACCATGGTCTGTAGACTGATGTCTCCTCCCACTGTTCTATATATTTTCATCTCATCATTTCACACTTATGGAATTTATATACTTGTTTGAACATTTTCTCAGGATTAGGCTTCCATACCCGCTGCAGTGGGGTCCGCCAACTTTCAGCGCAGACCATTCATTTGGTATGATGGCTGCTGTGGTGGTGTCCTTGATAGAGGTAATTAACACAATAACACTCCATTGTTCATTGTACCATGTAATGTTCAGTTAGTTGACATCATGCTGATCTGATTTGTCTGAAAAATATTTTGAGCATTGCAGTCTACGGCAGCATTTCAGGCTGCTGCCTGTTTGGCAAGCGCGACGCCTCCACCGCCATTTGTCTTGAGCAGGGGCATTGGATGCCAGGTTAGTTAGTTCTTGCCACGTGCTAGCTAGGAAACAATGACAAAAAATATTTAGCTGGAAATTCCTCCGTTGAGAAGAAGATTATTATTTATTTTCTCCTCTTTCTTGTGACGTAAATATGTGAAAAATCAGGGAATCGGGCTGCTGTTCGACGGGTTATTTGGTACTGTGAGCGGCTCTACGGTCTCTGTGTGAGTGTTTCTGCTTCTTTGTCACGCCAAGTTTGCATGAACCAATTTTCCAGTGTCATGCCAATGCCATGCTCTTGTGTATATTACTTTACTTTGCCCAACTCAGGGAGAACGTCGGTCTCCTAGGATCAACAAGGATTGGCAGCAGAAGAGTAATCCAGATTTCTGCTATTTTCATGATCTTCTTCTCCATCCTAGGTAGAATATTATTTCCAGCACTGTAAATAAAACGATACTGTACCAAGCTTTAATTTTTCTGTTGTTGAACACATGTTATGTTATATGATCTTTTAGGGCGATTCGGAGCATTGTTCGCTTCGATTCCATTCATACTGTTTGCTGCCATGTACTGTGTGTTGTTTGGCTATGTTGGTACGTACTTACTTTACTTGCAGATGTCAAAAGGAAATTTTTATGTCTCCATAGTTTGTTACTGTCTTTGCTACTTCACCAGATTTCAGCTCTCAAAAAAAAAAGAGCTGCTGCCTTACTTAATTGAGCGGCAGAGCTCCTACCTTTTATTTAAAAAAAAAGATTTCAGCTCTCCAAAGTCCAAACCGACCCCTTTGTTTTGGTGTTGTCAGGTGCTGTGGGGCTCTCCTTTATGCAGTTCACAAACATGAACTCGACGCGCAACCTCTTCGCCCTCGGCATCTCACTCTACCTTGGCATCTCCATCCCGAACTACTTCCACCAGTTCACGACGAGCTATCGCCGTGAACCGGTGCACACTAGAGCTGGATGGGTATGTGATCACTGATCCTTCTCCCAGCTTAGCTGAAAACTTTGATCTCTGAAGTCTGAACTAGACCTTAACCGTTTTTGTGCATGCGACATGCAGTTCAACGACCTCATCAACACCGTCTTCTCGTCGCCGGCCACCGTCGGGTTCATCGTCTCGATGGTGCTGGACAACACCCTGCAGGCGAGGAACAGAGACAGGGACTGTGGGATGCCATGGTGGGCGAGGTTCCGGACGTTCCGCGGCGACAGCCGGACTGTGGAGTTCTACAATCTGCCGTTCAGTCTCAACCGCTTCTTCCCGGCTTCGTGAGTCAACAGTAGGATTCTAGTGAAAGACTGAAGCCAACCGTAGAGTGAGTCTAGCCAACAGTATCATTGTAACTATGGTTTGGCTTCCATAGATATTAGAGAAGAAGAGGAGTTAGGACTAGTGGAGGCAGAAGAAGGCATTGTACTCCCTCCATTTTAAATTATAAGACGTTTGTATCTGTTGGGATGTTCCTTCATTCAAGCTGGGGTGGTTATGCTTGTACATACTTCGTTTGGTTGTCGGAAATGAGCAATGAGAATCGATTATATATTTCAGGTTCACTTTCTTGCTCTTGCGTAATTTTTTTAGCATTCGGTTATGAATTATGAAAGCATTTAAAAAGCACTGTTTACATGAAGAGAGAGCCGCATTTTTTAGTATTCAACACTCAAGAAATAATCCTTTTTTTACGGAAATGGTCTAAGTATTACTTTGTTATATATAATGAGGTGGGCTCATTTAGCAGCTCAATGTCATATTGTCATGGAACTAAAAAGTCATGTGCTCATGTACCAATTTTAATATGGGTAGAACATTCATGTATCACAGTGGCTGCGGTTGCTAAATGTGTTATTACTGTTTTGGTGACTAGTGAAATGCACTCCCTAGCTTATTTAGGGGGGTTTTTGGTTTGATAAACAAGTGATATAGTGTAGCATTAGTTCATTATTCTTATATTTGGTGCAATCACTCCACTGCTTATTATACTCGTACTAATTATTAGCTTGTGAGAATGAGGTAATCATGAATTAACTTATTCCATTATGCAAATCAAACAGAAAAGTGAGAAATGGGAAGATGACGAACAACTTCATTCCTTAAACCAAACGTCCTATAAAAGTTTGAACAATGATTTTATTTTATTTATTTACAATATACAATGAAACAATATAGAATTCTACAATGCTCTTACAAGTAGTTGATACAGCAAACTTAATCACGTGTTCTTTACATTGGAGTAATTAAATAAATCTTATAAGATCTGAAGCAAAAAAAAAAAAAGAGTTGATCTTAGAAGTTCAAACTTTTTTATTGTAATTTTTAAATAATTTCTCGTGAATATTACTAGCCTTGTGAAAAATATGCTGCGTCAGCTAATGAAGTGTAAGGGTTAAAAATTCTTGTGAAAAATATGCTGCGTCAGCTGATGAAGTGTAAGGGCAAAAAAATTTGGGGGGCTAAAATATCCGACCTGCCGGATTTGAACTAGCGACCTAAGGATTCATCTGCACCGACTACAGTCCTTATGAAAACACTGCTCGGCTTTATAATATACTGAGGACATGTTTGTTTATGAAAAACACTGCTCCGCTCTACAATGCTCGTGAGAATACAAGTTTTCATGAACTTAGATCATGGAGCTCCTTCTTTCCTCGTATTGTTGTTACGCTAGTTGTTTCTGAATTAAACTACTACCATGTAAAATGCTGCCAACAATTATTTTATTGGTCAAACTTTGTAGGTACCTCACACGTAAATTTGTACTCCCTCTGGTTTCCTAAAGGATGTCATTTTGGACAGCAACACGGTCTCCAAAAGACAACTTTGACCGTTACTTTTTGCTATAAAATATTTATAAAATATAGTCAATATATACTTTTATGAAACTATATTTCAACATAAATCTACTTACATCACTTTCATATTTTTAAATTCAACCCAAAATAATTTATTTGTAGTTAAAGTTCAAAATATTTGACTTAAGACAACCTCAAAACAACATCCTTTAGAAAACCGGAGGGAGCAGGTGTCATGGGAACTAGCATATCCACTGGCCTATAGCCTATTGGTGGATCTAGAAATAAATGCTACGAGGGGCTCATTCAACTTTCGTCTCTAGTCTCTCCTTTCAAGTTTTCAAGCTGCATCTAGCCTCTCCTTTCAAGTTTTTCACAAGCTGCTGTTTTACCTCTAGTCTCATGCAATGGTGGGAGGGATATTCTTCGAGTCTCATCTCACCCGGTGCACGTAAAATTATGATAAAATTGTTGGAGTAAGAGTCTATTGGAGACACGAAAGATATAATCCCTCCATAATGGTAATTTAAGTCGTTTTAGACAAGGTTTGGGTCAAACTTTGGGAATATAAATTATGAATAACTTTTAAGTTGTTGAGTTTGGAAATATGAAAATCTTGAAAAGTACTTTCATAAAAAAAATATACATATATCACTTTCCAATAAATATTTTTATAAAAATAAGAAGTCAGAGTTATGCTTTGAATGTCGTGTCGCTGTCCAAAACGACTTCAATTACTAGTACGGAGGGCAAAGAGAATGTTAGTTGAATGGCTCTGTAAATAAAATTCCCATAAAGATATAGAGATCGAAAATAGAGTCAACTTGTTAGCTCACATGAACTTCTAAAAATATAAAAATAAAATATACTAACATGCTAGTATAACATGTAAGCATAGACACATGAATCATAGAAAAGTATTTGAGTTAAGCTCTCCATGAAGAGCTAACATTATCATGGCAAAATATTCAGTGCAAAACCACATGTTCATTCAATCGTGAAACCCCATTGAAAAACATAATCAAAAGTTTTCAAAATTTTTGAAACTGTGCACATCCATAGTGCATTTATCGATAAATATTACCACAAAATTTGAGGTTCAAATAAAAATTCAAACAAAAATAACAAATTTGAAGTGCATATGCATTAGAAGACAAATTCCTAAAATCTTTGTCTTCTAGTGCATATGCATCTCAAATTTGTTATTTTTGTATGAATTTTCTTGATAAAGTTTGAATATCAAATTTTGTGGTAGTGTTCATCAATAGATGCACTATTTATGTCTTGTAGTTTCATTTTTTGTGAAAACTTCTAATTATGTTTCTTCAATGGGGTTTCTGATTGCAATCAAGATGTAGTTTGCATCGACTATTTTGCCACTTATCATCTCTCTCCTTACTTGATAAAATATTCTATAAGCTACCACTGTTGGTCTGTTGCATCTGTCTTAGAGTTGAGTTGAGACATGCTAGTTATGCTCAGTGCTGTTGTTTTTCCTTTTCAATATCCTTCCTCCATCCCAAAATACTTCAACTTACAAATTTCATCTTAACACATAGTTGACCTTCTCACTTCCTAATACAACTTTCTCCCCTCCCAATACATCTTTTTATTTTTCCAATTCATTTCTATTTCTCTCTCTCTCTCTCTCTCACCACATCTTTTTACTCATTCTAAATTCTTGGGTCAGTCTTAGTAGTGAGTTTCATAGTGTTGTTACCAAGATTGACACATTGATTTTATGCTCATCAAAGGTTCTTCATACCAGGAGAAATAACAACATCGAGAGCAAGCCACTGAGCACGAGCATGACAATGGAACCAGAGGATCCAACGTTTCAGCTATTACAAGAAATTACAGATGATTTCTCTGAGGAGAGACGAATTGGTGCAGGATCATATGGAGATGTTTACAAGGTCAGACTTGAGCATGCATGGTCTTTTTACAAACTGTGGTGCATTGCTTCAGAACAATATACCTATACGACATGATGTTAGTGTTACTGCAAATGTAAAGTAGGCAACCAGCTGACATAAAAACTTATTGCTGTGTGCCCAGCTGCCCGAGGCCCCAAGCCATATTCTGATGTGGTTATAAGTTGTAGTTAGAAAAGGTCAATTTGCGTTATTGGGTACTAACGGAACATCTTTAACAGGGAGTGACTAAAATGGGGAGGATGTTGCTGTGAAGATGCCTAAAGAAAATCTACAACTTGATGATCAGCAGTTCGCAAACGAGTTTCATAACCTCAAGATGCTTAAGCATCAAAATATTGTGCAGATTCTTGGCTACTGCTATGAAACAAAGAAAACACCTACAAAGTATAATGGAAAGACGGTGCTCGCTGAAAAGACATACAGAGCCCTCTGCTTCGAGTATTTGCACAATGGGAGCCTCTGAAAAGCATCTTTGTGGTATGGTTATGCTCATTTTACTATATCTTTGAAGAAAGCCTTTTCTGTATATATATACTAGCAATTGATTGATCGATTGGTAATCACCTCGTTTGCTACCACAGATGAGTTTCCTGGATTTGATTGGCACACTAGGTACAAAATTATTAAGGGACTTGTGAAGGTTTGAAACATATTCATGAGGAGCTGGCGGAACCTCTTTACCACTTGGACCTAAAACCTGAAAATATATTGCTAGATAAGAACATGGTGCCAAAAATTGTAGATTTTGGTTTGTCCAGGATCTTTGGTAAAGAACTAGCTCGGACCACACGAAGTCCTGTAGGAACACTGTAAGTTGAATGCCTGATTTGGACATATCTTATTTCTAATACATCGAAAGTGACTTGTAAATTACTAATCTCATTTGTATGTGATGCAAGTGCAGTGGATACCAGCCACCAGAATACATCGAGAGAGGTGAAATTTCGAAACGGTTTGACATATACAGCTTAGATGTCATGATGATAAAGATACTGACAGGACCTGAGGGCTACTCCAACTGTGCATACATGCAAAACGATGGTTTTATTGATCTGGTGAGAAATGATATTTGTTTTTTTTTGTTATTAAAAGTATCAATTCAGTAAATAAACCAAATTAAAAGCATGGAAATATGCTGCAACTGAATTGATTGATTGATGGGAGATTATATATATATATATATATACACACACGTACTATTATGTAGCTGGCCACAAAATAAGTTATTATGTGGCCACTTTGAGTTACAATAATTACTATACTAATTTACGAGATTATGGTAACTCCCTGATTTACTATAGCGTTCATCCTATGGTTAAACTTATAGAATCAATGCGTACCGTAGGATGACCGTTGACCGGACCTTAATCAATCAGCACGCCAACAGGACCAGAGGCTGACTGCTAAACATAAGGCCTAAGCCCAATACCACTAACCTGCCTTTCTAACACAAACGTTACACATTTACATCCAGATGGTATCAACCCATGCTGACAGTTTATTTCGCAGGTACAAAAGAACTGGAGGAACAGGTTGCAGGCAACATGGAGTGGTTCATCGCTAGAAGCATACTGCCACCAAGTAAAAATATGTGCTCAGATGGCACTGAACTGCGTGGAGGAAGACAGCCAGGAAAGGCCCGACATAGTGAAGATCATTGATGCACTGAGTGAGATCGAAAGAAACATCAGCAAGGTAATTCATATAAATGGTGATTTATTTTTGAATAAAAATCCTTTGTAAATGAAAAAGTCGGAACATTAAGTCACCAAAACATTTCACTATGTGTTCAATTATGTTTACAATGTTTGTCCAGTTTGTTAGGAGCTGCAGTTCCATAATATTATTTTTTTCTGCATTAAAAACCATAATAATAAAGTGTAGTTTCTCTATCTTGTAAACCTAAAACTCATGAGGTGGAATAAAATAGTTAATAGGGACAATGCTCAGTTTCATTAGTGTGTATATGTTTTCTTTTGCCTGCAATTTTAAGCCATATTTGTGATATGTCTCTAAAGTTTATTGCTTTGAATTAGTTACATTTTACTTGGTTCGCACCTAAAGTCAAAGTGTTGTACTCAACTTTATAAAATCCTTAGTTGGTGCTGCCATATAACCAGATGTCAAGTTCTTTCCCTTTAATATGCACTGCCTGATTAAATTAGTTACATTTTACTTGGTTCGCACCTAAAGTCAAAGTATTCTACTGAGTACCCAAACAACTTTATAAAAATCCTTAGTTGGTACTTCCATATAACCAGATATCAAGTTCTTTCCTTTAATGTACACTGCCTGAATAAACAGAACATAGTTCTACTAGTTGAGCCAATCAAGCTTCAGTTCCCGGAAGAGGCAGACAGTTCACAGATTGCATGCTCGCTGCAGCTAACCAACAACACAGATAAACATGTTATCTTTAGGCTGGTGACCAAGAATCCAGAGTATTTCAAGGGTTCCTTCTGTGGCGTTGTAACTAGGGGTGAAAAGTACTCTCTTGCTGTGACTAGGTGCAACAAGCTGCTGAAACCACAAGTGAACAGAGATGAATACTTAACCCTGGAGAGCAGCATGGCAAGCGATCACGAAATACAGTATGCAATATCTGATCATGTGGACAGTCACACACGTTTCTTTGTGGAAGCCATAGAAACGGGCCGTGAGATACATCGAGTAAAATTGACAGTTTCTTATATACCAGCACAAGGGAAGGCCCCAACTAAGGTGAGTTCCTTGACATACAAAATTCATGAATTATCCTGGTCTCGACTGAACTCCCTCGTCTCCAATTGCCAGAGCGCATTCATAAAAAAGAGAAGCATCCATAATAATTTTCTTTACGTTCAGGGAGCAGTACGAAAGCTACACAGGCAGAAGATACCGGCTTTGTTCATGAAACTGGACATCCACAAAGCTTTTGACTCGGTAAATTGGGGGTACTTGCTAGAGATTCTACAGGCTCTGGGCTTCGGACCACGCTGGCGTGAATAGATCTCTATTCTATTCCGTACATCCACCTCGACAGCCTTGCTTAATGGGCGGCAAGGACCCGCTTTTAGCCATGCCAGAGGCGTCCGACAGGGAGATCCGCTTTCATCCATGCTCTTCATTCTGGCTATGGACCCGCTTCAACGCTTGCTTGACCTAGCAACCCAACATGAAATACTCACCCCCTTACCCATCAGGCAGCAAAATGGAGAACCTCTATGTATGCAGACGATGCGGCTATTTTCATCAACCCAATAAAAGAGGATGTAGAAGTTGTCAAAATTATTCTCCAAGCATTCGGCATCTTCTTGGGACTCCATATTAATCTAGAAAAAAAGCTTTGTGCATTCAATCAGATGTGAAAATGTCGATCTAGACCAAGTCCTATCACCCTTCACCGGTAGTAAAGGTGACTTCCCATGTAAATATTTGAGGCTGCAACTCCACACCAGATCACTACAAAAGGTCCATGTGCAACCTCTCATTGAGCGTATTGGACAAAGGTTACCCAAATGGAAAGAAAGATGGCTAAACAAAGTGGGATGTCTCACTCTAGTAACTTGAGTCCTCTCCTCCATGCCAACCTACCACCTAACAGTGTTTCCCTTGGTGGCATGGGCTAAGAGGTAGATTGACAAAATCAGGAGATATTTCTTGTGGAAAGGGGAGGAGAACGCCAATGGTGGACACTGCCTGGTTAACTGGCTAACCGTTACCAAACCCAAAGACCTTGGTGGCTTAGGCATGCCTGACCTTCATAGATTTGGGAGAGCCCTCCAATTGCGCTGGCTTTGGCAAGAATGGGTGGAGGACTCTAAGCCTTGGATCGGCTTAGAGCTTTCATGTACTGATGTTGATCGTCTCCTCTTCAACTCCTCAATCAACATAACTTTGGGTGATGGTGCAAAGACTCGGTTTTGGCACCATAATTGGCTTGAAGGAGAAGCTCCAAGGTACCTAGCCCTGAATTTGTTTGGCTTGTTTGGAGGGAAAACCGAACAGTGCAACAAGAACTCCGGAACAATAATTGGATGCGCTTGCTAAGAGGGAAAATCACCTCGGCTGTCCACATAGAGGAATTTGTGTCCCTTTGGATACGATTTCAGGCTTGCACCCGCAGCAGGGCGTTCAGGACTCCATCACCTGGCTATGGACCCAGGATGGGACTTACTCCACCCGCTCAGCTTACAGAATTCAATTCAAAGGCTCGCTCGTCCTATTCCGTACTGAACTCATTTGGAAAGCACAAGTGGAGAACAAATGCAAGATCTTCGCATGGATTTTGGCCACACCAAGAACACTGCGTGCTGTGCAACGGTCCCTTGGAAACCGGCCTCCACCTATGTCTATGTTGTCATTTTGCTAAGGCGGTTTGGGATCAAATCCTCTCTTCAGAAAACTTCACTCAGCTGCAACAGCAGCCCCAGGCAGACCCCATCCATATCAGAGCATGGTGGGAAGAGGCGGCAAGGAAAGTGCCGAAATCTGAACGTAGACGACGAAATGGGGTAGTAATCTACACCTTTTGGAATATTTGGAAAGAGAAAAATAGAAGAATTTTCAACAATAAGATAGAAACGGTGCCGCAAGAATAAAGAAAGACATAGAGCAAAGAAAGAGAGCACTCGCTTAGGTTTAGCTATTGTTTCCTCTTAGGGTGTGTGTTTCCCTCTTATCCCTGCTTCGGGGGGCTTTAAACCCTCATCTGTAGTGTCTTTGTTTATACATAAACTCTATTTCCCTATCTTAATTAAAAGGCAGAGCTCCTGCCATTGCGTTAAAAAAAATGAATAATACTGGTAGCACTTGAAGGCATATAATTATATATACACATCTGACTCTTTGTGTATTATGAATGTATGATGCATATTTTTCATATGGAACTTAACAATAAGAACATGAAACAACAATTGGTGGTCATAATAGCACCAAAGAACTTTACTAGCTCAGAATAAAATCATCGTGTGGCATAGGTATTGTTATTTAAAATCTGAAAGCAGATTGCCAATTTCGGTGAAGGTATAGTTTATGTAATGTAAGCAAACTGGTATATTGCTGAATTTGATTTATGGTACATGCTGGTCGAACTTTGTTAAAATTGACCTCTAATATATGAGAATTACAGAGATTGATAACTTACGAGTGTAAGACTGATGTTGCTAGATCCAAAAAGAAATAAATGGTTTTCATAATAATTTAACTGTTTTTATTTGAATGACATGTTTACATATTATTAGTAGAAGTGTCACGCTCGGAGACTGTGTTAGGGTCTTAAGACAACTTAAATTATATAGTAAGAAGTGCGATTGTTCAATGTGTTGATAAATCAACTGAAATCTTGCAGCTTCCTCATAAAAGGTACTCCAAAACTGTATCTGGGATGACAATGGATAATACAGAGATCCCAGATCAACTCCAGAATTTCAACTTACTGGCAAGTGCTAGATGCAATGACCTGGAGTTTTCTGATATACGAGAAACAACATCAGATGTACGGGCCGAACTCATCGTTGGGAGGACAAAAGAAAAAGAGAAAATAATGGCTTCATTACTTGATAGCATGGAACGCAAGATCATCCTTCCAATATACGGTATTGGAGGTATTGGGAAGACAACATTTGCAAAATTGATTTACAATAATTTCGAATCATACTCTCAGGCATGGGTTTATGTGTCCTCGAAATTTGACTTGAATGAGATCGGTAACTCTATAATATCACAACTATCTAAAAGGAGAGCCTAATTTATGACAGAAAGCAGATACATAGTTGCCTTATGAAACTACTTTCAGATAAGAAGGTTCTGATTGTTTTAGATGACCTGTGGGAGGAAAATCCATTTCAACTTGAGGATTTGAAGGATATGTTGAATCTTGGTGAGAGTATCAACAGAATTGTTTTAGTAACTACATGCAGTAAACCAATTGCAAAGAAACTTTGTACCAATCATAAGCCATACAAGATAGAATCCTTGTCAGATGACATGTGTTGGGATATAATAAAACAGAGAAGTGGCTTCGAATTTAGATATGACAAAGGACACTTGGAGGGTATAGGAAAGGAGATTTCCAAAAAGTGTGGAGGTATAGCTTTTGCAGCTCGGTCTCTTGGATTCATGTTGCAGTCCAAGACAACGGATCAATGGATGGAAGTGAAAGACAGTGATATCTGGAATAATTCTATTTCTAATGTGCTTGCATCATTGAAGTTAAGTTATAGCAGTATGCCTCCTTGCTTGAAGTCATGCTTGACCTACTGCTCAATGTTTCGTCACAAGATAGCTAAAAACGATCTAATTCACCAATGGATTTCTTTGGGTTTCATCAAACGAACAAAATTACTCTCCACTATGCAGCTTTGCGAAAAGTATATTGTGCAGCTTGTTGGACTATGTTTCCTTCAACATTCAGTGTCACCCATGGTAAGTTATTTTTCTATACTGCTACAACCCATTGTTTTTATCATTTCCGTGAAACAGTTGAAAAGAATAAAGAATGGAAGTTTTGATAACCACACCAGTACGAAAATGATTTTTAGGTGGGTAAAATGGATTTCTAGAGGTGGCTATTTTGCTCGCCTCTATATATAGGTCTTTGAAAATTGGGTGGTTTTGAAAGGCGGGCAATAATCTGCCTTTGTAAATGATTTTCAAAGGTGGGTGACTTAAGCTGTGTTAGATAATATGCTGCTCTAACATCTTTATTTGTCATAGGAGCATAGTAACCGTGACCGCTCCCTCTCTTTCTTTCTGATAGCACAGCAGTATTTGGGAGTATGGCTATAGTGACATAGAGTAGGTAGTATATGTCTATAGTAACACATAGTGGGCAGTACGTGTTAATGGACAACGCCTCAGTAACTCAGTTGAGCTCACGTGACCCTGTCGCCTGTACTCGCCACAGCCTGCTCGTCCATGTTGCCCACTATGGCCTGCTCGCGCACTCGCCCATGTTAATCTATTCTAATCACATAGTCATAGATCTAGCCGAATACATCTTGTAAAAGGAATAACATGTCCTAGTACGTCTACTAGACACAGATTAGAGGGAGAAGTAGTGCTAGGTTACCGACCATCGTAGGCCTTCGATCTAGAGGATGTCGGCCATGGTTGTTGTGCCGGTGTCAGCGCGAGGGCAGCGATGGTCGGTGAAGACGGGTGGCAGCGCAGTGCAGTGGTGGCGGTGATGCAGTCCGGTGGCGGCGCGGCTGGTGGCTTCCTGTCACTGGCTGCGCCCCACACTAGATCGGGTTTAGGGTTTATCGGTGGGGAGCTCGCCTCAGGCGAACCTCGTGTCCAGAGCCGCCGGCCCCCACCTCTATTTATTGTGCAGTGTGACAGGGGCCCTCCAGCCATAGTGGGCTGGGCGCCCCCGATCAGGGCGTGGATCAAAGGCCTAACTGGGCCGTTGGGCCTAGTTTGCGATTAGAGATCAATCTAACAATCTACCCCTTGATCTCCTACCATCTTTCAATTTCATATCATTTACTTTTGTTCATTCCATTATAGATTAGCGCATAGAGCATGTTTCATCGTCACGGACAATTGCCGATAGATTTAACAACTACAATACACCACTCTGTTCTGAAATAGATACTTAATTTTGGGCCTTCTTTTGTCTAGGAATTATAGGGTTTCCCTTAAACCCATGTCGGCTACATGTTCTCTGAACACGTTGGGTGGTAAGCCTTTTGTAAGCGGATCCGTGAGCATCTTTTCGGTACTTATATGCTCAAGACTTATGACATGATCCCGGACTTTATCTTTCACAACATAATACTTTATGTCAATGTGTTTGGCAGCACCACTTGACTTATTGTTGTGAGCATACTGTACTGCCGAATTATTATCGCAGTATAACTTAAGTGGTCTATAGATGTCGTCAACCACCTTCAAACCGGGTATAAACTTCTTTAGCCAGTTCACCTGCCCCGTTGCCTCATAACATGCTACAAACTCGACATACATTGTGGATGATGTAGTGACGGTTTGCTTTGAGCTTTTCCATGAAATAGCTCCCCCTATTAGAGTGAATACATATCCAGACGTGGATTATCTATCATCTCCCGCATAATCAGAATCTAAATATCCCACTATATGAAGTGAATCTGATCTTCTATATGTCATCATGAGGCTTTTTGTTCCTTGCAAATAACGCAAGACTTTCTTTACTAATTTCTAGTGTTCTGTTCTAGGATTGCTCTGGAATATACCAAGTAACCCGGTAACAAATGCCAAGTCAGGGCGCGTACATACTTGAGCATATTGCAAGCTTCCGACAGCTGAAGCATATGGAACCGTTTTCATTTGATCGATCTCATACTGATTCGTGGGGCATTGAAAATCCCTATATCTATCGCCCTTGACTATAGGAGTAGGTGAGGGACTACATTTGTGCATACTGAATTTCTTTAAGATCCTTTCTATGTATGCCTTTTGTGACAGTCCTAATACCCCTTTACTTCTATCTCGGTGAATCTCGATCCTTAGAACGAACGAGGCTTCACCAAGATCTTTCATATCAAATTTTGAGGACAAAAACTTCTTTGTCTCCAGTAGTAGACTGACATCACTACTAGCAAGTAAGATATCGTCCACATACAGGACAAGGAAGGTAAACTTCCCATTCTTAAACTTTGCATAGACACAATTATCCTCAACATTCTCTTTAAACCCAAAATTTCTTATTGTCTGATCAAACTTCAAGTATCACTGTCTTGAAGCTTGTTTTAATGCATAAATGGATTTCTTTAGGCGGCATCCCATTCGTTCTTTTCCTTCCATGACAAAACCCTTTGGTTGTGCCATGTAAACATTTTCTTCTAAGTCCCCGTTGAGAAATGCCGTTTTTACATCCATCTAATGTAATTTTAAATCATAATGTGCAACTAATACCATTATGATTCTGAAGGAATCTTTACATGAGATTGTAGAAAAGGTCTCATTGTAATCAATCTCTTCTCTTTGCGTAAAGCCTTTTGCCACAAGTCGCGCTTTATATCTCTCTATATTTCCTTGAGAGTCAAGTTTTGTTTTGTAGACCTATTTACAGCCTACTGTTTTGGCTCCTTTAGGAATTATTTCTAAGTCCCAAACTTTATTGGCATTCATAGATTTCATTTCATCTTCCATGGCCTCAAGCCACTTTGATGAATGATCACTTCTTATGGCTTCATGAAATGAGGTGGGATCATCCTCCATTTAAAATTCCTTAGTGTTGTATACTTCATAGTCAGCAGGAATAGCTGATTTTCTAACTCTTTGAGACCCTCTAAGGGCCTCCTCATTTGGCACATCTTCTGTTTGAGGCTGTTGTTGCTCCCCCTCATGTGTGGCAATAGGTTCTACATGATCCTGAAGAACAGGTTCCTCATCATCATTCATTATTGCCATAGGCGGAGTAACAACAGGTGCTGGCACCATAGTATCTTGCACTATCGGTGCAGCGACAGCAAGTAGTGAGAAAAATGGCTCATGAATCATCGGAGTGGGTGCATACACCCGCTTCTCTTCAAGGTCAATTTCTCGAGCTACCATGCTCTCCCTCATCATTTCATCCTCTAGGAAGACAGCGTGTCTCGTTTCCACAAACTTTGTATGTCTGTCTGGACAGTAGAAACAAAAATCTTTTGACTTTTCTAGGTAGCCAATCAAATGACAACTTACTATTTTGGGATCTAGCTTCCCAATGTTTGGGTTAAATACTTTAGCCTCAGCAGGACTCCCCCACACACATAAGTGGTTTGGTGAGGGTACTCTTCCTGTCCACAACTCATACGGTGTTTTGGGCACCGACTTACTTGGTACTCTATTGAGAATATGAATGGCGGTTTTTAACGCCTCCATCCACAAGCTCAATGGTAAGGTGGAGTAACTTATCATACTACGCACCATAGCCATCAGGGTACGATTGCGTCTTTCAGCTACTCCATTCTGCTGAGGTTCGCCCGGTGTAGAATACTGGGCTACTATGCCATTCTCCTGTAAGAACCTTGCAAAAGGTCCAGGAACTTGGCCATATGGGGTATGCCGACCGTAGTACTCCCCCCCACAATCGGACCTGACTATCTTAATCTTTAAATTGTGTTGGTTTTCAACTTCTGCCTTAAATATCTTAAATTTATCCAATGCTTCTGTTCTTTCTTTGATTGGATAAATGTAGCCATAACGGGAGTAATCATCTGTGAATGTTATGAACGAATCATAACCATCCACACTCTTTATAGGAAACGGACCATAGATGTCTATGTGAGTAATCTGTAAAATTCCTGCGCTTTGTTTGGCATCTTTCTTAATTTTCTTTACATACTTTTCTTTTATGCATTCTCTACATTGTTCTAAATCTGAGAGCTGTAATGGAGGAAGAATATCATTCTTAACTAGTCTTTCTATTCTCCCCCTCGAAATATGGCCTAAACGACAGTGCCATAATTTTAACAACGCATCGTGAGCTCTCTTTCGTTTTCTGTTTACATCCGCAGACGAGGATACATTCTCATTGTCGCACGCAACGGTCCCATCATCGCATACAACATTCACATCATCACGTAGTGATAACAAATAAAGCTCATTTTGTAAAATAGCAAGACCAACACATGCATTATTAAATGTTATCTTACATTTGTCATTTCCAAAATGGCAATCATATCCATCATTGTCCAAGCATGAAACACTAATCAAGTTTCTTTGTAAAACGGGAACATAAAGTACATCTCTAAGTAAAAGTGTGAAGCCATCAGCAAGCTCTAGAGAAAGATCGCCAACGGCTTCAACATCTACTCGGACTCTATTTGCAACTTTAACGTGTCTTTCACTTCTTTGCGTAGTCCTCGTCGAACAAAATCCCTGTAAAGAATTAGCAACATAAACAGTTCTACCTGAGTCAATCCACCGAGTAGATTTCGAATATTGTACATACAGGGATTTATTTATGAACGTAATAATGTTCTCACCTTTCTTTGCCATGATCATCTTTAAGTAATTGAGACAAACTTTCTTATAATGTCCCGTCTTCTTGCAATAGAGACACTGGTCTTTTTCTACTGTGAACTTGTTCTGCTGAGGCTGATGTAGCATGGGACCCTTTCCCTTTGGCTTTGAGGAGGAGTTAGCATTATTATTATTCTTTTTCTTGTTGTCTTTCACATAACTGATAGTGCCGCCATTGGCAGCTTTCATTCTCTCCTCCTCTTGCACACACATAGCCATGAGCCTCTCTAAGTCCCACTTCTCAGGCTGTATGTTGTAGTTGACAACAAAAGTGTCAAATTCCTTAGGCAAGGAAGCAAAAATCAGATGGATGAGGAACTCTTCCTTGAGAGCCAGATCCATTGGTTTTAGCTTGGATGCCAAATTGCTCATCCTTAGTATGTGCTCTCTTATGCCACCATTTCCAGAGTACCTCTCTGTCACCAGCTGCTTTATCAGCTGGGTAGCATGTCTTTGAAGAGCCAGTGAACTGCCTCTTTATTCTATCGAGATACTCGATGACGGTGTCACACTCTGGTATTGAGACCATAATTGCAGGTTCAATCGTGTTCTTTATCACAGCCATACATTTCTTGTTGGCAGTGACCCACTTCCTATGTTCAAGGTGATAGGACATCTTTTGGGATTCAAAATCCCTCTCTCTAGTTGCCCAAGCGGCATCAGCCTCATTTGTCTTCCTCACCAGTGCCACAGGCTCAGTGGGACACGGTGAGGTGACTACCCAGTCCACCACAGCCAAGATGAAGGCCAGGTCGATCTTTTTCTTCCACTCCGTGTAGTTATCACCTTTGAGAGTGGGGATCTCTTTGATACAACCCATCAAGTTGCATCCGCCTGAAAACACAATTCATATAGAGTGAGAACATAAACATAATAATAACAATTGCATGTTTTAGTTCCAACGTTGGTCAAAATTAAAACATGCAATTGTCCTCTACACTAATTCTACATCACCATTGGGCAGAAATAGAATTAATGCATGACAAAACTCATAAATAACATCATAATATTGCCATTAATCAATGTTGGTCAGAATAATAATAATATTATAATAAACTAAAAACATATCCATTTTTCAAAATTAAATTCTCCCGTTGGTTCGAATTTAATAATAAAATAATAACTTTAAATACGCAGCGGAAAACGTAAATATTCTCATTATTATTTTTCCAGAAACTTTATAGTACTGTACTTTTCTCTAAACAAAATTGTCGTTGGATCAAAATTGTGCAGAGTTGGACATCAAAATTCATTTGAAATTCATCAAATATGTATCAAAAAAGTTTCTAGAAAAATAAAACGAAAGAACTGTTTCACTGTGTTTGTGACCATTTTGGCCCAAAACAGCAAGAACGGCCCACAGCCGCTCGTGCGCTTCCTCGCGCCCAGGCCGCAACCTGGGCCTGGGCCGGGAAAGCGGCCTCACGCCCTCGCCCGCCTGGGCCGAAAGGCGGCCCGTTCAATCTGAGGCATCCATTTTCATCCGACGGCCGAGCGATGATGTCGCTCGATCAAAACCCCCCCGGCCGCGGCTGCCCCTGAACCCTAATTCATTTCGGTTCTCTCTTCTCTCTCTCTTCGCCGCGCTCCTTTCTCCTCCCCTCAGCGCAAGCCGCAGCGAGCGACCGAGAGACACAGTGGAGCATGGCACCGTCGCTGGCCCCCTCGCCGGCGTGCGTGCTCCCCAACGGGTGAGCGCATCACCGTCGGGGGGCCTAGCCGTGGCGCCCTTGGCCAGAGCCCGTACGGCTCGGCCGTCTTCCCGTGCGCCGGCGAGGCGGCAGCGCGGTGCATGGCGAGGTGGGCCCCTTCCCGTCTTCCCATTTTTCCTTTTCTTCATCTATTTTGGATTTTCTTCTCGGATTTCATCCGATTGGGGATTAGGGTTAAGGTTAAATCAAGTTAGGGTTAGGGTTAGGGTTTTCTATTCTTTTCTTGCCACGCGCTGGCGAAGACGGCGGTGCGGCACCTTTCCCCACGCGGTGGTGGTGGTGACAGGCAGTTGAGTGACGCCCGCCACCCCCCGGTCTCTTTCATTTTCTTTTACCCGGTTAGGGTTAGGGTTCAGTTGAACCCTCTCACTGTGTTTTTCGTTCACCTGATCTAGATCTAAAAACCCTAGAAAAACCTGGCTCTGATACCATTGTTGATCTATTCTAATCACAGTCTTAGATCTAGCCGGGTACAACTTGTGATGTGACCACGCCAGCGTCGGGGACCTCGGCAACCTCATCGGCCACCCCGACGACCTCGTCTACCTCATCGGCGACCTCTCCGACCACCTCACCGACCTCGTCGACCTCACTAGTTGCTTCCCCAACCACTAGACCACTCCAAGTCCCTACTAGACCAATCACCCGTAGCCGTGCCAACCCGGAAGAAACCAAGGAGATTCAGCGACAAGTGGAAGAATTGATGAGAAAAGGGTACGTACAAGAAAGTCTATCACCTTGTGTTGTTCCTGTCCTTTTAGTTCCTAAGAAAGATGGGTCTTGGCGGATGTGTGTGGATTGCCGAGCAATAAATAACATTACCATAAGGTATGGACACCCCATCCCTCGGCTGGATGATATGCTTGATGAACTTAGTGGTGCTATCATATTCACTAAAATTGATTCAAGAAGTGGATATCACCAGATTCGCATGAAAGAAGGAGATGAATGGAAAACAGCTTTTAAAACAAAATTTAGGTTGTATGAATGGTTGGTAATGCCTTTCAGGTTAACCAATGCACCAAGTACATTTATGAGATTGATGAATCATGTGCTTAGAGCTTTCATTGGCAAGTTTGTTGTCATTTACTTTTATGACATCTTAATTTACAACAAGTCTCTTGATGAACATGTTGAACATATCCAATGTGTGCTTGCTGTCCTACGTGAACAGAAATTGTATGCTAACCTTGAGAAGTGCACCTTTTGCACCGACAAGGTAGCCTTTCTTGGATTTGTTGTTACAGGACAAGGAGTGGAGGTAGATGAAGAAAAGATCAAGGCTGTACGAGACTGGACGCCTCCACCGGACGTGAGCCAAGTAAGAAGCTTCCTTGGAGTTGCTGGTTTCTATCGGCGGTTCGTGAAGGATTTCAGCACTATTGCTGCACCAATCAATGAGCTGACAAAGAAAGAAGTGCTTTTCAAGTGGGGAGAAGCACAACAGAAGGCATTTGAAGAATTGAAGATGAAGTTAACAACAGCCCCAGTCCTTGCACTCCCAGATTTTGGTAAGACATTTGAAATAGAATATGATGCAAGTGGAGTTGGGATTGGAGGTGTGCTTATGCAAGGACGAAGGCCAATTGCATACTTCAGTGAAAAGCTAAGTGGTCCAACTCTAAATTATTCAGTTTATGATAAAGAATTATATGCTCTTGTTCAGAGTTTGGAAACTTGGCAACATTACCTTTTTCCTAAAGAATTTGTGATACATTCAGATCATGAATCATTGAAACACCTTAAAGGACAGCTAAAACTGAATAGAAGGCATGCAAAATGGTGTGAATTCATTGAATCATTTCCCTGTATTGTCAAGTACAAGAAAGGAAAAGAGAATGTTGTAGCAGATGCTTTGTCTCGATGTCACACTTTGCTAACCCAACTTGACGCTAAGATTCTTGGATTAGAAAGCATAAAAGATTTATATACAACTGATTCATATTTTGCTGAACCATATTCCAAGTGTCGAGATGGCAAAGGATGGAAAAAAATTCATGTGCATAATGGGTTTTTGTTTCGAGCTAACAAACTCTGTATTCCAGATTGCTCTGTTCGAATTTTACTTGTGCAGGAAGCCCACTCATGAGGGCTCATGGGCCATTTCGGCGCCAAGAAGACAGAACAAGTCCTTACCGACCACTTCTTTTGGCCAAAGATAAGAAGAGATGTGGAGAGACATGTTCTTCGCTGCGAATCATGCCACAAAGCTAAGTCTCGTGTGAACCCTCATGGATTATACACTCCTCTGCCTATCCCTAGTGTGCCTTGGGAAGATATCTCCATGGATTTTGTTCTTGGTTTACCTCGAACCAAGCGGGGAAGGCATTCCATCTTTGTTGTGGTTGATCATTTTAGCAAAATGGCACATTTTATCCCATGCCACAAGAGCGATGATGCTTCACATATCGCTGAATTGTTTTTCAAAGAAATTATACTACTACATGGAGTGCCACGAACCATTGTTTCTGATTGTGACACCAAATTTTTTAGTTACTTTTAGAAAACTTTGTGGGGAAAACTTGGAACACGGTTGCTGTTCTCTACGACGTGTCATCCACAAACGGATGGACAAACTGAAGTTGTGAACCGTACTCTATCAATGCTACTGCGAGCTATCCTCAAGAAGAACTTGAAACTTTGGGAAGAAAGTTTGCCACATGTCGAGTTTGCATACAACAGGGCAGTACACTCGACCACTAAATTTTGTCCATTTGAAATTGTATATGGGTTCAAACCCACTGCTCCCATAGATCTTTTGCCTTTACCTATGCAGGAACGTGTAAACTTCGATGCAAGCAAGCGAGCCAAGTTTGTCAAGAACCTTCATGATAGAGCTCGGACAAACATTGAAAAGATGACCATGATGTATGAGAAGCACGCCAATAAAAGTCGAAGGAAGGTGTTATTTGAACCAGGAGACTTGGTTTGGGTGCATCTACGCAAGGACATATTTCTTGAACAACGCAAAAGCAAGTTGCAAGCCCGAGCTGATGGTCCATTCAAAGTGCTACGCAAGATCAACAACAACGCTTATGAAATTGATCTGCCTAGTACTTATGGTGTGAGCACCAGTTTTAATGTGGCCGACCTCTCTCCAATCTTTGGATTGGAAGAGTCGAGGACGACTCTTTTCCAAGGGGGGGAGGATGATGTGACCACGCCAGCGTCGGGGACCTCGGCAACCTCGTCGGCCACCCCGATGACCTCGTCTACCTCATCGGCGACCTCTCCGACCACCTCACCGACCTCGTCGACCTCACTAGTTGCTTCCCCAACCACTAGACCACTCCAAGTCCCTACTAGACCAATCACCCGTAGCCGTGCCAACCCGGAAGAAACCAAGGAGATTCAGCGACAAGTGGAAGAATTGATGAGAAAAGGGTACGTACAAGAAAGTCTGTCACCTTGTGCTGTTCCTGTCCTTTTAGTTCCTAAGAAAGATGGGTCTTGGCAGATGTGTGTGGATTGCCGAGCAATAAATAACATTACCATAAGGTATGGACACCCCATCCCTCGGCTGGATGATATGCTTGATGAACTTAGTGGTGCTATCATATTCACTAAAATTGATTCAAGAAGTGGATATCACCAGATTCGCATGAAAGAAGGAGATGAATGGAAAACAGCTTTTAAAACAAAATTTAGGTTGTATGAATGGTTGGTAATGCCTTTCAGGTTAACCAATGCACCAAGTACATTTATGAGATTGATGAATCATGTGCTTAGAGCTTTCATTGGCAAGTTTGTTGTCATTTACTTTTATGACATCTTAATTTACAACAAGTCTCTTGATGAACATGTTGAACATATCCAATGTGTGCTTGCTGTCCTACGTGAACAGAAATTGTATGCTAACCTTGAGAAGTGCACCTTTTGCACCGACAAGGTAGCCTTTCTTGGATTTGTTGTTACAGGACAAGGAGTGGAGGTAGATGAAGAAAAGATCAAGGCTGTACGAGACTGGACGCCTCCACCGGACGTGAGCCAAGTAAGAAGCTTCCTTGGAGTTGCTGGTTTCTATCGGCGGTTCGTGAAGGATTTCAGCACTATTGCTGCACCAATCAATGAGCTGACAAAGAAAGAAGTGCTTTTCAAGTGGGGAGAAGCACAACAGAAGGCATTTGAAGAATTGAAGATGAAGTTAACAACAGCCCCAGTCCTTGCACTCCCAGATTTTGGTAAGACATTTGAAATAGAATATGATGCAAGTGGAGTTGGGATTGGAGGTGTGCTTATGCAAGGACGAAGGCCAATTGCATACTTCAGTGAAAAGCTAAGTGGTCCAACTCTAAATTATTCAGTTTATGATAAAGAATTATATGCTCTTGTTCAGAGTTTGGAAACTTGGCAACATTACCTTTTTCCTAAAGAATTTGTGATACATTCAGATCATGAATCATTGAAACACCTTAAAGGACAGCTAAAACTGAATAGAAGGCATGCAAAATGGTGTGAATTCATTGAATCATTTCCCTGTATTGTCAAGTACAAGAAAGGAAAAGAGAATGTTGTAGCAGATGCTTTGTCTCGATGTCACACTTTGCTAACCCAACTTGACGCTAAGATTCTTGGATTAGAAAGCATAAAAGATTTATATACAACTGATTCATATTTTGCTGAACCATATTCCAAGTGTCGAGATGGCAAAGGATGGAAAAAAATTCATGTGCATAATGGGTTTTTGTTTCGAGCTAACAAACTCTGTATTCCAGATTGCTCTGTTCGAATTTTACTTGTGCAGGAAGCCCACTCATGAGGGCTCATGGGCCATTTCGGCGCCAAGAAGACAGAACAAGTCCTTACCGACCACTTCTTTTGGCCAAAGATAAGAAGAGATGTGGAGAGACATGTTCTTCGCTGCGAATCATGCCACAAAGCTAAGTCTCGTGTGAACCCTCATGGATTATACACTCCTCTGCCTATCCCTAGTGTGCCTTGGGAAGATATCTCCATGGATTTTGTTCTTGGTTTACCTCGAACCAAGCGGGGGAAGGCATTCCATCTTTGTTGTGGTTGATCATTTTAGCAAAATGGCACATTTTATCCCATGCCACAAGAGCGATGATGCTTCACATATCGCTGAATTGTTTTTCAAAGAAATTATACTACTACATGGAGTGCCACGAACCATTGTTTCTGATTGTGACACCAAATTTTTTAGTTACTTTTAGAAAACTTTGTGGGGAAAACTTGGAACACGGTTGCTGTTCTCTACGACGTGTCATCCACAAACGGATGGACAAACTGAAGTTGTGAACCGTACTCTATCAATGCTACTGCGAGCTATCCTCAAGAAGAACTTGAAACTTTGGGAAGAAAGTTTGCCACATGTCGAGTTTGCATACAACAGGGCAGTACACTCGACCACTAAATTTTGTCCATTTGAAATTGTATATGGGTTCAAACCCACTGCTCCCATAGATCTTTTGCCTTTACCTATGCAGGAACGTGTAAACTTCGATGCAAGCAAGCGAGCCAAGTTTGTCAAGAACCTTCATGATAGAGCTCGGACAAACATTGAAAAGATGACCATGATGTATGAGAAGCACGCCAATAAAAGTCGAAGGAAGGTGTTATTTGAACCAGGAGACTTGGTTTGGGTGCATCTACGCAAGGACATATTTCTTGAACAACGCAAAAGCAAGTTGCAAGCCCGAGCTGATGGTCCATTCAAAGTGCTACGCAAGATCAACAACAACGCTTATGAAATTGATCTGCCTAGTACTTATGGTGTGAGCACCAGTTTTAATGTGGCCGACCTCTCTCCAATCTTTGGATTGGAAGAGTCGAGGACGACTCTTTTCCAAGGGGGGGAGGATGATGTGACCACGCCAGCGTCGGGGACCTCGGCAACCTCGTCGGCCACCCCGATGACCTCGTCTACCTCATCGGCGACCTCTCCGACCACCTCACCGACCTCGTCGACCTCACCAGCTACTTCCCCGACCACTACACCACTCCAAGTCCCTACTAGACCAATCACCCGTAGCCGTGCCAAAAAGATACAACAAGAGGTGCACGCGCTACTTTGTGAATTTCAATTAAACATTGATGGTAATTTCGAGCTACCTAAGTCATGCATGTTGTTATTACTCAGGTTCTCTGAGGAGGAAGACAAGGATACATCAAGGATGGATCAGAAAGAAGAGCTACGTTCGAGTCAACCCAGCATGACAGAACCATCCAGAAGAAATAGTCATATCTTTTGTCTCCCAAAAGCTATGAAGGTGAATGAGCACTTGTTGGAGAGATCTTGAAGCCTAGTTTCTAATGTTGTCATGCCTAACCAGTTTGGAGTGTCCAGCACGGTGTCCGACCAGTTTTAGTGAAGACTGCTCCGAAGGTCAACAGTCTGCATGAAGCTAAAGATCCCGTGCAAAACTGTACCATTCTACAATAATTCATGGTGCATAGCATACATGGTTGGGAAGATGATGAAGTTAGCTTTCCAACGAATCCAACGGTTCGTCATTTGGACTTCCCAGGAAGGAGTTATGACCAAAATATTGAAGACTGCACAGAAGCCCAGAAGACGCGCGGGAACTGAAGACCACCTCGTGAATGCTCTAGCCAGTTGTCCTTCCACCTCCCAACGTGGCTTCTTCAGTTCACATCTATCTTAGAGACTTCTCATAGTATAAATACCACCTCTAGGCTACTAGAAAAGTACTTTTTGATGATTTGATAATTCAAGTGATATTGCAGCTGAGCTGCCGAGTGCTTACTCAAACCCTTGTTCTTTCTTGTTCTTCCTGGACTTGTGAAGAGATCCCTCTGGGATCCACTAGTTCGTGCTTTGCGGGTTCCAGTACGGCTGCCCCGCCTTATGTGGATTAGTTCCGGTTGTGGTTCTGCGGTCGTTTGGAGATCGAGTCGAAGTCTTCGTGGTTTCGGTGCCTCTCTCCCTGTCGCTTGGTTGCATCCAACCTTGGCTAGGTATAAAGCTAGTTACTCCGTTGTTCTTCAGCAAGTTACTCTTTTATCCCCGCTGCCTTGTTGCAACTTATCTTAATCGTGACCTACTGTCGTGAAGATCGGGCCAACTCCCGTACTGAAATAGTTCAGTACTTATCAACTTGTAAAAGGGATAACATGTCCTAGTACGTCTACTAGACAGAGATTAGAGGGAGGAGTAGTGCTAGGTTACCGACAGTCGTAGGCCTTCGATCTAGAGGCGTCGGCCATGGTTGTTGTGCCGGTGTCTGTGCGAGGCAGCGACGGTCGGTGAAGACGGGTGGCAGCGCAGTGCAGTGGTGGCGGTGATGTAGTCCGGTGGCGGTGCGGCTGGTGGCTTCCTGTCACTGGCTGCGCCCCTCACTAGATCAGGTTTAGGGTTTGTCGGTGGAGAGCTCGGCTCAGACGAACCTCGTGTCCAGAGCCGTCGGCCCCTACCTCTATTTATTGCGCAGTGTGACAGGGACCCTCCAGTCATAGTGGGCTGGGCGCCCCCGATCAGGGCGCGGATCAAAGGCCCAACTAGGCCGTTGGGCCAAGTTTGGGATTAGAGATCAATCTATCAGCCCAATCACCCATGACTCCATGCTTCGCGCTACACTACTGGCTTGGCATGCTTGTAATTTGTATAAGAACCCATGTACACAATCAATGCAAAGTGTTGATTGGTAAGCGCGCGTTGATCCCCCATCGCCTACACTCGCTCCTCTTCCACTGCTCCACATGGACTTTGAACCTGCTCTTCAAAGCTTGAATTTCATTCTCGAGGGCATATTGGTAACTGTATGGCAGCGCTGTCGTTCATCTGCCGTTATCACAGCTGCAGCCACAGTGGCGGCGAGCAGGCCACCTGAGCTTCTGCATTTGTCGTTGGCTTGCTGGGTGCTTAGGTGCTGGACCGGGGCATCGACGTTGCCTCTATCACACTTCAGCCAACCAAAAGCAAGCTCTGGAGCTCGACGTTGACCACAGGATAGAGCTTGCCGCTGCCCAAATCAACCATCCAGAAAACCAAATTGAGCACGTAGCTAGGCAAATCGAGTCCGTAGCTGATCAAACCCACACAAGCTTGCTGAGGAGCTTCATGGCCAAGGGCCGGCGAAGGAGCTGTGCTGCCGGCAGCTCGAAGGTGCGTGCCTGGTGGTGTGCCTTCTCCCGAACGGTGGTGGCGTCGACCATGACCTCGACGAGGGCAAGCAGTCTCCGTGAGCACGTCACGAGGAGGTGGATGTGGCGCGACGGCACTATGAGGAGGCCGATGCGGAGCGGCGTTGCAAAGAGGCGGATGCAGAGGGAGTCGCGCTGGGGGAGAGCGCGTGCAGGAGGAAGGTGTTGCGAGTGAGAGAAAGGTTGAGAAGCTGGGGTGCCATGGCTTCTGAGCTTTTCACATTTTCCGCAACGGATGAAAAGTGCTTTCGGGGGAAGCTCACTATCAGCTGCGCGTTTGGTCTAGGTTCTGGTTCCAAGGAAAAAAAACAGAAGCTAACAAAAGCGTTGCAAACACGGGCAATCAATCACTACTCTTTGTTAGGGTTTGCTTACGTGTGTTCATAGAAGTGAGTGTGCATATGTGTGTGGACAACAATGTTGTACTGTGTAATTCTCAAAAAAAAATAGAATTTAGTCCCACCTATTTTTGTACCGGTCTCACCTATTTTAGTACCTTCTCTATTTCATTGGTACTTGTGAGTACTTTCATTTTGGTACCTCTTATTTTTGCATCGTTCGATTTCTCTTGATGGATGATCCATATTTTTTCCGACCATTGTAAATTTTCTCATGATTAACTACCCTTCTCTTATGTCCTGACTCCTTAGTTTCAACTTTCAACTCTCATTACCCAAATTACTTAGGTACAGAACAGTTTGAGAATTGACCATGTTTTAGAGTTCCATTCTTTTAGGAATGGGGTTTAAGAGTTTCTCCATAAATTATATGCACATCATCTATCATCACATCTTTTGAAATTAACGCCATGAACCTTTGATTATCTGATAGTTGGGAACTATTTCCTTTCCCTTGGATAAATGGCTTCCATTTTTTTCTTAAAAAAGAGTATATACGGTAGGCATCTACATGCATCGCATCCATGAAATTTCTTAGCTGCAACACGTTTGTTGCTTGAGTGAGCACTTGTTCAGCTGGTAGCAAAATTGGAATTATACTCGTGATAATTAGAGAAGTTAAGAATTGCGGGCGGCAACCATGTTTATCTTTTAAGTTTCTAGCTTTCTGCTACTTCCACACCGACATAGCTCTTCCTTCACCTTCTCTCGAACCAGCAGCCCTGCTCTTATCTACCTCCACTAGTAGAGCACTAAGAGATCTTCAACAGCTGAGCAAGACCATCAGTACAAATATGTGCTTTTAACTAATTACTATTCTTCTGTTATATTTGATCTTATTTGTGAATTATCCTATGCTTTATTCTTGTTTTTTTGGTGATACAGAACATGATACGACAAAGAAGAAATAGTTTGGTTGCAATAGAACATGATACAGAATTGATGGAAATGCTTCACGAGTATGAGAGCGAGAAGATGGTTAGCTTGTTTGTAATAAGGCAGAGCGAGAAGATGCAAGACGCCTGATGATAATAATGCAGAGTGTGATGATAGTGCAGATCCCCTCACAGTCGATGATGATGATGGCAACGAAGAGAGCTTAATTATGGAGCCCTTGTATGGATTATTATGAAGTATGAACTGAATGATGAATGGATTCCATTTCTGGAGGCAACTTCAGTAGCTCAATCAATCTGAGCCCTTGTATGCTGTTCACCGATGCAGACATCGAAAGCAACAACGGGTGCCTGTTTTAAGGGTGCTCTGCAGTGATCTATATGAAAGCATGCAGCAAGGACAGTGCAGGGCTGCCATGCCAGAATTCAGGAGTAGGAGTATGTTCAAAACCAGGTGGTGATAAGCTCAAGACGTTTCAGTTTCAGACATGGATCGGAAGAGGGATTGCATCCTCCAACGATGATCAGTGTGCGCAACTGAACGAATCTCCCTGCCCGACCGTGTGTTTGTGCGATACCGAATGCAATTGGAGCTGCTGAGCTTCCTCTAGAGACTGGCTGCTCAGGTGGGCTTTTACCACAGAGCTAGATTTTTTTTTTAAAGAACATTTGAAAGAAACTAAAAACACTGCACCATTCAACTTGGCACACGACAGAAACTAAAAACACCGTTGAGCTTCCTCTTCTTTTTAATTTTACATTAATAAATCTATATCTCTATATATATACCTAATATTAAAATGGTAAAATTTCTCTCTACCTATTTTTTTGTCCACCTCTTCCTAAGTACCTGGACAATGGAGAGTTTCTATGTCACGCTTTTTTACTTTTCAAACTGCACTCACACACCCTCTCTATCTCGTATATGACCCGGATTCATGACCCCATACTCATATTAGTAAGGACAAATTGCATCTAGCGATGATGAATACGGACTTCAATTCTAATATGTATTGGATTGCACCCTACATATCTCCAATGTGACCTGGACTTATGACTCGCGCTCATACAAGTCAGAACAACTCGACTCTAGCGATGTTACGGAGTCCAATTCTTATACGTATTGGACTCCATTGAAATGCACGGGCACGTTTGCAAGTACTATTAACTTTAGAGAGGTATCTTATCAGTACATATTGAGAATGGGTTGTGGTTGAATATGTACAGGTAGGAGTTACAAAGTGTCGCACATAATAGGTGCTTAATTTGTACGTGCTGGTGAACATAGCCAACGCTCTAAATTGTAGGCTATTTTAACTTTGTTCTAAGTCAAATTTATCTATAGCTTTAATAAACTTTATATACAAAATATATTAACATCTACAATATAAATTAACTCGCATTTTTCTGGATTTATTTCAGGATTTAACGGTGCTATTCTTTCAGTGATAGGCGACGTGTCCGTCGACAGCAAGGCGCCTGTGGTGACTTCGTCAATCTCGAAATTTGCCGGTCCAACTCAGTTCTTCGGAGGTGTTCATAGCGGTAGGGTGTGTGTGCGTGTGTTTATAGGGGTGAGTGTGCGCTCGTGTTGTGAGCGTCTGCGTCTGTAACTGAGTCTCGCAAAAAACAAATAATTCACTGTCAAAAAATATGTCATGGTGTATCACTACTACAAAAACGATTGACGACAAATGACTTGATTTATAGAGGTGGACATAATTAAAATTTGGAAACATCTCAAGAAATCGATCATATAGAGGTTAGATGGACAAAGTCCGTCTCTATAAATCTATTTTTATATAGGGTCATTTATGGAAAAAGACCTTATTTTAGAGCCAGCCCACTTGAGAAAGTCCACCTATGAAAAAATAATGAATAGAGCGACTGAATACAGACGGCCTATATACATTTACAGAGTTTATATATAGATTTTTTTTCTAGACGTCCCTCTCCTTTAGGCTTTAGCAACTTAGACAGCAGCCCTCACTCTTTTTTTCTTCAGACTTGCTAGCGTCCGAGCATTCGAATCGGGATGCTAGCGTTGGACGGTACCTGCTCAACGTCGGGCTTGCAACCGAGCGCGGCCTGGGCCGCCAGTCGCTTCCCACGCGCATCCCATGTGCAACCCCTGATCTACTTTTGAAACATTCAGATGCAACAGTTGCAACATATAAAGAAGACAAACGAAACACTTAAATCATGCATTAGAAACACCACATCTTAAAAACATTTGAAAACCATTGCAAACATATGCAACATCCAAATGAAACACTTGCAGCGGATGTTTGAAAACACCTGAAACCACATGAAAAATATGCTTGCAATATGCATATATAATATATAAACAATATCCAGATCTACTTTTACAACATCCAAATGAAAATACTTACAACATATGTTTGATACAGATGAAATATTTGGAACATACACTTAAAACATATGTGTATAGCCATTAGAATGTGTGCAACATCCCGATCTACTTTTGTAACATGGATACGAAACACTTGCAACATACCTCTGAAACATCTGAAACATATGTTTGCAATATTGCTTCTTGGGAATGGAGATCTCCTTGCTGCTTGGGAATGGGGGCTCGTCACCGTGTCGCGTGTCGCGTTCCGCGTTCACCGGTGTAGAGGTCGTTGGTGGCGTGGAGCTTGCCGCTCCAGTGGAGAAGGCCGCGACAGGTTCGGTGAAGAAGGCCACGGCGGGTCGCTCGGGTGAAGAAGACAGACCGCGCGCTGGAGAAGGCCGCGGTGGATAGGGGGCGCCATGGGGAGGGAGGAAGACGGGCAGGCGCGCTAGGGCGCGGTGGAGATGCTGGTCGGCGGCCGACGCTTGAACACCGTGAAGAACACCGAGGTTGTGCGGCAGAGCGCTGTCACGGAGCCTTCTGGAGAGGATGAGTGGACGAGAGGCTTCTAAAGAGGACGAGTAGACAAGAGGATACGATGTTGGGCCGTTGGCCTAGTGTGTCGCGGCCCGCGAACGGCGGCCTCCGAACCATGTGACGGCCGGGTGTAAGCATTTCGGTTTTCTCTTAGGGTCCTCTCTCTCAACATTTCATTCCTACCAGCGATGGTGCACGGACATACCTATATGGCTGCGGGTGTCACTGCATTGCATGGCCCACGTGAAGATCCGACCATAGCTAGCGCCTCCACGCTAGTGATCTTGCTCTGCAAATCCATTGTGCAGCGGAGCCGATGTGCGACGCGGAGGAGACTCGCCTGACGGCCCTGACTGCAAGCGCCACGTGATATATCATCATCCGCGTATGGAAACTAAGATTAACAGAGGCGTTAAAACTAGGATTTGACTTTTTTGTTACCGACTCTAAATAGTTAGTGTAGAACTAGTCCGCCTAGTAATGAATATATTTCAATACGGTATGGTTGAATAAAGTTAGAAAAGTTTGAGTGAAGACAAAAAAAATTGCTATAATAGATTCGAGTTTTAATTATGATCGACACCGTACCCGTGATGGATCCAGCAAGCCACCACTGCCCACACGACACAAATACAGGCTCTGCCTTTGATCGACACCGTACTTGTGATGGCTTCCCCTGCTGGAGTCAGAGCAGGAAGGCGACTTCGATTCTCCTACGAGGAGGTCGTGGAAACATTCCGCGACATATTCGGTCATCCCCACGAACTCGTCGTTCGTAGGGGATGGGGGAGTGCGTTGCGCCACAAGGTGGCCAACAGTCTTTACGGCGTTGCGCAGACCGGACGGGAGCGCTGTCGGGGCACTCCGGGTGAGGTATTCCAGGGAGAGCGGCTCACCTCCGGCAAGCTACGTCATGACATTGGCGAACGAGAAGATGAGGTGGCGCAAGTCCTCCCGGGACTGTCGGGGTCCTAGGAAGGCGCCGAGCTGGCGCTCTAGCCTCCCGTAATCGAAGCTGAGGAGCTGGTCGCTCCCAGGGGTGCACGCCTCCAGTGCATGCAGCTATAGCTCCTCAAGCGCCTCGGCGATCGCATCGAGGCCGGTGAAGTGGAGAGATTGGACGGCAGCGGGAGCCTACACCAACCTTCCCTCCGTCATAACGATGAAGTCCAAGTTCCCGAAGCGCACGTGCGCGCCCGAGCCCCAACTAATGCCGTGAATAGCCATCCAAGGCCTGGTGTGGATGTCGAGACGCGCAAAAGGCCCCTACCTGGCGCGCTAACTGTCGATGTTTCGAGTTACCACCGACGAGTAAATTTGTATTATTGCGCGTCTGGCTTGGATGGTGTGCTTAGAGGACACGAGGTTTATACTAGTTCGGGCAGAAAGTCCCTACGCCCGATTAAATCGCCGCCTTTTCGTGTTACTAACTTTGAAAGTTTGTAGTAGGGGTACAAATGGGCGAGAGAGGAAAATGATCCTAAGTCTACGGTGAAAAGAGTGAACGGGTCTTTGAGAGCTCGATTGCTGCTTTTCACCGAGTGTTCGTGTCGTGCTTCTTGTGTCGATCTCGATTGATCGGTTTTATCGGATCCCCCCCGCCGCTTCATGGGACGCCCGCTTTCCCTTTTATAGGCCATGGGAAAGCACGGGTTACAATGGAGGAAAAGAGAAGAACGAGAGAGAGAGGGAGAAAGTCCTTCGAGAGCTCCGGGTCCTTTTTATCCTTCATGCGGGTCCGCCGACCCTATAGATGTCAATAGGGACAGCTCCGTCGCGCCTGTCCGTCTGGTATCGGTGCCTTGCGAGACGTCGCTCATTGGTCATTGCGTTCCATTCCATCATAACGGACGTCGTGGTGAGTTGACGCGCCTGACAGCATTCATACGGGGGTTAGGCAGAACAACACCGGCACGCCCGACGCTGTTCTTGATGTGAATCCTCAGGTATGGCCCGTCATGGCCACGGGTTACATCAGGGTGTCAGTCTCTTCCTTGGTGTCAGAGTTTTGACCCAGGCCCATACGCTTGGACACAGGTGGTTGGTGGTGGTATGGGTCCCCGTCGTGCGAGGCGGAGCCCGTGGCCTCGAGGTCGGGCGAGGCGGAGCATAAACCCTGTGGTCAGGCGAGGCGGAGCCCGCCCTTGAGGTCGGGCGAGGCGGAGCACAAACCCAAGGGTTTGGCGAGGCGGAGCCTCACGGCCTTGGGGTCGGGTGGAGCTGTAGTCGCGCTCTTGACCGCTCGGATGAATCAATGTTGATGGTCATTAGCTCCCCCTCTTCAGGTACCCTAGTATTGATCCCCGACAATATGTTTGCAACATTGCTTCTTGGGAATGGAGATCTCCTTGCTGCTTGGGAATGGAGGCTCGTTAGTGTGTGGCGTTCCGTGTTCACCGGTGTAGAGCTCGCTGGTGGCGTGGAGCTTGCCGCTCCAATGGGGAAGGCCGCGACAGGTCCGATGAAGAAGGCCACGGCGGGTCGCTCGGGTGGAGAAGACAGACCGCGCGCTGGAGAAGGCCGCGGTGGATAGGAGGCGCCATGGGCAGGGAGGAAGACGGGCAGCCGCGCTAGGGCGCGGTGGAGATGCTGGCCGGCGGCCGGCGCCCGAACACCGTGAAGAACACCGAGGTTGCGCGGCGGAGCGCTGTCACGGCACTGTGGTGGAGAGCCTTCTAGAGAGAATGAGTGGATGAGAGGCTTCTAGAGAGGACGAGTAGACAAGAGGATATAATGTTGGGCTGTTGAGCTAGTGTGTCGTGGCCCACGGCGGTGTCCGAACCATGTGACGGCCGGGTGTAAGCATTTCGGTTTTCTCTTAGGGTCCTCTCTCTCAACATTTCATTCCTACCAGCGATGGTGCACGGACATACCTATATGCCTGCGGGTGTCACTGCATTGCATGGCCCACGTGAAGATCCGACCATAGCTAGCGCCTCCACGCTAGTGATCTTGCTCTGCAAATCCATTGTGCAGCGGAGCCGATGTGCGACGCGGAGGAGACTCGCCTGACGACCCTGACTGCAAGCGCCACGTGATACATCATCATCCGCGTATGGAAACTAAGATTAACAGAGGCGTTAAAACTAGGATTAACCTTTTTGTTACCGACTCTAAGTAGTTAGTGTAGAACTAGTCCGCCTAGTAATGAATATATTTCGATACGGTATGGTTGAATAAAGTTAAAAAAGTTTGAGTGAAGACAAAAAAAAATCGCTATAATAGATTCGAGTTTTAATTATGATCGACACCGTACCCGGGATGGATCCAGCAAGCCACCACTGCCCACACGACACAAACACAGGCTCTGCCTTTGATCATCTCGCCGTCGCCGTCTCATTGGCACCACCTACACCTATGCGTGTCTCGCCCTTGCCCATTCGTTCGTTGCTGATGCGCCGGCGGCGCCGGCGCCGCGTGGGGCAAACAAACGAAAGCTGCAACCATATATGTATTCTACTGCAACAAGCCAGACATGCAAGGCATATAGCCATATACACATACACACATGCATTTATGTCAACGACGACGACATGCGTCGTGCATCCTTCCCTGGCCGGCTTTGTGGCCAGCATGAATATATGAATGAGCTGAGAGGCCTGATGAGCCCGGCCGGCTGGGCTTGCTGCTGCATGCCCTATCACTACCATTAATTGATTGCACGGCACCAGGACAACCCAACGGAGGACCCAATCAATAATGGACGCTCTAGATCTCTAGCTAGCTGGTTGGCCTGCTGGACCCTGCTGCTGCCACCAGCACGACCCAGCCGTCGACGTGGCACTGCCTGCGCCGCGAGCTCCGGCAGGAAGAAGTTGTCCCGGCCACGTAGGCGGACTAACGACCGCTCACCCCGGAGTGTTTAGATGGAACAGACAACGGACGGATCGGAGTGGTTGGTGGCCAGGGCATTGTGAAGGAACAGGGGAAATGGCAGTGGCCAGGGCATGCGCTTTTACCAGTCGTATACGTGGAAAAGCCTGAGACAAGTTTTCACGAGTGGTAACTGCTACGTGCTTCACCTCGCGGCCACAAGACGTAAAAGGACCAGTTTAGTCCAACTGGCCTGTTATTATCGTGAATGAGCTAGAATAAAATGCCCGTCGTACCCTCCTTACCAACGCACGTTGGGTGTGAGTGGCGTTGTCAGCTGCATATGACTGTGCGGTGGTAAATAGTAACAACATTTGTAACTTTATGTTGTAGAAATGTATTCTATGATTAATCTAGCTAGTATTATGTGTAACACAACATAAACTTGTACAAGGATGTTTGGTTGTCTTGCGAAGAGAACTTTGCTTAGCCTTACGCCACAATACGAAGTCACCATAGGTGCATCGTTGTCGATGGGACGTCGCCTACCACTGAAACGGAGAAACCATATTGTCATTAAATCCTTGAATAAATCCAGAAAAATACGAGCATTGCCAAATCGAGGACTTAAACCCGAGTGGACAGGTTCCACTCCAAGGAACCCAACCAATTAAATGATCTACGATCAGTTTGCTCGGAGTTTCGCGAAGGTCTGCTCTAGGTCGGCTATGACCTGGTCAGCTCGTTTGGACTTGACCACGATGTCATCCACGTAGGCCTCAACGGTTCGTCCGATGAGGTCCCCGAAACACTTGAGCATATAACGCTGGTACGTAGCCCCCGCATTTTTCAGACCGAACGGTATTGTGACGTAGCAGAACGATCCATATGGGGTGATGAAAGATGTCGTGAGCTGGTCGGACTCTTTCATCGCTATCTGATGGTACACGGAGTACGCATCAAGGAAGCAAAGGGTTTCGCACCCTGAGGTCGAGTCGACTACTTGGTCTATGCATGGCAAACGAAATGGATCCTTTGGACACACTTTGTTGAGACCCGTGTAGTCAACACACATTCTCCATTTCCTACTCTTCTTTCGTACAAGAACGGGATTGGCTAACCACTCGGGGTGGTATACTTCCTTGACGAACCCGGCCGCCAAAAGCTTCGCAATCTCCTCGCCGATGGCCCTACGCTTCCCCTCATTGAAGCGACACAGGCGTTGCTTCACCGGCTTGGAGCCTGGCCTAATCTTCAAGGCGTACTCGACGACTTCTCTCGAAATGCCTGGCATGTCCGAGGGTTTCCACGCAAAGATGTCTCTGTTGGCGCGGAGGAAGTCGACGAGCGCGCTTTCCTATTCGGAGGAAAGCGTGGTGCCAATACGCACCACTTTGCCCTTGGAGCCACTGGGGTCTATGAGGACCTCCTTGGCGCCCTCTACAGGCTCAAAAGACCCGGCCGACCACTTGGGGTCGGGTGCTTCTTCGGCGACCTCCTTCCTGATGACCACGAGCTCTTTGGAGGCGACAATTGTCGCGGCGTGTTCGCAGCACTCGACCTCACACTCGTAGGCGCGCTGGAAGGAGGTGCCGGTGGTGATGACCCCGCATGGACCCGGTATCTTCAGCTTTAGATAGGTGTAGTTGGGGACGGCCATGAACTTCACGTCGCATGGATGTCCTAAGATGGCGTGGTAGGTTCTATGGAACCCGACCACCTCGAAGGTAAGGGTCTACGTCCTATAATTGGACAGATCTCCGAAGGTGACGGGTAGATCGATCTGCCCGAGTGGCACGGCCTGCTTTCTAGGCACAATACCGTGGAAAGGCGCCCCGGTCAGCCGGACGTGCGCTCGGTCGATGCCCATGGCGTCGAGAGTTTCAGCGTACATGATGTTGAGGCCGCTGTCTCCATCCATCAGTACCTTGGTGAGCCGCTTCATGCTGATGATTGGGTCGACCATGAGCGGATATCGTCCCGGCTGCAGGACGCTTTCTGGGTGGTCGGTCCGATCAAAGGTTATGGCGGACTCCAACCATCGAAGGAAGGAAGGCACGGCCGGCTCGGCCATATAGACCTCACGGTGCGCAAGCTTCTAGCGGCGCTTGGAGTCGTAGGCCGCTGACCCTCTGAAGATCATGAGGCAGCCATCCAGCGTCAGAAAGCCATCGTCCTTCCCCTCGGCGCCATCTGCGGCCGGCTTGGGGTCCCCCCTATGCTCCCCCTTGTTGGAGCCTCTAGATAAGAACCGCTTCATGAGGCCACAGTTCTTGTATAGATGCTTAATAGGGAAGGCATGGTTCGGGCATGGCCCTTCTAGCAGCTTCTCGAAGTGGATTGGGTTACCCTCGGCGGGCTTCCAACCCCCCTTGCGGTCGGCGGCGGCCACGAGCAAGCCCTCGCGCCACTGCTTGTTCTTCTTCTTGCTAGGATGGTTGGAGGCGCCTTCGCCGGCATCCTCATCCCGCTTCACCTTACCCTTAAGGCGGTCGAAGATCGCTCCGACCGCCTCCTCGCCCGAGGCGTGGCTGGTGGCGATGTCGAGGAGCTCCTTGATGGTTCGTGGGCCCTTACATCCTAGCTTGTGAACTAGGGACTCGTAGGTGGTCCCAGACAGGAAGGCTCCTATGACGTCGGCGTCGGTGATGTTGGGTAGCTCGTTGCACTGCCGGGAGAAGCGCCGGATGTACCCACGAAGGGTTTCTCCGGCCTTCTGTTGGCAGTTTTTTAGATCCCATGGGTTGCTAGGACGTGCGTATGTGCCCTAGAAGTTTCCCACGAAGATCTCTTTCAGGTCCGTCCAACTTTGAATTCTGTTGGGCGGAAGGTGTTCCAACCACGTTCGTGATGAATCGGCCAGGAACAGTGGAAGGTTGCGGATAATGAAATCGTCATTATCCACTCCACCGGCTTGGCAAGCAAGCTGATAATCCTCGAGCCATAGTCCGGGGTTCGTTTCCCTAGAGTATTTCTAGATGTTGGTCGACGGTCAGTATCGTGGTGGAAAGGTAGCGTTGAGGATGTGTCGGCCAAAGGCCTGAGGTCCCGGTAAGTCAGGGCTCGGGCTTCAGTCCTCGCCGCTGTCGTGGTGTCCGCCACAACGAGGGTGGTAGCCATGGCTAGCCCCCTCCCTCACATCGCCGTGGGCACGTCTGTGGGCATCAAGGGTGTCGCGCGCGTCACAGTTGCGGCCAAGACGCTCATGCACCGGGACCGCAACGCGTGGCTTGCCGCCTTGTTGTAACTGGTGGACAGATACGTCCATGTTAGGTCGCTCTGAGGGCGCGCACAGGCTGGTGTTGAGCTCGCGTCGTCGGGACAGCGAGCTCTCGGCCTCGCCGCCGCACGCTCAAGTAGCGTGCGAATCTCGCAATGGACCCAGCGATCCTCGGGCGTCGCGGGCCCTGGAAGCCCCCGGAGCAAGGCCGCCGCAGCAGTGATATTCTGGCTCACCCGGGTGAAGTGTGGGAGGGCTTCATCGTCCTCGATGATCCTCCGGTTCACATCGCGGGCCATGGCGCGCGCACGCCTACCGTCTACGTGGCACTCGATCTCTCGCTGAAGCTTCGCGCGTTCCTGCTCGAGCTAGAGTCATGCTTCCTCGAGCTCTGGTGCCGGGCCTTCAGCTGCTCCACCCGCAGGCGAGGTGGGGCCCCCGCATCCTCCTTGACCTCGTCGTCGAGGTCGTTCGTTAGGGTAGTCTCTCCCTCATGGATGCTTTCGACGTGTCCCTCGGAGGTACCTGCCATAAAACATTCACGAGAAGGGTGATGGCTTCTCCTGCTGGAGTCAGAGCTGGAAGGCGACTCCGATTCTCCTACGAGGAGGTCGTGAAAACATTCAGCGACATATTCGATCATCCCCATGAACTCATCGTTCGTAGGGGATGGGGGAGTGCGTTGCACCACAAGGTGGCCAACGGTCTCTGTGGCGTTGCGCAGACCGAACGGGAGCGCTGTCGGGGCGCTCCGGGTGAGGTATTCCGGGGAGAGCAGCTCTCCTCCGGCAAGCTAGGTCATGACATTGGCGAACAAGAAGGTAAGGTAGCGCAAGTCCTCCCGGGATAGCCGGGGTCCTAGGAAGGCGCCGAGCTGGCGCTCTAGCCTCCCGTAATCGAAGCTGAGGAGCTGGTCGCTCCCAGGGGTGCACGCCTCCGGTGCGTGCAGCTACAGCTCCTCAAGCGCCTCGGCGATCGCGTCGAGGCCGGTGAAGTGGAGAGATTGGACGGCAGCGGGAGCCAACACCAACCTTCCCTCCGTCGTAATGATGAAGTCTAGGTTCCTGAAGCGCACGTGCGCGCTCGCGCCCCAGCTGACACCGTGAATAGCCATCCAAGGACTGGTGTGGATGTCGAGACGCGCAAAAGGCCCCTACCTGGCGCGCCAACTGTCGGTGTTTCGAGTTACCACCGACGAGTAAATTTGTATTATTGCGCGTCTGGCTCGAATGGTGTGCTTAGAGGACACGAGGTTTATACTGGTTCGGGCAGAAAGTCCCTACGTCTAGTTCGTCGCTGCTGCAAGTGTTACTAGCACTGAAAGTTTGTAGTAGGGGGTACAAATGGGCGAGAGGGAAATAATCACAAGTCTCTGGTGAAAGGAGTGAACGGGTGCTGAGAGCTCGATTGCTCGTGTCGTGCTTCTTGTGTCAATCTCGATTGATCGGTTTTTGTCGGACCCCCCCCGCTTCATGGGACGCCCTGCTTTCCCTTTTTATAGGCCAAGGGAAAGCACGGGTTACAGCGGAGGAAAAGAGAAGAACGAGAGAGGGAGAAAGTCCTTCAGGATCGCCGGGCCCTTCTTATCCTTTATGCGGGTCCCGCCGACCCTATAGATGTCAACAGGGACAGCTCCGCGTCGTGGCCTTGTCCATTACTAGTGCCATGCGCAGACGTCGTCTGTCGGTCATCGCGTTCCATTCCATCGCAGCGGACGTCGTGGTGAGCTAACGCGCCTGTCAGCGTTCATACGGGGGTTAGGCAAAACAGCATCGGTACGCCTGACGCTGTTCTTGATGTGAATCCTCAGGTATGGCCCGTCATGGCCACGGGTTACATCGGGGCATGTCGGTCTCTTCCTTGGTGTCAGAGTTTTGACCCAGGCCCATACGTTTGGACCTGGAGTGGTTGGCGGTGGTATGGGTCCCCGTCGTGCGAGGCGGAGCCCACGGCCTCGGGGTCGGGCGAGGCGGAGCCCGCCCCAGAGGTCGGGCGAGGCGGAACACAAACCCCAGGGTCGGGCGAGGCGGAGCCCGCCCCCAGAGGTCGGGCAAGACGGAGCACAAACCCAAGGGTCGGGCGAGGCGAAGCCCATGGCCTCGGGGTCGGGCGAGGCGGAGCCTGCGGCCTTAGGGTCGGGTGGAGCTGTAGTCGCGCTCTTGACTGCTCGGGTGAATCAATGTTGATGGTCATTAGCTCCTCCTCTTCAGGTACCCTAGTATTGGTCCCCGACAACGCTTCTTGGGAATGGAGGTCTCCTTGCTGCTTGGGAATGGAGACTCGTCAGTGTGTGGCGTTCCGCGTTCACCGGTGTAGAGCTCGCTGGTAGCGTGGAGCTTGCCGCTCCAGTGGAGAAGGCCGCGACAGGTCCGGTGAAGAAGGCCACGGCGGGCCGCTCAGGTGGAGAAGATAGACCGCGCGCTGGAGAAGGCCGCGGTGGATAGGAGGCGCCATGGGGAGGGAGGAAGACGGGCAGCCGCGCTAGGGCGCGGTGGAGATGCGGGCCGGTGGCCGGCGCCCGAACACCGTGAAGAACACCGAGGTTGCTTGTGGCGGAGAGCATCACGACGCTTAGCTATGGAGAGCCTTCTAGAGAAGATGAGTGGACGAGAGGCTTCTAGAGAGGACGAGTAGACAAGAGGATATGATGTTGGGCCGTTGGGCTAGTGTGTCGTGGGCCCATGAACGGCGGTGTCCGAACCATGTGACGACGGGTGTAAGCATTTCGGTTTTCTCTTAGCGTCCTCTCTCTCAACATTTCATTCCTACCAGCGATGGTGCACGGACATACCTATATGCTCTGCGGGTGTGTCTTTGCATTGCATGGCCCACGTGAAGATCCGACCATAGCTAAGCGCCCACGCTAGTGATCTTGCTCTGCAAATCCATTGTGCAATGGAGCCGATGTGCGACGTGGAGGAGACTTTGACGGCCCCACGATCGCAAGCGCCACGTGATATATCATCATCCGCGTATGGAAACTAAGATTAACAGAGGCGTTAAAACTAGGATTTAACTTTTTTGTTACCGACTCTAATAGTTAGTGTAGAACTAGTCCGCCTAGTAATGAATATATATCGATACGGTATGGTTGAATAAAGTTAGAAAAGTTTGAGTGAAGACAAAAAAAAAATCGCTATAATAGATTCGAGTTTTAATTATGATCGACACCGTACCCGTGATGGATCCAGCAAGCCACCACTGCCCACAGGACACAAATACAGGTTCTGCCTTTCACTACAAGAAAAAGCCATATTAACGACGGGATATGTGGTCGTTCAAAGTCTAAATGTGGTCGTTAGTAGTTATTAACAACCACAAAATTGTGGTCGTCCATGGTCGTTAAAAGCTCCGTCATTAATACAATTAACGACTACATAATATTTCCCGTAGTTAACTTTTCAATGACCGAACAACATGTGGTAGTTGATAGTAGATTTGTAACGACCACATTTCTAATAACAACGACCACATTTTTCATCGTTGATATTTTTACACCATTTATCATGAGGCACTGTAACGACCATGCTTTAGTAATAACGACCACATGTTTTGTGATCAGTACTATTTTAGACCACATTTATATTGATAGTTTTTTTCACATTGGCTACTTATTTATAACACCAACCACCACTTGACACCATATACAATGACATATTTTTCACTGCAGAGAAAATACAATTAATAAACTTGCAACAGCAAACAATTATTATTTAACCAATTTGTCAATACATAAAGATATACCTTTGCAAAAAAATCGCTATAATAATTCGAGTTTTAATTATGATCGACACCCTACCCGTGATGGATCCAGCAAAGCCACCACTGCCTACACGACACAAATACAGGCTCTGCCTCTGATCATCTCGCCGTCGCCGTCTCATTGGCACCACCTACACCTATGCGTGTCTCGCCCTTGCCCATTCATTCGTTGCTGATGCGCCGGCGGCGCCGGCGCCGCGTGGGGCAAACAAACAAAAGTTGCAACCATATACGTATTGTACTGCAACAAGACACACATGCAAGGCATATAGCCATATACACATACACACAAGCATTTATGTCAACGACGACGACATGCGTCGTGCATCCTTCCCTGGCCGGGCAGACAGAAAGCCAGGCAGAAAAAGACAGGCAGGGCAATGCTTGAGGAGGCGGCGGCCGGCATGGGTCGGTCGTCGGTGGACGGTGCTGGCCGGGGGCTGCAAGCTGGTCGGAGGGCAATGCTTGAGGAGGAGCGCTCTAGCTAGCTGGTTGGCCTGCTGGACCCTGCTGCTGCCACCAGCACGACCCAGCCGTCGACGTGGCACTGCCTGCGCCGCGAGCTCCGGCAGGAAGATGCAGTTGTCGCGGCCACGTAGGCGGACTAACGACCGCTCACCCCGGAGTGTTTAGATGGAACAGACAACGGACGGATCGGAGTGGTTGGTGGCCAGGGCATTGTGAAGGAACAGGGGAAATGGCAGTGGCCAGGGCGTGCGCTTTTACCAGTCGTATACGTGGAAAAGCCTGAGACGAGTTTCACGAGTGCTAACTGCTACGTGCTTCACCTCGCGGCCACAAGACGTAAAAACACCAGTTTAGTCCAACTGGCCTGTTATTATTGTGAATGAACTAGAATAAAATGCCCGTCGTACCCTCCTTACCAACGCACATTGGGTGTGAGTGGCGTTGTCAGCTGCATGACTGTGCGGTGGTAAATAGTAACAACATTTGTAACTTTATGTTGTAGAAATGTATTCTATGATTAATCTAGCTAGTAATATGTGTAACACAACATAAACTTGTACCAGGATGTTTGGTTGTCTAGCGAAGCGAACTTTGCTTAGCCTTACTTCACAATACGAAGTCACCACAGGTGTCTCGTTGTCGATGGGACGTCGCCTACCATTGAAATGGTGAAACCATATTGTCATTAAATTCTAGAATAAATCCAGAAAAATACGAGCATTGCAAAATCGAGGACTTAAACCCGAGTGGACAGATTCCACTATAAGGAGCCCAACCAATTAACTGATCTATGATTAGTTCGCGGACGAGGCAGAGCTTGAATCCACAGGAGAGCAAAACTCTCTCTCCCTCTCTCGTGCCAGCAACAACGTATGTAAAACAGAAATGCTATACAACACATGTGTGTTTTATCACAAAAAAACACATGGATTTTAGTCCATCGGATCGTTGCCTCGGTTTGTCCGTGTTCGTCAGATCTGCGTCCGTCAGGCAGTGCGCTTTCTTATGTCGAACGACCCATGACACGACGCGACGACCCATGACGCGACACCAACAGTGCACCAACAGCACAAGCAGCGCAGCACCAACACCGGCCACGGGACCACGATGCGACGATCCATGACGAAAGGGCAGGCAATGGAACTAACCCCTCTGTATTTTGTCCTTCCATAAAAATAAATTATTTTCTATGATATGTGATTTGTGATATGTGGATCTGTGATCTTGTGATTGTCTTAAGATAGAAGAAGGATGAAAGCTATTGGATCTTAATCTTATAGTAAAAAAAATCATGTGTTAAAATTATATAAAACACATGCTTGTACAGTTAAGGGACTCACCTAAAAACTAGCCAGCACCAACAGGCTACGACGTAACAACTCTGTCGATCAGCAATCAAAACATATGCTTAGGCCTTGTTTAGATTATAAGTTTTTTCACTTTCTCTCCATCACATCAAATCTTTGACATATGCATAGAGTATTAAATGTAGATAAAAAAAAACTAATTACATAGTTTGATTGTAAATTACGAGACGAATCTTTTGAGCCTAGTTAGACCATGATTGGACAATAATTATCAAATACAAATAAAAGTGTTACAGTGCCAAATACTGATTCCTAACACTCATCTAAACAAGACCTTAGCTCCAAATTCTTGTTGGGTAAGACTGGCTAGCTATAGGTAGGCTCGCTTTTCCATAGAATCGTCCAAATTAAACGGCCCCGTACCGTTGTTGTCTATCTTGAAAATTTCATCTTGATTGGCGGATAAATATGGCTGGTGTTGATTTATTACAAAAGAAAAATATTATATCATAGCTGATAAGTCTGGATGTAGCCGCTGATAATTTAAAGGGGCAATCTCGTCTTCTCAGCTAACGAACACGTGATGTTGTGCCCCCCGGACCCCCAGCTACCTCGCTCCCTTACCAATACATTACAGTACACACAATGCCTGCCGGGTGCCGCTCGCTGCCACCATCTCCCTTTATATAAGGCAAACGTTCACAACTGGCTTCCCTCATCTTGAAAACTCGTCGTCGCCCTCGCTCCCCAGCCATTAATTTCCTTCTTCTCTTCGACCCACCGATCAACAAGGACACACACACAAGTCGTGGGCGTGCAGGCGGCCACCGTGCAAGCCAACCGCCGACGGCATGGAGAAGAGCACTGGCGGCGCTAGTGGCGGAGAGGCGGCGGAGGAGGCGAAGGTGCCTCTGCTGCAGCCACGGGCGGCGGTAGGAGGAGGAGGAGACAGCAAGGCGGGGGCGGAGGAGGAGGAAAGGGAGGCGGCGGCGGCGGCGGAGGCGGAGTGGTCGTCGCTGCCGCTGCGGCGGCGCGCGTGGGAGGAGAACAAGAAGCTGTGGGTGGTGGCGGGCCCGTCCATCTTCACGCGCTTCGCCTCCTTTGGCGTCACCGTCATCAGCCAGGCCTTCATCGGCCACATCGGCGCCACCGAGCTCGCCGCCTACGCACTCGTCTCCACCGTCCTCATGAGGTTCAGCAACGGCATCCTGGTACGTAGTGCTAACAAATCCATCCGTTCTGCATTCCAGCTGTTGCGCCTAACACTCCTCTCTTAATGTCCGCTAAAGAGGAAGACGAAAAAAAAAGTACAGCTCATGTTGTGGATCTACATGCATGCATGATTCATCAGCTAGCAATTCTAGCTATGTTAGCTCTGTCGTAGCTAAGCAGGCCGCCTTCACAGGCATCTCGTGTCATGTCACCCGAGAAAAACTAAGAGCCAGTTTAGTTTTCCAGAATTTTGCTAAATTTTTCAAGATTCTCCGTCACATTAAATCTTTGGACGCATGTATAAAACATTAAATATAATTAAAAAATAAAACTAATTACACAGTTTAGACGAAATCCACGAGACGAATCTTTTAAGTCTAATTAGATTATGATTGGACATTAATTGTCAAATAACAACGAAAACCGCTACAGTGCATTTTGCCAAAATTTTTTTGGCATCTAAACAAGCCTAAAACCAAACCGGTGCGCACTGCGAAACAACGAGATTCACGCGTGTAGTGCAGGCTAAACCAAGGCAGCAGGTCCCTCCTGTTTCGAGTTCCTTCGCCTCCTGCGTTTCCATCCACATGCAGCGTCAGTACCTGGACAAGGACCAGAGCACCGAGACAAAGCAGATTTTCTTCCATACCCGCAAGTGACCACACACCGAGTGCGATGTGACACACAGTCACACACAAACAAGAGGGGCATTTGTACTCATGTCTTGCTAAAAACTCTCAAGAAAAGGCCCTGCAAACTACGTATTATTTTACATGCATGAGTGGTAGCCTTCATTGAGGTTAAGTCCAAATCCAAACCAACTGTGTCGTGGTCCAGGCCCGTGAGCAGCATTCAATTCAAAGATCGATCCGTATTCTCAGCCCACAGTTAAATTCGAATAAATTTTGCCACCAACTTGTACAGAACAAGCTAGAAAAAGGGCACTACAGATAACAGATTCAGTGGGGCTCGGCTCATGCTCTTCCACGTGCAGATACCCACTGGCCACCAGTTACAATCATTCGAATAAAATTTGCCACCAGCTCGTATCGATCGCAACAGATTCGTGTCCCATGTGCTCTGTTCTTCTTCTTCCCTCTTGGCGCGCGTCGGCGAAGGAAATGGCGAGGCAGGCATCAACGACTGACGACTCCGTCCATTGCAACCAGTCCCCGTCGTCGATTGCCAAGTCAGTGTCCGGAGCGCCCCAAAGTCATGGTAGAAAAATGCATGTGTGATGGGCAAACCTCCAGCAGGTTAATAGCAAGACTTCAACTCTTGACCGCCACAAACACTTGTCCCTCTTTCTCTCTGTCTGTGTCACCGTCAACCAAAAAGCAACCTGTCAAAACATAATTAGCAGCTGAAAACAACACCACCTCAATCAATAGGATGCATATGTATATTCCAACCAATGTAACATTCTACTACTATCTGCTTCAGTAACTAACTAACCGTGCGTTTCATGGACGACAACGACATTACCGTGATGACGAACACCACTGCAGCTGGGCATGGCGAGCGCGCTGGAGACGCTATGCGGGCAATCCTACGGGGCGAAGCAGTACCACATGCTGGGGATCTACCTGCAGCGGTCGTGGATCATCCTCTTCGCGTGCGCCGTCGTGCTGCTGCCCGTCTACCTCTTCACGGAGCCGCTGCTGGTGGCGCTGGGGCAGGACCCGGAGATCTCGGCTGTGGCGGGGACCATCTCGCTGTGGTACATCCCCGTCATGTTCTCCTACGTCTGGGCATTCACGCTGCAGATGTACCTCCAGGCGCAGAGCAAGAACATGATCATCACCTACCTCGCCGTGCGCAACCTCAGCCTCCACCTCGTCCTGTCATGGCTCATGACCGTCAGGTTCCACCTTGGACTCGCCGGGGTCATGGGGTCCATGGTCATCGCCATGTGGATCCCCGTGTTTGGGCAGCTCGCCTTCGTCTTCTTCGGCGGCTGCCCTCTCACGTGGACAGGCTTCTCGTCTGCTGCGTTCGCTGACCTTGGTGCCATCATCAAGCTCTCGCTATCTTCTGGTGTCATGCTCTGGTAAGCCAGCATTAATGTTTCAGTACACGCATAAGTTTCATTCAGATAAGAAGAACACTCTGGAATTATCAAGATTCCCATGATATAATAATACATATATTCAGTCAATGCTCTGCTTTGCTGTTTCAGTTTGGAGCTGTGGTACAACACCATATTGGTGCTCCTCACAGGATACATGAAGAACGCAGAGATTGCACTTGATGCCCTTTCGATATGGTAATGTTCAGATCACTCTGCACTTCACTTGGCAGCTGTCATTCCCACTTTAGTCTTTCCACCATAATTGGCGTAACAACCCAAATAATAGCTGATGTCATTGTACTGGTCATGATATTCCCTTTGTGGTCACAAACAGCATAACTAAGGGGGTGCTGTACCTATTTACTAAATGTGCAGCCTTAATATCAACGGTTGGGAGATGATGGTTTCCATCGGCTTTTTGGCTGCAGCAGGGTACATAATCACTTCAGCTTTAGCCTTTTATTCATTTATTTATGTTGGACTTTCCACAGTTTTGAAGTTAACGCAATGTATCTTCAGAGTGCGAGTGGCAAATGAGCTTGGAGCTGGAAGTGCAAGAAGGGCCAAGTTTGCGATTTACAATGTCGTCATCATTTCTTTGTCGATCGGATTTGTGTTGTTTGTGCTCTTCCTTTTCTTCCGTGGAAGCCTTGCCTACATATTTACTGAAAGTCAAGCGGTAGCTAAAGCAGTCGCTGACCTTTCGCCTCTGCTAGCCTTCTCCATATTGTTGAACAGTGTTCAGCCAGTGCTATCAGGTATCCTTCTCAGTTCTACTGATGATAGAGACTGCTACACTGTACAACCTTGTTTTGTTGACACTAAAACGTCATTTCATCATTTATAGGTGTCGCTGTTGGTGCGGGCTGGCAAAGTGTAGTCGCATACGTTAACGTTACATCATACTACCTGATTGGCATTCCTCTTGGAGCAGTCCTGGGCTATGTGGTGGGGCTTCATGTAAAGGTGAGATGTAGAGTCTGGTATTACCATTGTGTCTAGTGCAATCTCGGCTTTAAGTTGTTCCTCACTCTTCTTGGCGGTTCAACATATCAACAACAGGGCATTTGGATCGGAATGCTGCTCGGAACACTAGTCCAAACTATTGTGCTTCTCTTCATAACATTAAGGACCGACTGGGAAAAACAGGTTTGTCCAGTGCTGTGCTTAACAAATTGCAATATTCACTTAGAATACGTGGACAGCTACAAGGGGCACAATATGCTGAATTATTCTGAACCCCCTATCTGCAGGTGGTGACTGCTCAAGAGAGACTGAAGAAATGGTACATGGAAGAGAACAGAAGAATGCAGGCCTCGAGGAGAAATCCTTGAACTGGCCCTGCTTTGCAGGTTGTTAATTGACACATTTACTAGGCACCTTGATTCTATTCACCATCTCAAGATCAAAATGAGGGCAGATTGTGTGCTCCTCAAGCCAAGCAATGGAAGGCACTATCAGCAGCAGTAGAAAAAAAATATTGTGTTATTGGCCAGTGGCAGGGTATATGTGAGAGAGACTATGTTGGCTAAGTCAGAGTTTGGCTCAATTTTGTGCGTATGCTAATGTTCTCATCAGAGCAGTGGTTGAGGTTTGGGATATCCATAACTGTAACTGACTGTATCTGTAAATTTTCTTATGATTAGTTGGTGTTGGGCATGTGAATCCATTGAGCTCTTGTTCTAGTTTACCTACCTTTTGTTGACTTCAAATCTGTAATCCTACTTATTTCGGCCAAACGAAATGGATGAGCATGGTGTGCATAGGTTATTTGTTTTGCAATCTGGCACTCCAGTGTTGATTTCAAATCGAATCGGATCAATTTTTTGCATAGTAGTAGAACTCACAACTGCACGGCACTGTGATTCAACCCGAGACAGATTGAGGCAATGAGCAAGCAAAATAGAATGCGAGATAGGAGGGCATGAGAGGACAGGAGAGGAGAGGGGAGGAGACGAACCCAGGTGAACCGCCGGCTCGTCCGCTAACGTCGCCGGAGCGTTGCCTACTCCCCTCCTCGATTTCACCCGTGGCTGCAGATCGACGCCCGTCCGCCGTAGTCTAGGGCTCATCCGCCGCCGCCGCAAGCAGGAAAAGACGGCAAAGCTTGTCACGCGTCGATCTGCCGGCTGGGCAACTGAGTCCATGAAACTGACACCATGGTCCCATGCTTCTAGTGGTGGCTGATTCAGCAGGGTCCACACTTTGGGCCCACACGCCAGAGAGAGGAGCAGGAGCTCCGGTAGTGCGAGTACCACCCACACGAACACATCACACCTCACCCTTTCCGTCGCGTCACAGGCCACGGCGGGCGGCGGCGGAGGCTTCCGTGCGGGCTCTTGCCGGATTCAGCGGCCAGTTGAGGTGCCCCGGAGGTTCCCGGTTCCAGCCGTCCCTACGTAGACCCTGCTTTCCTCTCGAACGAATCCAAGTTGCGCAAATGCCGACGCCGGTGAAGTCGGTTCTCCCCGTGGTGCTCCTCGGCTGCGGCGGCGTCGGCCGCTACCTCCTCCGCCACATCGTCTCCTGCCGTCCCCTCCACGCCAATCAGGTATTGCTCCTCTCCTTCCCCGTGCCCGCGGGTACGTCTGATCGATTCGGCGATCACTGATTCACTGGCTCTGGCTGCCGATAGGGCGTGGCCATCCGGGTGGTGGGCGTCGCCGATAGCTCCTCCCTGCTCGTCGCCGAAGATGTCCACTCCACTGGACTCGATGACGCGCTCCTCACCCAGCTCTGCGCCGCCAAGTCCTCCGGCTCTCCCCTCTCCTCCCTGCTCGGCCGAGGTGGACAGACATTCCCCCATTTGATTTTGCCCGTTTCAGATGTACGCGCTCCATAGTTTTCGTTGACATGTAGAATGATAGTTACTTGGATGTGCAATTTCAGGGCACTGTCAGCTGTTCAAGAACCCTGAGGCCAGGGTCAAAGTCATAGACGCCGCTACCACACTTGGAAGAACAACTGGTTAGTTGTTCTGTGCTCAACTGCACATACATATTCTGATCTTCCAATCAGTAGAGCATAAAAAAAGCTTACATGCTTGGTGTTTTTTCTATATAGATTCAGCTGTGTTTCTGATTTTAACACAAGTCACATCTCATCATCACACACCTATTCTCAGGTCTGGTGCTAGTTGACTGTTCTGCCACTTATGACACTGTTAGTCTGCTGAAAGATGCTGTGGATCATGGATGCTGTATTGTATTGGCAAACAAGAAACCTCTTACCGGTGCTTATGTAATACTATTTGACTTACTCTTCTCTGATAATAGTCTTTCCTAATGCCGGAATCGCACTGTCTCATGTTGTTCAACAAAGAGTTGTCTGATTAGTTAACAAATACATTTGTTGCTGTTGCAGGAGGATTTTCAGAAGTTGGTCTCCAACTTCCGTCGGATAAGATTTGAATCTACTGTATGTTTGTGTTTGGTTTTTTGTTTCTAGTTTGATGCTTGTACATTTGTACAAACTGCTGCTTTGCATTTGTTCTAACTACTGCTGTCCATGACCAAAGTTTTGCTGTTATGGTTTATATCTCATAACCTTGCCTTTAAAACATTGAATGCACTGGTGTATAAAGAAGTTAGCTATATTGTTGCAATTCCATCATTTCAATCTTTGCATTGAGATAATTTGTACTGGTTCGTAACATTTGCTTGACATCAGAAGATAACAGACATATACATGATAGGAGTCAGGACATACATATAAGACATTTCTATTTCACATTTTTCTCTCCTTTATTATGGTGTTTTAACTTTCACTTAGGTTATACTTTCAGGTTGGAGCAGGTTTGCCTGTGATAGCTTCTGTAACCCGTATTTTTGCATCTGGAGATCCTATTTCTCGTATTGTTGGCAGTTTGAGTGGTATGCAATTATTAGTCTATTTTTGTAAATGGTGACAGTTTAAAGATAAAATATTACAAGTTTTTCCTTCATATGGGTTTGTAGGTACACTTGGGTATGTGATGAGTGAGCTTGAGGATGGAAAGAAATTTAGTGAAGTCGTAAAAAATGCCAAGTCTCTTGGCTATACAGAACCAGGTCTTGCAGATATCTTGTGATATATTTTCATCGCAATTAATTTCTAGTAGATCTTGTTTGTGAAGCGGAGCTCAAACAAAATACTCTACTAATATGAATGATCTAAGCACAAGAAACACAACCATATTATTTATTGCTTTACCTGTTTGCAATATGTATTTATTGAAGTGTTTATTTTTGCCAGATCCACGTGATGATCTTGGTGGAATGGATGTGGCTAGAAAGGTTAGATACCTCACAATTTCGCATTCAATAAATTGTATTCTGTTTCTTTTCCTTGCCCAAGTGAACTCTTGTGTATTGCATGAACTGCTGCAGTGTTGAGTTTATTTGTGTCCTACTAGAATTTGATGTGAAAAATCATGTAAACATAAACATTATCACAAACTGGTCCACCTGTTGAGGTAGGTTGTGCTGTCCAGTGTTCATATTCGAATCTAATACCTTCATCTTTGAATGCAGGCGTTGATCCTGGCTAGGCTTCTGGGGCAACAGATAAGCATGGAGAATATCAATGTATGCCTGTCTGTACTAATTCTAGAGAAGTTGAGATTTATTATTTTATTATTTTAGATTTTAGACATGGTGCTCTGTACACTGGGTGATATTTTCACTGTTATTGGTTATAGCTATGGGTGTGCTACTTCGCTGTTAGTTTGGCTGTTCAATGCTAACAATAGTAAAGTAGTTTCTGGGCAAAGTAATCCTGTTTACATATTGTGCTTGTGGAAGGTCTGCCTCCTATTCATTTAAATGATTACATGGAGCCATCTTTTAGGCTTCTGTCCTGATTTACTGGTACATAGGTCGACTTGTCTGAATTTGTTACATCAATTGTATGCTGATATGCTAAATCTGTAAGAGTAGACTAAATGGTTCCATGAACTTGTAAAGTTGTCATAGAGCTGATTGATTGCACCACTTGTTTCTTGTGGTAGCTGTCAATTTGATTCCTTTATATGTCATGAGAGCTTTTCTTTTGACTTTATATGGTACAAGGGAGCTATTAATTTGAGTATATGTATTGATATCATTAATATTATGCCCTACAGTCAGTGACTCAGTTACACTGAAGATTTTGTATTTCTCTTCGCCTCAGGTTGAGAGTTTATTTCCCAGTGAATTAGGACCTGATGCAGTGTCCACAAAAGACTTCCTTGAAAGTGGTTTAGTGCAACTTGACAAGAGCATGGAAGAAAGAGTCAAAGCAGCATCTTTGAGAGGAAATGTTCTTCGCTACGTCTGTGAGATTGAAAGCACAGGGTATGCATCCAGTCTAGGCCCTGGTGTGATAGTACTGTGCAATATCCATTAGCATAAAAAAAATTAATCTGTTTTCTGAAGCTACAACATGGTTTATTCATGTTGTCATTGTTCTAAAAACTCGTTCTCTGCCACTCGTTTACTTGTTTGGAACTTCTTTCTGGTTGTTTTTTACATGGTGCTGGCTGCTTTTCAATCTTTCTGTTGTCTAACACCCCAGTTTGCAGGTGCCAAGTAGGCCTTAAAGAGCTCCCAAAGGATTCTGCACTGGGTAGATTGAGGGGGAGTGACAATGTGGTAATGTCACTCTTCTTTCTCTTATTTTGTCTCCCTTCGTTTGATCATCCTTGTATGTCACCACAGACTGTTGGTTCCTATTCATAGGCAGTAAACATGTTTTATCATGAATGTCTTTACGAGCACAATCTCACTCTAGAAAATACTTTTTCTCCTCTCATCAATGCATCAACGTCCCAGCTGTCATTTGGTTATCCCTGGTTTGAGATTTTACAAAAAAATGTTTTCTGTGCTGCGATCAGGTGGAGATATACAGCAGATGTTACCAGAGCTCCCCTCTGGTGATCCAGGGCGCAGGAGCTGGCAACGACACCACTGCCGCCGGCGTCCTTGCTGATATAACTGACCTCCAAGACCTGTTCCAGACGACGGCATGATCGTTGATCGGCATCCAACACCATCTTGATTCTTGCAAGGCACCAGGGCGTTTGGTACTCTGATCGGTGGTACTGTGTGTCCGTCAGGGACTCGCGTGTGCTTTTGGTTGTTCACTTCAGTCGTGTGTGCGTGCATTTGGTTCCTTCAGCCGCTCAACTGTACGGGCATGTTGTCAAGCTGAGACACGTCTGGCATTCGAATAGGATTTGAATTTTGAGCAAGCATGTGGGGGGGTTCTTTACAGTTTACATAGAGGAAAGCTTTGTTTCAGTGAAATAATGTCGCGGTCTCTACATTAAACAGTCAGAGTGATGTTGCTGCTATCTGATAGTGATAGACTTTTGATTCGAGCAGTTCTGGTTCTGGATGATGTATCGTGAACTCTGCACTTTGCCGTGCACGCCAGCACAGTATATATAGGTAGCCTGAAATCATGGCCAGTTTGTCAAACATTTTTCTTGGTTGTATTGTACGCGATTCTACAGGACTTGCAAGACAACTGACCATTGTCTTCGCAGCCGGCAGCCGGCAGCCGGCCGGCGGGCAGATGGCGGCGCTTTTTGCCGTTGCCAGTGCCCCCCGCTGCCCCGCGCAGGTGCAGTGCAGGGAAAGCCCTGGCAGGTGGGGCCGTATGGTGGTTGGTGGGCCCCACCTCTCTCGGGCACGTTAACGTTACCCGTCCCCACGGGCCGCGGAGCGAGATGAAATTTGAAATTGGGAGGAAGCAGACCACCCCAAATCCATCCTAGTTGCTCCTGCTCGTCTAGTCGGCAGGCCGCCAATCAACCCGATCGATCCAATCCGCCGATGGCCGCCGCCGCCGCCGCCGCCGAGGATGCGAAGGAGAAGGAGCTCCTGTCGTCGGTGGTGGGCGACATCCGGAGCTACTCCGGCTCCGACCCTCTCCGCCCGTGGCTCCGGTACGGCACCCGCACCCACCGCTTTTCCTTCCTTCCTTGCCTGTTCTCCGCCTCCCCGCATCGCTTCCTTCGCCCCACCGATCGGTTGATCCGCCCGCCCGCTGTTGTCTGCTAGGGGGATGCGGAAGATGGAGCGGGCGCTGCCGCCGGCGACGCTGCGGGAGAAGCTGCCCAGGTTCCTCCAGAAGTGCGCCCAGGAGTTCCAGGACGACGCCCGCTACCGCGACGACCCGCGGTACCTCCGCGTCTGGATCCAGCTGGTCAGCCACCACACTAGCCATCCTTAGTCTTCCCTTGTTGCTGCTGACTTCTTGTGCTTCACTGGGGATCGATCGAGAGATGACGGCGGTTGATACTTCGATCGGTTGGGGGCTTTGTGGGTTTTAGGAGCGAACTCCAGAATCTGCACCTGTTCAATCAATTGAATTTTCTGTCTGATGTATATGTATTGACATCAAGATACTACTTTTTGTTAGCTAGATCATACCGTAGGGTGTAGATCTCATCATATCTTAGCATGAATGTTGTCATCGACTAAAACAGTGCCTCACTGGAAATTTGTAATGTAAATAGTGCTACGGTGGCTCTTGAGGAAATGACTAAACCATATTCAGCTTGATTTCTTTTTGGATCCCTTGTTATTGTTATAAGAAATGATCTTATTAGGTTTTTAAATCCTGTAGATGGACTACGTGACGGATGCAAAGCCATTGCTCAAGAAGATGGAAAGGAATGGAATAGGCCTCAAAAGAGCTTCATTCTATATGGCTTATGCACTATATTATGAGAAGCACAAGAGGTTCAATGATGCAGAGAAGATGTACCGTTTGGGATTAGAGAAGTAAGCTAAGCTCTTAATACCCCCACTACCAAGCCAACCCACCCACTTCTTTTTTATTTTAACTGGACACCACACATCTGCTATTAGAACTGTTATTGTTGTGCAAGCTCAATGCGCCGCCAACCTGAACAACTCTGTCAAAAACAGTAGTGCACGGTTATGCAATACTGAACAATTTAGTCAATTAGATAAGAAGGATTGCAAGTAACACTTCATGTTGAAATAGATCTCAGTTTGTAGTTCCTTTGATAGCAAAGCTGGTTTCTTACTGAAGTGTTTCATAGCCTTGCAGAGCCTATTGGGGAGTTGCACAAAGCACATAAACAGTTTAATTTTCGCATGGAATCATACAAGAGCAAAAATAAGGTATAACTCTCATTTCATTTGTTACTTAAGTTTAGATCATGGCCAATGCTAGGTTTGTTGACCTCCCTTACTTTATTCATGCGCTTTAGCTGCAGGAAAGAATGACTAGGAAAGCTGGGTCTAGTGCTACATCTATGAACCAAGTCAAAGGTAGGCCTGTGTAGAGAGGAGTACACAAATCAGTTCTTATAGTAAAAGAAACATACTTTTTCTTGTCAATCCATAGCTAGAACTTTCCTTTGCAAACTCATTTTCTGATTTAGTTGACACAAAACTATAATGGGTGATTCTTTCTCAAAATACAAGCATATGCTTCTTCATGCAGATCCGCACCTCGAACTTTCTTTTCCAAAGCACATTTCTGATTTTGGTGACACAATTATAATGAGTGAATTTCCCAGTGGTACTGACTTTTTGAACATGTTGCAGGTGAAAGCAGAAACTGTAAAGAACTGAAATCCAATACAAAGCAAACATCAGGAAGCAGTTCTAATCCTTCATTAGGCTCTTATCCTCCATTAGGACCGGCTAAAGTTGGTATGCTCTCCAGAGGAAACTCAGGAGCAAACAAGAATTTGTCCCGTTGTAATAGTGACGATACTGTAGTTGTACAGTTTATAGGCTCTGCTTTGGTTGGGAAGTCAGAGACTGAAGATGCCTGTCACCATGGCCTAGTTGAACCAACTATAAACACTAAGGAGGCTTTGGATGCCATCAATAGCATGTTTATGGAGCCACTGGAACCTGAAACTATTCTCAAGAGGCGATCAAAGCGTGAGAACCCAAATTATAATCAGCAAGCAAGTGCATTTGATATCTTTGTTGATGACGATGAACCTAGTGGCAATGATACAAATATGCTCCAGAACAACAGTGTGAAGCAAGACCATACAAAATTAAGTCAGCAAACAAGAGGATTTGAGGTCCTTGTTGATGAGGATGGTCCTAATGGCAACGACCAAAATGGAACGCAAAACAGGAACTCTAGAAAGGAAAACATGAGGTTCAATCAGGAACCAAGTGTGTTTGAGATCTTTGTTGATGAGGATGGCCCTAATGGCAACAACCAAAATGTGGGGCAAAACAAGAACTGTGGGAAGGAAAACATGGAGGTAAATCAGGAAAGCAGTGGGTTTGAAATCTTTGTTGATGAAAATGAGGCTAATAGCACTGCCCGGAATGCTATGTGCTACAAGAGTAATAGGTATCCTCCAAGACCATTATCTGAGTCATCTAAGCATCAAGGCGGAAGTGACTTCCAGAAGCCATTTGTTGGAGGGTTTGCAATATTGCCAGATGATGAAGAACAATGTGAGGAAAGTTATGGTGGTGCTAATATAATTTCCAGAACTATGCAGCCTACTCATGATACTAGTACTTTGCTCTGTCCAGTTCAAGGTAATTCAGGAACAAGGAATCGTGAAGGTCCTCATCCTGTGACTTCTGGGATTCGAGATGACACTGTCATTCGTAGGTTTGTTGGGTCCACTATTGATGATGAGCCTAAGGTGGAAAATGCATGCCACCATGGGTTAGTTGATCCAACTGTCAATCTAAAGGAAGCAATGGATGATATAAACAACATGTTTGGAAAACCACTGAACTTCAAGGGTGAAAGAACAAAGAGGAAAACTAATGCACAGTCAGATGGAAAAGCAGCTCCAGTTTCTGGTTTCTCCATATTAGCTGATGATGACCTAAAAGAGAACTCCACCAGCAAAGCCAGTCAGAGCAATTCCTGCAAATTTGGGGATGAGAATGGTCTATTTGAACCCACAATCACCACTCGTGATGTCATGGCAGAGATCAACAATATGTTTGGAATGCCACTAGACTTGTAAGATGCATGTGTAGAGTGAACTGAATAACTCAACTGCTAGTTGGATAACTGCTTTCACCTTTCAACTCTCCCCTTGAGAAATGTTAGTCTTGCTGATGTGAAGAGCATGGAATCTGTTCCCTTATCGGTGCATAGATGGTGAACATTTTCTTAAATTGTGGTCAAATGTTTATTGTTCACATTGATCAATCTTGAATATGTGGTATGCGTCTAATTTTGCCATTAAATTAAGTTGTCTAAAATATAACTGGAAAGTTGCTGCTTTGTTTTTGCTAGCTATATTTCTTTAACAATTACTCTGAAAATAGTATGTGGTTTGGTGATTGTTGGTGTGAAACCTTGCAACTGCACTGCTTCTCCTGGCACAGGTGGAGATCACAACAGAATGTAGATTCTCAGGTCGTTCAGCCGCAGAGCTCCATGAATATACTTCTTGTGGAGTTGCCACTTGCCACTAATATAATTTAACTTCTCAAGTGAAGGGAAGGGGGCGTAATTGTTACAGGGCACCAGGTGATTCCTGTTGTGCTGTCGCATAACGCCGATATAGTGATTTTGGCTTACATGTTGGCTCAAAACTATTTTTTTTTATGCTGAAAAAGCTGAGACTTGTGTATTTGATGGAAATTGTAGCAAGCATGGGTGCATATGTTGCTCTGTTCATCTTACATCCATAGTTCTGCTCATCAAAAACCCATTGTCTGATGTCCATTTTAATTGTTTAGACCATTCTAGTATCTCAGCATGATTAGGCTGCAGTTCAAGCACAACAAGAAAAAACTTGCCATGGTTGAGGTAGAGACAAACATCAGATTTAGCAGGTAAGAGCAACTCCAACGGTTTTGCAAATGGGCTTGGCATTCTTGTTTTTGGAAAAAACTTTAAAAATCTCCTTTCCAATGGTTTGGCAAATGGGCTTGGCATTTCTATTAACTTGGCAAAAACCTGGGATGGACTCACATATATGCGCGCTTGCGCTCGGCTTCGCATTCCCTCTCGCGCGCTTCTCCCGCGCAATATTTCCCTCTCGCGCGCATGGACTCGATGGAACCGAGTGCTGCTCCTGATCAAACTGAATGTTGTTGCTGACAATTGATAACGACAAACTGAACGCTGCTGCATCCATGTCAGGTGATGCGACACATAAGATAGCCTGCTGCCGGCAATTTGATGGAAACCAAGCACTGTACAGCATAAATCAAATTGTGACGTCCAGGATCAAATTGTGTCTTGCCGAGACTATGGAATTAACACATATGTTAACACAAATCACTTAAAAAGAAATATCGAATACAGAAATATGAAACTAAATTGTTCATTACAATTGATAACGCAAAGTGTTCAGTACACTTAAATGAAAATGCTAAGAAATTGAAACTAAATCACGATGCTGGTTCCATAGGATATAGATCAGGATGATGGTTCCATAGGTGCTCGATGAGGTCTTCTTTCAACTGGAAATGTGTTTCCTTGTCTCGGATCTTTTTATGCGCTTCAATAAATTCAGCTAGTGTGCGAGTAGAAATGCCATGAGAAGGTTGCACATTTTCACCACCATAATCGAATCTCTCATCAGGGTCCACATCTCTTTCATCTTCAACAATCATATTGTGCATGATGACACAAGCCCTCATGATCAATGCTAGCGTCTCTGTGTCCCAAACGCGACCTGGTTGTCGAACAATGGCAAACCTAGATTGAAAAGCCCCAAAAGTTCTTTCAACATCCTTCCTCATTTGATTCTTGCGCTTTGGCAAAGTATTTCCTCTTGTTACCCATAGGAAGAGAGATGGACTTCACTAAAGTAGCCCAGGGGGGATATATACCATCGGCGAGATAATAACCCATCTTGTAATCGTGACCATTAATGGTATAGTTCACCTCTGGAGCAATACCTTCCGCCAGGTTGTCAAATAATGGAGACCGGTGAAGGACATTGATATCATTATGAGACCCAGGCATCCCAAAAAATGCATGCCATATCCAAAGGTCATGAGACGCATATGACTTCTAAAATGATAGTTGGCTTGTTCACATGCCCTTGTAATCGACCTGCGATTCAACTGGACAATTCTTCTATGCCCAATGCATACAATCGATAGACTCTAACATTCCAGGAAACCTCTTTTCTCATTGAGTGCCGAGAAGCGTGCTATATGTCACCTCATTGGGATGTCTCGGTATTCCGCTTCAAATATTTCAACAACTGCAAGAACAAACCCACGTAGGCTCTCAAGTGCGATTGCTTTCGCCAATGCGAACGCGTACTCATCTCAGAGCATCGCCAGGAACCCCATATGTGAGCATACGAGAGCGGCGGCAGTGACTTTTTGGAAGCAACTCGGACCAAGCACACTGTCGCATCCCTTTTACGCACAAAGTAATAATCATGTGCTTCAACAAACATTCATGATGCGAGGAAAAGATCCCTATTCATTACGAATCGAAGAAAATGAAAAAAGTTCAACACCTCGTATAAAAATTTAACAAATACTATGAATTAATCTGAGGTGAAAGAACAACAACCTCCGACGGAATAAACTGGACCATACGTCGGATTATCCGCCAAATAATCTTGAAACATCCTCTCGGTGGCCGCCTTCTCTATCGCGATAAATAACAAGATGGCCATGGACCGAACCACCGGGTCTTCTTTTTTATTCCAAAACATGTGCACAATCCGAGTAGCTGTGAAGATGAAGTAATCATCGTAAATCGAAGAATCGTCATCCAATCGTCTTCGGAGACGTGATCCGAGCCCCTCATCCGTCGAAATGACAATTGCACATTTGAGAACAATTGCGCATCTCGAGAACATCCAACAAAATACGATAGGCTCTGCTGCAAGCTATTCATCTCTGAAGCACAAACCTTGAGATTTGCAGGCACGCCCGGCTTGATGTAGTCTCCAGCAACCTGGAATCCATCTTTGGCTTCACAGGCACGGTGGTCGGGTCACTCTGGCGGGATGGTGGCGTTCAAGATGGTGGAGGCGCACCGTTGTCGGGCTACCTCTTTGGAGGCAGCTCGGCAGCGCCAGCGACATGTGAGAAACTCCCACGACGGCGCGAAGAAAGCCCCGCGAGATCGAAGTCCGCGCGAAAGGAAAAAAAATCACGGGAAATAGTGTGGGTCCACAATTTTCGTTTTGCCAAGTGAATAATGGGGAACCGTTGTAGATTGATTCTTTTTACCTTTGCCATATTTATTTGGGAGTTGGCAAACTCCATGTTTTGCCAAACAAAAAATGCAAAACCGTTGGAGATGCTCTAAGTGTTGCATCGTATATGTACAGCTTCAACAGGCATCAAAATCAGAGAACTGAAGATGACGACGACGGCCTAACTGAAAGCCTGAAACCTAGCGGCCGATGCTGAGCTGCGCCAGGCGTGCGGCGATGTCCGCCGGCGCCGGCGCCGGCGCAGCCTCGTCCCTCGCCACGCGCAGCCTCGCCAGCCTCTCGGCGACGCCATCGACCGCCGCGACGGGGCTCACCATCGTCGACGACGGGGAGGCGGAGATAGCCCCGCAGATGGCGGCGCACGCGGCCTCGTCGGCGAAGCAGAGCGCGAACTCGGCGCCGGACTCGGGCTCCGCCCACGACAGCGTCGCGCCGTCCAGCCTCTCGAAGGCGTCGCCGGGGAGGATCGGGTACACCAACACGATGCGCCCCCGCGGCTGCTGGCCGTCGGCGTTGGGGCCCGCCGCGTACAGGACTAGGGACTGCCCCTGCGGGCGGAGGAACGTGACGTCGGCGTAGGCGGCGCCGAGGTTGCTCCAGTGGCCGCCGTCGCCGCCGCCGGGGAGGTGGAGGACCTGCACGGGGTATGCGCCGCCGCTCGCCATCCGACCGGTTCGATCTTGGGGGTAGGACGGCGGAAAGGTGCAGGGCTGCAGGGGAAATATTGTCGTCCGGTGCGTCTGATCTCAGCCGCTTGTTTTCCATCCGACGTTTGCAAATCATTTTATTTAAGGTTGTGGTCTTTTGTGTGATACTAAATCCGTTCCAAATTTTTAATTCGTTTGACTTTTTTAGTTCAAAAATTTATGTAAAATATCATTTCTTTTGTCGTGGCTTTCTTTATTAACAAAAGTTATTTAAGAATGACTTAAATTTGACTATGTTTGCATAATTTTTTTTTGAATAAGACGAGTGGTCAAACATGGAGTCAAACGAATTATAATTTGGAACAGAGGGAGTAGCAAATTAGTAAAATCTTTACTCTATTTTACTATGCATTTAGATATAATATATGTCTAGATACAAGCAAATTCTATTAAAAAAAGTCAATACGACTTGTAATTGGGAAGAGAGAGTAGTTAAATTCAAACCATCAAACCTGGAATTAATAATTAGAATAACCAAATCATCAGCAACCACAAACTCTCTAAATTTCATACGTTTCATTTAACCAACATGGCTACGTGTTTGTTTGCTAATGAAAAACATGTAATAGACACAGTCGCGAAAAAACACATTTTCTACGTTTCAATCGTTTGGTTTTGGGCAACGTTCAGGTGATGCACATGCGATTTCCTCTTTCCCGCGCACGTCTTCCTTCTCTTTGGCGTGACGTGGAACGGCGGCGACAGCGGGCTTTTAGAGATCTTTGGTGACCTTAGACAAAGAAGGGACCTAGGGGTAGGTGCTCGGACTGGCATTGATGGCAGGTTGGCCGATGGGGAACCGCCAAGGGGGCGAGTAGGACTCATCCGGATAGAAAGTGTCAGTGGTGGGGGTGAGGGCTCGACAACGAATTCGTGGGTTGGGATTAGGGGTGGGCGGGGTCGGCGCGGTGGCGACGGTTGGTGGGCGGCGCGGCGGCGGCGGGAGAGCCACTGGTCGAGGTGGTTGGGGAGGTCGACGGCGGGAGCGGGCTGGTGCGCGAGGATGAAGAGAAACACTGTGTGGATTTAGATTAAGGGGAGGGCGGGGTTGGCGATGGCGGCGGTTCGTGGACATCATGGCGGCGGCGCGGGAGCCGTTGGCTAGGGTGGCGGGGGAGGTCTGCCGCGGGAGCACCGTTGGAGCGGTTGCGTGAGGAAGAAGATGAATATTGTGCGATCTAATCTGGAGCGTTCGTTTTGTATCCAACGGCTATCGATCGTCGCCCGAAAAGAACACAAAAATCAGGCGCATGAAGAATAACAATTCCCCTAAAAAGGGAATTACTAGCGCCTAGACGTCCGGAGCGCGTCCGAACGCCCCGCGCATGCTGCAACCCTACCCGTGCGCCACGCCTGCCACTGTGTTGTATCGTTGCTGCACGCACAGGTACGTCCCTCGTCTGCCTCACCCCGTCCTTGTCCGCCTCACCATGCCCCGCATGCGCACCCTGGCTACGCCCACCACTCCTTCCCCCTGAGCCCCTCCTCTCTCTCCACGCGGGCGGGAGCTGAGAGCCCAGATGAGGACGAGCACGTCCCATCCACAGGACCCAGGGCGTGCCGTGCGCACCATCTACCGGCTCGCCGTGCCCCTTCGCCTAGCGCCCGGGCCATGCCCCATGACTCTTTGAACATACGTCTGAAACACGAAACATTTGCAACATGAAACACTAGAATGCAACATAAGTCTGAAGCAGATGAAATATTTGGAATGTACACTTGAAACATGTGTCAAACATATGCAATATCCATATAAAACACTTGCAACATGAAAACACTTACTGCAACATAAGAGTGAAACAGCTGAAACATTTGAAACGTACTCTTGCAACATATGTGTGAAACATATGCAACATCTAGATCAAAACGCTTGCAACATACGTCTAAAACGGATTAAATACTTTGAACAAATGCTTGCAACATGTCTCTGAAACACTTGCAGCATATGCAACATCCCGATCTACATTTACAACATCCATATGAAACACTTGCAATATACCTCTTAAACACTTGAAACATACGTTTGCAACATGCGCTTTCAGCGCAACATTTCCTTGCTCCTTGGGAATGGAGGCTCGTCGGCACGTGGAGTTCACCGGTGTAGAGCTCACCGGTGGTGTGGAGCTCCCTGCTCCGGTGGAGAAGGCAGCGATAGGTCCCGTGGAGAAGGCTGCGGTGGGTCCGCGCGCTGAAGAAGGCCGCGGCGGGTGGGATGCGCGGTGGAGAGGGAGGAAGATGGGTTGCCGTGCTCTGGTGTAGAGGAGATGTCGACCGGCGGAGTGGAGGCGCGACGGAGAGGGAGGCGTGGTGGAGAGGGAAGCACAGTGGAGAGCGCCGTCGTCGAGGCGGCGTGGCGGAGCGCGGTTGCGGAGAGCTATCGCGGCACTGCGGTGAGGTGAGTTTTTTCTTTTTTTTAGAACCGTTGGGGGCGAGTGGATGAGGAGATAAGAGGCGGTCGTCTGGCTGCATCGCGACCCACCATCAACACCGTTCGGGCGGACGGACGCCCTATACCCAGCATTACCGAAAAAATGGCTACTTGTTTGCGGTTCCTGACTATTGATGATGAGAACTCCTGCACCTAATAAGAATGGCTTCTCAAAACAGCGGCACCTGTGCCTCGTTCGTGGTTTTGCAGGACCAAAAAAAAGGAGTGAAGAAAAAAAAAACAGTACAGTAACTTTGCAATTGCTTTTCTCGGTTATTAGTGGAGTGGTAACAATTAAATATACCAACCAACAAAAATTGGAATTAGTCATTTTGATCAAATGGGTCTTCTTCAAGAAACAGTGCATGAAGCAGGAGGGTTGTTAGACTTAGCCCTGGCATAACACTGTTCATGCATTATTTCCTACTCTGATTTAATAAAGCAGACTAGAAATTACTCTATGACATAACACAAAACTATGGCCTATGGGTGCCCAGCCCGACGAAGATGCTGCACAATTGGAAGGTTTTGTAATGAACGACCCAATGGAGCTAGCTAGGGCCACCACATGCTAGTGAAACAGTCACAGTTATGTGACCTCGAAGTCCGAAGAGCCAGGTCCCTTGTACAGTATATACATACAGGGGTTCATACTTGGATCTTGAGCAACCATAAAAAACGATAGCTGAAGACTTACATGTTATATTAATTATCCTACCATATCTATCGATCCAATCCTTTTCATACACGACAGCGCACATGCTGTCTCAGAGACTTCAGCACTGATTGATGATCACAGCACAAAACACACAAAGGCACGAGCTCAATCTCGCGAACCCCACGCGACTTGCGAGCAGGGGCGCCTACTGGAAACTACGAGTTTCCCTACGGTTTTCGTTGTTCCCTACGGTTTTCTATCAGTCCTAAGTTTGATCATACTATGTATTTCTGATTATACTGATGTAGCATCTTTAAATCCGTCTTCTGATAATGTAAGTTTGATCATACCATGCTGACAAATAGAAATGTCTGCCATAGCATCTATGGTCCCGATCGCTTCGCTGAAAAAACAAGCTGAAACACTATTTCAGCTGATTTGTTGTAAAAGAAAAACATTGTTCCGACTAAAAAGACAAGCCGAAAAGTATGGATTATAAGACAAGCGAACAGGGCCTATATGTCCTGTACACATGAATGCATCCTGATTTTCAATTTCCATTACATGGTCTGCTGCCTTTTGTCTTTTATTAATGTTAATTATTGTACACATCTTAGCTAGTCTAGTGAAACCTATTTTCAAATGCTACGTCCTTGAACCTGTTTTTGGCATAGCATTTCCCGTGAAATTTACACTTATTTAATTGAAATTCTATTTGTTTAATTGAATAGGCTTGTACTGGTGGCTCTTCTATTGAAATAGAAATTAACTCCTGATGAAACATTGAGTAGGATTGCTCAGGGAAGATTCCGTGGCCATGAAAATGCAGCGACTACAAGTGGTGGCGGCAACTACTCTCCTCCTATGGACGAGTTTCCATTTTTCTAACATCTTTTGTTGGCAAAACATGGCACTTATGGTCTGTCGCCAAAACATGGCACCTATGTTGTGTTGCCAAAACAGATTGGACAACTCCTTTTGAGTTAGTGTTTAACTGTTAGCTAGACTTTGCAGTTATTATTAGTGAACACCCTAATTGTAATGTGATAATGCACTGTTTGAGTTTGAATGCACTAAATTATTGCTGATGGTACGGTGTCAACGAGTTTTGATTTGAAATTTGCATTTGAATTAAATTACAATTATTTGAGGCCAAATCAAATGTCATGCAGAAATATTTCCCTAGAGATCAATTTCCTAGGGAATGGAACTTTCCACCTAGGATTAGTTCCCTAGGAATGCCAAAGTTCTAGGGAAAAGAACTTTACACGCTGGATTAGCTTCAGTATAGTCAGCAGGTTTCCTAGGGTGCTATTTTCCTAGGGAAACAAGAATCTGCTATAGTTTATAGGTAAAACCGTAGGGCACTCTCTTATTTCCCGTCGAAGTGTTCCCTACGAATTTTTCCCTACAAAATACCATAGGGGATCAGGTTCCCTACGGTTTTGGGCCTTTTTCCTAGGAATTCAAACTCGAAAACTCGTTGTTTCCAGTAGTGGCCGCAGCTCCTCCGCCTCCACCACCGCTGGCCCCCTCCCTCCTCCCTCCAGCATATCGTCGGGGGCCAAAGGGAGTGGGGATCCATCGTTTTTAATAAGTTTTTTTAGTAGATTGAGTCCTTAGAGTTAGAGTCTCTCCATGCCAAGTTTCTTGGTTTTAGGGATTTATCTTCTCCTCCTTTCTGGTGACGGCGAGATGGTAGGGTGTAATCGTTTTCTCCATGGCAGCTCTGTTGAAGATGGGGGCGACAACTACGGCATCAACATCCTCACTGGCGGTATAACGACATGGAGACTTTTATTTCCGGACGGCGACATCAAGGCAGAGATGGTGTTGCCGCCTTGGAATAATTTTCTCCAGTCTCTTCTCTATTTTATTGTAGTTAGATCTGACCACGATGAAGGACTAGGGAGAATAAGTTTCATATTAGTCTTTTTCATTCTTCGGTGGCAGAAAAAAGAGAAGGGAAGACACCAGAAAGAAGAAGTTTCTCAACTCCGCCTACATGAATGTTGGCCGTTCTTCGTTGGTCATCTGTTCTCAGGCCTTTTGCCAAGTGTTTACCTGTGCGGTCATCCATGCTGCAAAGCGTCGTACAGATTTGGTTTTGAGATCTGGAGCTATTCACAGCGTGGATACAATTTAAATGAAAATCAGTTTATGAATATTTGTGTAATCCAGAGTGCTTGTAATGTGTTGATGTACCCGGCTATATATTATCTAGTATAATTCTTCTTTCATCGCAAAAAAGCACAAACACGCAAGAACAGTAAATATGGAGAGCTCAAAAAGTTCACCTTGTTTTATTTGATCGTAGAAACGTGATGAACATACAGAAACATTCAGAAGATTTTTTTTTCAAAATAATATTATTTAAATAAATAATTACAGATCTAAGTACTATAGTCAAATATTTGCAAATTTAGATACCTATCGGCCATCCAAAATCCGATACGGTGATATCGGCAATTAAAGCGCCGTCAAGTGATGGCACGTGTCCAGAGCCGTAGCCACGTCCCATGGGAAGCCGAGGTCTTCCTCTCCTTCCCAGATCGAGTCCCGGTGCAGAAGGTTGGACATGTCTATTTTCCTTTTCTTTTATTTATTTCATTTCACATAGCTCTTCTGTTTCTTTTCACCTGGCGGAAGGTTGGCCATGTCCTTTTTCTATTTCATTTCACATTGCTACTACCTCGTCTCAGCACTGACATTGACACGACGGTACTCGTTCCATTCTAAAATGCCCCCTCTCGTCCGCTTTTATAGGCATTTGAGGATTTGGGAGTAAGTGTCATCTTAGTTTTAAAAAGCCAAATATTTTAATTTTGACTAAATATATAAAAATTATTAATATTTATAATTTATAATAAATATCATTAGATTAATTATGAAGCATATTTTTATAATAAACTTATTTGGAGATATCTAATGTTTTTATAAATCTAGCCAAATTTGAAAAGTTTGGCCTGTACGAAACCTAAAACAACACTTATTTTGGGACGGAGAGAATACGCATTTCAAGTTTAAGCGCTTTGGTTGCATATAATTCATGAATAAATATACAAGTCCCCATCTCAATTCGTAAGCAAAAGAAACGTACGCATACAAACCAGCTAGTGATTAGATGGTCCATGCATGAAACTTTGGGGTTAACACTTAAGGCTTCGTTCGTTTGCAGGGAATTGATTCCCAGTCGATCGGTCTCTTCGATAATTTGTACTAGTTTGGAATTGTTCCTGTCCTGGAACGGCCAGGAATGGCCTAACCGAACGGCGCCTAAGGCACTTGCTGAGTTCGTGGAGCCAGTCCCCTCGATGGGTATTGTTCGAGTAGAAGTGTCCATGGGCACCAGGGCGAGGAGGGCCCTGAGAGCTAGCGGGCCCGTGATTGGTTGTTGATGCCTTGCTAACCTTCATCAATCACAAATATCAATAGTTAGAAGTCTGATCACTAATCACATATGAGAAAACAGGAAACAATGACTAGGATAGTTTATTACTCTATTGTATGGCCATGCAATCGGCAACTTAAGAGCGTCAGCCATCTTCTCCACACTAGTATAAGGGCGAGGCAGAATTGCATCCCTTTTGATCACATCTTCACAATAATGCTTTCCAAGAGCTACACCTCCAAGAGTGGTTTTAGGATTTACTGAAATAATTGTTCCCTAGCCATACGGTATGTCGATCCGACTACTTCATATAATATCATCACATCCCATCCAATCTGAATCAAGTAATGCATCTATGAGAATTGAATTAATGATAAAGCAAATAATACAATTATGATAAGAAACTTTGTAGCATGGATGAGAGCATTACATGTTCTTCATGTGAATGAGAGTGAGGGGCATTTACATTCATCGCTTTGTGCGGTTTGGCTGCTGGGCTGTTACGGGTTTGGCTACCTAGTTTGTCTTTGGTTGGTTTTTGCTGAGGGTTGTCTTTGGTTTATTTGTTTTGAGGTTGTGATGGCTAGGCTGCATGGGGCTACATTGTAGGGGCTGCATTGGTGAGGCTACTTGACGAGACCGGACTTGTGAGGCTACATTGGGCTGCATTCTTTGGGAATAGATTGGTAGGGCTGCATTGAGAGGATGGGGCTGCACGGGGCTGCATTACAAGGGCGGCATTGGAAGGGCTTTGCATAGTTGGGGCTGCAGTACGCCTATCCACAAGCAAGTTTTCACCCACACCAATGGCATCATTGCTCTCATTATCTTCATAAGCTTCATCTTCTTGAAAATGAGCATCATGATATGCCTCATGAACATGTTCTGCAGATCTTGAGCTCTACAAACAAAATGGAAGAGATAATGCGATAAATCTGCACAAGGTATTAAGAGACCAAACAACTAGCTGATGTATTGTTATAGTAGTATATACCACACATTGTGAATTAGAACCATTCTGTGACATTACTTCTATATTTCGCCTTTCCTGTGCAAACCTTTTCTCCATCATTTGCATTTGCGCTTCCATTTGTGTCAGGCGCTGTTCTAGAGCTTCACTCCTACTTTCAGCCTTTTTACGGGCCAAAACTTCCATTTGAAATCTTGTAGGTGTGTAACACTTCAGTCCTGCTATACCAACATCTTGAGGAGTAGGTCCTAGACCTAAAGCTCGCACATGGCCTCTTGGCTCCTTTGAACCCAAAGCAGCAGAAAATACATCACCTTGTTGAATTGTTCTTTCTGTCAACTCTGGACGGGCCTCAACAGTTGCTTTAAGTTTGCTCTACATAAATGAAATGTCAATATTTGCACTCCATAAAGATTACATACTATAATTCAGCAATCATACATGAATAACTTACAATTATTGGTTCTGCATTCCTTATTGCAACACCATTTTTTCTTGTATGAGTTTTGATATAGAGTTCATCCCTTCGAGGAGGGCGTCCAAGTTCATCAACCTACAAGTGTTTTAGCTTTCAGCATAAAGAAGAAATATAGATTACCCTCCTCTCAAGAAGCAAGTTTCACAGCTTTTCCCCATGGCACTCATCATCAAGAGCACAATCATCGCTGTTTTCTTGGTTCTTGGAGTCATATCTTCCACATCCATATATTGCGTTGGTGCAATCGGTAGGCACAAACCCTTGTTTTACTTTACTTTGCATCATCTTTAAGACATGATTTTGCTTAATACTTCTTGTGTTGGTCGCATGCATGTGTGTAGGCATGGAGGACACCCCTGCTCCCAAGCCAAAACCAGGGATGCCGTGCTTCCATGCCGGGAGGCTCACAAGCACCTGTAATGCGGATGGGTGCATGAGTTATCTGAAGCACGAACACCACAGGAGCGATAAGGCCCTCATTGTAAAAGTGTTGGGCCTCCAGGAGTCTTCTTTGCCCAAATGAATAGATAGCTACTAGTTTAATGAATAATCCACCCGTGTGTTTGATGACAATGCAATAAAACATGTTTGCTTGGTTTGGTATTACTCTCGTCATTTCAAGTTTTTATGTCTGGAATAATTGTACATAATATCGGAGAAAAATCTCCAAGAAATTGCACACAGTACCATGAAAGATGCCTTCTATTTCCTGTACACCATATGAGACATGAATGCACCATCTCAAGAACAACCTATATAAGACACAATGGGAAATAAGTAATTATAGTTCTATGTAGTATGTACCATTTCATGTCCGAACAAGAAAAACTCTTAGTGCCTCATTGTATGATGTATCTCCAACTTAGCACGGTTCGCTTTGGCAATTTAAATGTCGAACCTAAGATAGAAATTGTTACATTATGCAAAGATATTGAACAATACAAGTTACGTATGTATATAATAAGATTAGCCATACATCACATTCAGGAGACTTCCAATAATTTACAAGAAAGTTCCGATCCTCATCATTAACTCTATCACCATGTCTTTTCTTCAATTCCTCATCTGTTAAGTTCTCATCAAAATACTACTCCTTTAGGGTTGCCTTAAATTCCTTCCACTTCCTTACAGCGGTGATTAAAAACCAATTCTTACCAGCATCATCTATATCATAGAATTTCTGTTTTTTATGGAAAAGTACAAAATCAGTTTTACACAAGAAAACAACATACTGTTCTAGCAGATAACCATACCACATGTTCTATAATATAATCTAGATGATTGTTGTGTAAAAACAACATACTGTTCTAGCATAAATAAATTGACATTTGATTGAGTTATTTTTTAGCATCAATAAAAAACAGCATACTATTCTAGCATAAATTTACCTGTACTTCATCCCAAACTGCATCCTTTTCTTAAGCATCAATAAGCCTCCAATTAGAACAACGAACTGATATTTTCTTCCTCACCAGGCAACCAATAACACTAGAAAGTTGCCTATAATTCTTCCCTACAGGCTGACCATATTCATTAAGGGTAATTATGATTTTCGGCATGTCAGGTGTCCTTGCAAATACAGCCTCCATTCTAGTGATACTCCTCCCATTCCTTTTCTTGTGTGGACTAGCGTGAGCATCTGTTACAAGCAATTTTAATCATGAGAAATAGCTCAAATGACAAGATATTATATTGTTGCAATAACAAGATAGAAGACATGGTATAATACCTTCGTTGTCACATAAAAAGTCTCCAATTGATCCACAATCCAGATCTTCGTCAATCCGCTCGTTTATTGCACTCTCAACATAATTTCTTTCTGGCCTTGAGCACAAATTATGGTGTTCAGTTGCAGCAGCACTTGTGTGATGAGTTCTCTACAAGTAACATGATAGCATAAGTACTTGTCATTTAATATTCAAACACTAGTAACAATCTTTCTATAGAACCTTTGTTCTTTTCTTAGCTTGACCATGCTGCACTTACGGCCAGGAGGGATCGGGGCTCGCTAGCATCTCTTTGTTTCTTGCAATGTTTGCATTCCTTTCCAGTTCCATCTCGGTGAGGGGAGCATCCTCATTATTTCTTCTAGCGCTTGCCATTTTTTTCTCGAAAACCGAAAAACAAATCAGCAACCTTTTACGGTCAAATAAATCACCACATTATTTAAACAAGACTTACTTTTTGGACCCCTTTTTAGATTTTTTGTCAACAATTATACCATCTATGTCCCTTCTAACAGAAGGGACAACCCCATTAATAATATCCACAGTCACATTGTCGTTTAGATTAGGAAATGACATAATCAATCCATTATCACCATCAATGTGTTCATTATCCAAATTATCCAAGTCATACACATCAATAGGTTTTGACTGAACAGCAGCCTTGAGCCAGATTACTCTCTTGACCGACTTGATCAGGAACATAGTAAACTTGAAGTGCTTGTGAGGCTAAAATGAAAGGCTCATCTGATATCTTTTCACCTGTATTGAATAAATGCTTAAAGTTGACACTTGTGATCCCAAATTGATCAGTTTGTACCCATTTGTCCTGCACCCTGTTATCAACCCAATCACACATGAATAGCACCAGATTTCCTTTTTGATGATAGTTTAGTTCAAGAATTTCCTTTAGAATACCATAATAGACCTTTTTTTCCTATTATAGTGTTATCATTATTGCCCCTCTCAAAACTTGTTGACTATGCACTTCTGACAACCCCACTATTTTGAACAACTCTACCCTCATCATAGGATCTTGTGTGAAAATTAAATCCATTAATGTTAAAGCTACTATACTTATGTGCAGTCATCGTTGGCTCCTTTGCCAAAATTTTAATCTCATATGTTGCTTCCTCACCCATTTCTTCCACCTGTATTCATGAAAACCTGCAATTAACCTAAATGTGAAATCCATGTAAAATTACATTTCTTCGAGATTTCTTCTTACTTACATGCAACCTGAACCACTCATGAAAGGATGAATGATGCATGCGGTTGATGTCTCGTTTATTTTGAACACCAATTGAGGATAGATATTGAGCATGCTTCTTTGTGAATGTGTTATTTTATTAGTTGAGCAAAGCGATGGAAATTGATCAAATGAAATGTTAAATAATTGAGATGTCTTACTCCAAGTAAGGTCCTATATCAACATAGTTGAATAGAACATATCTATGAGCTTGTAGCCATGTCTTGTGATCTATACTCACCTTGCACACTTTCCACCAATCATCGACCAATGTTATGGAAGAAAGGAGTTGTGCTACAATCTTCATGATTTATAATTTGATGGTTCAATTGATTTGCACCATGTAGATAGCGAGAACAAAGTGTAAGGCACTCGATGAAACATAGACCACTCCATAATTGATCCCTCGTAGGCGACTTTTTGTATGAACAAAACCCTTTAATCGCATTAGATATCTATATAAAACAAAAGGCACATTGACAATGTTATAAAAATAGTAGGTACTTAAACCTTCAACTATGTTACAATATTTAGATGTCTAAAAGATTACCTCTCTCTGAGGGCACATGTTGCGAAAATGAACTAGACCAACTATTCTTGCTTGGCGAGGAAGATGTACCATCAAGTGTACCATAATATCGAAAAAGGAAGGAAGAAATATAGTCTCAAGAAGGCTCAAGGTTTCAGCTATATCAGCCTCTAGACTTTCCATATCACTTATTCGAATGATAGGTGAGCTAAGTTTTTTGAAAATTTTACTTATCTGAATGAATGATCGCAAGATTGACCATTTCGGGCAATATCCTTCTCACGACAAGTGGCGCAAGTGTTGTAGAATAATATGGCTCTCCGACTCTTTAGTCAAAATATCTTTTTCTCATTAACATATATATTATGTCATATATCAGATGCATAACCATCAGGAAACTTGACCCCTTTTAGTATTTGACAAAATAATTTTTTCTCATCCGAACTCATTGAGTATGGTGCGGCTGGTAAATACATTTGGTCATCCACGTCAATAGGGTGAAGATCAATTCTAATACCTAGAGCTTGAAGGTCGAGGCGAGAATTTAGATTATCCTTAGACTTCCCATCTGTGCCCATGAATGTATTAAGTAGGCTTTCACTCACATTTTTTCCTATGTGCATGAAATCAAAATTATGATGCAACATCAAATCTTTCCAATATGGAAGTAAGAACCAAATAGATCTCCTTTTGTAAATTACTAAGGGCTCCCCTTCCTTACGTCTCTTCCTAGTTGGTTTCTTTCCAGATGGATCCTTGACAAAACTATTACTAAGATCTTTAGTGCACTCCAAAATTTCCTCTCCAAAAAGTGGTTTAGGTGCTGGCCTAAACTCAGTTGTACCACCAAATTTATTGGCATCAAACCTAGATGGGTGATTTTCATGCAAGAATCTTCTATGACCCATATAGCAAGTCTTCATACCATTACCAAGTCTAAGTGAATCTGTAAAGAAGTGACAATCTGGACATGCAGCTTCACCAGATGTGATAGATCCGGACACATATCCTAGACCAGGGAAATTAGTAATAGTCCACAATACTGCTACCCGCAACTAAAAGTACTCGCCTCTCGAAGCATCATAAGTTCTAACACCATGTTCAAACATATCTAACAAGTCATAAATAAGTGGCTGACAATAGAGATCCATATCACTACCAGGAGCATTTCTACCAGGAATCAGATAAGATAGGATGAAATTTGATTGCTTCATGCACATTGAAGGTGGAAAGTTGAAGGGAATACAAATACCAGGCCAAACACTATAGCTAACATTCATGGTTCTAAATGGATTAAAACCATCAGTGGCGAATGCTAGACGTATGTTTTGGCTATCTGCAGCAAACTGTGGATGCTTTTTTATCAAAGGCTTCCCATAGAGGTGAATCTGCAGGATGCCTTAGTAGACCATCCTTTTTCCGGTCTTCATTGTGCCATCTTGTTAGCCTTGCTGTTTTTGAGGACAAAAGTAACCTTTTGAGTTGTTTCTTTATAGGAAAGTAACGAAGAACCTTCCTAGGAACCTTATGAACACATTTCCCATCTAAACTCTTCCTTTCTGATTTCCATCGTGAAACCTTACATTTTGGACACGAATTCAGATCCACATTCCCCTTCCAATAGAGAATGCAATCATTTTCACATGCATGAATACTATTGTAACCAATTCCAATGGATTTCACCAATTTCTTAGCTTCATGAAATGTTCTAGGTAGTGCTGAACCCTTAGGAAGTGCATCATCAAGTAGATCTAAAAGCAGATTAATAGATCTATCAGACCATCCTCCAAGGAGTTTGATATGGAGCAATCTAATTAGGAACCTTAGTTGTGTATATTTCTTGCAATTTGGGTACAACTCCTTGTTATTTTTTGCTACCAACTTCTCAAGGGCAACTAGTTCAGGACAAGGCTCTAGAGTAGAACCGTTGTCCTCAAAATCTCCTCTATCATCCAAACTAGCAGCTAAATCTCTATGAAAATCAGATATATCATCATCCTCACTAGAATCCTCTATAAACTTAGCATTATCATAATTCCCATCATCATGATTCATTGAAGAGCTACCTTCTCCATGTAAGGTCCATGTTCTATACCCTTTTAGAAACACCATCACATATCAAGTGCTCACGGACTTCACTTGCCTCTTTCCAAAATGAGTTAACACACTTTCTACAAGGACATAATATCTTGCTGCCTATCGCTGAATTCCTAAATGCAAAAGCTAAGAAACCTGTTTCACCCCTTGCAAATATGTCTTGGTGTGTTTATATATGAAAATTTTAGGTTAAATTCCATTTTACCTAAAAATAGCACTCTCGATGAGTTGTGAAGTTATTATCTTTTACCTAGCATTATCATCAATCCATGTTTTATCCATCATCAACCTTTATGCAAGAGATCTAGCAGCTTACAGTATTAAATAAAAAAAACACATCACAAGCATTGAAATAGTTGCATACTTTGACAATACTAAAAAAAAGATGAATAGCTAGCGAAAGGTAGGACCCTACCGATGGAAACAAGGAGAGCTGCTGCCATAATATCGTTCGAACGTCTTCTCAAGGTTTGCAAGTAGAACTACCTGTTGTCCAGCAGCAACAACACCACGCTCAACACATGCGCCCATACAATGAGAGTTGTTGAACAAGATAAAATCACAGAACACAGGAACTGAATATATATATATATGCATCTATCCTAACGCAGCAGTTTAGTTCTGGACTTATGACCTGAAATTGCGGAGATATGGTACTAACTGTGAAGTGGTACTGTATTGAATATACCAGCAACGCATGACATCAGTCATAGGTAACAAATACGAGTTTCTCACATGATATTCTTCATGGATTTTCCAAGAGGCGGGCAACTTGCCATAAAGACCGGCTGTGTTCCTTGCCCTTGTTGGTGATGGTGGGGTTGATCCGTCCCTCGACCTCGACCTCGACCTCGGTAGTCCTGCGCCTCGCGTAAACCGTGCGAGATGGTCGGCGATTCAAAAACGCTCCCCCCGCCGTCGAGGGCGCAAACCAAGAGAGCATTAGAAATCACAAGACAATGATGACCGAAGATGCCACCACCACACCCGGTGCGGCGGATCGAGCGCAGATGTGAGATCTGATTCCCAAATCGGCGGCGAAGGGCGGCTTAAAGGTGCGGGCGTGACCGTGGCGGCGGAGGACGGCTCGGGCACGGACCCCTACAGAAGCAATGGCGCGGACCCCTAGGGAGCGGTGGCACCTGCGAGCAGCAGCAACACGGCCCCTGAAGCGGCGTGGCACCCTACAACAGCGGCGGCGTGGCCCCCTGGGAGCGGTGCGGCACCCTACAGCAGCAGCGGCGTGGACCCCTACAGCAGCGGTGGCGCGGACCCCAGGAGCCGGCACGGACCGCAACAATGGTGGATGGCGACGCGGAACCCTGCAGCAGCAGCGGCGTGGCCCCCTGGGAGCAGCGTGGCACCCTACAGCAGTGGTGGCACGGAAGCCTGCAGCAGCAATGGCGCGGCCCCCTGGGAGCGGCGCGGCCCCCTAGGAGCAGCAGCAATGGCCTACAGTTGCGTGGCCCCCTGGCAGCGGTGCGGTAGACTACAGCAGCTGGGATCCCTGGACCGTGCGTGGCGGTGATTTGGGAAGGAAGCTACAGTGTTTTTTTCATGGAAGGAAGGGGATAAGGTCATAAGGAGAGCACGAGCCAAAAAAAAGTGGCGGCCGTGAATTTTTTTACGCGCGTACCAGGGTTTTGGAGATTTGGTTAGCAAATTTTTGGCGCTAATCGGTAGCTGCAGCGTGCTAGATTTAGCTCTATATACATCGACCGACTGTCCGACGTTATTACTGACCTGTACCGACCGATAGTTCGACTCTATCTATAGCGACCGATGTATAGCCGCTGAAGGCGCCTTTACCGACCGATGGTTCGTTGGAATTCTTTATCGACCAGTGTTACATCGCTAAATAACTAGTTTTAGCGACCGATGTCTGACGCTAATTCTGGTGTGTGGTATAGTGAGGGGTAACAATCCTAAGACTCATGTTCAGATTACGCAAGAAGATTGTGAGGAATAGTTCTAAAAGCATATCAAATCAAGGAGTGAAGATGAGAACAAAGACTTCAAAATAAGCACCAAGGTAAAGATGAATAACAAGGGTAGAGATATAGTAGAGAAGAAAATATCAAGGTTCATAGAGCAAGGGTTTTTGTAGCAACTTCTAAATCTTAAAATGACCAGTTTCTACTAGGCTTGTATTCTACAGTCAACATTCTTTGATACCACTTCGTAGCACCCGATTTTAAGAACAAAACCAGATACGCACCATATATGAGCCTAGAAAGTCAAATCTCACATATAGCTACAAATAAGGGTAATATCAAAAGACAATACTCAATATATAACATACTTAGCATAAAGGATATAACCTTAGATGACAAACAGCGGAAAGACAACTTCGATCTTCGGGTGAAGACTCCAATTCACAGGGACAACTGACTGGTTGATCACAAGCCTAATTCCTCCAAACTCTAGCAATCTGGTACCCATCCGGGATTTTTTTTCCAAATATGTGAAAAATAAAGCAAGCGAAAGTACATGTCGTACTCAACAAATATAACATGGGGTTCAAGAGACTCAAAAGGCAGACACTGGTTTAACTACGATTAGCTTTTATTGAGTCATGATTTTAGCAATAGGGTGGCAACAAAGTTATCATAAGCCCATAAACATATGATCAGGTAAACATGAATAATGAATATCATAAACAGTAATCATTAATGAGCATCTTCATCATCAGTATCATCCATGTTCATCATCATTAACCAATAGTGATCATCTATTCCGTAAATGTTCCAAGGCCGCTCATGACCGTGAGCATGACTGATATACCAGTTTTACACTCTGCAGAGGTTGTACACTTTCACTGTGAGTCATGATTTACCCTTTCGCCCGAGGTAGCTAATCTCTTGACCCACTTCCAAGGAAGGTCGGTAGGGTTCACTATGAAGCCTTTTAAAGGTTCACCTAACAAGTTAGGGCATTAGATTCACTCGGCAAATAGATGTAGAGCCCCCTTTCCGATGGCACAATGACGCGCGACCTATACACAAGGGGACAGAGGCCGCACTTTACTCGATTTGTCAAGCCATTCTTACGCCAATAAAGGTAACCACTAACAAGCTAGAAAAGGTCCTCATACTGAGCTAAAGCCGGGGCCATGTAGCCCTCACAGCTGTACTATAAGTCCCGGATGATCACTTACAGATAAGTCCTTAGGAAGAGGAATCTAGAGCACCATAAAAACAGCCCAATGCTCCAGCCCCCTGATTCCATGTTGCTAAAAAGCATCTTTTAATGTTTATTGCATATACCATTAGTCAAGTTACAAGATCATGGTCTTTAATTGAGCACTAGCATCATACTAACCAATGCAATACCCCATAGGTAACAAGGCATAAGGTAATAAAGCACTAGGAAATCCTTAGTGGCAGTCAAGATAGACACATGCAGTATGAATTAAATGATTAAAGGTGTATAGGACAACAAGGAAGATCATATGCTATACTTGCCTTAAACTCTGGTCCTTCTTCTAGTCCAAACCTTCGATGAATTGCTTCTTGATCACCAACGCAAAGCTCACCGACTAGACATGATCATAAAACACCATACAAGCATCCATGCAATCATACATGAAGCAAACAATAGAACTAAATTAGAACAGTATACCAAACATAAAATCAAGATTAAAAGTTTGTTAAACGAATCTACGTCTCGCTACGAACACACAAACACGAAAAGCACTCTAATTGGAGCTATAACGAAAAAGTTACATCTACCGATAGATTTGCTTTATACGTGGAAAAGAAAACTATAGGCTTCATTTATTATAAAACATATATAAGAATACCTAAATTGTTTTAAGCCAAATTATATTTGTATTATAAAACCAACATAAGATTAAACTTATTTTATTTACAAAAGACAGAGGTAAAAAGCCTAAATTACTTTTAATTGAAAAAATAACTTCATATAGATTAATCACATTACTATTTTATTCAAAAGCTCTAGACATACTAAACAATGTTACCAACACGTAGAATACGTCATTATGAACCTAACGCAACTTGAACGGGTCAAATCGGAGTTAAAACGGAGAAGATATGGCCATATGAAGGTAGTGACAATTTTGTAAATAGATGAAACTTAATTCTCAAATTGAAATAAATAAAATCTAATTTTTAAATCTACCAGTGGACCACGGCCACAAATAGGAGAAAGGGTAGGGGCTCTTTAGAATAAAATCAGAGACGGCGGGTTAAATTATCCAAAAACCGAGGGTCTCTTTAGCAAATAAGCCAGCCGAAAGGGTACAGGCTAATCTGAGCCGTTGGATTTAAGATGAATGGCTCAGATTAGATCGAGAGAAGGAGGGAGAGGGGCTACCGGCCGGTAGTGAGTCCAGGCGGCGGCGCACGGCCGGAAAAAACAGAGGCCTCGCCGGAGTTCGTCAATCCGACTACTCCGGCCACCGTTTGGCTTGGGAGAAGGTCAGGGAGCAAGAGGAGAACGAGGTGAAACCATCTATGCAATCTATGGCAGCTATTGGTGAGCAGTGGCTGCTGGTGATGAGCAATTGCGGCGGCGTAGTGACGGTGTAGCGATTCCGGTCAAAACAAAGCGAGAGAGAGAAATTAAAGGGGTTCAACAAGTTCGCAAACTCGATTTGGAGCTCTACGTGGTACTTACTGGTACGATGGAGCAGCCAATCGGCGCGGCGGCGGCGGCTTCTTCTCGGCGAGCTCGGGACAACGAAGCTAGGGCACAGGGATGCGCGGCTATGCTAGGGCTCGGGATAGAGCTAGGCGAGAGTGGAGCAACTCGGGGCGCTATTTATGGGGGCTCGGTAGCTTGAGGCGCAAGCCAAGGCGAGAGGCAGGCGAGGCAGAGTCGGCGATGGCGAGTCGCGTTGGGGATGGAAGGTAGGAGGCGTGTCGACAAAAGGTCCACTGTCTGTCAGCGAGTGAGAGCGCGGGGTCGCGGGGTCAGTGAGAGAGGAGAGGAGAAGGAAAGGGCGCCGCTGACGACTGGGCCCATGTCATCAATGAGAGAGAGCGGGGACGCGGCTGCTGGCTCGGCTGACCCATGGAAGAAGGGGTGCGGATGGGCCGCGGGGTGAGCTGGGCTCGCGTGCGAGAGAGAGAGAAAGAAACGGCGTGGGAGTTGGGCCATGGGAAAGAGAGGCGGGAGCAGGCCAGGCTAAGGGAGGAAGCAGGCCTTCCGGCCAGATTGAGGGAGGGAGTGTTTCTATTTTTTTCCAAATCCTTTTCTTTTCTTATTTTAAAACTAAATTCAAATATGAACCAAATCAAGTTTGAATAGGGTTTTAAATACACTTTTCAATCCAAACAAAAATGAGCAAATTTTAGTAAGTTTTTCAAAGATAAATTTTACAACCTTTTAAATTCTTTTATTTCCCAATTTTCTTTTCTTTTATTTCAAAGCCAATTTAAAAAGCATTTTGTATTCATTTTGCATTTTGGATTCAACCACTCATTGCAATGAATCAGATGCACCAGCATGTATGCACATCCATGTTGCTACTCCTTATGACGAATTTTAATTTAATGAAAAATTATTATTTCCCTATGTTTTCATGAGCACAAAAATTCAAAATTACCTCAATTTACATCTATTTCAAAAGAAGCAAATTTTAGGGTGTTACATTCTAGATCTAGATCTAGTCATAGATCCAAACTTAATCCTTATTTAAGAACTAAATATTAGACTTTAAAAATCAAGACATAACCACTAAACAAGGGTAGAATCTTGTTCCCTGCTAAATTCAACCTAGGATCTTCAAAGATTTGGGGTCTAATTTCATTTATAATTGTCTCAAGCCATGCAAATAGATAGAAAAGCAAGAGCCTAATTAATCATGTAATCTAGCACAAAACCTTAAAAACATGTTAGAAATGGCATCTACTTATCTTCCAGATACATTTCCTACTTAAAAATTATTAAGAGCAAAAACTTCCCCGTAGATTCGCAATTGCAGTTTTTGCAGTTGTTGAACTCTCCTTCATTCCTTCTCGGACTACAGTTCTGTCCGAGAAGCGAATTAGAAGGGGAGGAGGCTGCTTTACATAATGGGTCTCATTAGTAGAGAGTTGCCTCTTGCAAATAGTAGTGTGTGCCTATATGGAAATGGATCTTATTTGTACCACTTCTAAAAAATGTCACTTTAATTAGGCTTGAAAGTGCAAGCTAAATTAGTTAGACCCCATAGTTGCCTCTACAGTTTGTTTTTGTAGTAGTGACCGATGATGATTGGACAAACACACAAGAGCAGTAAACAGATAATTCAAAGCTCACGTTGCTTTATTTTTGATCGAGGGCTGACACACTTAGATGACAAGATCAGGAACTCTACGGGAACAAACTTGTTCAACGGGGAAATTCAAACACAACCTCTCTTGGAGCAGCTGTCCTGGCAGCTCATGACGCAGTACCCCACAGACCTCTCCCAGTAACTCAGGCAACGTTGGTAAACGGGGTCGGAGCTGCTAACAGCGTTGCCGCACCATTCGCAGCAGCTGCTTGCGTTGCGGTTGTGGCAGGAGCAGTCGCCGAAGCCGCAGCCACTGTGGACGCACGACTTGCCAGGGCAAGTATGGCCCGTGCAGCTGTCGTAGCAAGCGTTGAAGGCGGCGACGTGGTCGCTCTGCGGTCAGTTTGCGATACCAGCGGAGCTAGTGGCTCGGCATGACTGATCACATTGCGAGGCGCAGTCACTATAGCAGTATAGATGCAATTATTGACGGGCGCCGGCGATGACCGCATCGGTGCTGGCACTGGCGGCGGCGTCAGTGTCGGCGTCGGCGTGGGCGCTGGCACCACCGGCGTTGGCGAGGGTGGTGGCTGCTGCCCCGTGTAAGGGCAATCCCGTGATGCAGGCGTCGGCTGCTGCTGTCCCAGCGAAGAGTGGAGCAGCACGACGCACACGGCGACGACCAAACTGGCTTTCTTAAGAGCGGCAGCAGCTAAAGCCATGTCTTCCTTTTCTTGGATGGGACCAGCAGCAAGCTACTAAGGGCGTCAGGACAAAGGAGACACCTTAATTTGTGACTCAAAATTAAAACGCGTCACTAATGTTAGATTAGTGACGTGGATAATTAGAACGTGTCACTCGTGAGTTGTCACCCAGGGCCAGTAAACAAAACACGTCACTAATAACAAGTTAACAGTGACTCTACCTATATATAGATGCGTCACTGATATCAAAGTGTGGCTAAGAGTGACGCGTTCCCCCAAACGTGTCTCCTCGGACCCGAAAAAAATATGAAACCCGGTTGGCTGAGAAGTCGAGTCTGGACCCATCTCTCTCAGCCTCGTCTCCTCCCATCCATCCGCCGCCCCCGTCCCCTCTCTCTCGCGACTAATCTCGCGTCGCCCGCTGCCGCCGCCTCCCCCATCCATGACTCCCGTCGTGCTCGTGGTCTCGTCCCCTATGTGACCTCGTCAACCATGTGCGAAGACCACCGCCCTGCGGCTCCTCCCCCGTCCGCAACAACGGCGCTCTGGATCTCCTCCCCTTGCTCGACGATGGCCCAGATCATCCCGTATCCGCGCCTTTGAAGGTGGAGTTCCATCTCCTAGGTCAGTGGCCGGCGGACCCTCTCTCCCTCTTCCTATCTCTCCCTCACCCTCACCCTCTCCCTCACAGGCCGATCCCGGCGGGGCTGCTTCCTTAGAGGCAGCGGCGGTGAATCGTGGCCGTCGCCTCGGCGGCCTCCTCTGCGCCGTCCGGCGAGGTGGCGTGGTTCCAGCATGGCCCCTGATGGTGCAGGTGGCGGCTAGCTTGTCCACACAGTGGCATTTTATTTGGGCCAATGGAGGCCAGTGCAGATCACAAGAACAAGATCTGTGCCCACTCCGATCCCTGCAACAAGTACACCTACTCATTAACCACCTGGCTTGGCTTGTTAGTTATCTGGGTTCTATTAGTAGCCTGCTTGTGGATGTTACTTAGCTAGTCATGCAGTGGAGCTTAAGGGGAGTCATACCGTACGTGTACAGGCAAGCTGATGGCTGGGGCACTGTCCATCCATCTATTTGTCTTAGCTGCATGCGTGCAAGAAACAATAAGATCCAGATGATAACTAGATAGATCTTATTAGAGCAATGCTTACTTTAATTTGTAGCAATTGATTTACCACTCCTGGTCGATCCCAATAAACTAGCGAAATATTGAACTATCGAAATATTGGAACTGTTGAGTCACTTGTTCTTACCCCTTATAATTGATATGTTTTCAGCTATTTAATCTTTTGAGCATTGGTTTATGGACACTTGCTTAGGGTGACAACAATACATATTGTTTAAAGATTATATTATATAAAGTGCTTATAAACTTGCTTGATATAACTACTGTATGGACATTCTTACTTTTTCATCTATAAAAGACACTTGGGAAATTGTTTAGCGTATGCTGTAAAGTTGTCTTATGATGTGTTTGTTTCTCTGTAGAAATCCATGCTCTGGAACTTGATCCAGGATATAGAGCCCCTGGTGCTGCAAAAGTTTTCACTGTGTTTGCCTTAGTGTTACTATTATTATTAATTTTCACATTAAGGCTCAAAGCATGAATAGTTAAATATACTGCTTTTCCAGATATTTGTATCTTGAGATGGGGGGATAAGAAATACTCATCAGTTTTGGCTACTGGACATCATGCAGGTTTGAAGTGACCATCCTGTTTTGTGTGTTTAAAAACTTGCCATCTTATGAGCAGATTATCATGTTAAAATCATGCACAGAAACATTGGCTCAAGTATAAGCTACTGTTTACTTTATGTCCTTGTGCCTATCCTTTCCAATTTGCCTATTTGTCTTTTTCCATATTTACCCCTTGAAATTTATATATACAGAACAACTTTCATCCTGTATCAACAAATTGCGTTATGGTTATGCTGACTTGGTTATTGAAGGCCAATATTCATCGGCAATCTCGATTTGTTGGTAGATCGATCAAGCACATATAGCTAATCAGCTAGCATATATAGTCAGCCAAGAGAAGAGATAAAAATTTGGCACTGCATATTAGCTAGCATGTACATGCCTGGTGTGTTAGCTGTTACTCTGCATCGTTGTTGCTTTACCTTTTTTCTACAATTTCATGAATGTAACTAACACAGTAGTCATGTCATCCTTGTATAGGAATCAAGTGAGAAGTTAGCGATGGGTGAATTTTTTTTGGCATAAAACCTCCTGAGAAGAAGGCAAGTATAATACATTCCCATTCTGTGATTTTCAGATGTGCTGCATTGTGTTATGTTGGTTTAGGCATCTTTCCGGCTACACTGTGAATTATCTCTATTTTAGGAAATGGAACTAGTTTAGTATTTCTGAAAGCTAGTGCATATCTGTAAGCATTTTCTTTCTTATATGAACCCAGCAACCTTCTATACTAGGCACTATTATAGTGCTAATGTTCATTATACTTGTGCTATACTGACCACTATTCTAAAAGCTCTTGTTAACTGACTAGTGTGGATCAGGTAGTGTTAATGTGCTATTATACTTGTGCTTGAGATATCATCGTTCATACTGATTCTATGGGTCCTTTCTGAACTCCTCAAGTAGTAGTATAGGAGGAAGTTGTATTGCAGTTTTCATCGGGGCAGAGTTAGAGCTTGTGCAGTATGGTACACACATACATTCTGCTACGAGTACAATGTACAACAATAAATGCAGTTCTCTAGTCAAGCCTAAGATTTGTCTTGCTTTAAATTTCTGATCTGCTGCTGCTTTGCAAGTTTTAAGTCGATCTTGTTACGGCATGTATAAGGTAGTGCTTGGATGACCTAGGTGTACAATTCATATTTTTATGTTTCTGTCTTGTTCACCGTGGAGAATTTTAAATTGCTTATGAGAATTCAGATTATATCTTTTGCTCTTTCTATTTGTATACATGATTTCCTTATGACTTTTTTTTTTTGCAGTAAAAGGATGATAGGTTCTATTCTAAAGCAGCAGGCACCTGACGACCATAGAGCTGTGTCCGTAGTGGTGGCAAGCTCCTGCAAGTGCCAAAAACCAAGCTACTATTGAGTAAGTTCTTCAATATGATGTACATAATATTCTGAACTTGACTGAATTTTTATACCAAATGTCTGACCAGCTGCACTTATCTTCAGTGGCCATTTATAATGGTTTTGCAGAATGTCAAGAACATGCCTTACTCAATGTAGTCACCTATAGTATGATAACAGTTGCACTTATCTTCAGCTGCAAGTACCTATAGTATGATAACTGTTCTAAAAAATATTGTCTGATCATAAAAAATTAAATATTAGTGAACTAATACTAAGTTCAGACTACTCTAACTCTTAAAATTATCTTGCAAAAGCAATGATATTTAAGATAGTAGCTGTAATCTGGAGACTACAACACAGAAAAATTAAGAATACACCTTCCATGCAAACTTCTGTACAAAAGAAGGAACTCTGTGTTACTTGCTTGCTACCAATAGTGCTAGGGACATTCTGACTCAGATTATCATCGGTTTCTAATTATTGGCCTGAGCCAGATTGGTTTTTTTGGTGCCAAATTTGACAGAGAGGGACATAAATATGGTAACATATACCTGATTACTAACTGGCGAGCCAATATATGTTCTATTCCAGAAAACATCTCTTCTCTGGAATTGAGATCTCTTGGTCCAATTATTATTATTAATCCAGTAAACATGCATCCTTAGAAAGATCTATATAAATATTTGTGTACTTTAGTCACTGTTTCTATTATATAAAAAAATCATCAGTTCAGTTAGTTTCTTCTTGTTTCACTAACTTTATATGTGTATATATCAGGTGCTTTCTTGACCACTCTGAATACGCAACTGAGCTATCAAAGCTTGCTAAAGAAAATATCCTGGTTGATAGGTAAACTTTCTTTTTTTCTCGCAAAAAAATCACACAGTGTTTGTCCTTCTAGTGCCAATGCAGGTCGTAGGTTTCACATATTGAAGAACCCTGAAATCTTGCATATTCTACTGCCAGCTTTGTGTGCAGCAGTGGTTTTGACCACAAGTTGCAGGTTGAAATTTATGTTGGCCCACAGGATCCTTTGTCTCACGGAGTTGCCCACTCAACCGATCTCTTCACGTGATTGGGCAGCCACAGCAGATTACCTCTTTGTCGCCCACTTCCGAACTCGCCCGTCATCGCCCGGTGATTAGTCCGGGCGATGACGCTTGTACGGCTCTGATACCACTTGTTGGCCCATAGGATCACCGGCTCACGGGAGTTGCCCACTCAACCGATCTCTTCACGTGGTTGGGCAGCCACAGCAGTGCCACTGCCGTCGCCCACATCCGAACCGCCCGTCATCGCCAGCGGTTAGTCTGGCGATGACGCTTGTACGGCTCTGATACCACTTGTTGGCCCACAGGATCACCGGCTCACGGGAGTTGCCCACTCAACCGATCTTGCCTAGCACCCGCTAGTGTTGCCGAGCACCCACTAGCCGTGCCGACCACGAGTCAGCGTTGTCCGACCACACACACTATGACTAGAGCTTGAAGAAGAAGGGAGAACAGAGCATACACGCACACAACAGAGACACCAGCGTTGGCTGGAGCCCTGTATGGGAGATGGCAAATCTGAACTCTCTTTACTGAGTTGCCGTGGTAGCCTATTTATACAACTCTATCATTCTAGTCGATCAATTTGCCCTCTTTGCCTTGATAACTAGATAACATACTGTCGACTCGACTCTGCGGCGCCCTTTGCATGTGCCTACTGGTCTGCGGCGCCCACTGCTGCGGTGTGTGCCGTTGTCAAGCACAAGGCGCGCCTCGTGGCCCGAGGCTTTGTACAGTGCGAGGGCATCGACTTCGAGGAAGTCTTTGCACTAGTAGCGCGCATAGAGTCAGTCTGTTTGCTACTAGCTTTGGCGGCTGACAAGGGGCGACGCGTCCATCATTTGGACGTTAAATCGGCCTTCCTCAATGACAAGCTGAATGAAGCGGTCTTCGTCGAGCAACCGCCGAGCCGCCCGTCAAGGGAGAGGAGCAGGGGTGCTCCGATTGCTAAAAGCGCTCTACAGGCTACGACAAGCCCCACAAGCATGGAACGCCAAGCTTGATGCCACGCTGGGCGAGCTTGGGTTCACGAGGTGCGCAACCGAGCACGCGCTCTACACACGGCGACGGGGGAAGGAAGAGCTCATCGTCGGGGTGTATGTGGATGACTTGATCATCACCGGCGCGCGTGCGGAGGACATCAGCAGCTTTAAGCACGAGATGGCAGCTCGTTTCCGAATGAGCGATCTCGGGGTGCTCACCTACTACCTCGGTATCGAGGTGAGACAGGGGAAGGAGGCATTCACGCTCGGGCAGAGCACGACGCCTCGAAGCTATTGGAGCGGAGTGGCATGGCTGAGTGCAAGCCATGCGTAACTCCAATGGAGGAGCGGCTGAAGATGCTGACGAAGGCCAGCACCGCGGCGAAGGTGGATGCAACACTCTACTAGAGCATCGTCGGTGATGCGCTACCTAGTCCACACGAGGCCGGACATCGCGTTCGCCGTGGGCTACGTCAGTCGCTTCATGGAGGATCCCAGAGAGGATCACTGGGCTGCAGTGAAGCGGCTACTATGCTACATCAAGGGGATGGTAGATCACGGGATCGTCTTCCCAAAAACCAGCGGGGAGTAGGCTGCGACTCAGCGTCTTCGCCGATGCGAGACATGTCGGGGACATCGATGGACGATGGAGCACCTCGGCGTGCTTTCGTCCTCCTCGGTCAGCTCAAATATCATGGTTGTCATTTGAAGCGAGAAGGTGGTGACGCTCTACGTGCGGCGAGTATGTGGCGGCGGCCACGATGGCGTGCCAAGTTGTGTGGCTACTCTGGAAATTGCCTGGGCGAAGGTGGCGGCGTGGAAGCTCACCCACCGGCGATGGTGGACAACCAGCCCGCCATCGCCCTCGTGAAGAATCCGGTTACGCACGACCCGAGTAAACACATCGATGTGAAGTTCCACTTCCTCGTGGACCTGTGTTGATGGAGGGCAAATCGTCATCGAGTTAAATCGGCGTCAAGACAACTCGCGGACGTCCTCACCAAGCCGCTTCGGACGTCTTCGACTCACGGGCTGAAGAAGATGATCGGCATGGAGGGATACAAGGGTTACTTGATAGGATTATGAGAAGATTGTTAGATAATCCTTTGTTACCTTGTGTGAACACGGCAAGGGAAGGCGGCGCGAAAGGGCTCCCTGCTGTGTTCACATAATCCCTAACGCTAACTGAATGTACCCCCTCCATGCCGATCATCTTCTTCATTGTCGATGCCCTTGTCAACAGCATTCCGGAAGCGGTGAACTCGAAGCTTGACCTTCATGGTCACCGACCACTCTCCATAGTTGGTGCGAGTCAGCGTTGGCCAACTGGCGCCGCTGACCTCCCGCACCGTTCGGACAACGCTGACTCGTGGTCGGCACGGCTAGTGGGTGCTCGGCAACACTAGCGGGTGCTAGGCAAGATCGGTTGAGTGGGCAACTCCCGTGAGCGGTGATCCATGCTCGCCAACAATTTAAGCATACTTTTGATAAATGAGCACCCTAGAACTTTCTCAATCATGATTGATGCCCTCTTTTGGCAAAAACAAAAGATCGCGTACTATTTACTGACACAGTGTATCACTTTGACACTTTCAATTGCATTTAGATTGTAATTGAATTTTTGTTCAGGATAAATCTCATGTGTGAGTTGACACAGAGCAAGTATCGTTCTGTACATGTGAATTTGTGTAGGATACAATCCAAATGGAACCAGTTTATATATCAATTGTATTTCATTTTGTAATACTTTTCTGTATAGAGTGGCCTTCTATGTTAGAAAGGCCACATTTTGGATGCATACCAAATTGTTATTTTCTATATTGAGTAAGGTAGGTCTTATTCCTTGCATTTCAGGTATGATTGAGCATGTTGGCTGAGACCTGGTGCCTTAAATATCTTAGGATGCGCTGCTGCTTCACTCTCTATGTCTAAGTACGTTTGGTTGATTGATGGTGCAAGAGAGCTGCTGCATATTGCCCTTCTTTCTAAACATTGCCAGATGCAAACCTTATTGCTTATTACAATATTCTCTGTTGTTGGCACTTTTAAATTTGTACTTTGGTTTATAATGGTTTTGCAGGATCTCAAGAACAACCCTCATACTCAATGTAGTCACAGCTTATGTAGTGTTAAAAATCTTCTATGTTGCTGCTCATGTATTATTAGAAATCTTCTAGGTTGCAGCTCCTAGAGCAGATGCTTTGTAGATAAGTTGTATCTGAAGTTTGTAAAGAATTTGATTGCTGAAATTGATGAAATATGTGTAATGCATAAAGGACCATGGTAGAGATTTTTTTTTGTATATTGTCATTAGTGACACGTCTAGCTAGGACACATCGCTGCTGAAGGTCACTAGTGACGCATCTTGGATGAACGCGTCACTCCTGAGGGTCATTAGCGACGCGTCTTGGCTCAACGCTTTGCTGCTGAAGGTCATTAGTGACGCGTAACTAATGTAAGTGACGCGGAAAACTGTTTAGACGCGTCACTAATCTGCTTTTCAGGCATAGTCAGCAAGAACAAATCGCTAGCGACATCAGCTCTGGAAATAATAAAAAAACACCACAAGAGTGAAGAGGTGTGTCAGCTGTGAGAGGGAGTTTCTTGGGACAAGTGCGAGACTAGCTAGTTACCGCTCGCTAGTGCCATGACCTCTCTCCTGCCCAGCCAATAGAAATCCTTCCTGTGCTAGCTATATGCAACTGTTGGGGACGCCCTTTAGATCAAGTTCAATAATAAAGTCAAGTTCTATAAGTCAAGTTATAGACGACAAGTTATATAATAGTTAGTCTTCTATTTATCTATATTTTTTTTATTATATGTTTCTATTCTCTTTTCTATTACTCCTCACATATATCTCTATTGGAACCCACTAGTGCATATGTTTTCGTGCCTAACTTGTTGCTTGTATGAGAGCCAATCTCTTTTCTCTCTCCTTCCTTCTCTTTTCTACGTCAGCAAAAATATTGATTAGCTTGGCTACTATAAGCCAATTGCTGTATTTGCTCTTAAGTAAAACTTGAGATGACACGAGAACGAATGAGGAGCTAGCTAGCTAGAACTAGAGTATATGAGGACACGATCGAGATGCTACAAATGGAGATGGGCAAACAGGCAAGGTCAATTGACTATCGGTGCCCCTGTATCATGCTAGCTATTTATAGGCACTAAACTTGGGCACATGGACCATTAGAAGCCCTAGCTATAGGCTATAGCTAGTTTATCTATATGTATCTATACTATAAATATTATGAAGGAGCGAAGGAATTAGAAATCATTTGTTATTAAAAAAATTTCTATCCCACTTTGATTCACACGTGGGCCTACGAGAGAATGACGGCAAGAACATATGAAACATGCGTGTTTTTCATTGCCGACGACACCTCCCTCGCGATTTTTTTCACCAATGCGCCGCGTACCCGCCCGCACAGACCCGCCTGAGCGCGCAGCGCCCGCACGTACCCGCCTGCCCGCGCAACCCTTCACGCTTCCTCGCGCACGGGAAACCGCCGCAGACCCGCCCGTCCTCATCGCGACTTTTCGCGCACGGGAAAACCGGCGGACCGACCACGCATGGCCAACATCGCCGGCGTCGCCTCCGCCCGCACCGCCGCGCGCTGCGGCCGTCGCTACGAGCTAGAGTGCCGTCGCTGGCAGCAGACGACCTACTGCTCCTTCTCTTTCCCTCCCACACGCTCCACAAAAACGTTGTCCTCTTCAAGTACGCGCCACTTGCCGAGGACCTCCACGCCGACTCCAACGGAGGCGCCTGCCTCCTGCTCCACTGCCGGCCCTGACGAGAAGAAGGCCACGTCTCCGCTCAGAAGGAGTCCCACCGTCTCCCAGGTATGCTCTCCATCCACCTTCGGTGTTGATCTGTGACTGATTTGGATTGGAAACATGGGCAATGGTTTGTAGAGAGGCAGTAGACGGCGGACGCAGCGTGGACGAAGCGGCCGGCAGGGGAGGACGACGTCGCAAATCGCCAGCAGACCCGCTCCCGCTCTAGCAGCGCCACCAGCCGCCGCCGCTGAAGCCTTTGCCGAACTCCACCCCGCCGCCCCCGGCCTCGATCTCCTCCTCCACATCCTCCCCGCCGACGAGCTTCGCAGGAGGACGCTGCCGCCGTGGGTGCCCTTCTCGCTTTTCTTTGAGTAACACTCTTGCTGTGCCTCACCGGAGCCCGATATCTCTCTCCAGTTTCTTCGCCGCTCGTGGAGCTGTCTTCTCGGTGAACCCCGCGACGTCGAGATCAGTCACATCGAGTTCGCGGTAATGCCCTCTTCCTCCCGGTGCCTCACCTCGCCGGCGATCGTGGCACACGAGCAGGCAGAGCAAAGCAGCCGACCGTGTGTGCCTTTGGTCCTTATTAGCTTGATGACATCACCACGATGTCATGCATGCTAATTATGGCCGTTTTCTTGTAGAAAAACAAAACCAGAAATACCACCTGTATATATGTATACATGCACACACCCTCAACCGTCCATGTCTTGACCTGCGGCCAGGATTAAAAGGCCATAACCCTTCACTCGTGGACATGCTTCACGGTGAACCGCAGGCACACCACACCACCTGTCCACGGTTCATGGACCGAGACCGCAGCATAGTGCGCGCAGCTTTACACTCTAGCCCCTATGTTTGTTTCAAATAAAATCACTGTTTTCTGTGCCTTGTGAAAATCATCTGCTACCCCCTGTCATCTACAGATAATACGGTATACGTTCCTGTCAGCAATAAACCTCCCAAAAGAATTAGTTTTCTACCTCCTTTCTTATTCAAATGTGTTTCAGGCGATTCTTGCGTTGTAGTCTTGGGCTGGGAAGGTATAATTTTAATCATGACTAATGATCTATGCAACATGTGAGATGGTCATCTTTTTAGTAACATCGTGATTAGGAAAATCCGGCAGGATAGTCGGTCATGGTTTGGAAATGGTGGAATGGGTACTGCCAAATAAATTTTGCTAAATTCATAACTTTATCATCTGCCTGTGAAAAAAATGTTTTCATATGTTACTCTAACCAAAGTTTCTTCATTTATTATAATGATTTATGTGATTTAGTTTCCTTATATCGGCAAAAAATAATAAATTTGTATAGACCTAATAGTAGGAACGTAAAGCATTAAAATGTAACGCTGAAGCATTTTGGAGTGCCAAATGTATGAAATAAGTACCGACAAAGTTTGTGTAGGTATGCCTAACAATGAGGAGGAAACTCGGGCCAAAAAACGTGAAACCCAACGAGATAGGTATGTTGCATTGCCTAGCGACGAGAAGGACAAAGTTCGAGCCAAGAAACGTGAATATCAGCATAGCCGTCGGGCTCGTCTGAAGGCCGAGGCTGATGCATCCAAATTGATTGCACCATCTGAAATCATAGCTAAGAAGGAGGAAGCTCGGGCCAAAAATCGTGAGTATCAACGAGAAAGGTATGTTGCATTGCCTAACCACAAGAAGGAGGAATTTCATGAAAAAATCGTGAGTACCAACGTAGTCATTGGGCTGGTCTAAAGGCTGAGGCTAATGCATCCAAATTGATTGCATCATCTGAAATCACCAATACTAGAATGGATGATAAAGGCAGCTCTTGTAAGAGGAAATGGGACATGGCTTCACAAGTTGATAATATAGGTATTTTGTTTTAGTTTTTGCTCTCCACTTTTTTGTTTCTGCTCTTCTTTTTTGTTTTTGGTCTTTACTCTCAATTGTTGCCACTGTTCATTTTAGCAAAAATAGTACTTTCAAAATTTTTTGAGTCTTTTAGATCAAGGCACTCGTGAAGATCAGGGCACTCTAAAGCACATGGCCATGAAGAGGTATAGGCATGTAATGCCTGGTAATAAGAAGGATGAGGTCCTTGCTAAAAAACGTGAGCATCAATGTAATTATCGAGCTAAGTTGAGTGCTACCGCCAAGTCCAAGAAATTCTTAGCATCAACCCTTAATATGTTAGGTATGATACTAATATATTTTTAACTATACATGTAGTGTCAAACATGTAAATATCTTAGGCATGATACTAATATATTTTCACCTATACATGTAGTATCAAACATTTCAGGTATGGTAGTAATGTTTCCTTCTTAATCCTATCTATTTTAGGTGTTAGAAAAGGTGTATATCAACGTGATTATCTTGCACATAAAAAAGTTGATCAAGGAGCTTTCAATTCTGGCATTTGAGAACCGGAAGACACATTGCATGGAACAGAGGGTATGAAAAGTTTAAACTATGTACTTGTACATCCCAAAAAATACATTGTATATGCAATGAGTAATGGTCTAATATTTTTCAATAGAAAATGATTTAGATCAACAGAACCCAAATGAAGATTGCCACGACATCTCGATGATGATGAAGCTAGAATGTTCAACGATAAAGGTCAGCTTGTGAGGACTTTTTTTCCTACATATTATTTTTATTGATGCTCATGCAAAATTTAGAAATTTTGATTTTAAATTGCAGATTTCAAATACGAGTATTCTATAGAACCCACAACAAGAATAAATGGTCATGATCCTTATAACTTTGTGTATGTGGGACTTCCTGAGACTCATCATGTCTTGAAGAAAGTGCAGAACTATTTTTATTATCGTGCAAAGAGGTTTGAAGGTGAAGGCCCTGCATTTCATTGTCGGAAGGACAGGTTAATATATTTATACCAGAGGTCCCAGATGAGCTCAAAATCGATTGTTCACAAGTCAAACTGATAAGGATGCAAAGTATTTTAGAAAGAACATTTGTTACTTCAATTCACACTTTTCTTTCACAAGCATGGAGGTTTCCATTGATCGTAGTTTGGCAACAGCAAAGGGTACTGGTATTTATACATTTAAAGCTCATGGCCAAATATATCACAGATTGGATCAACTTATGCCCGGTGCTAAGGGACCACGCCACATGCAATTATACTTTTATGACACAGATGAGACTATGCATCATAGGATGAAAAGATCACCACACCTTGGCGCTTCTTGTGATCCGCACTATATTGAACATCATGCAACACAATCCATATGTTCAAGCATTTAAGAGTCTAGGCACTCTTACCAACTTGGATTGCTACGCTATTGAGCTAAATACAAGTATTTCATTGACCAGAGAAGGTATAACACGCACATAATGGAGCAAGTGGTTGCTATATGGTTTGATGGAAATGACCCACAACAAAGGTTTGAACCAAGCATAGTCATTTACAGTAAAGAAAATCAACCTCATTATATAAGGTCGTACCATGGATGTTATGATCCATTAGCATATCCTATGTTCAATCCTAATGGTGAAACCGGGTTGGGAGGATAAGAAGATTTTATATCAAGACTCACCTCCTTCAAAACCGAAAGAAAAAATATACTAAGCGTGTACAAAAAGGTGGTTTTATTTGTTATTTGCATAAACAATAAACATTTTTCCTCACAATCTCATTAACAACCAATTACAAATTTCTTACTTTTATATTTATATTTTATTATATAGGCCCAGCGCTTGTTGAGATCAATGATGTCTCGGAGACGAGCGTACATGAAGAAGAAGGTTATTTCTGTGCAAAAAAATTATCTATTTAAAATATTATTATTTTTCTCAACATGATGAAGTTAAGACATTTCGGCCATTCAATAAACTCAAAATAGAATGAAATTTAATCTTTTTTGTTGTTATGAACAAAAATTACAGAGTCACGGCGATACGTCAACGCTAGGGAATATCTATGTTTTAGGCTACAAATTTGTGAGAGAGAATTTAATGTCATGTTTCATGGTGGGAGACTTTTTCGGCCAATGGGCTATTGATATGTATATCAAGGTGGAGTCAATGCATTTAGACTGGTACTCAAACTCAGAGCATCATTCATCTTTGATCTATACCCGAGTTAGAAGTATTTGAAGTTAAAAGTTGCTTTTTCTATTTTCAAACCCAAGGAAAACCTATAATGTTTTAACACATATATTCACGGGGCCTTCTAGACACTCTTGTCCTTTGGAGAAGCCCGTGCGTCCTAGTCTGGTAAATGAGAATTGTACTATCAAAAGATTTCCCGAGTGAAGTGACCGTGATGTGCACTCAAGGTATATGGATGCCATGGCTTTGATTACTCGATATGGAAAGCCGATTTTTTTGTGACAATGACATCCAATCCATATTGGGATGAGATAGTAGAATAGTTATTCCCAAGACAAATGCCGCAAGATCATCCGAGATATCGTGGCAAGGGTTTATAGAGCAAAAGCTACGAGACCTCCAAGATTTCCTTCTTAAAACATCATTTAAGGTGGTCATTTTGCTGGGCACATGTATCTTGAGTTTCGAGAAAAGGGATTACCACATGAACACTTCCTTTTGGTTCTAGAAGCCAAGAGCAAAATCACGTACTCGATGATTATGACAAGTATATATCGTGAGCTTCTGATCGGAAGAAATATCTGGAATTGCATAGACTTGTGTGCAAACATATGATGCATGGACCATGTGGTGTCCTCAACCGTAAGTGCCCATGTATGATAGATGGTAATTGCGCTTTCATTATCCCGTGACTTTTGTGAAACCACGCACTGCAGGGAAAGAACTCATATCCTATTTATAGAAGGAGATGATGGACAAAAAGTGAAAATAAGAAGGGAATGGTTGGACAACAGATGGATTGTGCCATACAATCCAATCCTTCTAATGAGGTATAATTGTCATATTAATGTAGAGGTTTGTAGTAGCATAAAGTGTGCCAAGTATCTATACAAGTATGTCTTTAAGGGCCACGACCATGTTTTGACTTCGATAAATCAAGCTCGGGCACATATGGATGGGCAACCCTTTGGTTATTAATGAGATTAAGCAATATAGAGATGAAAGTTGTATAATGACTATAGAGGCAATCTATAGATTATACGGTTTTCTTTTATATGATATATTGAAAGGTACTAATGGCTAGAGGGGTGAATAGCCTATTAAAATTTCTACAACAACACTTAGCAAACCGGTTAGACAAATATCAGGCGAAGCGAGTGTTGCGCTAGCCTACTAAAAATGCAAGCCACCTACCACAATTATAGTTTCTATAGTCTCTATCCACACAATGGCTATGTCACTACACTAAGTTAGTGTGCTCTCAAAGGTTAACTAAAGAGCCACACTAACCAAACCAACAAGCTCTCAGGACTAGCTACACTAAAGAGCTTGACAACTAGTTTGTGGTAATGTAAAGAGAGAGCAAGATGGTTATACCGCTGAGTCAAGGAATGAACCAATTTGAAAGCATCTAGGCTCCTAGTTGGGTTTCGGTGATTAATGACAATACGTGATTACTATGACTAACGTGTGTTTTACAGAGGCAATTAAGTTAGGTCATGGTAATGGCAATTGATTGGGCAATCATGGTTGTCATGCCCCTACGATGGAAATCATTTTGGTTTTTAAAGGATGAACGACAAGGTTAAGGATGGACTAGTACTAAGTGTCGTTTAGTGTTGAAAAGACACTTAGAGTAGTTTAGTACTTTGTTTTTCCTTTGGCTAGTACTATTAAGGGGGTATGGACTAGTAGCTTGACCTAGGTGAGTCTAGTGGGTTAGGTGTGGTGCACACTTGTCAAATCTAGCACTAGGTAGCTCCTAAGTAGCTTGACCTTGGAGCAAACTTCATTCACATATGATTGCGAGTTGAAGTGAATGGAGGGTTAAATGTTGATTGGGATATTTGGTTTTTTGGTGTGATCGGACGACGCACGAGTCCGGTCGATTCATTTGATCAAGGTGAAGTAAATGCTGATGCGAGACGAGCGTATTTGAGTTGAAAAAGCAACAGACGTTGGTTCGAGCGGTTTTTCGTGACGAGACGCGTCAGTCAGTGATGGCCAAAAGCTGAAAGTCGATGTCCGATCACAACTTAAATGGCTTAGTGGTGGGTGAACCGGCAGAGCATCCGATCACCCAGCAAGATGGCACATAGCGGTTTGTTTTGAGCGAGGGTGTATAAATACTTTCTCCATTCGTGTGAGGGATCACTTTTGCTCAGTCCAACAACTGGGAAACACCCTTGAGAGTGCCAAGAAGAGCAAGGTCCTAGTGAGGTGATTGAGATTTGAGAATCCAAGAGAGAGGCCTCATTAGTGAAAGCAAGAGTAGCAAAGTGTGCATCCACTCTTCTCATTAGGCTTGTCGTGGTCAAGTGAGAGTTTGTGCTTGTTACTCTTGGTGATCGCCATCACCTAGACGGCTTGGTGGTGATTGGGAGTTTGGTGATCATCCGGTGGAGCTTGTGGATGACCCAACACAAGTTGTGAGCGGTTGTGGGTGATTCACCGCGACGGAGTGTCGAAGAATCAACCCATAGAGAGCACTTGATCCTTGCACGGATCAAGGGGAGCTACACCCTTGCGCGGATGCTCCAACGAGGACTAGTGGGGAGTGGCGACTCTCCGATACCTCGGCAAAACATCACCGGGTTTCCTCCTCTCTTTACTTTGAGCAATTCAATTCTTGCCTTTACATTCATAGAATTGCCATGCTAGAGTAGGATTGGAACTTAGGTTGCAAAACTTTTGTGCGGTAGAACATTAGAAACACATTCTAGACACAAGGGGTGAAGTGGGCTAAGTGTAGGGTTTAATTATTGCAAAGAATTTTACAATTAGCCCAATTCACCCCCCCTCTTGGGCATCTTGATCCTTTCACAATTAATCACAACAATGAATATCAATGAAGACCAATCACCTCGGAATCAAATGATAACATAATGATTTTTTACCGAGGTTCACTTGCTTCTTGGCAAGCTAGTCCTCGTTCAGCGATTCACTCACTTGGAGGTTCACGCGTTGATTGGCATCACATGCCAAACCCTCAATAGGGTGCCACACAACCAACACAAGATGAGGATCGCACAAGCCACTGAGCAATCCACTAGAGTGCCTTTTGGCTCTCTATCGGGAAAAGGTCAAGAACCCCTCACAATCACCACGATCGGAGGCGGGAGACAATCACCAACCTCCGCTCGGCGATCCTTGCTGCTCCAAGCCATCTAGGTGGTGGTAACCACCAAGAGTAACAAGCGAATTCCACAGTGAAACCACGAACACCAAGTGCCTCTAGATGCAAACACTCAAGCAATGCACTTAGATTCCTCCCAATCTCACAAAGATGATGAATCAATGATAGAGATGAGTGGGAGGACTTTGGCTAAGCTCACAAGATTGCTATGTCAATGCAAATGGCCAAGAGAGTGAGCTAGAGCTGGCCAAATACCTTATATAAGCGTCCCCTTGAAATAGAGCCGTTGGCTCAATTATTGGGCTGAATGGCAGCGGGATGACGAGACGCTTGCAGTCATGTGCAACGGACGCTTCCGGTCGCTACATTCGGTAGCCGCCTGATCACCACATGTCCTAGCCATTTGAAACTATCCATTGGTGCACAATGGCTCACTTATCTTGCACTCAATCGACCATCGGCCGGATGCTCTGTTCAATTGACCCGGACGCTGCACGCGCGGAGAGTTCGGTCATTTGAAAGAACTCAGAGAGGTAAAATTGCAGCCGGACGCGTCCGATCATAGGTGACCGGACGCAGCTCAGGGTCCGGTCCTCACTGGCTTGTTCTGATGCTTGCGTCAGCGTATGTCATAGCCTGACCGGACGCACCCCCAGCACATCTGGTCCTATTTCTTCTCAGTGTCTGGTCAAAGGATCGAGGGCAGCCATCACTGCGCACCACTGACCGGACATATGGTCCGGTCACTGCCCAAGGCAGAGTCCGATCAATACAAAATAGCTCCTTTTGACCCCAAACTTCACCACCCTTGATCAAATGTACCCAACCACCAAGTGTAACACTTCGTGCATGTGTGTTAGCATATTTTCACAAATATTTTCAAGGGTGTTAGCACTCCACTAGATCCTAAATGCATATACAATGAGTTAGAGCATCTAGTGACACTTTTATAACCGCATTTCGATCCGAGTTTCACCCCTCTTAATAGTACGGCTATCGATTCTAAATGTGATCACACTCGCTAAGTGTCTCAATCACTAAACCGAAAAAGCTCCTATCAAGTTTCACCTTTGCCTTTAGCTTTTTGTTTTTCTCTTTCTTCTTCTATAAGTCCAAGCATTTGATCATCACCATGGCTTCACCATTATTATGATCTTCACTGTTGCTTCACCACTTGAAATAATGCTACCTATCTCACAATTACTTTGATAAACTAGGTTAGCACTTTGGGTTTCATCAATTCACCAAAACCAAACTAGAGCTTTCATATGTCACCTTCTGTGTTACAAATGCAAGTTCACCTTCCAGGAAAGCATATGGTTGCCTACAAAGCTAGGGATGATATGAACAATGTTGTGCAAAATCCTAACTCTCAGAGGTCCATGCTTACAGAGTATTTCAGCACAAATATGTATAATTCTGATGCACGAAAGTATTTATATAGAGAGTTTTCTGAGCACTTCACTTGGATAAAGTCAAAAAAGTTTTGGAAACCAAGAGAAAAAGGTGGTCATATTGGAAGATTGGTGTATGCCCATACTGTTGAAGGTGAGCGATACTATCTCCGTGTGCTTCTAAACCATGTGAGGGGTGCAACTTCATTCGAGCATCTTAGAAGTTGACATGGAACTACATATGCAACATTTAGAGATGCTTGTGCGGCCTTGGGCTATGTGGAAACTGACAACAGCCTAGATGACTGTCTCACTGAATCTGCACAATTTAAGATGCCTTATGCTCTAAGGAGGCTATTCACAACTATCATAGTTTTCTGCGAGTGTAATAATGTCCGAGCACTATGGGACAAACATATTGATTCAATGTCTGAGGATTATCGTCGCTCAAATAGCTGCTCCAAAATGGTTGAACAAATGGTGCTTAGAGATATATCTATACATGTTAAAGATATGGGTAGAGACATTACAAACTATGGACTTCCTGAACTAGATGGCTCAGGTAAATTGATTCATAAACATTGTATTTACCTTAACATCACACACAAAAATTAATATTATTAAAAAATTAATGCTTCTTATTCATCAATTTTGCAATGATCCTTTATAGTTTATTTGATTTGATTAGATGAAGTGTCAAGAGACCATTATAGAGAGCTTACAGAAGAATTGAATATTAGATATGAAGAAGAACATCTAAAGATGATAGAAACACTAAATGTTGAGCAGAGAGCTGGGTTCGATTTGATTATGAATCATGTGGACAAGAAAGTTGGCCAAGTATTTTTTCTTGATGGACCAAGAGGAACTGGCAAGACATATCTGTATAAGGCTTTACTAGCAAAGGTGCGCTCCATGAATCTTATAGCAATTGCTACAACCACATCTGGTATTGCAGCATGTATCATGCCCGGCGGACGCACTGCACACTCCCGCTTCAAGATTCCAATCAAGCTAGATAATAACACTATGTGCAGCTTTACAAAACAAAGTGGCACTGCCAAATTTCTTCGCAGGGCTGCCTTGGTAATATGGGATGAAGTAGCCATGACAAAGAGACAAGCAGCCGAAACAGTCGATAGAACATTACAAGATATAATGGGTTGCAATCAACCTTTTGGTGGTAAGGTCATGTTGTTCAGAGGTGACTTCAAGCAAGTACTTCCCGTTGTGACATGAGGAACAAGAGCACATATCACTGATGCTACTTTACTAAAGTCATATATATGGGACAATGTGCGAAGGATTCGGCTTACCCAAAACATGTGAGCTAAAAACGATAGTTGGTTTGCAGATTACCTGTTAAGAATTGGGAACAGAACAGAAAAAACATTTGGTGATAATTATGTTCAATTGCCTGATGATATCATCGTGGAATGGAGGCAAGATTCTAGTAAGAATGCAAATAACATAAGTTCAAAAGACTATCCAATTGACACCTTATCGAAAAGGTGTTTCCCAAACTCAAGGAAAATTGCACCTATGCAGATTATATGCGCGAACGTGCGATTCTTTCTACTACAAATTAGCTTGTCAATGCAATGAATGCAATAATGATCGAGAAGTTTCCTAGAGATGAGAAGGTATTCTATAGTTTTGACTCAGTGGATGATGATACAAGGAATAATTACCCTCTTGATTTTCTAAATTCTATTACACCTAATGGGTTGCCTCCTCATGAGCTTAAGGTTAAAAAAGGCGCCATGTTATCCTACTCGTAATCTTGATCTCTCTAGCGGTGTTTGCAATGGCACTAGGTTGGTCATTAGAGGATTCGAACAATTAAATTGATGCTAAAATAGTTAATGGAGATCATGCGGGAACCGGAGTATTCATACCAAGGATTCCCATGTCCCCTCGAAGACCTTACATTGCCATTCAAGTTTAAGCGAAAGAATCCCAATAAGATTGAGTTTGCAATGACAATAAATAAAGCCAAGTCGAGACAATACCAAATGTTGGTGTTTATCTCCCTGAACCAGTTTTCTCCCATGGACAATTGTATATAGCATTGTCAAGAGGTGTTTCTCGTAAGAGCACATGGGTTTTGACCAACACAAATAAGGATGTTGACCCCACTGGAAAGTGCACAAAAAATAGTCTTTACAGATGTATTAGAGATGTGATACCGGTACTGTCGGGTTCATAAACGGGGTCCCTAATGGGCTCGCTTCCCGACCAAAAAGCTCGGCCCGACAAGCGGCGATCAAGCGTAACTCTGGCAGGCGGCCAGATACCCAACAATAGGCGGAAGAGCGATCCGGTCTCGGCGGGAAGGCCTATCCAACGAGGGGACGATGCTCGCTTCCGACTTGACACTGCTTTTCCGATCGAGACACACCAAATCTCGCTTATAGCTTCCGACTCGACCAACACGATCGGGGCCGACTAGGAAACGACCGATCGGGGATGCCCGCTCGGTGAGGACCCAAGAATCAAAGCGGAGTAGATAAGGTAAGGCGCTCAAGTCAACCACAATCTGAGGACCGTACCATACACTTTGCAGAGGACAATACCGCTAGGACATGTCGGAAGGGTGCCTACAACCTTCGGGCATGTCAAAACCCAAACAGTATTGTGGGCGCCGACATTTGCCTTATAGTGTTGTGGGACGCCGACATTTGCCTTACAAGTGTTGTGGGCGTAGTCATTTTCCATACCAAGCAAACACAAGTAAAACTGTCACATCGTGTGACATAAATAGTATTAATGGTAGCATTTAGGCCGGCTTGTACCCGACAAACATGGGCAACAAGACTTAGTATCACACGTGCACACCTCTCTCTCTCTCTCTCTTTTACTTGTAAGGCCATCCCCTTCACCTATAAAGGGATGCGCTCTCTCTAACAGAGGACGCGATCATTACGACTCTCTCTCTCTGCTAAGCTTTAGACATTACGAGGCACTCGAACAGCTCCATAGCTCTAGAACTCTAAATCTACATAGAGCATACGTTACAATACTTAGCGACGTTGGAGCTCCGTCACTCTTGGCCCTTCGGTTGAGTCGGGACCTAGGACCTTCGACACCCCCTTCTTATTCCCACTCGTTTGTAATACCACTGACAAATTTCGAGCACCTAGGCTCGAGAGAAATAAAGTCTTGAAACCGACTAAAAAGCGGACGTAGGGCACATTGCCTAAACATGTATAAACCCTATGTCATTGAGTGCTAGGCCACATCCGATCAAGCTTGCGGTAAAACTACAAATATTTACTTGTTGGTCACTTTTCACACCGACAGATTGGCACCGTCCGTGGGGAGGGCGCCCGTGCGTTCACACTTTTGGTCATCGATGGCCCACTTTTCCACCATCTTTGGCATGGCCGGGCTCAGCGATACAATTCGCTTTGGCTCGTTGGAGTTTCCACGCTCCCACTAGCTGGCGTGCTTCACCTCTATGAGGAGGCACTTGTCCCGGCGCCCATCGAGGAGGCGCCTCGTTGGCTCCGGACCACCCGGCGACCTCAACGGCAGAGACACCTATGCAGCCAGCTTGAGCCCACGTTGGGCTCAAACCCCACTATGAGTAACATACATATTGTTCTTTACATTTGTTTAATACTCTTCGCCGACTCTCGGAGGGACCCTGTTGTCCCCACCGCAACCATCGTGAGGCTGGCTCCCCTATGGCCTCGCATCCCAGCGGGGCCAGCGTATGCTTGGGGCTCGAAAGATCTTGGCGCCACCCCTCTCACATCCAAATTCGTGGGGATGGCGGGCTCGCTCCGCCTCTTTCCATGACCTCGTGGATGACGAGCTTGAGGCGGACAGCTCCAAGCATCAATGATGTGGCACTTGGCCACCCTACATCCCCGGGAGTGCGCTATGGTCGACACCAGAGATAGCCACCGGTGGTAGCGGAATCTCTGAGACTCACACCCCTCTGGACCCTAGTGTGGAGGCCCTCGCTCGTCTTGGCAGAGCATGGCGAGGAATTGTGACAAAAGCGTGAGCCAAGCGCCACTGTCTTTGGCACACTTTCGGCAAACCTGTTGACCGCGTTGCATGCCTCTATAATCCGTCGAAGCGGTGCGTGGTCGCGCTCGTCGGTCAGTAGCAACATCCTAGATGGAGGAAACAATCCCCATAGTTTGCTCGGTGGCGAATATATTAACTTGGCGATGCTTGCGTGGCCTTCCCGAGCCTATCAACCCCCAAGAAGCGAAGCGGTCCACCGGAACCTCTGGGCACTAGTGGAAACCGCCGCCATTCAATAGGTGGAGAGCTTTGTGTCGCGACACCGACTCACGACCTCTTTCCCCTTTGGGGGAATAGGGGTGCACCGATCGAATCACTCCATCCTCTCACCCTACTGACCCACCGGCGTGGAGCAGAGGCCGCCGGCTACACCACGCTTGACCCGGCGCCGCTCCACACCGACCACCTATGCACGAGCTGCTCGGACCGAACCGTGACACTCGCGGCGTCATCAATAATCGGCATCAAGCTGGCATGATGATGATGCCCAACAAAGACAGCGGCGAGAAGCGGCGGCACGGACCTCGGCTAGACCATAGAGGCGGTGGGGACGCACCCCGAGCATGATCGTGACGGACAACGAGTCCTAGCACGGATGGTGGGACCACGGGCCTTTGGCCGTCGCATCCGAAGCGTCGTTCCCATAGCGCTTCCGACCACCCACCAACATCGCCAAATACCCGGGAAAGCGAATCACGGTATATGGCTCAAGACTTTTGGCTTGCCTACCGAGGCTGGAGGAGTGGATAATGACCACTTCATCATTCAATACTTCCCCATCTCGATGCGGGAGCATGTTCAAGCATTTCAATTCCTCCCCGCCTACTTGACATCGCATGACTAGGGCGGATCTCAAGAGGATCTTCATCGGGAATTTCTAGGGGATGTATGTCCGCCCTAGGAATTCTGGGACCTCAAAGCTACCGGTAGAGCCCAACGAGTCCCTATGGGATTACATCCATAGGTTCTCAAATTGTGCAACTCCCTTCCTAATGTCGTTGGCGCTTGGACGTCATCAATGCGTTCCTCTCTAGGACAACCTATGAGTCCTTGATCCACAAGCTCGGTTGTCTAAAGCCCCGTACCAACCGCGACCTGCTCGACATCACCATGAACCACGCCTCGACAAGGAGGCGGTCGGAGCAGTCTTCGGCGAAGGCAGGACAAGGGCAAAACCAAAGCGAGGACCAGGTGAGGCCCCTCCACATGAGAGGGGCAAAAAAGAACAAGAAGGATCGGTCTTGACCGGCCAACTCCGCTTTGGTCGTCGTGGCCAATCATGGGCAAGCAGCCCTAGCGAGGACAGCCCGACCACCTCATCAAGCTCATGGAGAGTCCATGCACCAACCGCCTACCCGTCAAGCACCTCTACAAGGACTACAAACTCAAGCGCTTTCTACGATAGGCCGGCGGTCCAAAGGAAGGAAAGGGCAAGGAGGTAGCAGCCAAGAAAGGAGGCATGGTAGGCAAGGATGAGGATGGCTTCCCCGACCCTAAGGAATGCCTCATGATCTTTGGGGGATCTAATGCTATCTACTCCAAGCGCCAGCACAAGGTGCACTACAGAGAGGCATGCATCGCCAAGATAGCCGTCCACTTTTTCCTTAGTAGTGGTGGAATCTCGATCACTTTTGATCGGAGGACCATCCCCCACGTCACAGACTAGGTCGCTACAGCTTCGTCATTGACCCCCATTGTCCGAAGAAGCGCCTCACCAAGGTGCTAATGGGCCGGAGGCGAGTGGCCTCAATATTCTCTATGTCGACACCCTCGATGCCATGCGCATCCCCGGTCGGAGCTCCGCCCGATGAGCTCTCCCTTCCATGGTGTGATCTCGGGGATGCGGGCATACCCGCTCGGAGTAGATCGACACGCCCACGTCATGTTTGGTGACCGAGCCAACTTTCGCTCGGAGGTCCTCACCTTCGAGGTGGTGGACTTCCCAAGGTCCTACCACGCCATTCCTGGCTGGCCATGCTATCTGCGAAGTTCATGGCGATCCCCAACTACACCTACCTCAAGTTGAAGATCTCGGGACCCGAATGGCGTCATCACTATGGGTAGCACCTTTCAAGCACACCTGCACGTGTGACCACGGGCATTTCGAGCTCACTGCTGCTGCCGTCATCAACTCGATTCGAGCTCCCTCGGCTCAAAGGTTCGTTGACTCTAGTAGTCCTAGACTGCAACAAGCCAACCTCCTCGTCTGCCTTCCACCCAATCGAGGAAACTAAGGCGGTGGGGATTGACCCCACCAACCCAACCAAGACGATGTGGATTAGGGCCAAGCTCACGGCCAAATAGGAATGCGAGCTCACGACTTTCTATCGCCAATCATGATGTCTTCGCATGGAAACCTTTTGACATGCCGGGTATACCGCGAGAGGTTGCCAAGCACACATTATGCCTCGTCCCAGGCTCAAAACCCGCCAAGCAACGCCTACATTGCTTTGACGATGAGAGGTGCAGGGCCATAGGCGAGGAGGTCACCAAGCTCCAGGCAGCTGGGTTCATCAAGGAGGTATACCACTCCGACTGGCTAGCCAATCCTGTTCTTGTTAAAAAGAAGATAGGAAAATGGAGAATGTGCATTGATTATACTAACCTCAACAAGGCATGCCCAAAGGATCATTTTCCTTTGCCATGCATAGACCAGATAGTCGACTCCACCTCAGGATGCGAAATCCTCTCCTTTCTGGATGCCTACTTAGGCTACCACCACATCGTGATGAAAGAGTCTGACCAGCTCGCGACTTCATTCATAACCCCATATGGTTCATACTGCTACATAACCATGCCTTTTGGTTTGAAGAACGCTGGCGCCACCTATCAACGGTGCATGCAGCAATGCTTCGCCGATCAAATCAACCTGCTCGACCAGTCTGATCAAGTCAAGCGGCCAAAACCAACAATCACCGTCTATGTGGATGACATAGTGGTCAAAATGGCTCAAGCTTGCGACCTGATCGTGAACTTGGCCGCAACGTTCGCAAACCTCCGAAGGTTCAACATCAAATTGAATCACAAAAAATATGTTTTCAGGGTTCCAAAGGGGAAGCTGCTTGGATACATCATGTCCGAACACGGCATCGAGGCCAACCCTGAAAAAATCACGACCATCTCCAACATGGGCCCTATCATAGCGTCAAGGCGTGACAGAGGCTCACCATTTGTTTGGCCGCCTACAGGCGAGTTCATCTCCCAGCTAGGTGAGCGGGGATGCCCCTCTACAAACTTCTCAAAAGACAAAGCGCATTCATCTAGGCGAGGAAGCACAGCCCGGGCTTTGAAAGCCTCAAAGTGTCACCGACATCGGCTAATCCTCGTCTCTCCTAAATCGGGAGAACCCCTCCTCCTCTATATCGTGGCAAGCAACCATGTGGTGAGCACCGCCCTAGTCGTCGAAAGGGAGGAGCCGAGGACACCACGAAGGTCCAATGACCCATATACTTTCGTCGATGAGGTACTCACCAGCGCTAAGGTCCGGTACCCCTAGGTGCGAAACTTCTATATGTCCGTACTAATGGTGATCCAAAAGCTCATGCACTACTTCACCAACCACGAAGTCATGGTCATCGCCATTTTCTTTGGGAGACATCGTCCTTAACCATGACACCGCAGGATGGATCTCCAAGTGGGCACTCGAGCTAATGGGCCACGACATCAGGTATATCCCCGCACCGCTATTAAGTCTTAGGCTCTCATGGACTTTATCCTTTGAATGGATGGAGGTCCGGCTCCCGACCCCGACGTTACCCATGAGTCTTGGATGATGTACTTGACGGGTCGGTGATGGCGCCCAGCTTCGGTGGAGTGGTTACGATCTCCCCGGATGGGAGCGAGGCTCACGCTCACATAATCCGCCTCCATTTTCGGCCTCAAACAACGCCACGGAATACGAGGCCCTCATCAACGGACTCCGCATCACCATCAAGCTTGGCGCTATGTGGCTGTCGTCCATGGTGACTCGGAGTTGATGCGTCGACCAAGTCATGAAGAGTCCTCTTGCAAAAGGCCCCTCATGGCAGCATCTTGCTAGGAAGTGCATAAGCTTCGAGAACAAATTACAGGGGATCGAACTACATCATGTCCCCAAAAGGACAAGCGATACCGCCGATTTTCTACCATAAAATTGGCTACTAATGAGTTCCGATCTCTAGATGGGGTCTTCATCAATGACCTCCACGAGCCATCTTCGGCATCCTAGAAGGTCGATCTAGACACACTCGACACCAATCCGGCACTCGGGGACTCCAACCTTGGTGCCTCCATGATGGCGTCGCCCGCTAGCGTCATTTGTGGTGGCACTCGATCAAATTTATTTGGAAACACCGCTACTCGCCTACCTCCTCGAGGAGATTCTCCCACCGAGAAAGGACTAAAGCATGGCCGAATCACTTTCGGCAGCGCCAAGGCGTTTGTCACATTCGGTAATGAACTTTACAAGCGAAGTCCATCGGGAGTACTCATGAAGTGCATCCCTACCGACTAGGGGAAGCAGCTCCTCCTCGAGGTCCATGCCAAAATCTCGGACATCACATGGCCCCAAGGTTCTTTGATCAGGAAAAGCCATTTGTTAAGGTTTTTCTTGGCCCACTACAACACTTGAGATGTAGAGGGCGTCATCCGTGAGTGTGAGGATGCGATTCTATGCTCGGCAAACTCATTTGTTGGCGCGGAGCTTCAAACCATCCCCATCACCTAGCCATTTGTGGTATGGGGCCTTGACATGGTCGAACCCCTCAAGAAGGGCATAGGTGGCTTCACTCACCTACTCGTGGCGGTGGATAAATTCACCAAGTGGATAGAGCGAAGCCCATCACCAACATTAGATTCGGAAGAAGGCGGTCAAGTTCTTCCTTGACATCATCTATCATTTTGGTGTTCCTAACTGTATCATCACTGATCATGGAACTAACTTCACCGGGAAGAAGTTCCTAGACTTTTGTGATGGATACGGTATCAGGATCGATTGGGCCTAGGTCGGACATCCGCATACTAATGGTCAAGTCGAGCGGGCCAATGGCATGGTCCTCCAAGGACTTAAGCCCTGCATCTTCGACCGACTCAATAAGTATGATGGGCGATGGGTTGCAGAGGTCCCAGCGATCCTCTGGAGCCTGAGAATGACCCTAAACCAGTCCACAGGGTTCACACCATTCTTCCTGGCCGTGGAGGCTCAGCAGGACGCGGGTGACCTACTCGAGGAGGCTCATGAGATGACCTACTCCGCTCACTACCAGCAAACTCTCCTCAGGTACCATGAAAGAAAAACTAAGGGGAGGATCCTCGAGGTCGGTGATCTCGTGCTTTGAAGACCCAATCAACCAAGCAGAAACATAAACTCTCTCCACCATGGGAAGGACCCTATACGGTGACCGAGGTGATCCGACCGGGCACCTATCAACTGAAGGACAACAACGGCGACGTTCTCACCAACACATGGAACATCGAACAGTTACGTCGTTTCTTCCCCTAAAGCTTGGTCTTACCATTTTCTTTCATTCAACGTTTGCTCCTACAAGCACCCCACTGAGCACTCTCGGCTGGGTCGCTCGAGAGGCTCCACAGTGCGATACCACCCTCCTTTTTACTATCATATAGTAATACTTTTGCCCAAAGCGAAGAGGCGTCGCCCGGCGAAAGGGCATTCCGTTCCTTTGATTACCCTCGTAACTTGTGTTTTAAACTCCCGATCGATCACACCCGCCCGTCCTCTGATTCTGAGCATTTGAGCCTCGTGGGCCATGGTGAGTGCTTAAGGTTCAACCTATGGGTCAAAGGCGAGTGCAAAAAAGAAAGGATAAAAAATAAAGCTATGCTAGGGTAAAACAAGGGACGGATGGGACAAGCTTCCCTTATGAGTGATTCCATCACAAAATGAAATTGAAGTATTCATGAATATAAAAAAAAAATTGTTCTGCAGGGGGCTCCCCCATGAACTCATTGTTTACATATGCTAACTTCTTCTACTCTAAATTCTATTGTGGCAGCCCGATGGCATCCAGCTCTTGGCATGGTCGACAAGGATAAGGGTTGCTTTCGCCTTGATGGGATGACGTTTAGCTCAGTCGGGAGGAGGGCGACCGCTCGCTTCCGACCTAGTCTCCACTCCATCCATAGGCTAGATGGCATCTTCGGAGCGCATGCCTTGACCACGCTCAAGCGGTGAGCCTCCATCACCAAGCTGGCACGGAGACTTACTCGGCCACCATCTGCGCATATGGCACCAAGCTCTCCCCAGCGCATGGATCACATCCAGCGCTCTAGCCATTCAGCATACCCTCTATAGGCAATGACGAAGTCTAGGTGCAGGTGATGCATCGCCATTAAGTCACACCCCAATGTCCCGTAGAACACGTCGTCGAGATGGCGCCGAACTTCATTCGGGACCTCCGCCACTTGGATGGGCCGGCATCTTTGTCTCTCCCCAACCCGAACACCTTAGAAGCGACCACAGGCGGCGTTGTGAATCTGGTCGAGCTCCCCTTGAGAGCATGTCGCTCTTCAAGGCTCTTGGCCGATGCCTCCGTGCTACGACCGATCGCCGCCTTGGTGTCTCTAGCTCTCGCTCCAGAGAACCAATTTTTCCACCCGATTGGAAAAAGGACTACAAGTTGAAGCAAAGGAAAGGAAGAATCAAGAGCATCAACCAAAGATGAAAGCAGATACATACCAAGGTGGGTACTTTGAGGATGGAGAGTCCTTCCTCTGTTGCGTCGGCTTCTCGGCGATCGGCGTTTGACTCCTCTGCACCAAGCACCTACCCCCGAAGCGTGACCACTTCCTGTTCAGCCTCCGATCAGGCCTTCCACACCATATCCATAGCCTCCAAGGACTTATGAAGCGTTGCCTCGGTCCCCCACCAAGTGGACCATCACTGCGCATCATGCTCCGCTTTCGGCGGCGATGCCGTTCCACCGCAAGCAGCTCCACAGCCCGCGCTCCCGATGCCTCGGCCGCTCGGTCTTGGGACTCACGGCAGGCGGATTCTAGCTAGCACTGAAGCTCATCAACCTGCTATGACATCACGGCTTCCCGCCCCATCCGACTGTGTTCCTCCCAGAGGAAATAGGACTTGCGGATCGACATCGCCTCCAAATCGTATAAAGTGAGAAGCAAACATCTTTGAAACAACGGTGAAAAGACCAAGAGTCAAGGACAAATGCTAAAGGCGTGAGAACTTACCTCTACGATGCATGGCAGAAATCATTTATGTAACACTTTGGTGGACAAGCTCCACCCGCTCCAAGGCCTCCTTGAGCCTCTCCTTGGTTTGGGAGAGGTCAATAGGCATCTCTCCCAAGCAAGTGCCAGAGCCCTACCTCCTCCTCATCATGGAAGAATGACTGAGCCTTCCTCGGAGTGGCCCAGAAGCAGGGCCACACACTAGCTCGTGGGTCACCCCGACCCACTGGAGGATCCAGCCATCGCAATATCATGCGACGGCGGGATCATCACCAACTCTGACGGTGGGATGGCTGGCGGCTCCACCCCAGTGCCTACCTCGCGGAGAGTGGGGATCTCCACTATCTAGACTCTCTGGCCCATCGATGGATATTCTACCTCTCACGCTGGCCGCATCTCCTCCGAGACCCCTCCGGCTCAGGCCGGGATGGCGAATCGTGCGCTCCTCCAGCCGGGCAGAAGTAGGGAGCCCAGATTCCTCCTCTCTTCCACCGCAACTATTGGGGAGGGACCATAAGGGTCACCCTCGACCCAACCCCCAACATCGCCATGAGGATCACCACCATCACCACCGCCGCCCTTGCCGCCCGTACTCACGACCGGTCGGGAGGGCGCAAGCCCTGAGGGAAGGTAGCCTTTTGCCATCAATCCGCTTTCCCGCCGCTCATCGTGACTTGCAGCAGGTTGGGTCTCCACCTCCCACATGGGAGGAAGGGTGATGTCGATCCTATCAGCCCCTAGCCACTATCAACAAAGTACAGGTCATTCGCGCTCAAAAACTCAACTGTGAGATCGAAAAACTATATAGATGCATACATAGATGAAAGCGGCGGAGGCCTCAAGCCACGACTTCGTTGGCGATGAGCCCACCAGGTTGAGGACTGCCTGAGGTCATAACCCATGCCCCTCATATCGGCCGAGGGAGGAGCCGAAACCAGCTAGTTCCCGATCTGACCGCGAATGAGTCAGCGATCTGGCGGCTCATGGCGCACCACCGAACAAGCGACAGGCATCTCCCCATTGTGGGTCACACACACTATTGACCCCAAAGATGTCGAGGTACGAGCACGCCTCCTCAATAGGTTGGCATGCCCGCCATGCTGGGCGAGGGGTGATGGCCGATGATGCCTCTGAAGAGCATGGCGCGGCGGCCGTGCCGCTTGCCTCTCGCTCAACGGCAGCATCTTCGCTCATGGCGTGCTTCCTCATCCAGGGAACATCGTCGCGCCTCTCCATACCGCCCACCATGGCGGATGCAGCCATAGGCTCCACGGCTCCACCGAGGTCTCCAATGACAACCCGATCTCCTTCATCCTTGGAGTGCTCGTGTCGCCACCCATCTCAAGTGGGCTCCTCCGGCTCAAGCTCCGCCTCCACATCGATCTAGCTTTCACACGGACCCCAGCGAAGCGATCTCCTCTCCTTCTCGTGCCTCCTCAGGCCTTCTTAGCTCTCTTCTTCTTCTTGGCAACTTGTTGCCTCCTTTAGGGTGGCTTGCAGAGCTCATCCCTCTGGCCCCCTTAGAAGATGCGGCTAGGATTTTGTAACTTTCGCGAGTCCCTACGAAGCGGATGACTAGAAGTCAAAACAAAGGAGAGCAAGAGAAAAAGGACACGGAATAAGAAGAGGGAAGCATACCATATTGGACTTGGCGGCATGAAGAGGTCCGGACATTCCTTCAAGGTAGTCTTTGTCCCTCGATTCTGACACCGATCAAGTCAACTCTAGACCTCGTCCTTCACCAACTCCTCCAACGGCGTGTGGTGGCCGGGATCCGTTGGGCGATGCATCCCACATCGGCCACCTCCTCTCCGCTAAGCATGGTGACTCGGCAATGGAAGAAGGTGTGGAACACCCTTTGACCCTCGAGGCCATCTTTGCACTAACTTTTGAAGCTCCGCCTCGATGACCTCCGGCTTGTTACACTTGTTGGAGGGACCACGACCGGCTTTCCTATCTCTCGACCTTCTTACGGTGAGCAGTAGGGAATGGCGCCTCCATTGGGTTTCGATGTAGAACCACTCCCCATACCACCCCCAATTAGAGTCGCGGGGGAGTATGCGGTAGGAGCCCGATGGCCTTGGCTTCTTCTCTGAGGCTTAAACCCCCAACCAAACCGGTCCTAGGTGGCTTCCCTATCGGACAAGGCTGCACTTAGGTGAAGATCCACCAAAAAAGGTCCACAAGCGGCTCCGTCCCAAGGAAGGCCCTCATGACGGTTCTGAAAGCCGGCGATGTGCAGCACCCTAGTCGGATTGAGGTGCTGCAGCTCTAGGCCCCACTCGTTGAGGAGCCCACGCAGGAACCAGTGCGTGGGATATCCAAGCCCGCGCTCTTGGAAGGCGAGGAAGGTGACAACCTCGCTTCGGCCTATGGGCCGCGGGAACAACGTCCTTTGGCAGCGAGGGCCCTCAATGCGTCACCTCCTTGACAGAGCAACCCCTTCTCGGCCGAAAGTGGCCAGCACCTCCTCGTCTATGTTGGATGGTCTCCGGCTCGACATCATGCCCCGGATTCATGAACGAATCTGTGAGTTCTCCTCTACCTTGCTCTATCCTCTCTCCTAGAAACTACCATGGCGCACGAACGAGCTTGGCGAAAAGGAAGAAGGAGAAGAGGCGCGTGAGTTGGGAGAAAGGTGAAAGAATGGGAGGAAAACCCTCTCCCTGTGTATTTTAATGCTAGACGGCGTGCAATGGGGCGCGTCTGACTAATGGGACTTCCGCTCGTCTCCAGCAAACAGCAGCCTTTGGTTAAGCAGGGACGTGGCCTAGGCATGGCCCACCACTACCACAACCTAGGCGCGAGAAACAAGGTGCAACCCGCATGCAAATGGCCCTCTGTAACAACCCAAAATCCACACACCAAAATCACAACTACAAAATTTTGTTTAAACCCTATGTGATGTTGAGTGACACATGTAGAAGCCAAACCCTAGTTTTGGATTAGATGTGACCCAACTAGGTTAAACTCATAAGCATAGTTTGGTTTTATGCCACATGTGTAATTAAATTCCTAAATAAACAAATCATGCATGCATCCTTAATTCCACTTGTGATTTGGATTCTTTTGCTTTATGTGATGTTTAACTAACTTACTTAATATTTATGATAAACCCTAAGTAAAGAATTATTTGTTGGAAGAATAAACACCCTATATAAAACTTCAACTATTTTTGAATAACAAAAAATAGCCAATAATCCCTAATATATGGGATGTATTTTGACCACCAATTGAAACACCTTGTGGGACCCACTACATAACCTCAAGCTCAAAGTTCAAACTCTAACTAAATTTAGAATGAAGCAAAAGAAATAAAAGAGAAAGGAAAGGAGGGAGGCAGTAGCTCACCTCACGACTCGAACTGCCCAATATAGCTTCCAGCTAAGCCTTCGCTTCTTTCACGCAAGACAATCACGACAAGCCGGACTACCTGTCACGCCAATCGATCAAGACGCCAAGATCAGGACAAGTCGACAAACCGGACTCCCCACGCTACGCTACCTCCCAAATTTATAGGATCATCTTCCTCCCCACGCTAACCTCTTCCATGACTGGAGCCGGATCATGAGCGTGACGGGCCTGGTCACGCATCATCGTGATGACCTTATTCCTTTGCGCGCCGACCTCTATGTTATCTTGACGGGACGTCGGATGCGTCAGACGATCACCACCGCCTGATCACCGTTCAGCCATTGAGCCCTTGGGAGCCCGGCCATAAAAGCTAACGCCTCACGCAGCTCCCTAACCCTCAACTGATGCCCACACTGCGCCGGTGGCACAAAGACCACCGGCCAAGCCGAGAGAGAGGGAGGAGAAGAAGCAAGGAGGAGAAGGAAGCCGTGCAGAATCCGGACCGAGCTATAAGAGCGCCGCCTCCGTCGGCCATGAAAGGATATAGAAGCAGCGCAAGATGGCACCACGATCGCTTATCATCACGGGCCGCCGCCACCGTGACTACCATCCTACCGCCACGAGCCCCACGGTGAGTCACGCCGTTCGCCGCCACCGCATGCTAGCCATACTCGCCATGAATACCACCGCTGCTCCCACACCTAGGGAACGAGAGGCGGAGCATTCGTTTCCGGACACGCCGCACACGCATCAGACGACACAAGCTTCAAGCTCGCCTCACCGACTTTCTAGCTGCTCGAGAACACCCCAAGACGACCATACCTAGCCTCTCGGATACCATGAATCCGACCACGCTTGAGGAAAGACGAAGCTCTGTTCCGCTTAGCCAACCGGGTAGAGTACAGAAGGACCACCATGACCCTCTTGTTGAGCCAAATGGAAACGCCGGCTAAAGGGAAGAAAGGGTGCGCACGAGCCCTCCTCGCCAGAACGCCGATTTAGGCCTACGCCCGCTCATGACATGTATACATATCGCAGACGCACACACGCGCTTACCATGGTCGAGCACAACCATGGCGGTAGACCACCGCTGGCTTGTTCTACATCGCGAAGCAGAAGGCGATGTTGATACCTGACCGCTCCGCCATGACGAGACACACCGCCGCCACCTTAGCCGAGGATGAAGCCCATCGGAGCCTCGCGTCGCTGCATCGCACTCATCGGAGCGCTTATCGCCTCCGCTTTTGCCCTTCAACCATCGTGGGTTCCGGAGGCGCCGAGAGCTCCCCGTGAGCCCTTCACCTGCTCACCGTGGGTCGTGAGAAGCACCGTGGAGCTCACACGCCTCCAACCGGGCTCGCCAACATCGCAGCCTCGCCCATGCACGCCGACGTAATCCTCCACGCCGCTGCTCACCACGGCCAGCCTAACCGAGAGCCACCACCACCACGTTAACTTCACCGTGACACCCGCTATGGCATGGCCAAGCTTTTGCCCACCTTTAATTGCACACCCCCGCTGCCAGAGGGGCTCACGTGTGAGCTCACTACTCAGCCGGGAGCACGACGGAAGTAAGATTGTAATTTTTCTCGCACGCCATTATCGTCCGGAGCACTTGGTGTGCGTGGAACCAAACCCTTGTGGAAGGAGTAAGCGGATCTCAGACCTTCATGGACTGCTCATGCGTTCTATGGACCAACGCAGCGGGTTCACCATGAACCACGCCTCACCTATCGCCATCGCTTGACCTCGCACTCCACTCTGCCAGAAGACCAATCGGGGATGATGAAGTCATGGCTGACGCGTTATTGAGACCACGCCAAATAACCGGGACCCTGTGGGGCCGATCTCATCGACCACGCTTATGGTGAAGCTCTCCCACCACCTTTAGCTGCCATTCTTCCACCACCCCGGGTGACCTTTTTTCGACCACTTTGGCGATCTTCACCACCACGTCATGAAGCCTCCACCACTTCAATGATCTCTCTCCACCATCACGTGAACCTTCCACCACCTTCAAGCTGCCCCTCCACCACCACACCACCGACACATCCACTCCAAGACCACGGAGAACCACCACAAATTTGACACGTGTCAACCCCGAATTAATCAAAATTTTAATTTAATCTTTCTCGAAATATATAACTAATTCACACGATCTCGTAAAATATAAGACCAGACCAAAATCCATCTAAAAATTGAGCCTTTCACGCAACGAACTCATGTTTGAAAGTGAATTTGCCTCTTTTGAATTTTTCACCGCTTTAAAGTTATTTATAGGTTGCTTAACGATTTCTATAATTTGATCGTATGCGCATCGTAGGAGAACCAGATGACGAGACCCAGAGTACCGCGGAGGAGTATGTATACGATTACAATCGGCTGCCACATCCCACCCAATCTCTTAGCACCTATTACTTACGGCCAAAATAGAAACGTAGTGCTTTACTTTATTGTTATAATCATACTATGATAGACTTGCATGGTAGTATGCTTTCTTGATGGCCTTTTACCTTTGACGCAACTCACCTCGCCACCCCGTTAGGGCTAGTCACACGCTTGCTACTATATTTCATTGATTATTACTTCACTACGCTTGTACTACATCGATGCATGGTGGAAACTGGAGTTATCTGACTAT